>OZ025300.1:11903953-13103953 GCA_964019185.1 Maratus speculifer | reverse complement strand
ACAGCTTGGGACTCTATGGACTACATGTAATTCTGAAAAAAAATATATAAGTATAGTATATTTTTTAATGATAAGAAGCATAGAATATATCGTAATTTGTTTTTTCATGTCTTAAGCTCATAGATATAATGTAAGTTTAACGCTTATTAAATATAGAAATGATACATCAAAAGATATTTGTGTCACTGAAAGCCTGCTGCTTTCGAGTGAAACATTAGAATCTGGAAGAATCATTACAATATCGTAAACATTTACAGGAGATTCCTCAACAAAACTAGAAAACATAAATACATTTTGGTTTGATTTTCAGCACATGAATCTATTTTTTTTTTTTTGGGGGGGGGGGAGGGTGAAGGGGTCCAAAAATTTGGATGTGGATGCATGTTTGTAAAAGTGCAAGAATTTAGAATTAACCGAATGTTTAAAAAAAGCAAATAAGGCAAAAAAAAATCAAATAAATAAAATATTTAGTTTACTAGCTTTTGATGTTTGAGTTGATTTTGAAATTTGAAAACATATAGATAATATTTCAAAAATGCACTACATTAATCATTAGTTTACATACAAAAAATAAAATAATTTATTAATTCTTAATTTCACATATAATTTTTAATTTTAGAAAACACAGAATACAGGACTGGGGTACCCAGTTTCTGGTGGTCCATTGTACCCCGGTTTCTGGTGGTCCATTGTACCCCATATGTGACTTTGACAAAAAATTTATTAAAAAAAAACATGTTTTATATTCAATTATTTTACTTACAATAAATATTTTATATATTGTCTTACCTTTTTATTGTGCTCAGCAATGTCTTCCAGATAACAAATCTTTAACGTAAAAAACAACATATATTCAACTGAAAATATTTACTTTTACTTGTCTCAAATCAACTATCAAGAATAAAATGACTAAAATGGCAGCTATGCACATGGTTTTAAATTTCTATTCACTGCTTCAGGGCTGCCATGTATGTACCAAAATATGAAGCGTTCAAAAACAGAAATAATATCAAAAATAGGGGGTTGGACCACTGTTTCCCGTGGTCCATTGTACCCCAGTCTCCCCTATACCTATTCCATTTATAATAACGTTTTTAATGGAACTCCATTTTTTCAGCGATTTGAGTAATAGCATTTTTAATATTACATTCCATCACTTACCCTCTCTAAAGCGAAGTGCATTTGATCGATGGCATTCATATAATCATCAAGGAGCATCTCTTTGGATGAACATCGATGTAGATATAGGGAAGCATTCATTTCAGTATTTGCACATTGGTGCCAAATCCATTAGTTACCATTTATTTTCGAACTATGTTATTGCCTAATCTTTGGCACCTAATCTAGATGCCTAATCTTTGGCCCACGAACCACAAGGTTAACATTGTTTTAGAGTATAACACTTTGCATTATTTAATAACAGAAATTTTGTTATTAAACAAGCTAAAAATTATTACTCGGAAATTGTGGTGAGACTCAAGACTTTGAAGGAAAATACTGAGCAACTGTATTGTAGAGCATTGGTTCCCATCAGAAAATGCATTGCCGGTAAACAGATCTAAATACGTCTCAAAGACGCTTATTTGGCGCCTTTAAAGCTCCATCTAATTTTTAAAAAATGACTCTTTACAGCGATCATACATTTTTTTAAAATGGAAAATGCCACAAGATTCTTGTGAATGTATAATTTGAATTTTTTATGCTTTTTTGTATGTTTTTAATTTTAGACTTTTTTTTTTAATATGATGAAGATTGGGCAAAATGGATGCATTGATCTAAAGTATGTACTTAAAAGATAAATATATGTTTCTCTGAAAAGAAAAATGTTTTCTTTTGATCACACTTTATCCACATTAACAACCTAACAAATATATGTAGGTTCCATTTAGAATAACATGTTTAATGGAACTCCATTTTCTCAGCGATTTGAGTAATAGCATTTTTAATACACATTCCATCACTTATCCTCTCCAAAGCGAAGAAGAGATGATCGATGGCATCCAAATAATCATCATGGAGCATCTCTTTGAATGAATATCGATGGAGGAGAGCATATATAGGAAAGCATTTATTTCAGCATTTGCGCATGAATTCCAAATCCATTAGTTACCATTTATTTTTCGAATTATGCGACTGTGTGCATTAATCTTAATCAAATGATATTCTAGAAAAGCAAATTAGATGTATAAGTTAATGTATGGTAGATACTCTCGATACAGCACTTTTTAAAATAAAATACAAAGTAAGCTACCTTTTTTTTCACTGATCTAATATATAGAATTTTTAACTAAAACAGAGAAAATAATCCAAGAGCCGATAACTCAAAATCCTATTCGCGTTTGAAATGAAATAGACGCCCTCTCGCGGACAAAGTCTGAAACGAAATAGAACTGATACCGTGAGCATCTTCCGCTGAAATCAGTGTTTAAAAGGCCGATAAATAAATAAACAGTTCTATAATAAATAAATAAATAAACAGTTCTATAACGCATGCAACGTTGGGTTCTTTGTATTAAAATTATCTAAAATCAAAATTTTATACACAAAGTTTAGATCTATAATATAAAAAAGTACATTTGACTTACTCATGGCAAAATAACATGCCAGCAACACAATGCTTGCATGATTCGCTTGCTCCAGCTTTGCAAGAGCAAGAAAATTTTTTTATTTTAAAATTTTTGTTTTCCTTTACTAGCAAACCTGAAATAATATGGCGATTTCCTTTTGTTTGGCTTGTTTGTAAACACGAGCCTACAATCTCTATTTCTTCTTCTTTGCATTCTTTAATGCCGCACATTACTAATCTCTTTGAATCAATAATTGCTTCAGCTTCTCTAAAGCAATTACTAGATTTTCCAGCATCTAGAAATTCTAAAATTGTCTATATTTGTAATTTATCTCCCATAATTAAATAAAAAAGATGAAAAACTGCACTTTAAATAGCTCTTTAAACGGGTTTCGCTATGCTACAGCATGGAACAAACAGCACTACGTAAACAAACGATTATCAAGTGTATACAACGCCACCTTTCGGTCATTACAAACGCGAATATATCAAGCACAAGAAAAAAACTTTTATTTTATGGAAGAGTAGAAATAGGGGAATGGTCCATGTCGGCCGATTGTGAAGTGGTGCATAAGCAAAAATTTAATACGAAAAGTGGTTGACTCATTTTATCATTGTGTTTTCCTGCTCCCAAACCGTTTTCATATCTTTGGTTGTAGGACAAGCACAATGAAAAACCTGCATGAAAGCCACTAAAAGTGCTATTACACGTGTGTTGCTGTAGGCGTCAAATTGCAAGCGTCTCCATGTAATCCTATGGAGAGAGGGAGTTGCTGGAGAAGTACGCGACTCTCTTGTGTCGGAGCGTCTTTGACGCGTGGAACGAAGCGAGTTGCTAGTAAGATCCAATCAAATGCTTGGAAATCCAAATGACGGTAAAGACTCTTCTCGAACAGCCAATGAAATGCTTAGAAAACGAAAAAACGCAGGCGATTTTTGTCGCTTGGAATTTTTACGTGTAATAACACTTTAATAGTATTAATTTTTGGCTTATGCAGCACTTCACTTCCGACAGACATGGATAATTAGATTCCCTTGAGTTAATACGAGTTAGGTTCTCTTAGAAAGACCCTCAAGGAGAAGAATCTCCCCCTTTAGGGACCATATCCCAAGTGTGGATAGTTGACCGACATAAACACAAACTAAACCGTTAGCTTCCCCTATTACTACTCTTCCATAAAATAAAGGGTTTTTTTTCTTGTGCTTGATATCTTAGGTTTTTGTGCTGTCGGCTATTGGACTATATGATTTTAAAAAGAAAATTTAGAAAACTACCAGAGTCATTGACAACAGATAATCCGTTTCGGAACACTTGAAACAAGACCGAAAGTTTAGCTCCGAAGTCATTGCATCTGCTTTTTGTTAGATCCGCGAAGGGCAATAGCTGTCGCCGTAGTACAGAAACTATTTTATACTCTTCTTTATTATCATCACTCACCTCTAAACCTAACTTCTCAAAATTAATATTCGACTGCATCCAATCTGTAAGGTTTGGAAAAAAAATTCTTTTGGCCCCGTAATAGACTATTAGTAATCAATAAAAAATGTCCCAAAATACTTTGTTAATAAACAAAATTGTTATGCTAGACGCGTAGGATGATCCACACACGACGAAACAAATCACCACACTGACCAAGAGAACACGTGGTCGCTCTTCTTTGATTACAGAAAATGCAGCGAGATCACTGGAGTACATAGACAAAATCCGAGGCAACCGACGACGAAAACTGGGACAATTTTTTTCACGAAAAAAATCGAAGAAAACCGAAACCGCCGATAACCAAAATCAACAAAAACCAGTGTTGCCAAATTGTCAAAAACCAATTTCTTAAAAATTTCTGAAATTTCCCCCAAATCAGGGTTTTTTTTTTAAATCCCCATTTACAAATATATATATATATATATATATATAATTAATTAAAAATAATTTTTAAAATTTTTATTATACCATATATTGATACTTTTATAATACTAATACATTTATATATTAATTATAAAACTTTCCAACAAAGTTGAAAAATGCTTATTCATTCGGTTTTTCTGTCCGTCTGTCGACGTTCTAACTTCCGTAAATATACTTGGATTTTCATGCAATTGCTAAAGCTTGTTCAGGGTCACAAAAGCATGTTTGGTATTGAATATGAAGTATGTACATTTAATGGTTCATTTACAGGGACACTCAAAAAATTCGACTTTATTTTGGTACATGGGGCAAACTCTTTTGGAGAGAATTTTAATGACATCATGCTATTCAAATGTATCGAAACTGGTATAAATCATTGAATTTCACTGCAATCATGGTAAAACAGAACATTCATAGCATTTTTTTATCAATTTACAGGAACACACAAAAGAAATCGTTTTTGCGTAATAATTGCTATAGAGTAAGTTTTATAATTCAATATGCGCTTTTAATTTTAATTAGTTTTTTGCATATTACTCTTTATATCTAAATTCTGTACCACATGGCTCCTCAAAAGCATTCGCATACCATTCTTCATATTAGAGAAAATTGCCGAAGGGAAATTTTGCAACTGAAATGTATGTATCTCTTAAACGAACTAAATTTTGGAATGCATGTTGTTAATAAATACAAATCTCTGTACTATATACAAGGCTGCTAAAAAAATTCAGATAATTTTCAGATTGTAGATGGGAACAGCTAAAATTCGCTTTTAACATGCGTTTTACATTTCCATATGGTGAAATGAGATGTAACATTTTATTTTTTTTAAACGGTGGAGTTTCGTTACATTATTCGGAATGTGTTTGAAAGTGCTTCATAATCTATGTTTGACGTATGGTTTTTTTCTTGTTTTTGTTGTTTTGTGTTTCAAATACCATTAAAACTTGTCCAATCTCTTTTTTAGTACCTCGCATACCTTTTAATATTCTATCCAATTACATAAGAAAAAAACAAGAACAAGTAAATTCCATTTGATTTGAGAAACAAATTGATTCTTACTATAATATGATGACATTTAAATGATAGCGATCCATCACATCAGCCTTTGCAAAAGAAATGATTTTGATTAATGGTAACATAGGAGTTCAAATCAACTATGTTTGAGAGCATTGCCCCAAAGAGAAGGAAATTATACATAAATCTTATCCTCGTTAATTTCGACCTCTCTCGCAATACTTCACTTCAGAAATTGTGGATTTGTTTTTGTAGAAAAGTTTGATGTTTTCAATTATCGTTGTGGAAAATGGGTATCATATTAAGATTTTCTCTAGCCCAATAACTTCCCAAAAGACTTTTGGTGAAATAAACTTTTGCGATTAATATTTTTACAGGTTCTATTTCACAGAATATTTTCAAAATATTATTCTTTAAATAATAATAATAATAATTTTAGAAAATGTAATCATTAAAAAAAAAATGACTATTTTTAATTTTTTAGTCAAAGCAAACTAAGTCTACTGGAAATTTCTTCCATCTAATCTTTATTTTAGTTGTGAACAACAGTTATGTTCTGATTGGAATGCAACACCCGTTTTGAATTACAATCCTGTTTTAAAAGTTTACAATGTTTCGAAACTTTTACGTTGCTGTTTTGTGCTCCATCATTTTTAAAAATTTGTACAATCTTTCATTCAAATCCTGCATACGTGTTTCTTAGCTTTCACTTTCCTACAAATTTCATATTCTATCCATTTCCATCAGCGAAAATAAGAACAAGTAAATTCCATTTGAATCTGAGTAACAAATTGATTCTAAATCCAATATGATAACATTTAAAGGATAGCAGTCCATCATATCAGTCATTACAAGAGGAATGATTTTGATTAATGGTATCCAAGGAGCCGAAATCAACTATCTTTGAGAGCATTGCTCCAAAGAGAAGGAAATCATATGTAAAACTTATTTCCATTAATTTCGACCTCTCTCGAAACACTTCACTTCAGAAATTGAGGATTTATTTTTGTAAACAAATTTGATATTTTTAGTTATCGTCGTGGAAAGGAGTATCATTCTTAGATTTTCACTGGCACAATAGTTTTCAAATAATTGTGTTGAAATAAAATTTTGTGATCAATATCTTAACAAATTCTATTTCACAGAATATTTTCAAAATATTATTCTTTAAAAAAAAAATTAATATATATTTTTTAAAAAACTCTTTAAATCATTTTTCAATCTGACTACTATTAACTCTTTAATCAAAACAATCTAAGTCTACTGGAAATTTCTTCCATCTTATCTTTATTTTAGTAGAAGTTATGAAATATAGTTATGTTCTGATTGGAGTGCGACACCGCTTTTGAATTGCAACTCTAATTTCGTAAACTTTTTCGTTATTGTTTTGTACTGTATCGCCTCTTAAAATTTATCCAATCTTTCATTCAAACCGTGCATATGAATTTCTTGGCTTTTATTTTCCTACATAGTTAATATTCTATTTGCTTTCATCGGAGAAAAGAAAGAACAAATTGATTCTAAATGTAATATATGACATTTAAATGATAGCGATCCATCACATCAGCAGTTACAAAAGGAGTGATTTTGATTAATGATAACATAGGAGCTGAAATCAACTATTTTTGAGAGCATTGCTCCAAAGAGAAGGAAATCATAAATAAATCTCTTACCCATAAATTTCGACCTCTCTCGCAACACTTCAGTTCAGAAATTGTGGATTTGTTTTTGTAAAAAAATTTTATATTTTCAATTATTGTTGTGGAAAGGAGTATTGTCTTTAGACTTTCTCTTGCACAATAGCTTTCCAAAAGAAATTTAACTTTTTCAATCAATATTTTAACAGATTCTGTTTCACAGAATATTTTCAAAATATTATTCTTAAAAAATTAATATATTATTTTAAAAAGCTCTTTAAATCATTTTTCAGTCTGACTACTCTTAACTCCTTAATCAAAGCAATCTAAGTGTACTGTAAATTTCTTCCATCTTATCGTTATTTTAGTAAAAGTTATGAACTATAGTTATGTTCAGATTGAAGTGCAGCACCCCTTTTGAATCACGAACCTAGTTTTGTGAACTTTTTTCTTTGTTGTTTGTGTTCTATTACCTCAAATTTGTCCAATCTTCCATTCAAACCGTGCATATGGATTTCTTAGCTTTTTTTTCCCCTACATATTCTACTATATTTAATATTCTATCCACTTCTACGAGGGAAAACAAGAAGATGTAAATTACATCTGATTTAAATAACAAGTTGTTTCTAAATGTAATATGATGACATTTTAATGATAGCGATTGATCATATCAGTCATTACAAAAGGAATGATTTTGATTAAAGGAATCCAAAGAGCAAGAATTTTGGTGAAATAAAATTTTGACAGAATTGCTCCAAAAAGAAGGAAATTGTACATAAATCTCATACATATTAATCTCGCCTTCTCTCGCAATACTTCGCTTCAGAAATTGTATGAATTTATTTTTGTAGAAAATTTTGCTGTTTTCAATGATCGTTGTGGAAAGGAGTATGTCTTTAAATTTTCTCCGGCACAATAGAAATTTTGATGAAATAATTTGCATTCATTATTTCAACAGCTTCTATTTCATAGACTATTTTCAAAATATTATTCTTAAAAAAATTAATAATGTATTAAAAAGTTTTTTAAATCAATTTTTCCAAAAATCCGACTACTCCTAACTCCTTAATCAAAGCAAACTAAGTCTACTTATAAATTTCTTCCGTTTTATCTTTATTTTAGTAAAAGTTGTAAACTATAATTATATTCGGAGTGAGATCCGACACTCCTTTTGAATTACGACGCTAGTTTCGTAAACTTTTCATTGTTGTTTTGTGCTCTATCATCTCTTAAAATTTGTCCAATCTTTCATTCAATCCGTGCATATGGATTTGTTAGTTTTTATTTTCCTACATATTTAACCCTTTCGGGTCTCGTGTATTATTAATAGTACATGTCTTTAAATGGAGTATTATTTTGTTTTAAGAAGTGCTTTTGCTACTATTAACATGTAATAATGCTAGTATATGTCTATGCATTTACTATATGACTTCATTTATGTTTAGGCATTCAGTAATCATAAAAAATATTACTATTTGCTTAATTCTCTTTGTGCCGTTTGCGATTCTTTTATTTTAAACATATATTTCACCCATTAAATTTCAAATAAAAATTACTTTCCTGAAATATTCCTGAGTAATAAAACGCAAAAAGTATTAGAATGTCACCATATCAATTAAACCTTGTTGTAATACAATATTTTTTAAACATCTCCAAAAGCTCTTTCTTAGTCTATTGTAGAGGTCTGCACGGGCCCGGGCCTGGCCCGTGGCCCGTACCCGGCCCGGCCCGCGGGCCGGGCCGGCGGAATCGTTTCGAATTCTCTAACGGGCCGGGCCGGGCCGGCAGATTTAGAATAGTTTTTTCAACGGGCCGGGCCGGGCCGACAAACAACATAAACGGGCCGGGCCGGGCCGGCAAAAAAATTGAACTTGTCAGACGGGCCGGGCCGGGCCGAAAAAAAAATTTTGAAGATTTAAGCAGAAATGATAAAATATGAGCTATTTTCAGCGAAAATGGCTTTAACGAGAATAAGTATAAATGTGGTCATACTAGTTTGACAACATCAATATAAAAATGTACAGTGTATCGGCATCGGAGAATTACATTATGTGTAACCCGTTTTAATATTTTTTTAGTTGACTCATGCCGGTCCGAGATCACGCTTACATTATTTTTCTACATATAGACTGGCCGGACCGGCACTAGACTTAATTATTGGCAGAAAACATGATTTGTAAAATTAACAGCGATAAAGAACTTATGTTAGCTTAGTCTTTGGATATGTACTTCTTGATGGTTTTTAAATTAATTTCTCAATAGTGCGAAAGTTTGACACATTTTCTGATTAATTTTAAATTGTAAGAGCATAAAAGTGATAAGCCTAACTATTGTAGGGATTTGGAATCGAATAGCGTTTTTCATTTTTGGTAAATAAAATACTTGTATAACCTTGTTGAGATATAATAGTTTCTCAAATGATTGTAGGTTTTTCTCCATTCCCTTGCTTCCGGAAATTCTATTCAAAACGCTAATTATGACAGTATTTCATTTGTTTGCAGTATTCATAAATTGCTTGTATCAAAAAATGGATAACGCCATTCGATTATATAGTTTCTGAATAAAGATATCTGATAATCTTATGCGTTTTTAAGAAAAAAAAATTAATTTAGAAATGTATCAGAAAGGAGCTTCTCTGAATTTAAGAATGAATTTGGATTTGAAATCTATAATAAAATGATATAGAAATATATTTATAAATCTTCTTTTATTAAACAGCTTCAAAATTAACGATGTTTTTAGCTTTCTTTCTTTTTTCTTTTATTCTAAGCCATATTAATTTTTTAATGAATCTTTATTCGAATGTTGAAAGCCTAAGAATCTAAATAATCATTAACGTTGTTAATGTGTATTTGCTGTAAAATATACTGTAAAATCATTCCATAGATATGTATGCAGTATTCTTTAAAAGAATCTTAGTTCTATGATAAAAATATGAATTTTTTAGAAATCGTAGAAATTGTAACGGGCCAAAACGGGCCGGGCCGGGCCGGGCCTGTTTTCGCTGATTTTTGTACGGGCCGGGCCGGGCCTAAAATACAAAAATTTAAACGGGCCGGGCCGGGCCCGGGCCGAACTTTTGAGTTTTGCAACGGGCCGGGCCGGGCCGAAATCACTTTCCTACGGGCCGGGCCGGGCCGGGCCTGGAAATTCCGGCCCGTGCAGACCTCTAGTCTATTGTCATATGAATATGAATTGGATAATACCCAAAACAACAACATTTATTATCTTTAAAACAATGACATATCTGTTAAACACTAATTAGCCTATATGGATGGCTAGTGTTAATGTTATTAACGTTAACGAATTTTTTTTCTTTTTTACTGAAAAAAAAAAATCGGACTCAAAAGGGTTAATGTTCTATCCACTTCCATCAGATAAAACAAGAGCAAGTAAATTCCATTCGATTTAAGTAAAAAATGTTTCTAAATGTAATATGAAAACATTTAAATGATAGCGATGTATCATATCAGTCGATAGAAAAGGAATGATTTTGATTAATGGAATCCAAGGAGCTGAAATCAACTATCTTTGATAGAATTGCTCCAAAGAGAAGAAAATCTCACCTTCTCTCGCAATACTTCAGAAATTTTGGATTTATTTTTGTAGAAAATGTTGCTGGTTTCAATTATCGTTGTGGAAAGGAAGTATCATCTTAAGATTTTCTCTAGCCCAAAAACTTCCCAAAAGAATTTTGGTGAAATAAACTTTTGCGATCAATATTTTTACAGGGTCTATTTAACAGAATATTTTTAAAATATTATTCTTTAAATGATAATAATAATAATATTTTTACAAAAGGTAATCTTTTTTTTTTTAAGTCTGATTATTCTTAACTTTTTAATAAAATCAAACTAAGTCTACTGGAAATTTGTTCTATTTAATCTTTATTCTAGTAAAAGTTGTGAACTATAGTTATGTTCTGATTAGAATGCAATACTCCTTTTTATTTCGAATCCTATTTTAAAAGTTTACGATGTTTCGAAACTTTCACGTTGTTGTTTTGAGCTTCATCATTTCTAAAAATTTGTACAATCTTTCATTCAAATCGTGTATACGTATTTCTTACATTTTACTTCTATAAGTTTCATATTCTATACATTTCCATCATAGAAAACAAAGAACAATTCCATTTGATTCTGAGTAACAAATTGATTCTAAACCCAATATGATAACATTTAACCCTATCAGAGGCGCCCATTGCAGTCTGCAAACGGTTAATTTTACTGTTCCAATTGAGAACTGGCATCAGTAAATTTTTAGTACAATTTCGACTTAAGGCTCCGCTTCACTGAAACTCCCCGATCGCGAAATCCCATGTTATCCTATGGGAAAACTTTTAAGCGCGATTATTCATTACCTAATATAATTATTAAAATACTGTTTTTACCGTCAGAGAGTGGACGTCAGATGCCGATGATGTGCGTTTTTCAAAATTGTCTACGCAAATTTTAAGTATCTTTAAGAGAATGATAAAATTTAATCAAATGGAAATTTCAAAGTTTATAGGTATTTTTTAAATACTTAAAATTTATGGAGACAATTTTTAAAAATGCATATCATCTTCATCTGACGTCCACTTTCTGATAATGAAAACGGTATTTTAATAATTACATTAGGTAATGAGTAATCGCACTTAAAAGTTTTCCCATAGACTAACATGGGATTTCGCGAACGGGGAGTTTCAGTGAAGCGGAGCCTTAATAATACACGTGAAAAAGAGCTCTTGATTATTTTCAAATAAATTTGTTCTTAAATTGTGATGTGAATCAATTATTTGAACATTTTTGGAGCAGAAATATCTTGCCCTGAAATTGTTAAAGGATAGCAGTCCATCATATCAGTCATTACAAGAGGAATGATTTTGATTTATGGTATCCAAGGAATCAAAATCAACTATCTTTGAGAGCATTGCTCTAAAGAGAAGGAAATCATACATAAATCTCGTACCTATGAATCTTGCCTTCTCTCGGAATACCTCACTTCAGAAATTGTAGATTTATTTTTGTAGAAAATTTTGCTGTTTCCAATTATCGTTGTGGAAAGGAGTATTGTCTTTAAATTTTCTCCGGCACAATAGAAATTTTGATGAAATAAATTTTTGCGACCAATATTTTAACAGATTCTATTTCACTGAATATTTTCAAAATATAATTCTTAAAAAAACTAATAATATTTTTTAAAAAGTTTTATAAATCAATTTTTTCAAAAACCTTACTACTCCTAACTATTTAATCAAAGCAAACTACTGTAAATTTCTTCCATCTTATCTTTATTTTAGTAAAAGTTGTAAACTATAGTTATGTTCTTATTGAAATACGGCACCCCTTTTGAATCACGAACCTAGTTTCATAAACTTTTTCTTTGTTGTTCGTGCTCTATCACCTCTTAAAACTTGTCCAGTCAAACCAAGCATATGGATTTCTTAGCTTGTACTTTCCTACAAATTTCATATTCTGTCCATTTGCATCAGAGAAAACAAGAACAAGTAAATTCCATTTGATTCTGAGTAACAAATTGATTCTAAACCCAATATGATAACATTTAAAGGATAGCAGTCCATCATATCAGTCATGACAAAAGGAATGATTTTGGTTTATGGTATCCAAGGAGCCAAAATCAACTACCTTTGTAAGCATTGCTCCTGAGCGAAGGAAATCATACATAAATCTCATGCCCATTAATAACGCCTTACCTCACAATACTTCACTTCAGAAATTGTGCATTTATTTTTGTAGAAAAAATTGATGCTTTTAATTATTGTTGTGGAAAAAGGGTATCATCTTTAGATTTTCTCTGACACAATTAGTTTTCGAAAAGAATTTTGGTGACATAAACTTTTGCGATCAATATTTTAATAGATTCTATTTCTTAGAATATTTTAAAAACATTATTCTTAAAAAATAACAATAATACTTTTTTAAAGTTTTTTAAATATTTTTTTTCAAAAATCTGGCTACTTCTAACACCATAATCAAAGTAAACTTGGTCTACTGGAAATTTCTTCCATCTTATCGTTATTTTAGTAAACTTTGTTAACTACAGTTATGTTCTGATTGGAGTGCGATATCCCTTTTGAATCGTGACCTTTCATAAACTTTTTCGTTGTTGTTTTGCGCTCAATCATCGCTTAAAATTTGTTCAATCTTTCAGTCAAACTGTGCATCTTGATTTCTTAGCTTGTACTATCCTGCAAATTTCATATTATATCCATTGCCATCATAGATAACAAGCACAAGTAAATTCCACTTGAGTTTGAGTAATAAATTAATTCTAAAGGGTATAGCCGGGTTTCTTAGTAAAATATGCTCTTGAGTCAACCACATCGAGTCTTACATGTATCGATAGCCCGTAAAAAGAAATTCATTTCTCCCCAGTTTTAAGTTTGTATCTCAAGACCATGGGGGGTAATGGCCCTAAATTCCTGTTTTGGAAAAGTGCGCATTGTGACGAAACTACTAAGCAGATTTCAACGAAAAAAATAAGGGATGTAAAAAACCACCATACGAATGTTTGACACATTTTTCAGATTTTTTTAAACAAAAGAACAAGTTTTCTAACATTTTTCCTGTTTTTAAATGTACATTTTAATTTAAAATAAACTGAAATTTCTGAGTGACCACCTTAATTTTTTTGCGTGAAATACTATGACACATGATGCATATTCACTATCAATTTCAACTTTCTACGTATGGTGCATCATATTAAAAAAGGACAAAATCCTATTCCGGCGGAAATGTGGGGCGTGTCTCCGACAAATTTCACGCCTTCTTTTCAAATCTCACATATTAATTCACACGGTATTTTTAAAAGAAGGCGTAAAGTTTGTCCGAGACACGCCCCACAATTCCGCCGGAATATGATTTTCCCCTTTTTTTAATATGATGCACCATATGTAGAAAGTTGAAATTGATAGTGACTATGCATCATGTCTCATAGTATTTCATGCAAAAAAATTAGGGTGTCACTCAGAAATTACAGTTTATTTTTAATTAAAATGTACATTTAAAAACAGGGAAAATGTTAGAAAACTTGTTCTTTTGTTTAAAAAAATCTGAAAAAATTGTCAAACATTCGTAAGGTGGTTTTTTACATCCCTTATTTTTTTCGTTGAAATCTCCTTAGTAGTTTCGATACAATGCGCTCTTTTCCAAAACAGACATTTAGGGCCATTACCCCCCATGGTCTTCAGATACAAACTTAAAACTGGGGAGAAATGAATTTCTTTTTATGGGCTATCGATCCATGTAGGACTCGATGTGGTTGACTCAAGGGCATATTTTACTAAGAAACCCGGCTATACCCTTTAATATGATAGCATTTAAATGATAGCGATCCATCATATCAGTATTTACAAAAGGAATGGCTTTGAATAATGAAATCCCTGGAGTTTGAATCAACTATCTCTGGAGATTATTGCTCGGAAGAGAATGAATTGATAAAGAAATCTCTTTCCTATTAATCTCACTCTCTCTCAAATACCTTAACTTTACAAATTTTGGATTTATTTTTATAAAAAATTTTGACTTTATCAAACGTATTTATGGGAAAAAATGCTTTTCAGCCCCCGAAAGCTATTTCTGTCGCGCAGCAATTAAAGTGCCGTCACTCAAAAATAATGTTCAGTTACAGAAGCAGAGTTGCCAAGTTTCCGGCCTTATGCATACCTGTATTTTAATACAGAAAATATCCTTTGTTTAATTGGAACATTTTGCCGATTTGAACGAACAACATTTTCCTGAAATAATAGTGGTGTACAAAAAACTGATGACTTGGTAACTCTGCAGAAGCAAGGAATAAAACAATGGTTAAATATGGATAATTTCTACTGTTAGCATCGCACATTTTCAATTTTTATACCATTGTATAAGGAACAAAAAAAGTACTTTGAAATGCAATTTGTTTGAAAACTGCATCTCAATTCATTTTTGAGATATTAATTTTTTTTAGTTTTAAACACTATTTCTTTGAAATTGGCAACTAAAATACTCCATTTCTGTAGAAAATAAAGTAAAAATGGTACTATTTGATTATCCCGTCGACCAATTTCACCAAATTATACAAATCGTCAAACTATTCCGTAAATTATATAAATCAAGATAATTTTAATTTTAAATAACGAAACAACAAATAAAATAGTAAAATATTAATAAAAATACAAATTAAAAGTCGAATTAAAAATCATTTGATAATGTAACAAACACGTGTATCATGTTTAATGTCTATACGACCACCTATTATTGGCATTTAATTTTACAGTTTGGCGATAGTTTTTTGATCGACGGGTTTTCAAAAAGTAATCGTAAAAAAATTTGTAAAGTAGTAGATTATTATATCTTTTTGTTACCATTTTTCCATAACAACTGGGAAGAAATGTAATTAAAATTCGTGATATATTGAAAAATTATAAATGAATGGTTTCTGATAAAACGTGGGAGCTGTTATAAACTATTCTTAATTTTAAGTATCTATATTGATGTTGTTACAAGCAAATGAAAGCGTATGAATGTTTAGATAGCCAACTTTTGTTATTTTTTATTTATTTATTTTATCAAGTTTCTTGTTATTAACTCTTTTGTGAGGTTTGTTTATTATTCTGCGATAGTGACGTCATATGCATATTTTTCTGTAGATTTTTTTTTCTTTCTGGATCGTAAATGTGTAATTCTTCAGAAGATAAAAATAACGATATTTTATGTAACATAAAATACGTGTTTTACGTATTGAAACTAAAATGTGTTTTGTACTTTCTATATATACAAATATATACAAATTTTTTTCACCTGAAAAATCGAAAATTTTTATTTTAAAATAAGAAAAAGCAATTTTTTTAACATTTTGCACCAAAGTAAAAATATAAAATTCCGTTAAAAGTTTCTAGTGCGAATCTCGTTTAAATTAAGTGGGATAAAATATATTCCACCGCCCCTCAAGGGATTAAAAGGTGACCGACTAGAATAGAAAATATGCGCAAAAGTAAAACGAAATATTACGCATGCGTAACCGAAGTTCAGTCTATTGCTCTGAAGAGGGATGAAAACATCAATTCATATTTTCAGGAGCTCTGGAAATACCTAGGATATTATACCAAATCGCAGTAATATCATAAGAAAGGCCATCGTTACAAACAGTACCTAAGTAAAATCTCAATGGATTCATGGTATATTGACGAATAATTGTTAGATGTTGAAATGATCATTTTAGCTTTTTCGAAAAAAAATAAATTATAATCCTAGTTTTTTTTTTTTTTTTTTTTTTTTTTTTTTTTTTGTGTGTGTGTGTGTGTGTGTGTGTGTTTGTGTGTGTGTGTGTGTGTGTGTGTTGTTTTGTATTCTACCACTTCTTAAAATTTATTTAATCTTTCTTTTATACCATGCAATCGATTTCTTAGCTTTTACTTTCCTATATATGTAATATCCCGTTCATTTCCAAATAAATTTCATTTGATACAGAATAACAAACTGCTGCTAAATCCAATATGATGACAGGTAAATGATAGCGATTCATCATATCAGTCGTTACAAAAAAAATGATTTTGATTAATCGAATCCAAGAAGCCGGAATCAACTATCTTTGAGAGTATTGCTCCAAAGCAAAGAAAATCATATATCAGAACGCATAAATCTGTATCCATTAATTTCATCTCACACAATATTTTATTTTATAAATTATGGAGTTTATAAATTATAGCGCTTGCATAAGAACCATTCGCTTTTGTAGAAATTTTTAATACTTTTAATTAATCAAAGCTTTTATTTATTATTGAGCAAGATATTTCTGAAAGTATATGTATGAATTTCAAGTCAAAAATTCCCTTCTTTAACCTTTAACTAATATTACCGGTTCACAGACCACTCCTTTTTACAATTTTTTATAGTTTAACTTGCAATTTTCAGTTTTAACTACAAACACTTCAGAAATTTTGTTTTATGTGGAACTTTAGTATTATTATGAGAAACTTTTAAATAGGTGAATGTTAATTAGCCTTGTACAAAAAGTTTAACCTTTAGCTGGTGTGATAAAAATTGTAACGTAACTAGTGTGAAGCGGTCTGTGAGACAGAAATATCTAATGATGAATAAAATGCATGATTAACTCATAAGATGGTGATTTTTTTATTAAAAAATCGTTGCTACAAGGACAATGAGACTCTGTAAAAAACTATATAACGTATGGTTGGGTATAGCTGTATATACTACAAAAATATAAATGAGAATGCAATAAAAATTCAAAGGAATGTGAAGCTAAATTCTATCAGGTATAGCTATTCAGGTATAACATTTTCCTTTAATCTTATCCTAAACTGTTTTTGATGAGCTTAATTCAGTACTACTAACACTATAGGCAGTGCATATTTAAACTTCATTTTTGCATTTCAGATAACTAAATTCAGCGTAAGTAATAATCTTTTCTTTTTAGAGTGCAGCTAAAGCAAAGCACATGTTCAAAGTTTAAACTTGGCATTAGGCTCAGCGTGCTTCAAAGGAGGTCGCAAAGTATCATACGAATCGCAAAGAATGTCTCATAGTATTTATGTCATTAATTCTAGTTTTTAACAATTTGACATTTATCGTTTTTGTACTGCTACTGGATATGGCATTAATTAAGTATTTCATTAAAAGTAGTTAGGGGCAAGGGTGTAGTCGTAAAAATAACACAGGATATACGCTCCAAACAGTGGGACACTAGAATGTGTATACCATAAGTGTGTACACTATAGGCTCTCTTGTGAAATACAGGCTCCTTTAAAGAATCCAGAAGGTATACGGTGTAATAAACCCGTATGCCCTCCACTACATCCCTGGTTAGGGGGGCTGTTCATATGTCTGGCACTTCATATCAAAATATATCTTTAGGGAAAGGGTATTTTTTTACTTTCCCATCATATGTAGTATAGAGTAAGTCTTGCAATCGTTTTGAAGATCGAAAAAAAAAATTGACGGATTTACATGTTTCAGACACAAGAGATTCCGAAAAACATATTTTTAGAAAAAACAATTGCTGTCTATCTGTCTGAGTGTGTGTGTGATGTGTGTGTGTGTCTGCGTGCGTGTGTAAATGCTCTAACTCCCGAATAAATTGAGATAGAGACTTAAAATTTGATGTATACTTAGTATGTGATAAAGGAAAAAACTTATTGAATATCAGTAACCTCGATTACACGGAACAATTTTTTCGGTCTCTCGAAATATTCGTTCTGGTGAAAGGTACATAAAAATTTTCGAATTTTTTTATTTTAAGGAGTGGCTGTAAAATAAAATAAAAAAACACAAATTTTGCATAAAGAATAAATTCAATCGGATAATTAGTTGCCGAGATATTTATTTGTAATCAGATTTTCCACAGTCTTCGATTTTTCATGACTCTCTCATTTAAATTTCAATTCAAGTTTATATTTTAATTGGAAATGAGATGCTCAGTTCATCACAGTAAACTGTTAGTTAAAAGGATTATTACTTTTGGAGTTATAAGGATGCTTCTTTTACACAATTCAGTAGTACTTTAGTAGTTTAGCGTTTTATATAATTCGTCGAAATTGGTTCATCAGCGTAGCATTGGTTCAGTAATGGAGCATTATTATGTATTTTAAATATTTAAATATACATTTAAACTTTATTTTGGATTTACTATACATTTTAATATAAATAATTTGAACATGTTTTATTTTTACATTTTATTTTTTGCATATCTATCATGGGTAAATATTTCGGTGGTCCCCAACGACTAATTTTGTATCGTTATCGTTTCTGATTTAGCCTTTTTTTTTTTTTTTTTTTTTTTTTTCATTTGTAACTTGTACTTTACATGAAAAAAATCTTTTGTATGTTTTTTAATCTATTATCTGTTTTCATAGAGATACAAAATTAATGTTAAATCATTAAATTCATTTAATTCCAAAATATGTAATACCCTATTATTTGGCATTAATATTCTTCTGTCATATGTGTATGCATATATGACAGCACATATGAACTGCAGTTCTATAAACCAAATGGGAAGTATATTTGAAATCATATTTGCTTTGTTTACTAATAAATATATGAGAAAGAAAGTTGTGCACCTATTTTGTTACTATGAAGTTCTGACATTCCCCCTCCCCCAGTGAGGGGACAAGTTCAAGAAGACATAATTTGTGTTGAATATACTATGTAACAAAAAGCTATTATTGAACACTTTTAAATAGTTGCTATTTCTTTTAATTGTTATTAAATATCAATTAATGTACAAAGGTATATTTTATTAATTTCTCTTGATTTGAATCAATAAAGTTTGTGAAAAATAAATTTGTAACAATATCCGTATGTCACTCCATACAAAAGAAAAGAATTCAAAACTGAAAATTTCATTTTCGAACATTGATAACGATATCATTACGGGGGAAGGAGGGGTAATTTCGAGATATGATAACGTATGATTATCATAAGAGGGGAAGGATTCAAAATTACCAAACAATTGATAACGTTCTATATGCACAACCCCTAAACAAACTTTAAAGCTAATGGTACACATAGTACGCCGTCTCAGGTATTTCCAAACCATCCGCGTCTTTAAGGATTAATATCTGGATAATTACCGACGATTTTTTTTTTTCAAAAATCATTATCACCAGTGCTTTTATACTTCTGCTACGATAGGTGCCTTCAGAGCTCCTCAACACCTTTGCTGGATGCCCGCAAATGTGTTTAACGGAACAGCTTGTGTTTAACGGAAGAAAGCGCTTTTCTCGAAAAGTATGTGACCGAGGATAATCGCTATAGTTTTCTTGCAAGGTTTAAATTAATGGCTACCGCCTCTAAATTTTTTTCAGTGGATTCGGAAACAGAGGAAATAGGAACATTTTTGCATTACATTTTTGACAATATCGCTGAAAATATAATATCTAAAATTTTTAAAAATGTATTTTTGAGTTCGGCGTAACAGAAGCTTTCACAAGATACCCACACGACATACAAAGAAAAGATTTTTTTTTCTTCAAGTAAACAACTTAACCCCCTTACATTTCACCTAAATATATTTGTAAATATTTAATAATCTGTAAATATGTGAGTCAATAGTGTTTATTACTTCCCACCAATTTGAAATTTCCATTTTTCATAGTTTACGAGTAAAATAGCTGTGACAAACAGACACAGAAGTCATATTATAATTGTTCCACATTTATTGTTTAAGGACGATATTTTAAAAGGTATTTTTGAAAAATCCCTTGATTAAGCATTAATTTTTTTATGCTTAGAATATGCTATATACATTTCCTTTAAATCTGGCAAATGCTTTTTCATTGAAAACGTAATTTTAAGAAAAACGCTTTTTAAATTTTCCACTATTATAATTCAAATCTTACTACTCTGTGTTTATGGTTATAGTGAAATAGATTCTCTTACAATATAAAACAGTACATTTAATGCATTCAAAAACCTGTTAATAACAACTGCCATCGTCTACATTTTTTAATAGTAAGAGGACGGTAATTATAGCCCATCTTTAGCGATTCCAAGGGCTGTGGTATGTTTAGGAAACCACTGAAGTTTAATTCCCAAATGCCACAGTAGTACCAGAATTTTAGGTATAAAATTTCCATTTATTACGTATCCAAAAAATACTTTTTTTCTTTTATAAAAACAAATTTTGAAAATAAATCCGGGTGTCATGCATTCATTTTAACATTTTAGTTATGGAAATGCTTCGTTTCTGAAAGGGTTAAAACAACCCATTTGATCAACTTGAAAATTTCACGGAATACTTTTAAAATGTTACACTTTTAAAAATTGATAAAAATCAACCTTTTCAAAAATTCGACTACCGTTAACTCTTTAAACAAAACAAACTAAGTCTGTTGGAAATTTCTTCCTTATATCTTTATTTTTATAAAATTTATGAACTACCATTATCTTTGGATTAAATAGAAAAAAAGAATTACATCCCTGGTTTCTTATGTTTTATCTGTTGTTTTATGATTTACCACCTGTTAATTTTTGTCCAATCTTCCTTTAATGTCTTGTATATCGATTTCTCTCTAGTTATGGTTTCCTTATGTATTTTATATTCCATCAATTTCCACCAGATAAAACAAGCAAAAATAAAATACATATGATTTTGAGTAACAAATTCAGTGTAGCCAGTTTGGGGATTGTGTCCCCATTTTGGGGAATTTTCAATCTCCTGGGTAATTTTTTGGGGACAAGAATTTCTTGAGGACATGTTTGGGGGCTATTAACTTTTTGGGGGAAAAATTTGGGCAATTGTTTTCACAATTTCAAATTTTATTTTCAGATATTTGCCAATACTGGGTCAGTCTCGAATTCGATTTTGAGTTGGAAAACGAAAATAAAATACAGAAATATTAGATATAAATCTTTATTCTCGTTGTCTACCGTTTACATGTACTACAGATTCATCACGATCTGCCTTGGACTATCCGCAAATCTGAATTTTCAGATAAGTGAGTGAGACAGATTTTCTTGTCATCATTGACAGACACATAAGCAAAGAAATACATTTCATTAATTCGTGTAGATTTATACAATAAAAATAAATCAATATTATAATTTTTTGTTATTGTTTAATGATGTTTAATTTGTTACATTTATGATTGGCAAATTCTCAATGGATGCAGTAACTTTCCTAGTTCTTATTATGATAAACTTGAATGAAAACTCTGCGGTCTTAAAAGACTTAGATCTATACATTACTAAATCTTCAGGATGTGTCTGAAAAGCTCATTTGCTGTGTTTATAAAAAGATTTAATTAAAGAAGTTAAAAGCAACTATATTTTATTCTATTATTGACGAAAACACAGTGATTGATTCAACATAAATGCTTTGCATTGGATAGGTGCTTCAGCAGGGGTAAGAAAAAATTTAAAATAAGATAATGTCAATATCATCTCAGAGTCATTAAAATCTAACTTAGAGACGATCTAAGCCTTGAAAGAGTTATTGGTATAAAAAGAGTAGATGGACAATATCATCAACTGGCCACAATTTAAATAACAAGTGTAAACGAACTTGTCATTGTAAAACGTATCTCTTATTCTCGTCCATTAGCTCTGAATATACAATGCAAAATTTTAATTATTTTATTTTATTTTATTTTATTTTATTTTATTTTATTTTATTTTGTGAATGGGGAATTTTTTTTTAAAAATGCTTGATTTGGGGGAAAAATTAAATTTAAATGTGGTAAAAAAAATTTAACAAAAAATTGAAAATTGAGAAATTGCGTTTTTGATTAGAAATTGCGTTGGGGACTTTTTCTGAAAAAAGCCCTGATTTGGGGAAAATTTCAGAAATTTTGGGGAAATTGGCTTTTGACAATCTGGCAACACTGAATAAATTTATTCTAAACTTAATTGGATGACATTTAAATAATAGCGATCCATCATACCAGTCGTTACAAAAGGAATGAATTTGATTAATAGAATCCAAGGATTCAGAATCACTTACCTCTGAAAGTATTGTTACGAAGTGAAGGAAATCATACATAAATCTCATACCTAAAAATCTCTCTCTCTCTCTCAGACTACTTCAATTTACGGATTTATTTTTGTAGGAAATTTTGATACTTTCAATTATGCTTTAATTATTAGAGTTTTTTTCAATCTTTCTTTAATACCGTGTAGGTCGATTTATCTTGCTACCGATTTCCTAACATATTCACTATTCTACCCATGTCCATCAGACAAAACAAGCACAGAGAAATGCCATTTGATTCAGAATAACAAATTGTTTCTAAACCTAATATGATGATGTTTAAATGACAGCAATTCATCATATCAGCCGCTAAAAAAGGAATGACTTTGATTAATGGAATCCGAGTAGTCGGAATCATTTATCTATAAAGATTATTATTCGGAAGCGAAGAAAATCGTAAATAAATAACCCATTAAACTCACTTTTACTTATAATGCTTCCTTTTGCAGATTCTGGATTTACTTTAAAAGAAAAATTTTGATATTTTCAATTATGTTTTAATCGTTAAAATTTCTTTTATCTTTTTTTAATTCCACGATTAATGATTTCTCTTGGCATTGCTTTCCTAATATATTTAATGTTATATTCATTTCCATCAAACAAAACAAGCACAAAGAAATTAGCATTTGATTCAGAATAACAAATTGCCTCTAAACTTAATATTAAGACTTTTAAATGACGTTCATCATATCAATCGCTACAAAAAAACAAGTGGGTAAGTGTGATCACAGGTCGTACAGAGGGTTTCGTTTAATATCTTCTACAAAGCGCTTTATCATTAACAAATGAAAAACAGTTTTTTCGGTGCTACTTTAGGATTTCTTCGCCAATCGCGCCAACCGGAACAGAATATTGAATTTTTCATCTAAATGTTTCCTTGATTGCATAGATTTCTTGATTTCTCTATCGAAATCTGCAGATTCAGTGAAGCTACGCAAGTAAATAAAATTATGAATAAAAGTAAAATATTGCAAACCTTGACATAAATTTAAGCAAGACAAAACTGGTCACCAGAGTCGGAGCTAGTAATTTAAATGAATAAGAATTTAATAAATAAATAAAATATTTCACCTCGCGTGTCAAAATAGATGATAGATAGGATGTAATAGGATGAAATAAAAAACAATTAAGCACGTTTTTCACGTGATTTTTTTAATTCATTAATTTACGTTACATACATAATAATTTTATTTAAACTTGCTTGCAACAATTAGAAGAAATGAAATTTCAATTTTGAAATTTACGTTACTGAAAATTTTTAAACTTAAAAATATCGCTCATTTTCAACTTTTACACCATCATATAGAGAATAAAATGCACTTTTAAATGCATTTTGTTTAAAATCTGTATCTCAAATTATTTTTGAGATATTATTATTATTTTTTTTGTAGTTTTTATACCAATTTTGTAATTGGGCAACAGAAGTACTCCATTTCTTTTAAAAGTAAAAAAAATGGAGTAATAAGAAGAAAAAAACAACAAAATATAAACTGGTGACATTAAAAATAACATTTTTATTAAAATAATAGCCTTTTTCAAAATTTTATGATTTGTTGTGTGACAAAAGGCATTCAGCTTTAAGTACACTAAATGTAAACTCTCTGACTTATATAGTTGTTGTGTACGGACTCTGTGACAGACAGACAGAGGATAGAGACGAATAGGGTTTCTTCAGATGAACGAAACCTTAAAAATAAGTTAATAATTAATGGAATCCAAGTAGGCGAAATCAACTCTGAGAATATTATTTGGAAGAGAAGGAAATCATACAAGACAGGGAAGACAAGGAAATCATACTGTCTAATACCTTTTAATCTCGTTATCTCGCTCATAGCGCTTCACTTCACAAATTCTGGATTTACTTTTGCAGAAACTTTTAAAATTTCCAATTACAGTCGGCTCTCGGTAATTCGAACTTGTCGGGACCACAAGAAATGTTCGAATTATGGAAAGTATGAAATGAAAACATGCTTAATATGGTACTATTACAAAGGAATTAATGTTATAAAGTTTTTTAATTTATTTCGTCTGTTATCATTAGAATATGACTTAATATTAAATTAGAATGTATAAATACATAAACTAATTAAAAGATTAGAAACTAGCACAGTGGAAGAAAATTTTGAAGCGTCACTGAAATCCTTCTTAGGGCACTAAGAAACTGGATATAAAATGCATGAGATTATATGTATACTCGTTCAGAACAATTTCCCCAAAAATCAAAGAAAGAAAGTAGTAATTCAAATGATCTGAAATTTGTGAGAAAGAAAAAAAAGTGAAAAAATCGGAATTCTCGTTAGTTCGAATTAAGCGAAGTCAAGAGAAAAGGAGTTCGAATTAATGAAAAATTTTAACGTTATTCTGCCATTGAAAATTTCGGGACTTCATGTTTAATTCGAATTAAGCGAAGATTCGAATTATCCGATTTCGAATTAACGAGAGTCGACTGTATGTTTTATTGCTAAAGTTTCTTCATTATTTCTCTAATATCGTGAATGTCGATTTCTCTTGCTATCGCTTTCTTAACATATTTAATATTCTATTCATTTCCATCAGATAAAACAAGCACAAAAAAATTCCATTTGATTCAGAGTCACAACTTGATTCTAAACTTAACAATGATGACGTTTAAATGACAGCAATTCATTCATCATATCAGTCGGTACAAAAGGAATGACTTTGATTAATGGAATCCAAGAATGCGAAATCAATTATCCCTGATAATTTTGCTTCGAAAAGAAGGAAATCCTACATAAATCTCATACTTTTTAATCTCGCTCTCTCACTCACAATGTTCACTTTACAAATTCTGAATTTGCTTTTGTAGAAAATTTTAAAGTTTTCAATTATGTTTCAATTGATAAAGATTCTTCTATAGTTCTTTTAAACCATGCATATCGATTTCTTAGCTTTTACTTTCCTACATATGTATCATTCCATCCATTTCCATCAAAAGAAAACAAGAAATCAATCATTCCATTTGAATCAGAATAACAAATTAATGCTAAACTTAATATGATGACGTTTAAATGACAGCGATTCATCATATCAGTCACTACAAAAGGAATGACTTTGATTAACAAAATCCAAATAGGCGAAATCAACTATCTCTGAGAATATTGCTTCGAAGCGAAGAAAATCTTACATAAATCTCATACTTTTTAATATCGCTCACAATGCTTCACTTTACAAATTCTGGATTTATTTTTGAAGAAAATTTTAAAGTTTTCAATTATGTTTTAATTTATAAAGTTTTTTCGATAATTCTTTGATATCGTGCATATCGATTTCTTAGCTTTTACTTTCCTACATATATAACATTCCATTTATTTCCATTAAAGAAAACAAGAAATAATAAATTCCATTTCATTCAGAATAACAAATTGCTTCTAAACTCAATATGATGACGTTCAAATGACGGCAATTCATCATATCAGCCGTTATAAAAGGAATGATTTTGACTTTGATGGAATCGGAGAATATGAAATCAATTATCTCCTAGTTTATATTATCGCTCCTGAGCCAAGAAAATCATGCATAAATCTCTTTTTTAATCTCGCTCTCTCACTCACAATGCTTCACTTTACGAATTCTGGAATTACTTTTGTAAAAAATTTTAAAGTTTTCAATTATGTTTTAATTGATAAAGTTTCTTCTATAATCGTTTAACCCTTTATGGACCGACGGTACTTTAAAGTATTATTGAAAAAAAAAACTGTATGTAAAACTTACTTATTCTGTTTGTTAATGTTTTTTATTCTTTCCACACAAAACACTCTTCTAGATCAAATTTAGATAGAAAAGAGAAACAGTCGAAGCTAAATATTTTCAAAAAGTGGTAATTTTATTAATCATTTTTGTACGTATTTCTTTTCTTTCTTTAAATAAAATTATATGAAACATACTCAACTGCAAAAGTGTTTCCATTTATAGAGTGGATTATGATGCATTTAAGCTCCTTGCTTTTTTAAGAATTATGATATTTTCAAAAGAGTAATTTTGGTTAATTAATTTGTATATTTTTGTAAATATTTCACATAAAAGTTATAACTACCAATATACAGGGTGGTCATAAAAAAACTTTGCCGATATATGGAGCTCTAGCGGCCAGTCCGCTCAACCGATCGAGGTGAAATTTCAGATATAGCTATTCAGAGGTATGAGCTCAAGATTCTGTGAACGGCAACAAAATGGCACTCACGGTTACGATTATAGTTACAGAAACTCGAAAATTTCCAATGGCAACACCCTTTTTTTTCATCATAAAATTCTCATGGGTGCCATCACCATGTGTAATGTGGAATTACCTGTGATGGCACCCATGTGGAAAATGTGTAATCAAAATAAAAGTTTTAGTTTCTCCGATCTGTATTGTAATCAGAGATTAGTGTACTGACTCTGCGTCATATGCAAATTTCCTCCTTGCGACCCAATCGACTTTTTTCTATGGGGGGGAGGAGTCCCAGAACGATATTTTGTGCGTGCATAACGTGTCCGTTTCTTGCGATACACGTGCGGTTCCAACGCTCTTTAGGGTTTTCGCATGCGCTGAGTATTTTGCGATGAAAAAAATGGGTGTAGCCAATGGACATTTTCGAGTTTCTGTAATTATAACCGTAACCGTGAGCGCCATTTTGTTGTCGTTCACAGAATCTTGAGCTCAAACCTCTGAATAGCTATATCTGAAATTTCATTTCGATCCGTTGAGCGGACTGGCCGTTAGAGCTCCGTATATCGGCAAAGTTTTTTTTTATGACCAACCTGTATTTAATCAGTTTTAATGAAAAATCATCTCTAAATTCCACATTAGTGTTATCTAAATATTCCAGTATACCTTAAGATATTAAAGAAGGTATCATTGAAATGGATCAATTTCTTGATAAATATTTCGGTAGATAAAGGATTAATACTGTGCATATCGATTTCTTAGCTTTTACTTTCCTACATATGTAACATTCCATTCATTTCCATCTGAGAAAACAAGAACAAATAAATTCCATTTAATTCAGGATAACAAATTGCTTCTAAACTTAATATGATGACGTTTAAATGAAAGCAATTCATCATATCTGCTGTTATAAAAAGAATGATTTTGACTTTGATGGAATCGAAGAATCTGAAATCAATTATCCCTGAGTTTATATTATCGCTCCTAAGCGAATAAAATCAAACATAAATCTCATAGCCTTTAATCTCACTTTCTGGCTCACAACGCTTCACTTCACGAATTCTGGATTTACCTTTGTAGAAAGCTTTGATATTTCCAATTATTGTTATGGGAAAATTTTTCTTCGTTGGATTTTCTCTGGCACAATAGCTTCCTAAAAGAATTTTGGTGAAATAAACTTTTGCTATCAATATTGTAACAAATTCAATTTCAAAGAATTTCAAAATATTATACTAAAATTTTTTTAATTTAATTTTTTAAAAAATTGACTATTCTTGACTTTTTAAACAAAATAAATTGAGACTATTGGAAATTTCATCCATATATGTTTAGTTTAGTAAAATTTTTAATTGTAGTTATCAGAAGCATGCGAAGAGAAAATAGCACCCGGGGCAAAGTTAGAATTTAGTGCTCCTACCCTCCCAACTTCTTCTTGTGACACTCCAAAAATGCCTTGGTAGTATAAATTTGGCGTCTTTAAATCTCTGTGCCCGGGGCGACCGCCCATTTCGCCTCCCTCCCTTTCGCACGGCGCGGGTAGTTATGTTTGGATTGGATTGCACTGCCCTGTATTTTTGAATAGAAATATAAATTGCGGCCTTAGTTTCCTAAACTTTATACTTTTTTATATCTTTACAAGAAAAAAGTATTAGATTCTTGACAATTTTCAATTTCCGATTTTCGACAGATTTACACGTTTTAGGAGTCATAGATTCCAAAAAACATGTTTTTACAAAATGTCTGTCTGTGAGTCTGTCAACCTCTCTGTATGTGACATAAATTTTGTGGGCGCTGTATCTCAAGAACTAATTCACAAAATTTCATAAAACTTTATTGTCACTTAGAACTACATATTAACTGGATTTTATCAGATTTTAGTGTATACAGATTGTTTTATTTTTAAAAATTCTGATAATCCTGTTAAAGATCTACAATCATCTCCAGCATGGAAACTTTTTTGTAGTTCTATTTCCACTTTTGTCTCTTTTCATTTTATTTAAAAAAATGTTCTTGTGCTTTACTTATTTTATTTCAATTTTGCTTCTTTCTTTTTTCGTTTTCAATTTTTTTTTCACCTTTTTCTTTTTTTATCATTTTGTCAACATTTTCGTTTTCTGCATGAGCTCCTTTCAGCTAGCGCCATCTGTCGCACTCTTTGGAATCTCTATCTTATATATTTCAGTTCATTTTTGACCTTGTTCTCCTACGGATACTCGTTTGCTTCAGTTGATAACGAGTTGTTAATATTTTTAGCTCGGAAAGCGTCCTACGCATTGTTTTTATTTTATGGTGATTTTTTTACAAAGGTTATTATTTTAATTAGAGCAATTAATATTTGTAATTAATTGATTTATACGAGTTTTATAATTATGATCTTATTATGATATTATTATAAATTTTTAAGGTTTTTTTATATAGATATTATCAGTAACGGCTAATAGAAGGACTTTTATGATTCCCTTTATTCTCGTATGAACAGATTTCGATTTTATATGAACGAGGCAGAACCCGTCGAAAATCGACAAAAGAGAATCTTTAAGAAAGAACTGTTTCATTGATTTATAATAAATCTACATAATCAATTACAGTAAAAAATACATCATATATTGTTCAGTCTAACTCTCAAACAAATATTATTTTAAGCTAAAATTAACAAAATACTATAAAACTCAATTATCAAAATTGTTAAATAAAATAAAACCGAAATCCACTTGATTTTATAACAAACGATACTTTTAAAATATTATACGCATTTTATTTATTTATTTATTTATTTAATTTTAAGAGAAAATGGAGTGATTGTCTTGCCACAATTACAAAATCGGTACTAAACATTATAAAAAAATTAATATCTCAAAAATAAATTGAGATACAGCTTTGAAACAATTGTCTGTGTTTTTTCTCTATACGATGGTGTAAAAATTTAAAGGGTATGGTGTTTAAAAGTGTAAAATTTGCAGTACCGAAAATTTCAAAACCGAAATTGCACGGGGAAAGTGTTGTGCCTTTTAATATCTTTTTTTTTTTTTTCAATTATAAGAGAAAATGGGGTGATTCTGTTGCCACAATTGCAAAATTGTCCCTTAAAATTAAAAATAATAATAATAATATCTCAAAAATAAATTGAGATACAGCTTTTAAACAAATTGTATTGGAAAGTACGATTTTTTCTCTATATAACGGTGTGAAAATTTAAAATGTGCGATGTTAAGAAGTGTAAAATTTGCAGTAGTGAAAATTGCAAAACTAAAATTTCAAAAGAAAGTGTTGCCATTCGCAAAATGATGTATGCGTTACTCACACATACGTTTGACCTTTATAATATAGATTTCTCAAGCTGTTGCTTTCTTGTATATTTAGCATTTGATCAATTTCTAAAAAAGAAAACAAGCACAAATAAATTCCATTTGATTCTGAGTAACAAATTGATTCTAAACCTAATATGAAAACGTTAAAATGATAGGGATTCACCATATCTGTCGTTAGAAAAGGAATGATTTTGATTAATGGATACCAAGGAGCCGAATCATCTATCGCAGAGAGAAACGAAGAAAATCATTATATAAGTTCATATAAATGTCATATCCATTAATATCACCTTCTCTTAGAATACTTTATAAATTCTGGAATAATGCATCTGCATTAATTCTGTTCACTTTAGTAGAAAATTTTAATATTTCCAATTATCGTTGAACAATTAGGTTTAACTTTCAGGGTTCTTTTTATTGTTATTATTTCAGTAGCAATTTAAAAGAATTTTCAAGAAATAAAATTTCATGATCAATATTTCAAAATATACTAGATATAAATTAAAATTTCCTAATGGAAAAAAATATCCTTTGCATGAAAATGAAAAAAATATTTTTTAAGGAAAAAAAAAACTGACTTCACGGAATAATTTCTTACCTTACTGCACCATGCCTTACGGTTGTAAGGCATGGTGACGTCACATTGTGACTTTGTGACCGTCAATGGGACGCCGCGTGACGTCGATATGAAGTCACAGTAAGTAAAATGTGAAGTCGTTATGGCCGTTTTAGAGCTCGTTTGTGACGTCACATTATAACCACTTTGTGAAGTAACTGTGTAACCAAAATGTGAAAAATATGTCATTTGTGACGAAGTTGTCATTAAAATTGTAACTATTTTCTGGCGATAGTGACAAGGTTGTGAAGACACTTTGTGACATTTTTGTGATTTGTGACAATTTTGTCACGAACTTTGTGCCGGTGGCTACATTGCCAATGTTGTGAATTCACACGGGGACACAATTGTACAGTTATGAACATTGATAAATAGAGAAAATCACTTACATCTGTAACTTTATTGTACTTTGGCAATAAATCTCAATTAAAACTTGGGCGCTTCTATAAAAAGAATGTACCAAAAGAAAGTTAATGAATCAAAATGCAATGCCATGCAAACTTTAATCTTAGTTGCTTTGTTTTGTTTGTTTTACTAAAAAGCATTAAATTATCTAAGAAACATTTTTGTATAACTCTTTAAGCGGCCTTCAGATTTTTTCATGTATATTTAATTATTCATAAAATATTCACTATCAAAAATATTTGTATGCGGAATTGTTCATAGTTATCTAACATAGCTACTTATCTTATTCACTGCAAAAAATAATATTAATATGAATTTTGTATTAAATCAGCCCTTGAATTCTATAATTACGTGACAGAAAAACACGGTTAGGGTACTTAAAGGGCATAGCAACATATATGATAAATATGTTGACACAGTTTTTAAATCGAATAACTATTTTAACTGCAATTTAATTTTGAAATTGAAAATACTCGAATGTTATTTGAGTTATGTAAAAAAATTAATTTAAATATAAGGATAATAAATTATTGATATTTGTTATACTTGTGGTAAGCAGAAAATGACGTACTTCTCATCAATATTGCCAATTTGCAAATAAAAAATTATAAAATATGAAAAATTACCTTTGCAACTATCTATTCGTAACTATCTCTAGTCTTTTTAATTTTACAAAACTTACAAAGCTAAAATTTACGTTTTAACAACAACGATCTGATACTACTCAATTGTTAAACTTTACTTTTGTATGAAAACAAATATAACTCGTATCTGAAGTGAGAATTCTAATAAGTATTTTGGTAACAGTAGCTATGTTGGAAGATAGTAACAATAAAGAAAATCTTATTTTTAAGCATATAGTCAAAGTAATTGATTTTGGACATGTTGCAGGTATGTAGAAGGGGTAATTTTACATCAAAGTTTGTCTGTTATAAAAAACATATTTAAAAACAACATTTGATTAAAATAACTTTAATAATGGATTGCCAAAATTACATATTTATTTATGAAAATATGTACATTAAATAATAACATAATTAAGTAATAATTATTATTATCTATTATTTTTTAGACAATATTCCTTTATTGTTTGTAAAACAACGCCGCAGATGCTATATTTTGCTTATAATATAAAAAATATTTTAACATTTTACCAAGGATCTGTCTGGCGATTATAATTATGACATGGTGATAAACAGCACAACCATTAGAATCTACTATGAGATTTTTAGTATAAAATGTGGTGAAAATTTTATAAATATATATTCTCTCATAAATACAGATAATCATATTATTTTTTTAGACACAATAGGTATAAAAAACAATGAACACTATATCAAATGGTTAACTACCTTTACTACAAATAAAGTAGGGTAGATGTGCCGGTTATGGACACCCTTGAGCAATATCTTTCAAAATTATTTTTTTATTAATAGTTATAATTACTATATTTCAGTTTTTTCAATATTATATTAATTTATCAACAATATTTAACCCTTCTTAAAGTCTTGATTTTCAATATGACTAAAAATTTAACTTTACAGTAATGGACATGTCTCTGGCCCAGTAATTAGCATATGAATAGTTTCAAATACTAAATATCAGGCAATTACAGCTATCAAACTGAGACAGTAGGGAATTTAAAAGGTAATAATTAAAAAAAAAGTTTTGGAATATTAGTGCATAGTTTGTCTCACTATTTTTATAAAATAAACTTCCATATACTACTTGCTGAAATTTGTAATTAGCATTACAAATATGAAAGAAATCATATTGGGCGTTGGATATTTTAAATAATAAATAAAATAATTTCAAAATAAAACTGCAGAATTGATGTTTGAGGCCACTGATCTGCAAATTTACTAGTTTAATAAATACTTTCATAATACTAATATTGCATTCAATTACATTTAATATTACATTTACATGTAATTTAATTGTTTTTATTTAAATAGATATGCATGATGCCCTATGAGCCTCTATTTAACTATGTCCTTAAGCAATATTTTCTTCTTCCTGGCTGGTTTGATTGCCAGATTACACACTATGCAAGGCAACAAAATAATAAAATATTGAATTTTCTTTTAACCACATAAGATAACTTAAAAGCAAATTTTATAAAAAAAAAAAAAAAAAAATGATTATTTATTAATTATTAAATTTCGGTAAGTGAAATTTAATAATTAAATTTCCTTATTTGGGCTTTCAGTTATGTCAAAATATTTTATGCACTATAAACATGTAATATTTTATACACTGAAATTGTCTATATGGAGTGCCCATTACTGGAAAATAACTAATCAATTACCCAGTAATGGGCACCCCTCTTAAAACTTTAAAAATAAATGATATTTTGTAAATGGTCATTAATATATATAATTCAAAGTTTGTTATTGCTACTCAAATGAAAACATTCAAATTTTGTAAGAAATAAAGAATATATAAATTTATTAAATAAAAGCAGCTCTTAGCATATTCATTAATTTTTTTACTGAAAAACAGTGGAACTTTCAAACATTATTTTCTGCTTCCTGATTGGTTTAATTAAAAGTTGTCAACAATAACCCAGATTATAATACATGCAAGGGAGATTTATTTAAAAAAATTATTAAAGTTAAATATTTATTAGTTATTTTTTAGGAACCCAAAAACATGAAAGGGTGTCCATTTCTGGAAGTGTGTTTATTGCTAGCACACCTATCCTATTAAAATCCCAACCATAAACATAAAACAAAACCACAAACACGTTAAATATGTTTATTAATATTTTATTTACAAGATTAGAGGGTATTTATAAATAAGAAACCCATTTTAATGATGATGTTTACTAATAGTGCATTTATAAATAATTCACAATAACCTCAGAAAATTTAACTTTAAAAATGTTGATACTGAAAGAAAAGATGAAAAATTGCCCATTCATTTACTCTCTATATATATTTATCGTCGGAAACAATATATTTCGAAAAATATCATTACAAATTATGAAAGAATACAAATGGTTTCTTTTACAGTATACGTTAAAAAAGCTGATGCACTAAAACTATTTCATTTTATTATTTTCCTATCATAAAATTGCTTAGAACGCGCATATTTTTGTTTGTTAGATTCTGCCTTTTACTTTCAAAAAATTTTTTAAAAAATCATCTGTTTCATTACGAAAGCTAGACTTTATTAACAATAGCACTTTTTAGCTCACTATTTATTATAAATTTAATTATTTTTTGCCGGGATAATCATTAATTACATTATTCATTCAAAACGATCTCAAATTTTCTAATTAACTTCTTCTAATTAACTCTATTGCCCATTCATCGAAATACCTGTTGGATTTTTTTTTCTTTTTGCCTAATGAAATATATATTATCATTAATAAATAAAACTAATTAATCCTTTAATCCTTTAACGTTCATTGGTTTCGCCACGAAACCACAAAATTTTAATTCCGATACGCAACACTGTCACCGGTACTTTTATCTAGAAATATCCCTTTTATTATGTATGTGAAAAATCGCGTTTTCTTATTTAGAAATATTTTTGTTCTTAATTACCGGTGCCATTCATTTATTTCGACATCTTAGCAATGAAAATGCTATGATCGTTAAAGGGTTAACGTTCATCGGTTTCTCTATGAAACCACAAAATTATAAGTTTGATATCCAACATCGACACCGGAATTTTAATTTTTTAAAATCAATTTTATTATGTTTGTGAAAAATCACTTTTTCATATTTATAAATATATTTATTCTCAATTACCGGTGTCATTCATTTACTTCAACAATTGTCAGCAATGGAAATGCTTTGTTCGTTAAAGGGTTAAATTTGTACATGTCAGTCATGATTTATTATTCTTCCCAGTAAAATTTTATTGTAAATTTTGTGTTACTTAATCAGAACATTTTTCCCGATTCAGTTAGTAAAAGATTTCTATTTTGTAAAATAGGTGATAAAAGATTAAAAATTCTGTAAAAGAAATGAAAAAAAGGACATTATTTGAGTCTTTTTCAAAAATATTCATCAGTTAAGTGGTTAAAATCATTATTTTATGGATATATTGTGAATGATATAATATTATACGATCCTGAACAGGTTTTTTTTCATACACATTGTTTTACAATAATGCAAGCAATATTTCATCGAAGAAAAATCATACAGACTTATGAAAGTAAAACATCAACGTCATCATACGTAAAATATTGCCTGCTTTCATTCACTATTTCTGATTAGTTTACATAGTAAGCGTTTTTCCCTTTTACATAAGAACATAATGCACAAAAATCTCTGAAATTTTAAGTTAAAAATGTAGATACTGAAAGAAAAGATGAAAAATTGCCCATTGATTTACCCTATACATATATGTCGTCAGAAACATTTTATTTCGAAAAATATCATTACAAGGTATGAAAGAAAAGAAATGGTTTCTTTTATAGTATACATTAAAAAATACTCTCTATCTGGAGTACTAAAACTATATTATTGTATTATTTTCTTATCATAAAATTGTTTAGAACGCGCATATTTTTGTTCGTTAGATTCTGCCTTTTACTTTCAAAATTTTTCCAAAAAATCATTTGTTTCAGTATTGAAGCCAGAATTTTGCAACAATAGCGGTTCTTAGTTCACTTTTTATTGTAAATAAAATTATTTTTGCCTAGATAATCATTAATTATATTATTTATTCAAAATCTTTTCTTATTACATTCTTCTGATTAACTCAACTACACATTCCCCAAAATGCCGGTTGGGGTTTGTTTTTTTTTTTTTTTTTCCTTTAATGAATTATAAATTATCATAAAATAAAACTATTTAAATTTGTATATTCCAATTATGATTTATCATTCTCACCAGCAAAATTTTATTGTAAATTTTGTTTTATTTAATCCGAGCATTTCCTTTGAAATTAAGTGTATTAACTTTCTGTTCTTAAAAATTGGTGATAAAAGATTAAATATTATCTAAAAGATATGCAAAAATTGGCATTAACTGAGAGTTTTTTCAAAAATTTTGATCAGTTAAATGACTAAAGTCGGTTTTTTATGGATAGAAAGTAAATGATGCAATACTTTATAATCGGGAACAGTTTTTGTTTCCATACACATTATCTTACAATAATGCCAAGCAATATTTCACCGAGGAAAAAGCATACAGATTTCTAAAAGCAAAACGTAAACGTCATTATAAGTAAAGTATTGCCGTCTTCCATACATTTTTTCTTATAAGTTTACATTGTAAGCGTTTTTCCCTTTTACATAAGAGCGTAATGCACATAAACCTTAAAAAATTTAACTTAAAATGTAGATACTGAAAGAAAATATGAAAAAATACCCATTCATTTACCCTAGATATGTTATGTATATTGTCAAAAACAATTTATTTCGAAAACTATCATTAAAAAGTATGAAAGAATACAGATGGTTTCTTTTATAGTATGCATTAAAAAAGCTGATGCACTAAAACTACATCATTTTATTATTTTCCTATCATAAAATTATTAAAAGCGCACACATTTTTGTTCATTAGATTCTGCTTTTTACTTTCAAAACTTTTCTTAAAAAATCATCTGTTTCATTATGAAAGCCAAGATTTTTTAACAATAGCAGCTCTTAATTCACTTTTCATAACAAATTTTATTATTTTTACCTGGCATAGTTATAAATTGCATTATTAGTTTAAAAGCACCTCACATTTTTAATTGCATTCTTCTAATTAACTCTTTATTGCTCATTCATCGAAAAGCTTGTAAGAAAATTCTTTTTTTGCTTAATACGAGACCAAATTGAGTACCCATTTGCACTACAAACAACAGGATGTAACGCTAAGCAACCGAAAAAACAAAGTGTGCTCAAATAAGAAGCAAGTACTGCAGATATGATGACGTGTGAAGCGAGGATAACAGGTTTATTGCCGCTACGCGGTGACTAGGCGTTCACCCACCCCAATACCAGATACTAACCCGTTAAGCTGAGGTAACTCGGCAGGTAGGGGCCTAGTCATCGGTTAGAAAGAAAGAAAGAATTACTATCATACAATAAAACTATTTAAATTTGTATAGTTTAATCATTGATGGAGAGATTTTTGCTTACCTAAAAATAATTTGTAATATTTATATTACTTCCTTATTACCTTTGATTTTTCTCCGAGATTTCTCTCCCCAAAATTGTGTGCATCAATTTGATCAACCAAATTTTTTTTTTATTTTATAATAATTATAATTAAATCTGTTAGTGATCGTATTATGTTTCTAGGATCTGATCAGGGAAAAGAATATTTTCTGCAGCATAAGGAATAATAATGACAATCCTAATAAAAGTGATAACATTCCTTACAAAATACTTCCAATTAAAATTTCTCACAAAAAAAATATTCCCATCCAAAAAAATTAGATTAATTTATGCGTTGTGTTATTTCGATGCTATCAGATCCTTATGAAACGTTGATCAGCATGCACCTGTAGTAATTTCGACACATACTCCATAAATCATTACCATGCTTTGTCATTTCCAATACAAAAAACATTTTATTGTACAACACAGAACACACATAATACACTAAATATATACATGCACATAAATAAATTACAAAAATACAAAATAATCAAAACAAAATCTATTTTTTTATAGCTGTTGGTATTGCTGCATAATTACATTTTATGCTTTGTAGTACGAATTTTCAACATTGAAATCAATTTCATAAATTCATGAGTAATCATCACCAAAATGAATTAACCTTCGGGACAATTGGCGTGCAAGTGTTTCCCTATTATTTGATTGTTCTATCATACTCTATGTTTGTGGGCAAAATATAAGGGGAAATAAGTCGGTAAATTGCATACCTTTTTTAAAATCGCTGACACCATGGGCAGATGTATATCCGGACCGATGAGTAGAAATCTGGAACATTTTGGTTCCCCATCTTGGCACACCTCACTCGAGCACACTTGGTAGACTGACTGACTGACTGACTATCATTATCTCACCAAAAACTCAAGAAGCAAAATGTATAATAATAATTCTGTAGTCGAATATCCTTCGACCATTCACAGTTTTCTTTTTAACATATTTTTTCCCCTTCCAGTTTCGCGTTATTTCATTTGTGCTTCTTTTAAGGCAGTACACTGTTATTGGCTCTCCTTAAATTGACTATTAAATTGAACACCCCCTTATTTTAATTTTCTAGGGGCTTGTAAAGTCCTAGTCGTCGGAGTGTCTATATGGTTGATAATTATTACCCCACACGGAGATTTCCCCTTTGCCCTGTCGTAAATACACTCTTAGTGAAAGTGTCTCTGTTTTGTCATCTTATTTATGGCCGTCCGTCACAGTCTTATTGCCGCTATAAATTTCTTGTCTGAGCTGTCAATCAACTGTCCTCTGTTCCTTTTTTTTCTATAATTTATTTCCAATAGTTAGTTTTCTTTACGGAATTGTCTGGTTTGAGTGATGTGGGGGTTTTACACCCATCAATCATGATTTATTATTCTCAACAGTAAAATTTTATTGTAAATTTTGTGTAACTTAATCGGAAAATGTTTTTTGATTCAGTTAAGCAAAGATTTTAGTTTTGAAAAACTGGTGAAAAAAGATTAAAAATTCTGTATAAAACATGAAAAAATAGGCATAATTTGAATTTTTTTCAAAAATATTGATCAGTTAAAAGGTTAAAATTGTTATTTTATGGATAGATAGTAAATGATATAATATTATATACTCGGAAACATTTTTTTTTTTCATACACATTATCTTACAATAATGCAAGCATTATTTGATCAAGAAAAAGTCATACAGACTTCAAAAAGTTAAGCATCAACGTCACTATACGTAAAATATTGCCTGCTGCATACATTATTTCTTATAAGTTTACATAGTAAGCGTTTTTTCCTTTTATATAAGAGTATAAAAAGGAGAAAAAAACAGAAAGAAAATCCTTAGAAAATTGAACTTAAAAAATGTAGATAGTGAAAGAAAATAAGAAAAATTGCCCATTCATTTACCCTATATACATATAGATATATCGTCAAAAACAATTATTTTAAACAATTTATTAAACAATTTATAAAAATATCACTACAAAATATAAAAGAATACGAATGGTTTCTTTTACAGTTTACATTAAAAATATTCTCCAGCTGATGCACTAAAAGCACATCATTTTGTTTATATTCCTATCATATAAAATTGTTTAGAATGCGCATATTTTTGTTTGGTAGATTTTGTCTTTTACTTTCAAAACTTTTCTTAAAAAATCAACTATTTGATTAAGAAAGCTAGATTTTTTTTTAATAATAGCAGTTCTTATTCCACTTTTTATTATAAATTTAATTATTTTTCCTTGTCATAATCATTAATTACATTATTCATTCAAAGGCATCTAATCACATTCTTCATTTACACTACATCAAAAGAAATTTTCTAATTACATTCTTCTGATTAACCCTACTGCCCTTTTATCGACATGCCTGAAAAAAAAAATTCCTTACTGAAGTATAAATTATCATAAAATAAAACTGTTTAAATTTGAATATTCCTATCATGGTTTATTATTCTCACCGGTAAAATTTTGTATTAAGTTTTGTATTATTTAATGGGAACATTTATTTTTCTAATTCTGTTATTGAAAATGTTCTGCTTGGAAAGCTGGATATATAAAAATCAAAATTTGACATGATAAAAATGGGCGTTATTTGAAAGTTCCTTTCAAAAATATTGATCAGTTAAGTGGATAGATAGGGAATGATATAATATTATATGATCGGGAACAGTTTTTTTTTTCCATACACATTATCTTACAATAATGCAAGCAATATTTCATCAAGGAAAAGCCATACAGACTACTAAAAGTAAAACGTAAACGTCAATATACGTAAAATATTGCTGGCTTTCATACATTACTTCTTAGAAATTTGCATGGCAAACGTTTTTCTCTTTTATATAAGAGCATAATGCACAAAAACCTTGGAAAATTTAACTTACAAAATGCAGGTACTGAAAAAAAAAGATGAAAAATTGCATATTCATTTATTCTATATATGCATATCGTCAGAATCAATTTGTTTCGAAAACTTTCCTTAAAAAGTAAAAATGAATATAAATGGTTTCTTTTATAGTATACATTATAAAATATTCACCAACTCATGCAGTATAACTACTTCATTTCCTTATTTTCCTATCACAAAATTGTTTAGAACACGCATTTTTTTGTTCTTTTGACCCTTCCTTTTATGATTAAAACTTTTCCTTAAAAATCATCTGTTTCATTATTAAAGCTAGAATTTTTGAACAATAATAGTTCTTAGTTTACTTTTTATTATAAATTTAATTATTTTTGCCTGGACAATCATTAATTATATTATTAATTCAAAAGCATCTCAAATTTTCTAATTTCATTCTTCTGACTAACTCTACTACCCATTTATTGAAATACCTGTGGGAAAAAATTTTCCTTAATGAATTATAAGCTATCATAAAATAAAACGAATTAAATTTGTATATTCCAATCATTATTAAATTATTCTCACCAGTACAATTTTACAGTAAGTTTTGTCTTATTTAAACCGAGCTATATTTTCAATTCGGCTTTCTATTTAGAAAAATTGGTAATAAAAGATTAAAAATTCTGTTACAGATGCGAAAACAATGGGCATAGGAAAGTTTTTTTCAAAAATATTGATCAGTCAAGTGCTTAAAATAGTAATTTAATGAATAGATAATGAATGATATAATACTATACCATCAAGAACAGTTTTTTCCATATACATTATCTTACTAAAATTCAAACAATATTTCATCAAGGAAAAGTCATACAGGCTTCTAAAAAGTAAAACGTAAACATCATTATACGTAAAATATTACTGGCTTCCATACATAATTTCTTATAAGTTTGCATAGTAAGCATTTTCCCCCTTTATATAAGAGCTTAATGCACAAAAAACGAAGAAAATTTAACGTGCAAAATCGAGATACTAAAAGAAAAGATGAAAAATTGCTCATTCATTTACCCTATATATGTGTATCGTCAGAAACAACTTTTTTCGAAAACTATCATTAAAAAGTATGAAAGAATACAAATCGCTTCTTTTATAGTATACATTATAAAATATTCTCCAGCTGATGAAGTAAAGCAACATCATTTTATTATTTCCCAATCATAAAATTGATTAGAACACGCATATTTTTGTTCATTTGATACTGCCTTTTATGTTAAAAACTTTTTTTAGAAAATCATCTGTTTCATTATGAAAGCCAGAATTTTGAAACAATAATAGTTCTTAGTTCATTTTTTATTATAAATTTAATTATTTTTGCCTGGATAATCATTAATTATATTATAAATTCAAAAGCATCTCAAATTTTCCAATTTCATTCTTCTAATTAACTCTTTACAGCTCATTCATCAAAATGTCTGTGCGAATTTTTTTTTTTTTTTTTTTTTTTTTTTTTTTTTGCTTAAACCGGTAGAACTCAGGGTAGAAATAGTTTTAACTTTGTCACCAATAAAATCAAATTATAACCGTCATTTTATTTAGGCGGAGACAATCCTTATAAAGGGTATAGCCGGGTTTCTTAGTAAAATATGCCCTTGAGTCAACCACATCGAGTCCTACATGAATCGACAGCCCATAATAAGAAATTCATTTCTCCTCAGTTTTAAGTTTGTATCTCAAGACCATGGGGGGGGGGGGGGGGGGTAATGGCCCTAAATGCCTGTTTTGGAAAAGAGCGCATTGTGACGAAACTACTAAGCAGATTTCAACGAAAAAAATAAAGGATGTAAAAAACCATCATACGAATGTTTGATAATTTTTTCAGATTTTTTTAAACAAAAGAACAAGTTTTCTAACATTTTTCCTGTTTTTAAATGTACATTTTAATTAAACATAAACTGAAATTTCTGAGTGACCACCTTAATTTTTTTTGCATTAAATACTATGAGACATGACGCATATTCACTATCAATTTCAATTTTCTACGTATGGTGCATCATATTAAAAAAGGGCAAAATCATATTCCAGCGGATATGTGGGGCGTGTCTCGGACAAATTCCACGCCTTCTTTTAAAAATACCGTTCGAATTACACTGCTCAAAACAATTAAAGGATATTTGAAGTTTTATATAAAATAAAGATATAAACGAAATTTTTTTTGCCGAAAATAGAAGAAAAGAATCACAAATGCAAATTTTTCTGGTTTTCAAACTGTGGAGTATGCAAAATTTGAGTTCGACGTCAAAAACGTCGTTTCAGCGGCAGCGAATGAAATTTGACTTTCAACTGGATAAAAGAGAATGAAGTCAAGGATGATCGGTATTCAGTGATTGCTTTGTTTCGATGAGTACGATGTCTCAGCGAAGTCATTTGACAGATTCAGAAGCTTGGAGAATTGTTGGTAGGTTAGAAGGGGGCCAAACTCAAGCCGAAGTAGCGCAAGCCGTTGCAGTGTTACAAAGTGTCATTTTCAGGATCTGGAACCGTTTTTTGGAGAGTGGATGTGCAGGCCGAAGACCAGGGCAAGGTCGTAGACGGGCAACAACGCCCAATGAAGATCGGTATTTAGCGTTAACAGTTCGGAGACACCGAAACATGAACGCTACTCTTCTCCAACAACACCTTCGCTCGGCTACAGGCACCACGATTTCAACTCAGACTGTCCGAAACCGGCTCCATGCTGTAGATCTGTATGCTCGCCGACCGATGGTATGTGTTAGATTAACATCAAGGCATCGTCGCGACCGCAGGGAATGGGCAACCGAGCATGTCAACTGGAGGAGAAATGAATGGAGCAATATTCTGTTTTCTGACGAGTCCCGTTTTTCTGTGCATCCGGATAATAGGCGTATTTTCATCTGGAGGGACTGTGGCAGTAGGAATAATCCTGCGTTCGTGCACGAAAGTGTCAGATTGGGCGGTGGAGGAGTGTTGGTGTATGGTGGCGTCTGCATTGACGGGCGCACTGACCTCTACATCATTCGAGATGGAGCTCTCACTGGTCGCCGATATAGGGATGAAATCCTCAGACCTATTGTAATCCCTTACGCTGCAGCAATCAGAGATAACTTCATTTTAATGGACGATAACTGCAGGCCACATCGTGCAAACCTGGTGGAGGATTTCCTTTTCGAGGAAGGAATCGTTCGAATGGAATGGCCAGCGTGTTCTCCAGACATGAATCCAATCGAGCACGTTTGGGACGCTCTAGGAAGACGAGTTTCTGGCCGCCAACAACCCCCACAAACTCTCCAAGAACTGGAAAGAGCTCTTCTGGAAGAGTGGGGCAGAATACCCCAACTCGTCATTAATAGCCTCATTGAGTCCATGCCTCAAAGGTGTTCAACGTTGCTGGCCGCCCGTGGAAATCATACCCCTTACTGAAAATGATTTTCTTTGAAGAAAACACCTTTTCTTATTCTTTTTTTCTCATATGCACAAATTGTGTTTTTTTTTCCTTTTGTACACAAATGCGCAATAAAATGCATTTTTCTCTGCCAAACATGTGTAATTTATTCTCAAATAACCTACTATGTCTGTCAACCATGTATCAATAAGCTAAAAAGTTTCCCAGATACAAAATCCACCTAAAACTGCAATATCCTTTAATTGTTTTGAGCAGTGTAGTATGTGAGATTTGAAAAAAAGGCTTGAAATTTGTCCGAGACACGCCCCACAATCCCGCCGGAATATGATTTTGCCTTTTTTAATATGATGCACCATACGTAGAAAGTTGAAATTGACTGTGAATATGATCAGGTCTTATAGTATTTCATGCAAAAAAATTAAAGTGGTCACTCAGAAATTTCAGTTTATTTTTAATTAAAATGTTCATTTAAAAACAGGAAAAATGTTAGAAAACTTGTTCTTTTGTTTAAAAAAAATCTGAAAAAATTGTCAAACATTCGTATGGAGGTTTTTTTACATCCCTTATTTTTTTCGTTGAAATTTGCTTAGTAGTTTCGTCACAATGCGCACTTTTCCAAAACAGGCATTTAGGGCCATTACCCCCCATAGTCTTGAGATACAAACTCCAAACTGGGGAGAAATGAATTTCTTTTTATGGGCTATCGATCCATGTAGGGTTCGATGTAGTTGACTCAAGGGCATATTTTACCAAGAAACCCGGCTATACCCTTTTGCGATAAAATAAGTTGAAGATTACTTTTAAAAGATAAGTGATTACAGTTGCAAAAATCATACGCACTCCGGGTTAAAAAGACCCAGCGCGTGTACTCCCAGATTAATGAAATATAAATTATCATAAAATAAAACTATTTAAATATGAATATTCCAATAATGATCTATTATTCTCACCAGTAAAATTTTTTGTAAATTTTGTTTTAATTAATCGGAAAAAAATTCTGATACAGTTAGGAAAGTTTTTTTATTAAAAATTGGTGATAATAGATTAAAAATTCTGTGAAAACATGAAAAAATAGGCATTTTTTAAAAGTTTCTTTTTTTAAATACTGATCATTTAAGTGGTTAAAATCGTTATTATATGGATAGTCAATAAATGATATAATATTATATGATCGCGAACAGTTTTTGTTGTTGTTGTTGTTGTCTTGCAATAATGCATGAATATTTCATCAAGTGATATGAAAAGTGATACAGACTTCTAAAACAAAAACGTAAACGTCATTATACGAAAAATATTGCCAGCTACTATACAGTATTTCGCATAAGTTTACATAGTAAGCGTTTTTCCCTTTTATATAAGAGCATAATGCACAAAAACCTTAGAAAATTTAACTTGCGAAACGCATATACTGAAAAAAAAGATGCAAAATTGCTCATTCATTTACCCTATATATGTATATCGTCAGAAACAATTTGTTTCGAAAACTATCATTAAAAAGTATAAAAGAATACAAATGGTTTATATTATGATATACACTATAAATGTTCTCTGGCTGATACAGTAAAACTTCATCATTTTATTATTTTCCTATCATAAAATTGTTTAGAACGAGCATATTTCTGTTCATTTCACTCTGCCTTTTACTTTCAAAACTTTTCCTAAAATATCATCTGTTTCATTATGAAAGCCAGAATTTTTAAACAATAATAGTTCTTAGTTCACTTTTTATTATAAATTTAATTATGTTTGCCTGGATAATCATTAATTATATTATTAATTTAAACGCATCTCATATTTTCTATATTCATTCTTCCGATTATATCTTTACTGCTCATTCATCAAAAAGCCGGTAATTTTTTTTTTTTTTTTTTTTTTTTTTTTTTTTTAATGGTATATAAATTATCATAAAATAAAAACTATTTAAATTTGTATATTCCCAAAATGATTTATTATTCTCGCCAATAAAATTTAATGCTAAATTTTGATTTAATTAATCGGAAAAAAGGAAATTTCTAAAACAGTTAGTGAGAAATTTTTATTTTGAAAAACTGGTGACATTGGCAACATTTGGTGACACTGGTGACAAAATTAAAAATTCTGTAAAAAACGTGAAAAAAAAATGGGCATTATTTAAAAGTTTTCTTTTTTAAAATACTGGTCATTTAAATGGTTAAATTCTTTATTATATCGATAGTTAATGGATTATATAATATTATGTGATCGCGTACAGCTTTTTTTCCATACACGCCGTCTTATAATAATTCACGAATATTATATTTTATGGATAGATAGTAAAAAATATGTTATGTGATCAGTAATAGTTTTTTTTTTTTTTTTTTCGTACACATTGTCTTCCAATGATGCAATCAATGTTTCATCCAGGAAAAGTCATACAGGCTTCTAAAAGGAAAAAACGCAAACGTCATTATACGTAAACTATTGCCGGCGTCCATACATTATTTCTTATAAGTTTACTTAGTAATCGTTTTTCCTTTTTATATGGGTGCATAATGCATAAAAGCATAGTGCATAAAAACCTTAGAAAATTCAACTTGCAAAATGCAGATACTGAAGGAAAAGATGCAAAATTGCTCATTCATTTACCCTATATATGTATATCGCCCTGAAACTACATCATTTTATTATTTTAAAAAAAGATGAAAAATTACCTAACGCAATATATGTATATCGCCAGAAACAACTTATTTCGAAAAATATCCTTACAAAGTTAATCTTAAAATTTAGTGGTAGAACTGTGCGAACCCTGAAACTACATCATTTTATTATTTTCCTATCATAAAATTGCTTCGAGCGCACATATTTTTGTTCGTTAGATTCTGCCTTTTACTTTCAAAGCTTTTTTTTTTTTTTTTAATGATCTGTTTCATTATGAAAGCCAAGATTTTTTAGCAATAGCAGTTCTTAATTCACTTTTCATTACAAATTAAATTATTTTTACCTGGCATAATCATTAATTGCATCATTAATTTAAAAGCATCTCACATTTTTAATAACATTCTTCTAATTAACTATTTACTGCTCATTCATCGAAATGCTTGTGAGAAAATTCTTTTTTCGCTTAATGAACTATAAGTTATCATACAATAAAACTATTTAAATTTGTATATTCTAATCATGATTTATTATTCTCACCAGTAAAATTTTATTGTAAATTATATCCAACTTAATCGGAAAATGTTTTTTGATTCAGTTAAGTAAAAATTTTTGTTTATAATAACTGGTGAAAAAGATTAAAAATTCTGTAAAAGACATGAAAAAATAGGCATCATTTGAAAGTTTTTTTTCAAAAACATTGATCAGTTAAGGGGTAAAAATCGTTATTTTATGAATAGATAGTGAATTATTTAGAACTAGAAGATAGCCCGTCAAAATGACGTGTTTGCATTTTTAAAGGATGATAAAAAATTACAACAACTGTGACCAATCATAGCCACTTTTGGGCTGAAAAAATTTTGATAAATACAGCGATTAAACTTGGAAAGAAAAAAAATCTAACGAAAGAAAAAAAAAAAAAAAAAAAAAAAAAAAAGGAAGAAAATTTCAACAGAAATCTGCATTTAAAACTATAGCAAAACTGTCTGGTCGATGGGGATGGGGATTATAATGAAATTTAAAACGCACCCGCGGTTTGCTTAAATAAAAAGTTTTAATTAAATATTGTTTTTGAAATCGTGAAAAGATTTCAAAGCGAAGTAAAATGTAGTGACGTCATTTAATCGCTCCACTGTAAATCTGACCATTGAGAACGCTCCATTACGATTATGGAACGGTTTCATTGGTCAGAAAATAGATTGCCTTTAAAATCGGAGGTAACTTTTCACAATGTTTTTTTATAGATTTGAAATTCTCAAGAGTCATTCACAGCTGTAAAGAAAAAAAAATTAAAGCAACCCGAATATAAAAAAATTAACAATATTGCATTTAAAACGCACCTTCGCTTTCCTTTAATAAAAAGTTTTAATTAAATTTACTTTTTGAAATCGCGGAAAGATTTCAAAGCGAAGTAAAATGTAGTGACATCATTTAACAGCTTTCACTGTAAATCTGACCAATGAGAACGCTCCATTACGAATTACGACTATGAAACGTTTTCATTGATGAATGAGTTTCTTTTTCTCATGGATAGATTGATCCCGGAATTGTTATACACGGAGGGGTTTTATATATATAATGATACGATAGGAAACACTTTTTTTTTCTATGAATTGTCTTGCAGTAATGCTACCATTATTTGATCAAAGAAAAGACATACAGATTTCAAAAAGTAAAGCATCAACGTCACTATAGGTAAAATATTGCCGGCTTGCATGTATTAATTCTTATAAGCTTTCATAGTAAGCGTTTTTCCCTTATAAATTAGAGCATAATGCGCAAATACCTTAGAAAATTTATCTTAAAAAATGTAGATGCTGAAAAAAAGATGAAAAATTACCTAATGCTGTATATGCATATCGCCAGAAACAACTTATTTCGAAAAATATCCTTACAAAGTTTGAAAGAATACAAATGGCTTCTTTTATAATATACATTAAAAAAATACTCCAGCTGATGCACTATAACTACATCATTTTATTATTTTCCTATCGTAAATTTTTTTAGAACGCGCATGTTTTTGTTCATTAGATTCTATCTTTTACTCTCAAAACTTTTTCTAAAAAATCATCTGTTCAATTATGAAAGCTAGAATTTTTTAACAATAGCAGATTTTAGTTCTCTTTTTTTATATAAATGTAATTATTTTTGTCTGGATAGTCATTAATTACTCTATTCATTCGAAAGCATCTCAAAATTATAATTACATTCTTCTAATTAACTCTCTACTGCCCATTCATCGAAATGCCTGTGAGAAAAAAAAAATTTTGGATTAATGAAATATAAATTATCATAAAATTAAAACTATTTAAATTTCTAGATTCCAATAATGATATATTATTCTCACCAAAAAAAATTTTATTGTAAATTTTGTATAACTTGATCGGAAATTTTTTTTCTGATTTAGTTAAGGAAAAATTTTTGGTTTGAAAAACTGTTGAAAGAAGATTAAAAATTTTGTAAAAGACATGAAAAAATACACATCACTTGAAGGTTTTTTTCAAAAACATTGATCAGTTAAAAGGTTAAAATCGTTATTTTATGAATAGATAGTGGATGATTTAGCATTATATGATAGGGAACAGTTTCTTTTTTTTTTCTATACGCATTGTCTTACAGTAATGCAAGCATTATTTCATCAAGGAAAAGTCATACAGGCTTCAAAAAGTAAAGCATCAACGTCACTATACATAAAATATTGCCGGCTTTCATACATTATTCCTTATAAGTTTACATCGTAAATATCTTTCCCTTTTATATAAGAGCATAATGATCAAAAACCTTAGAAAATTTAATTTTAAAAATGTAGCTACTGAAAGAAAAGATGAAAAAATCCTATTCATTTACCCTGTATATGTTTATCGCCAGAAACAACTTATTTCGAAAAATATCCTTATAAAGTACGAAAGAGTACAAATGGCTTCTTTTATAACGTAAATTAAAAAATACTGTCCAGCTGATGCACTATAACTACATCATTTTATTATTTCCGTATCATAAAATTGCTTAGAACCCGCATATTTTTGTTCATTAGATTCTGCCTTTTACTTTGAAAAAACTTCCTAAAATATCATTTGTTTCGATATTCAAGGCAGAATTTTTCAGCAATAGCAGTTCTTATTTAACTTTTTATTATAAATTTAATTATTTTTGCCTAAAATTTAAAATTTAACTTGCAAAATGCAGATACTGAAAGAAAAGATGAAAATTTGTTCATTCATTTAATCTATATATATATATATATATATATATATATATATATATATATTGTCAGAAACAATTTATTTTAAAAATTATGATTAAAAAGTATTAAAGAATACAAATGGTTTCTTTTATAGTATACATTAAAAAAGTCGATGCGCTAAAACTACATCATTTTATTATTTTCCTATCATAAAATAGTTTAGAAGACGCATATTTTTGTTAATTTGATTCTGCCTTTTACTTTCAAAACTTTTCCTAAAAAAATATCTGTTTTATTATAAAAGCCAGAATTTTCAAACAATAATAGTTCTTATCTCATTTTTATTATAAATTTAATTATTTTTGCCTGGATAATCATTAATTATATTATTCATTCAAAAGCATCTCAAAATTTTAATTACATTCTTCTCGTAAACTCTTTACTGCTCATTCATCGAAATGCCTGTGAGGAAAAAAAATTGCCTAACGTAATATAAATTATTATAAAATAAAAATATTTAAATTTGTATATTCCAATGATGATTTATTTTTCTCACCAGTAAAATTTTATTGTGGATTTTGTTTTAATTAGTAATCGAAAAAAAAACCTCTAATACAGTTAGAGAAAAATTTCTATTTTGAAAACTTGCTGAAAACGATCAACAATTCTGTAAAAGACATGAAAAAAATGGGCATTATTTAAAAGTTTTCTTTTTTTAATACTGTTCTTTTAAGTGGTTAAAATCGTTATATTATGCATAGTTAATGAATGATATAATATTATACGATCGCGATTTTATTTTTTCTATATGCATTGTCTTACATTAATGCAAGCATTATTTGATCAAGGAAAAGTCATACAGACTTAAAAAAAAACAAACATAAACGTCATTATACGAAAAATATTGCCGGCTTCCATACATTATTTCTTATAAGTTTACATAGTAAGCGTTTTTCCCTTTTATATAAGAGGATAATGCACAGAAACCTTAGAAAATTTAAAAAATGTAGATACTAAAAGAAAAAATGAAAAAATACCCATTCATTTACCCTAGATATGTATATCGTCGGAAACAATTTATTTTAAAAAAACATCATTTTAAAGTATGAAGAATACAAATGGTTTCTTTTATAGTATACTTAAAAAATACTCTTCAGCTGATGTACTAAAACTACATTATTTTATTATTTTCCTATCATAAAATTGATTAGAACATCCATATTTTTGTTAATTAAATTCTGCCTTTTACTTTCAAACTTTTCCTAAAAAATCATCTTTTCCACTATAAATGCTAGAATTTTTTTAACAATAGCAGTTTTTAGTTCACTTTTTATTATAAATTTAATTATTTTTGCCTGGATAATCATTAATCACACTAGGCATTCAAGAGCATCTAATAAATTTTCTAATTACATTCTTCTAATTAACACATTACAGCCATTTCATCAAAATGTCTCTGTGAATTTCATTTCTTTTTTGCTTAATGAAATATAAATTATCATAAAATAAATTTATTTAAATTTGTATATTCCAAACATGATTTATTATACTCACCAATAAAATTTTGTTGTACATTTTGTTTTATTTAATTGGAACTTTTTTTTTTTTTTTTTTTTTTTTTTTTTCCCCTGATATTCAGTTAGGGAAAAATATCTATTTTGAAAAACTGGTGACAAAAGAATAAAAATTCTGTAAAAAATATGAAGAATATAGGCATTATTTGAAAGTTTTTTCAAAAATATTGACCAGTTAAGTCAATAAAATCTTTATTTTATGGATAGATAGTGATTGATATAATATTATATGATCGGGAACAGTTCTTTTTTATTTTCATGCATTATTATCTTACAATAATACAAGCGATATTTATTCAAGGAAAAGCCATATAGATTTCTAAAATTAAAACATAAATGTCATTATACCTAAAATATTGCTGGCTTCCATACATTATTTATGGTAAGTTTGCATAGTAAGCGTTTTTTTCCTTTTGTAAAAGAAAATAATGCACAAAAACCTTAAAAAATTTAACCTGAAAAATGCAGATACTGAAAGAAAAGATGGAAAATTGCCCATTCATTTGCCGTATATATATACATATATATACCGTCAGAAAATATTTTTTTCGAAAAATATCATTAAAAAGTATGAAAGACTACAAATATTTTTTTTTATAGTATCATTAAAAATACTCTTCAGCTGATGTACTAAAACTACATTATTTTATTATTTTCCTATCATAAAATAGATTAGAATGCGCATATCATACACAAGTCACAAGTTCACAGATTCTAACTTTTACTTTTAAAACTTTTCCTAAAAAATTATCTGTTTCATTATTAAAGTCATATTTTTTTAAGAATAACGGATTTTAGTTCACTTTTTATCATAATTATAATTCTTTTTATCAGGATGATCATTAATCACATTATTCATTCAAGAACATCTCGAATTTTCTAATTACATTCTTCTAATTAACGCTTTACTGCCATTTTATCAAAATGCTTCTGAGAATTTATTTTTTTTTAATGAAATATAAATTATTGTAAAATAAAATGAATTAAATTTGTATATTCCAATCATGATTTATTCTTCTCACCAGTAAAATTTTATTGTAAACTTTGCCTTACTTAATCAGAATTTTTTTTTCTTTTACTTACCCATCATACGAGTATAGGGTAAATCTTGCAATCGTTTTGAAAATTGAAAAAAAAATTTGACGGATTTACACGTTTTAGATACTGGAGATTTCGAAAAACATATTTTTAGAAAAAAAATTGCCGTCCGTCTGTCTGTCTGTCTGTAAACGCTCTACCTCACGAACAAATTGAGATAGAGACTTGAAATTTTGTATGTACTTAGTATGTAAGAATGGGACGAAGCCTATTGAATATCAGCAACCTCGATTATCCGGAACTATTTTTTTCCAAATTCTCGAAAAATTCGTTCTGATGAAAGGTACATAAAAATTTTCGAATTTTTTTATTTTAAGGAATGCATGTAAAAGGCAATAAAAAAACACAAATTTTGCATAAAGAACGAAGTCGATCGGATTATTAGTTGTCGAGATATTTGTAATCCTGTTTTCCACATTCTTCGATTTTTCATGATCCTGTATTTCATTCAAATTTCAATTCAGAGGTATATTTTAATTGAAAATGAGACGCTTAATCCGACGCAGCAAACTGTTAGTTAATATGATTATTATTTTTGGAGTTATAAGGATGTTTCTTTTACGTAGTTTGGTACTTCTTGAGTAGTTTGGCGTTTTATATAATTTGTTGAAATTGGTGCATCAGCAATTCATTAATAGAGTATCACTATGTGTATTAACAACATTTAAATTTAGTTTTGAAATTGAAATACATTGTATAAATAGTTTTCACATATTTTATTTTCATATGCATATAAATTATGGGTAAGTATTACGGTGGCCTCCAACGACTAGTTTTTATTCAGTTAGTAAAAAGTTTGTTTTTTGTGAAAATGATTAGAAATTCTGTAAGAGAAATGAAAAAATGGGCATCATTTGAAAGTTTTTTCAAAATCAGTTTTTGATCAGTTAAGTGGTTAAAATCGTTATTTTATGGATAGATAGTGAATGATTTAACATTATATGGTCGGGAAATTTTTTTTTCCATACACATTATCTTACAATAATGCAAGCAATATTTTATCAAGAAAAAATCATAGAGGCTTCTAAAAGTAAAATGTAAACGTCACTATATGTAAAATATTGCCGACTTTCATTCATTGTTTCTTATAAGTTACATACTAAGCGTTTTTCTCTTTTATCTAAAAGCATAATGCACAAAAACTTTAGAAAATTTAACTTACAAAATGCAGATACTGAAAGCAAAGATGAAAATTTGCTCATTCATTTACCCTATATATATATATATATATATATATATATATATATATATATATATATATATATATATATATATATATATATATATCTTCAGAAACAGTTTATTTCGAAAATTATGATTAAAAAGTATGAAAGAATACAAATGGTTTCTTTTATGATATACGTTATAAAATATTCTCTAGCTGATGCAGAACTGATGATAAAACTACATCATTTTATTATTTTCCTATCATAAAAATGTTTAGAACGCGCATATTTTTGTTCATTAGATTTGTTGCCTTTTACGTTAGAATTTTTTCCTAAAAAATCATCTGTTTCGGTATTAAAACCCGAATTTATTAGCAATAGAAGTTCTTAGTTCACTTTTTATTATAAATTTAATTTTTTTGCCTGGATAATCATTTGTTACTATATTCATTCAAAGTCATCTCAAATTTTAGAATTACATTTTTCTGATTAACTAACTCTAATGCCCATTCGTCAAAATGCACGTGAGAAAAAATTATTTTTTTGCCTAATGAAACATAAATTATCATAAAATAAAAGTACCGTCAAACCTCGTTAATATCAACACGCTTAACGTGAATTACTTCTAACATGTATTGTTTTTACAGTCCCCTATAAAGACAAATACAAAGATTTGGTATTGATAACATGAATTACTGTTAATATGAACAAAAGGAGGTGGGCTCGTAATAATAAGGGCTATTTTTCGCCCATCATATACCCGAAAAAAAAGTTTCGAATTCCGATAATTTTTCAGTGGCTTTGCATAATTAAAGATATGTATTTTTATTTAGTATAAGCTTTACATGGTAAATAAAATGATAAGTCATGGAAATTATAGCCCCAAAATACAGTGTTTTGGCTTTTTTCGACATTTTTCTCGTTTTTTGCGTCATTGAGTTAATTTTTTTTTATATATAAAGCGCTCGATGAACCCAATTAATTTTGACATGCAATGATACTACTCCTTATAAGCTTTCATAGGAGCATTATTTTATTTGGGTTCAGTGTGCGCTTCTACCTTTTAAAAAAAAATGTATCATTCGGGAGAATGAAATTCACTGTTATCGGAGCACGTTCAGATTTTTTTTTTTTTTTTTTTTTTTTTTTTTTTTTTTAATTTGAAAAATATTTACGTTGTTGAGAGGTCAATGTTGTTTTCTGAAACTATTTTTGTAAATATTTATTTAAAAAATTACTAATAAATAATGCTTGGATGTCAGTGTCATTGAGTTGTAAAGCCTGGCGGAAAATTTTTCGTATCTGTTCAAAGAAAAAAGATATATCGATACTTAGATGTTCGAAAAACTGTGATCTACAGAGTGGTTCCATGTAGTGCTCTAAATGTACATAGTATGTATTTCATGATTTTCAGGCTCAAAATACTTCTTTTTTTTGTGAAAAAAATAAGAGATTATGCGTAAAACAATTACTGCCGACTAGACCACAAATAAGAAATCCATTATACTTTTTTGAATATCTCATTGTAAGTACTGTAACACTTGTTGTATAATACGTAAAGGTAAGAACTGTCCCGTTATTGCAGCAAAAGATGTTGAAATTCAAGCCTTTATAGAAACTAGAATCTATATTTCGTTGGATAAACGACGCTGTAAAATTCATATTTCTTGATCGGTCTACAGTAAATTGGCTCTGCAAGGTTTACTCTCTGTTTGCATCGATGTATGAAATATATATTGAAAGTATTTAAAACAATATCAGAAATGTACAAAGCAGAAGACCTCGATTTTGATACACTGGACACTTTGCCGAAAATGATTATTATACTCTCATGGGTATATCTATGTACCATTTTAGATATATCTTTAAACTAGTAAAGTTCAAAATACGTTCCTCAAAAAAGAGATCATTTCGTACTTACTTTGCAGTGTTACTTGTTAAACTTAAAACTGGTCTCTCTAATAGTGTTCTGTCCACATTATTCAATATAAGAAAAATAATAATATCTTCTTTAAATATGCAAAACAGACATTGATTAAGAACTTTGTCCCACAACACCTTGGAATGGAACACATCATCAGAACACAGGTTATTGAAAAATATACGAGGCCTTTAGCAGTAAGATTATATATTCCTGATGACGACAATACTGTAATGATTATTTTTGATAGCACGTATGTTTATATCAGAAAAGTGCGAACTAATCCTTTCAGAGAAATTCATTCTGTTTATACAAATGAAGATCTTCGTTAAGCGCACGGTATTCTTCACTACTTCAAATTATATTGTGGACGTCTTCGGTCTTTCGCGGATTCAAAGAACAATTACGCTAACATACTTACACATATATTAAAAAAAGATTCACATAATATCAGAGAGTTGCTGAAGCTAAACGATGTTGAGAGAACTGATAGGTTTTTACGGTATTGTTTGGAACTTCTGCTAGAAATAAATATCGAACATGACATGCCAAGATTCCTAAATAGCAACAACAGTTTTCAACACAGGATGCTAAGGAATACTTCTCGTGACCAAAGTTTGATTGTTCGACACAAAATTGTAAAAAGCTATATCTATAATACTTAGATTAAAAAAAAAAAAAAAAAAAAAAACAGCGAAGCAGCATCACACAATGGCACTGTCAATGTAAAGTTGGCGCAAGTGTCTAAGAGTACTAGGCGCATGTTGCTTCCGTACTATGGTTTCTGGTTTACTTATGCCATAACTCAACCAAAACTTAAAAAACAAGTATTGAACATGCTCATATACTACAAGACGCGGCCAATGAATGTTCCAGTAGTGATTCTGGTGAAGCAACCAAGGAGGAAAATAATCTGAAACATATTGTCAAAAGTGTCCGAAACTGTATGATTATATTTTCTGTTATTGATTATTTCCGATATTTCATATATTGAAATAAAAGTCTTAATAAGCTCCATTCATCGTAATTTTGCATTTAGTATTGTATTTGCTATAAATTTCTTGGATTAAAACTAATGGCAATAGTGTTTATGATCTTTAATACACATGGTATTTACTTAAATACATATTTTATTTTTCCATCAATTATTAGACTTTCATTCAAGATATTGTTATTTTCTTATTTGTTATGGGGGTACACTAATGAAAAAAAATATATGTCATATCTAGGTGCTGATGGGCGAAAAATGGCCCTTATTAGCCCACCTCCTTTGATACCCCTTGAGGTTCATGTTAACGAGATTCCACTGTATTTGAATTTTTATATTTTAGTCATGATTTATTACTCACACCAGTAAAATTTTATTGTAAATTTTAAGTTATTTAACCTGAACCCTTCTTCTTTTCTCCGATTGAGTTAAGGAAAAATATCTGTTTTGAAAACCTGGGGAAAAAAGATTATTGAAAATTCCTTCTTTTTTTTTAATGTTGAACAGTAAAGTAGTTAAAATCGTTATTTTATGGATAGATATGAATGACACAATATTATATGATCGGGAATATTTTTTGCATGCACATTGTCTTACAATAATGCTAGAAATATGTCATCAAGGAAAAGTCATACAGACTTCAAAAAGTAAAACATAAACATAATTATACGTAAAATATTGACGGCTTTCATACATTTTTTCTTATAAGTTTACATAGTAAGCGTTTTTTCCTTTTATATAAAAGCATGATGCACATAAACCTTTGGAAATTTAACTTACAAAGTGCAGATACTGAAAGAAACGATGAAAAATTGCTCAAACATTTACCCAATATATGTATATCGTGATAAAAAATTTATTTCGAAAACTATCATTAAAAAGTATGAAAGAATACAAATGGTTTCTTTTATAGTATACAGTATAAAATATTCTCCAGCTGATGCTGTAAAAGTACATCATTTCATTATTTTCCTATCATAAAATAGTTTAGAACGCGCATATTTTTGTTCGGTAGATTTTGTCTTTTACTTTCAAAACATTTCTTAAAAAAACAACTATCTCATTAAGAAAGCTAGAATTTTTTAACAATAGCAGTTTTTAATTCAGATTTTAGTATAAATTTAATTATTTTTGCTTGGCATAATCATTAATTACATTATTCATTCAAAAGCATCTAATTACATTCTTCATTTACATTACATCAAAAGAAATTTCCAAATTACATTCTTCTGATTAACCCTACTGCCCTTTCATCGAAATGCCTGAAAGATTTTTTTTTTCTTAGTGAAACATAAATTATCATAAAATAAAACCATTTAAATTTGAATATTCTAACCATCATTTATTATTCTCACAGGTAAAATTTTATAGTAAATTTTGTATTATTTAATCGGAAAATTTTTTGTATTTCGAATTCTGTTATTGAAAATACTCTGTTTGGCAAACTGGGTATAAAAGATTAAAAATTCTGTAAAAAACATGATAAAAATGGGCATGATTTAAAAGTTTTTTCAAAAATATTGATCAGTTAAATGGTTAGAATCGTTATTTATGGATAGATAGTGAATGATATAATATTATGTGATCCGGAAACAGTTTTTGTTTCCATACATATATTACCTTACAATAATTCAAGCAACATTTCATCAAAGAAAAGTCATACAAACTACTAAAGGTAAAACATAAACGTCATTATACGTAAAATACTACCGGCTTTCATATATTATTTTTTACCAGTTTACATAGTAAGGAATTTTCCTTTTGCATAAGAGCATAATGCACAAAAAACTTATAAAATTTAATTTGCAAAATGCAGATACTGAAAGAAAAGATGAAAAATTTCTCATTAATTTACCCTATATATGTATATCGTCAGAAACAATTTATTTCGAAAATTTATAATGAAATAATGAAAATAAATTCATTAAATATGAATAAATTTATAATGAAATAGCCATCATTTTTGCATGGATGATTATTAATTACGTTATTCATTCAAAAGTATCTCAAAATTTTTAATTACATTCTAGTTAAATCTTTAGTTCTAGTATCTAGTTAATTCTAATTAAATCTTTACTGCCATTTCATCAAAATGCCTCTGAGAATTTTATTTCATTTTTGCCTACTGAAATGTAAATTATCATAAAATAAAACTTTTAACTTTTTTTTTTCCTGATACTAGGGGGGGCCCGCCCCCCTGCTCGCTATGCTCGCCAACCCCCCGCGTAATCGCTTCGCGATTCCAAATTATTGGCTACCCCTGCTTGCTGCGCTCGCCAATTCCCCATGGTATGAATAAGTAGTTGTAGACCTTTCAAATGATGTGTCACACGACTGGTGTTGTAAAGAAATTAAAAATGTGCCCCCCTGGGGGGGGGCAGAGTGGGAGGCGACACAAAAGAAATCCATAATATGAATAAGCAGCTGCAGACCTCTCGAATGATATGTCACACGACTGGTGTTGTAAAGAAATTAAAAATGTGTCCCTTGCGGGGCAGAGTGGGGGTGACACACAAGACATCCATAAAATGAATAAACAGTTGCAGACCTTTCAAATGATGTGTCACACAATTGGTGTTGCAAAGAAATTACAAAATGCGTCCCCTCTGAGGGCAGAGGGGGGGGGTTACACACAAGATATCCATAATATGAATAAGTAGTTGCAGACCTCTCAAATGATGTGTCACACAATTGGTGTTGTAAAGAAATAAAAAATGTGCCCCCCGGGGGGCAGAGTGGGGGATGACACACAACACATCCATAATATGAATAAGCAGTTGCAGACCTTTCAAATGATGTGTCACACAACTGGTGTTGTAAAGAAATTAAAAATGTGACCCCCCCCTGGGGAGAGCAGAGTGTGGGGGTGACACACAAGACATGCATAATATGAATAAGCAGTTGCAGACCTTTCAAATCTTGTGTAACACGACTGGTGTTGTAAAGAAATTAAAAATGTGTCCCCCCTGGGGAGCAGAATGGGGGATAACACACAAGAAACCTCTCAAATGATGTATCAAACGACTGGTGTTGTAAAGAAATTAAAAATTTGGCGAAATATTACAGTTATCGCCAAGTTGGCGTCATTTTTTACAACTAATTTTGGTCGCCAAATTTGGCGATATATCGCCAAGTTGGCGACAAACTTGGCGATTGTTGGCGATGGTAACCTTTCCTCTCTTTATGGTAACCCATACGGCGATGCATAGACAGAGCCCTTTCCTGATTGGTCTATTCGACTCATGGAAGGATTGGACAACCCGGATTCGTTAGTTCCGGAAATCTTCCACATCAGCATCATTCCAGGAGTCATTCCTTTTAAGGCTAGTTTTTTTTTACTATAGAAGGATTCAGTTAAGGAACAATATCTGTTTTGAAAAACTGATGACAAAAGAATAAAAATTTTGTAAAAGACATGGAAAAAAATAGCCATCATTTGAAAGTTTTTTTAAAAATATTGATCAGTTAAGTGAATAAAATCATTATTTTATGGATAGATAGTGATTGATATAATATTATATGATCGGGAACAGTTCTTTTTTTTCATGCATTATTATCTTACAATAATGCAAGCGATATTTCTTCAAGAAAAAGTCATATAGATTTCTAAAAGTATAACATAAACGTCATTATACGTAAAATATTGCCGAATTTCATACATTATTTCTGGTAAGTTTACATAGTAAGCGTTTTTTTCCTTTTGTATTAGAGCATAATGCACAACAACCTACGAAAATTTAACTTTTAAAAAAAGTAGATATTGAAAAAAAAAAGATGAACAATTGCCCATTCATTTACCCTATATATGTATGTCGCCATAAATATTTTATTTCGAAAAATAACATTACAAAGTATGAACGTATACAGATGGTTTCTTTTATAGTATACATTAAGAAAGCTGATGCACTAAAACTACATCTTTTTATTATTTTCCTATCATAAAATTGTTCAGAACACGCATATTTTTGTTCATTAGATTCTGCCTTTTACTTTTAAAACTTCTCGTAAAAAATAATTTTTTTCATTATGAAAGTCAATATTTTTTAACAATAGTAGTTCTTAGCTCTATTTTATTATAAATTTAATTAAAAATATTTTTGCCTGGATGCTCATTAATTATATTATTCATTCAAAATCATCTCACAAATTTTCTGATTACATTCTTCTAATTAGCAATTTACTGTCCATTCATCAAAATATTGGGAGATTTTTTTTTTTTTAACTTAATGAAATTTAAACTATCCTAAAATAAAAACTACTTAAATTTTTATGTATTTTTTAATAATACTAGGGGGGCCCCGCCCCCCTGCTCGCTATGCTCGCCAACCCCCGCGTAATCGCTTCGCGATTCCAAGTTATTGGCTACCCTGCTTTCTGCGCTCGCCAATACCCCATGGTATGAATAAGCAGTTGCAGACCTTTCAAATGATATATCACACGACTGGTGTTGTAAAGAAATTAAAAATGTGCCCCCCTGAGGGGCAGAGTGGGAGGCGACACAAAAGACATCCATAATATGAATAAGCAGTTGCAGACCTCTCAAATGGTATGTCACACGACTGGTGTTGTAAAGTAATTATAAATGTGCCCCTTGGGGGCAGAGTGGGGGTGACACACAAGACATCCATAAAATGAATAAACAGTTGCAGACCTTTCAAATGATTTGTCACACAATTGGTGTTGTAAAGAAATTACAAAATGCGCCCCCTCTGAGGGCAGAGGGGGGGTTACACACAAGATATCCATAATATGAATAAGTAGTTGCGACCTCTCAAATGATGTGTCACACGATTGGTGTTGTAAAGAAATAAAAAATGTGCTCCCCGGGGGGCAGAGTGCGGGATGACACACAACACATCCATAATATGAATAAGCAGTTGCAGACCTTTCAAATGATGTGTCACACAACTGGTGTTGTAAAGAAATTAAAAATGTAACCCCCCCCCATGGGGAAAGCAGAGTGTGGGGGTGACACACAAGACATGCATAATATGAATAAGCAGTTGCAGACCTTTCAAATCTTGCGTAACACGACTGGTGTTGTAAAGAAATTAAAAATGTGTCCCCCCTGGGGAGCAGAATGGGGGATAACACACAAGACATCCATAATATGAATAAGCAGTTGCAAACCTCTCAAATGATGTATCAAACGACTGGTGTTGTAAAGAAATTAAAAATTTGGCGAAATATTACAGTTATCGCCAAGTTGGCGTCACTTTTGATAACTAATTTTGGTCGCCAAATTTGGCGATATATCGCCAAGTTGGCGACAAACTTGGCGATTGTTGGCGATGGTAACCTCTCCTCTCTTTATGGTAACCCATACGGCGATGCATAGACGGAGCCCTTTCCTGATTGGTCTATTCGACTCATGGAAGGAGTGGACAACCCGGATTCGTTAGTTCCGGAAATCTTCCACATCAGCATCATTCCAGGAGTCATTCCTTTTAAGGCTAGTTTTTTTTTACTATAGAAGGATAATACACTGTAAAACATTTGTGTAACGTTACTCCATAAAATTGGTGGCAGCTTTGCTGCCTCCAATTTTATGGAATGATTTTTTTCACCTATATAATGGTGTAATTTAAACATATATTAATGGTGTAACATTACAATGTTACACCGGTTATATCAGTTAAATTACTCCATAAAATTGGAGGAAGCAAGGTTCCTTCATAAGATTGGAGGCAGTAAAGCTGCCACCAATTTTATGGTGTGTTACAAATGTTTTATGGTGTAGTATTATGTGATACAGTTTTTTTAATTTGATATCTCAATAAATTACGCATAATTTTCGACGATTTTATTATTTTTTATTTATTTTTTTTCGATGAATTCAAAATACAGTCGAGTCTCTATATAACGAAATCCACCGTTCCAGTAAAAAATTCGTTATATAGAGAAATTCGATGTATAGAGAATGATGTTAAAAATCGTATTTAATATGTGATATTTGAACAAATATTATTTTTAATCTTTTGAATAAAGCACTTGAAATATTTAAAAGTAAATATTAACCTAACATTTTATTTCTTAATTATTTAAGTTGTTTCAAAAAAGAGAACAGACATTTATTTGAAAGCTTAATGAAAATCAAATGAGGAAGACTTACATTAATTTCAGACAAAAAAATCTGTAATTTGTTGTTGTTTTGATTTTAAAATTAATACGCTCTCTCTTTCAAAAAAAAAAAGGCTTAATTTTTAGCAAGGAATGAAAAATTGTCGTTAACATTTTCCTCCATTTGAATGCCTCTCTTATGTGCTTCTCATTGATTCCTCTTTTACGTGTGTATCAATCCAATTGACTTGATTTTGAGAAGGATGTGGAAAGGTGTGTGGGAGGTGGGATGAATTCGTTGGATTTAAAGAACAAAGAGAGAAGTAATACATATATATAAAACTCAGCACTGACGATAAATCAAAAATAAGTGATGGAAAATTGATTCCATATGATTTTGAAGCTTTTTAAAACTGAATAAATTAAGACCAATTTATGAAAAAATTCGTTATATGGAGATAGATATTTCGCTAATTAGAGACTGTTTTTTAATGTAATCATGCGAAAAGGGGACCGTTCCTACTAAAAATTCGTTATATAGAGAAATTCGATGTATGGAGTTTCGTTATAGAGAGACTCGACTGTATTACGTAAACCTTGAAAAAAGAATTACTTTAATTTTCACTGTATATCTAAAATCATAATGCGAGCAAATCTTTTGTGTATGTGCGTATGTGTATGTGTGTGTAATTTTTTCTTAAAAACGGCTCTAATAATTTTCACTAAATTTTGCACCCTACCGTTTTCAGGCACTGGGCTCGGTCATCTTCGAGAAAATTCCATTGGTAGGTCTTTTTGATTTATAATGGATCAGGGTTAATCTAATAATATCTGAAAAACAGGTCAATCGATTTTGACTAAATTTTGTATCCAACCGTTTTCGCGCACGAGAATGGCTAGGTCACATGTTCCAGAAAGTTTAATTAGAGAAAAAAAATCGATTGCTGTTCTATAAACTGTCGATGCTGTGCGCTAGTTGATAAAGCAATTTCATCATGTGACAAAACGTATGATTGAGACATCTCTTGATATTAGTATGACAAGCATATGCAAGATTTTACATGATCATATAGCCGTGAAAAAGATTTGTACATGTTAGTTTCTGCATAATTTGACAATCGCTCAAGAAAAAAGCTCATGTCAAAAATATATATATATAAAAAAAAAAAAAAAAAAAAAAAAAAAAAAAAAAAAAAATGCAGTGTGTCAAAGTTTGCGTATAACATCTATACAGCTGACGAATCCTGAATCTAAGCGTATGAAATCCAAAGTAAACAGCAATCGACTGTATGGGTCTTTCAAGATGAGTCAAACACAACAAAAGTTGTTCATGCAAGAAGCATATTGAAAATGTATTAATAGTTGTTTGTTTGTTTTGGAGGGGATAAATAAGCATGTGGCTAGAAAACATCTTGAGAATTATAAAATAGACAGTTCTGAATCGTACACAAACATTTGTTTGCCGGAAGTCGTTTGTAGAAAATAGAAAAAACAACCAGCGACGATAACAACGCGAGCGCTCTCACATTGGCCCAGATAACTCATTATTTGACCATTTAAAAAATAGAATTGATAAGCCATGAGCCGTACAGTCCTGATTTGGCACCGAATGATTTCTTCTAGATCTCGTCTGTGAAGAATAAATCACGGCATCAAAAATTTTAGACGCCAAAAGAAGCGGTTGATGGGTTTAAAATTCATGTTTTGTGATACCACAATCATATTGTAAAAGTTGCTATGAAAATTGATTCAAACATATGCAAAATTGTCTCGAACATCAAAGAGAATATTTTGAAAAACAATAAAATTATTTTCAATGATAAGTATCCAAATATAGTTGCACGTGCAATGTTGTGTACGCTGTATTGGCACTAATCAATGTACATATGGATACATCCCCTCATCTTTTGGCTTCATTTCAGGAATAACGTATTTTGAGCATGTTCTATTGACGGTAATTTCCAGAATTTTCAAGCTATGTTTTTGAGACTTTTACAAAAGTTGCTCTATACGTTTAGCTAATACATTATGCAAATTACATTTTGATTGCCGTCATGCATATTCAGTGAAACATTATTTAGTAAACCTATTCATTTTTCATACATTTTTTGTTATTTTTTAATTTTATGATTACTGGATATTATGTACAACGTTGTTTGAAACGAAAAGTTTTTTATATTAAGAACTCTGCAAACTGTAGGCAAAAAACTTGTCAAATTTCTTTACTCTTTTTATAAAAACCTTAATTTTTCTATGAGTGCACAATGTACCATCATAAAAATTATGTAAAGCATTTAATCATAATCTGCAATTTGAACGCTTTTACTATATTAGTTTTGATAGGGTTATCCAAAAAATATTCGTTCTTTTTTAACTTGTTGACGGTCCCCTATGAAATTTCGAAAAAATAATATTCGCGGAAATATGTCTTGTTTTATTCTGTTAAAACACCCGGATTTTTAGAATAATTCTTCATGTATTATTCTAGATATTTAACAAAATGTCTAAAATCGCAAATGGCCGGTCACAGGGCCCTAACTACCACCGGAGCAGCCGGAGCACTGCCCCGGGGCTCCAAACTGGTGGTTTAAAAAAAAACTTCGATTTTGGTTTCTTGTCTAACTTCCTATAAAATGCCCAGCACCTAGCTAAAAATTAACAATAATTAAAAAAAAATCAAAGTGCTAGAGTAAATGTTTCTGCTGGTCCGTTGGTATACTCCATACGCTTCGCATGCAAAAGCAGCTCTAGAGCAGACAGCAGAATGTGAAATCGAACAGGGCCTGATTAATGCACAGGCCTCCGGCGCCCCGTCTATTGGCCCAACTATTTCAGGGGCCTACAAATTATGTGATTGATTTTTTTCCTTAATCAAATACTTTCAAATAATATTGTTTTATAAAATGTAAAACGTAAAATTTAAATACTCTGAATGATTCAATGAAAATTTTAGAAGCTTTTAACCTAGGCACTTTTCACGAAACAACTTTGTCAGCTTATCAACTAATTTTTTTTCTGAAAGTTTCGCCTAAATGAGTAGGTAAAGGGACCAACTTCAGCTTGATCGGGCTCTGGAGCCGAATGTGTCATGTCGCGCCAGCATGTTTGCCGATTCTACCGAAGCTAGTGTAAGGAAGAAAATATGGGTTTCTGATCGGTTGAATAATACAAAAAGCATCTAAAAAATTCTAGAAAATCCTTCTTTTTTATCTATTAATAAATACATAAAATCGAAAAAAAAAAAAAAATCCATATTTCATCTTTTTAGGCTTATCGTACTGCGTACGATTAAATAGCAGCGTGCGAAAAAAAAAAGACCTGCGCCCGGGGCAAAGTTTTAATGTGCGCCGGGCGGGAGGGGCCCCACTAGTTTGCCCAGGGGCCCCCAAGTTTATAGTTACGGCCCTGGCCGGTCACCTTTGGCCATATAGTCTATAATAAATTTCAATCTATTCAGTTGGGCAGATTTTGCGCTCTTACATCCCGGACAGACGGACTGGACGACGATATTTAGGTGTTACGTATTTATATAATGACGAACGCAACTAAAACTCCTTTTCTTTAACTTGAGTAAATTTTCTTGTTTGTTATAAAGATGATAGATGCAATTTCTTTAACATCTGACAAATAAATGCTATTTGTTTATTTGTTCTTTTTCTAAGCATAAAAGCATCTTTAAATATGGTCCCTGTAGATGCCAACCTCACCATACAAAAGGCCTTAAAATACATTTATTTCTGAAACAAGGCTATTTTGTCTACATGAAAATAAAATTTTTTAAAACTAAATCTCAAGTTTGCTTTACTTTTCAGAAAAATAAAACATGTTATTGTTGTAATAGTAACTGAAAGTTCATGTGGGAGCAATATTTGATAAAGAAACAGTAAGTAAGAGTAGAAATATTTTATCTCCTTAAAAAACTGACTTTATACCGGGTGTCCCAAAAATGACTGATGGATTTTTAAATTCAATAACTTGCAAACGGTGACAGCTATTTAAAAAATTTTTGCAGGAGGATTATGTATAATGTCAGGAGTTTTTTTACCGTAATTTTTTTTTTTTTTAGTTCGCATCTCAAACAATAGGTGGCTCTGACGGCGATTGAAGGCCAGGTCGACGCTTCACTCAGCATTGATCACCTGGCCTTCAATCGCCGTCAGCGCCACCTATTGTTGTTGATTTTTACTGTTTTTTTACTGTAAATAAAAAATTACAGTAAAAAAAACTCCCGATATTATACATAACCCTCCTGCAAAATTTTTTTAAATAGCTGTCACAGTTTGAAAGTTTTTGAATTTTAAAATCCATCAGTCATTTTTGGGACACCCGGTACATTCTTAAGATACTGAACTTACACTGTATTATGCCAATGTCTACAGAAAAAAATGCAACAAAAATAGCCACATTAGCCTAAACTGATATTATAAAGAAGTAACGTTTGTTTCTGCGCAGAAATCTCAGTATCTGCAGACCTGATTTTAAAAATAACGGAGACAAATAGATAATGACAGTTTCTGCCCAACATAGTATGTATAATCTGTCTGTGCCACCACTCCCAAAGGAGTGCAAGAGTGTTCTACAAAATTCCTAAATTACGATTTCTGTGCAAGCTCAGGAAGTAATAAACCGACTATAATAGTAATGGTTGCGAATCAATGGTGACACTCTGTGTTGCTACACTGTATAAATTTTTGCTGAATTCTGTCCAGTCATTCGACCGTTTTTTGAAAAAACGGTTACATAACAGTAATTTAATTATATTCTGACCATAAAACGGGCAATAATATGGTCAGAATAGCGAAAAATGACGGTTGTGTAACCGTTTTTGATAAAAATGGTCGAATGACAGGACAGAATGCTGCAAATTTTTAACAATGTATACTGTCTATATTCTATGCTGGTGCCACTAACATCTGGGATAAGCAGGAACAACAAATGTTCTAAAAAACCTTTAAAACTTTCTAAATTACATTTCTGTAGAATATTAGGAAATGCGAAGCCGATTTCAAAATTAATGTTCGCAAATTAATGATGGCAGTCTCTTTTCTAACATAGGCATTTTATGTTAGTGTCACTACCCCTAGAGAGATTGTAGTCTCTTAGAAAAATAACTTAGCTTTTGACATGTTGGTTAATTTTAACATGTAAATGCACACTAAGATTGTTTCTAAAAAACTAAAAACTTCAGATAAATACTGCACTGTAAAAAAAAAAAAAAAAAAAAAAGCGTTGAATTTGCAGCAAAAACTTCTGGCAGCAATGTTAGCACCAGTTTTTGCCGTAAAAATTGCTGTAAAATTAAATATAATTTTTTTATTACATCTATTTTTACTGCAATTTTTACGACAAAAACTGTTGGCAACATTGCTGCCTGCAGTTTTTGCCGCAAATTTAACGGGTTTTATTTTACAGTGTGAAAAAAACGTATGAATTGAGCATAAAAGTTTGATAATATTTCCTAAATTATCATTTATTTAGAATTAGCTTTAGTTCTTATTATTATTTTAAATCTCATTTCGGAATAATGAAGTATAATAATGAAATTTAGTCAAACTGTGGCTTAAATGGAAAATTGTGAATTATTCTTAAATATACTATTTATTTCTAATAAAAAAATCCAATATACAAATGACACCTGGCATATTTCAACTATTATACGTGAGCAAAGACGGGGGGGGGGGGGTTGCTAGTTACTTATAAGATGCAAATGTTTCTTTCTAAGAACGGTTGTTAAGAATTTCGAAATGCAAAAGGGTGAAATACGCGACAAGCGGTTTAAAAATGTCCTAAATTACGATTTCTTTGGAATCGTTAAGACAGAAACTTGAAATTTGACATGGCTGTTTTCTTTAATACGGAAATACATGCATAAAACAGATTTTTTTATTATTATTTAAAAGGCGCTCTAAATTTACTTTTATTTTTATGATACTGGAAGAACTATTAGAAAAGTTGAAACTTGGCCTGGTGATTGTTACTTTTAAGATAGAAATACTCACGAAGAATGATTTCTAATAAAATTCGAAACTCTAAAGATCGAAATGAGCAGAAAACTTTTTTTAAATATTGAAAATTGCGATTTAAATAGATTTGATCAAAATACTTGTTAATTAATAAATTGTACATCCGTTTCAAAGGCAAGAAAATAGCACATTTCAACAACTACGCATGCAAAGCACACTGTAAATTTACGGCAAAAACTTCTGGCAGCAATGTTGCCAGCAATTTTTACCATAAAAATTGTAATAAAATTAGATGTATGTTTTTAATTACATTTCTTTCACAGTGCAATATATTGTACTAGAACCTATAATTTCTAAAATGATTAATTAATTTACTCTTCTAAATCACACTTTCTACAAATTCGCAAAATTCTTTTTTATGAAAACAAGAGAAGTGTTCTATAATTGATAGAAGGATCTTCAAGATGTAAGATACTTATTACTTTTACTCAAAAAACAAGATTCTGTTTTTCAAAAAGTAATATACTTCACACAAATTTTTTGCCGTTCCTGAAAATTTCGATAATGCTATAACAACCTTCAAATTATTTGGAATCATACGAATTTTTCTCTTGTGCTGCTTTTCCATAAAGGAATCTTATGAACTTAGTAAAAGAACCAGAATATATTTACTATATAGCCATTAAAGAAAATTGGATGCTTCGCAAAAAAAAAAAAAAAAAAAAAAAAAAAAAAAAAAAAAAAAAAAAAAAAAACAGCGAAATCCATACAAGGTTTTTGCCGTTCCTGAAAATTTCTTTGATGAAGTAACAACCTTCAAATTATTGACGATCATACGAATTTCTCTATTCTACTGTCTTTTAGTTAATGATAAGCCATAAAGGAATTCTATAAATTTATTACACTAACCAGGATATATTTCTACAGCTATTAAAAAAAATTGAATGCTTCGCAACAAAAAACAAAATCTACACAAAATTTTTACTGTTCCTGAATTTTTTTTCGATGTAGTAACAACCTTCAAATTATTTGTGATCACATGACTTTTTCTCTTGTGCTGCCTTTTAATTGATGATAAGCCATAAAAGGAATCTTAGTACTTGTAGTAAATGTAAACTTAGTACTTGAATATATTTGTACAACCAAGGAAGAAAATTGGATTCTTCACAATAAAAAGCAATAAAATCCATGCAATTTTTTTCCATTCCTGAAAATTTCTTTTATGTAGTTACAATCTTCAAATTATTTGTTATCATACGAATTTTTCTTTTGTATTGCCTATTAACTGATGATAAGCCATAAAGGAACCCTATAAATTTTGTACACGAACCAGAATATATTTGTACCGCCAAAGAAGAAAATTCGATGCTTCGCTCTGAGAGGGGAGAAGCATTCTCTGGCCATTTCTCGGTCGATAGGCTTGACGTACCAATCTTGAAAACATAGCCCATTATGTTAATTTGATAGATTTTCAGTTTTCTGCCAATTTTTATGTATTGTCTAAGCATATTGTTAAATCTCACCTAAACATGTTTTCAGAATACATAGCACTAACTCACGTTTAGGATATTCTTTCTCTAATGAACATTCAGAATCGCGATAAACAGAGATTCTTCTACTTTAATATGAAGCAAATCGAAGATTTATCACACCTTAAATCAAGTTATTAAATTAATTAGTAACAAATTTTTTTATTATTATTCGAAGACTATTCTTTACATTTGAGACTTTTCTCTATCTTCTGAAAGTTGTAAATGCTACTTGTTCAAATTTATAACGGCAGTATAATATGCTTTAAAATTTATCACATCATAAGTCAAGTTATAATATTAATAAGCAAAAGAAATTTTTTCTTCAAAACATACTCCATCTTGTTAATTTGAGACAGTTTTCGATGTTCTGAAAGTCCTAATTACTACGTGTTCATATTTATAACAGCAGTATGATGATGCTTTAAAACAAAAATATTGAAGAATTATCACTTCATAGCCTAAGTTGTAATGATAGTAAATAATAGTTTTTTTTTATTCAAAGCATATCCATAACTGTTAGTCTGAGACTGTTTTTAATCTTCTGAAATTTTTATACACTAAGCTGTATAAATTTTTAGCGTCATTATGATGATACTTTCATCTAAAGGGAATTGAAAATATTTGCCACTATACGGAATAATTTAAGTTAAAATACTAATTAGTAATGGTTTTTGAATTCGAAAAATGCTACATCTTGTAGGTTTTAAACGGTTTTCGATCATCTGAAAATCAGATATGGTAAAATGTATAAATTTGTAACAGCAGTATGATGATACTTTAATCTGAAAATAATTATCCCACAGTAACGCAATAATCAAAGTTAAAAATCTAATTAATAATAGATTTTTTATTTGAAATCTATCCATATTTAAGTTTGAACCGTCTGCGGTCGTTTCAAAGTTTTGTATACTGCCTCTTCAAGTCTATAACAGCAGTATGATGATGCTTAATCTGAAGATAATTATCCCACAGTAACATAATAATAAAGGTTAAAATACTAAGTAATAGTAGGTTTTATATTTAAATACTTCTCATCTTGTTGGTTTGACTTTTTCGGACTTCTCAAAGTTTTATAAACTCTCTTTTCAAGTCTATAACTATAGTATGATGATGCTTAATTTGAAGATAATTTTCCCACAGTAACGTAATAATAACAAACTTAAACTGCGTATTAATAGATTTTGTATTTGAAATATATCTCATACTGTTAGTTTGAACCGTTTCGATCTTCTCGATTTTTTTTTTTTTTTTTTTTTTTTTTTTTTGTACTGTTTTTTCAAGCCTATAACCGTAGTAGTATGTTGCTTAATCTGAAGATAATTATCCCACAGTAACGTAATAATCAAAGTTAAAATGCTAATTAATAGTAGATTTTATATTTGAAATATATCCCATCTTGTTAGTTTGAGACATTTTCGGCTATCTCAAAGTTCTATATGCTGTCATTTCAAGTCTATAACGGCAGTATGATGATGCTTATTCTGAAGATAACAGTAACGTAACGCACAGTACGTACATAACCCACAGTAACGTAATAATCAAAGTTAAAATGCGTATTAATAATTGGTTTTGTATTTGAAATATATCCCATACTGTTAGTTTAAACCGTTTCAATCTTCTCTCTCTTTTTTTTTTTTTTTCTTTTTGTACTCTTTTTTTTTTTTTTTTTTTTTTTTTTTTTTGTACTCTTTTTTTCAAGTTTATAACGCTAGTATGATTATGCTTAATCTGAAGATAATTATCCCACAGTAACATAATAATCAAAGTTCAATTGGTAATTAATAACAGATTTTTATTTGAAATTCATCCCATACTGTAAATTTGTACTGTTTTCGGTCTTTTCAAAGTTTTATGTATTGTCTTTTTAAGCCTATAACGGTAGTAGTATGATGCTTAATCTGAAGATAATTATCCCACAGTAACGCAATGATGAAAGTTAAAGTGCTAACTAATAAGTTTTATATTTGAAATGTATCCCATCCTGTTAATTTGAGAAGTTTTCGGCCTTCTCAAAGTTCTATATGCTGTCTTTTCAAATCTATAACAGCAGTATGATGATGCTTAATCTGAAGATAATTATCCCACAGTAACGTAATAATCAAAGTTAAAATGCTAATTAATAATAGGTTTTATATTTGAAATGTATCCCATCCTGTTAATTTGAAACATTTTCGGCCTTCTCAAAGTTCTATATGTTGTCTTTTCAAGTCTATAACGGCAGTATGATGACGCTTAATCTGAAGATAATTATCGCACAGTAACGTTATAATCAAAGTTAAAATGCTATTTAATGATGGTTTATATATTGGAAACATGGGCTATCCTGTTAGTCTGAGACACTTTTGATCTTCTTCGGAAGTGATTTTTTGACATATCTGAAATTTCCTCGTGCTATCCATTTTTATAATGGCATTTACTTTAAAATTTTGAAAAAATATATAAAAATTTAAGCAATTACTCGGAAATATTTTTTTAATGAAAACTAGTCAAAATTCGATACTTCCGCAAAAAGTAGTAACTCAAAAATAAAACAATATATTGACACTTTGTAAATTGCATAATAAACAGATTAATTTTTTCTAAGACTTAGATTACAGACATTACAATCGCATCTCGATTTCAGATTATATATGGCAGTTAAAGTACTAATGTAATGAAAAATTCGCAAAATTTGTCTCAAGTTTGTCCTTTGTACCAATGCAAATACAAAATTATTTAAAAGATTATTATGAGTGTAGTCTATTCCCTCAAAAATATTTGTAAAGGAAGTACAGAAAATTTCGTGGCATTTAATGCATATTTTTTTGTTTTAGGATGTTTTGATAATAGTAAAAATCTGGAAAACTCTATTTTGAGAAAAAACTAAAAATAACTTTTAAAAACAATTCAAAAGCTGTAATAGCTGTAATTTTAAACAGGTGTAACTTTGGTTATAATTAGGATATAGACACAATTTAAACAGAAATCGACAGACCTTAGAGTCAAATTTAATATTATTGCATAGATGAAACATCGGTATATTTATTGAAAATTACATTTTAAACGTATTCGGATACCTTAAGTTTTAAATACTACCTGTTCAAGTTTACAACGACAGCAGAATGTTGCTTTAGTCTGAAGAAAATTAAAGAATTATCGCATTATAAGTCAAGTTAAAATACTAATAATTAACAGTTCCTTTTTATTTTAAGTATATTCCATCCTGTTAACTTGAGACTGTTTTCGATCTTCTGAAAGTTTTATAAACCATCAATCCAAATGCATAACTGCAGTATTGTGATGCTTTAATTTTAAGAAAATTGAAGTATTGTCTCACCATACGTAACAAGCCAAGTTAAATTACTAATTAGTAACAGTTTTTGTATTCTGAACATGCCCCATCCTGTAAGTCTGAGGCGTTTTCGATCTTCTGACAGTTTTATATACTTCCTATTCAAGTCTATGACCGCAGTATGGTGATAGAAATGCGTGTAGGAAAAGAGCGATTCTCGCACCGCATTAGCTTTTCTCTGGGCAAATTCAGCTGAGAAGACAATCATACCAGCAACAACCGAATTAATTATGAAGTCCAGAAGGTAAAAATAAAGCATTATGAAACGCCCTTTTCTCCATATCATTATTAAAATTACCATATCCTTAAACAGGCTTGCGAATAGATGGCCAAATACGATAAATATAATGAGAGATAAAACATTTTCAATCTCTTCAAATATTTCTATGATTTTTTGATTCATCTGCCATGCTTCGGTTTCTGAACAAGGTATTTTCTTTAAAGAGAATGACAAAGTTGTGCAGTATATTGAATAAAATATAGCAACTGTACATGTTATGAATAGATTCATATAAATGCTTGCAAACTCGTGTAAAAGAATAACTGCTATACGACCAATCAATTTGTTCGGCAGGAATACAGCAATGCAGTTTGGAATTTCACCTTGTGGAAGTGTATATCGTAAATTCAGAACTCCAGGTAAAGTAAATACGATGAGAATTAGAAAAAACGATGCAATTTTTGATTGCTTTTGTAATTTTTTAGAATCTTTAAAGGCAATTTGATGGTACAAAGGTTCAATCATGTGTATCAGCAATTTAATATCATCTCTTTTTAGCCATGTTATCCACCAAATCACTAATGCAGATACTTTCATCGTTACCGTCACAAAAATATACCATTGAAATTCTTCAAATAAACAGATAGTTTTTAAGGCTATTATGCCGAAAGCCATGGTATGAAAGAGCAATGCAAATAAAATTACTACTTTGTTTGAGGTTTTCTTTACATTAATGCCATTTAACGTAAATAAAAATGTTATCGGCCTCATTATTCGATTTGTTTCATCCAGATCGTCTGCAACAACGGATGTTTTCCTCAGTTTACTTCGGTCAAAATTAAAATTGATCGTCACGGATACACTTGGTAAATAATTCAAAATCGCTTTCCAAAATTTTCTGAAACAGTTAGACATTTTTAAAAAATTAGTCTGTATATCTCAGACAGAAAAACACAAACTTCTCAAAGAACAACACAGAAGGTGACTGCATCAGAAAATATTCCAAAATGATAATACCGCTTAAGGAAATAAGATAAAGTAAAACAATTTTAATGGTCTGCTACATAATGATTTTCACCTAGCCATTAAATGCGAAACTATAAATAATTTATATATGACACATGTGTTTTCAACATTCCAATCAATAAAAATATAATATTTATCTTAAGCTTTCCAAAATGCCATTTTCTGTTCTTAATACGGCAGAATGATCTAAAAAATAATAACAAAATATTGATTAAAAGGAATTATGAATGAATAAAATTATCTATTCGCATAACAATGTTGACACGATCATCAATTCAAAGAACGCGTGCAAAACTAAAGAGAAAATAATAAAAGAGTTTATCATCATAAAAAAGATAAATTTCCTGTTTAGTTTGTTTGTTTCTTCGAGAATATGGAGGCAATATCGATAAATTTGTTTTCTATTCATCGACGTATGAGAAGGCAAATAAATGTGTTTCTTAGAAAGAGTTACCATTTTAACAAAAAGTTTACTGAACTTATCATCATAAAATTTTGACAAAAAAGTAGACTCTCATAGTATAACTGTCCTCAAAAACACGTTAAAAGATTAACCCTGTCGGGTCCGATTATTTTCTTAATTTTTAGAAAAAATTACTTTTACAACAAAATACGTGAAAAAATGACCTCTGTAAGAATTGCAGTCACTCTGTATCTAATTGACTTTTAACTATAAAATTAAAAACACATGTTAAGAAGGATTCATTTTATTAGATAAAGTGTTTTAAAAAAGTATACACATATACAACGATTTTTGAATGATTTTTAAAGATAATACAATTTTTACGAAAGAATAATTCTTGTATGCCTTGCGCGCACGATTTTTCAAATTTGAATGGTTAAAACAATCTAAGATTTTTTTTATAAATAGAGATATAATGTGTTTTCAAAATGACCTACGATGAAAAAAATATAATTTATAGATCCAGAGAAAAAAATTATTTTAAAAAAAAATTCGAAATATCGAGATATTTTTTACACAAAAGTAGTCGTAAATTCTAAACTTCTAATTTGAGGAACATAATAGTAGGTCATTTTGTGCCTGTATACGTTTAATATATTCGGCGAAAATTTTGTGAAATTCTACCGAACCATTTTTCAGAAATCGTGCGCGCAATGATCAAAATCGCTGTTTAGAGAAAATTTACGTTAAAATTTTAATCACCCATTGATCGTATAGGAAAAACGTTAAGTTTTTAAAACATAACTCTTCTTCTAATGCGAATTTTTGAATGCGGTTTGTTTTTAAATGTTCCTAAAGAATCATACTTAATTATAAGCTATTTTTTGAAAAATCGATTTTTGGATTCTTCAAAGGGTACCGACCCCTTAATAGCAGTAACACTAGCTATCCAAATAGATTGATTAGTGTTTAACAAATATTTCATTGTCTGAAGCATAACGAATGTTGTTGTTTTGCGTATTATTCAATTAACTAGCTAATCTATCCGGCGTTGCTCGGATTCGTCAAAAAACAGCAAGAAGTGTGAAAAAAAGTTTAAAATCAAAATAAAAAGAACTCGAAATATTTCAAAATTGTTGCACGAATTTCGTTTAACGTTCATCGAAAAGAGAAGGGCTAGAAAATTGAAACTGTATGCTTTTTATTAATGTGGAAAAATCTTACAAAATTGCGAAGGCATTCAAAAATTTATAAAAATATAAAACAAATTCAAAAATTGTATTTCGAAATTCGAATAAACTTAGAGGAAAAGACAGAATTTACTACATTCGGTCGAAAATTGAACGTCTAAAAAATTGAAGCGGATCGCAAAAAAACGTAAGCATTGTATTAAAAATGGCAAAAATTTCAAAAATCAAGGTACTAAAAATTTACTCTATTTGGATAAAAGTTTTGAATCTAATTAGTGTAATAAAATGGCAAGCAGTGCAATGCGAATAAAAAAGTTAAAAAATCGCAATAAAAATCTGTAATAAAGCAAAAATCGCACAGGAGAAATTTTTTCATATTAGAAAGAAGTTTAAAATCGAATTCCTTTTCCGTATATAAAAAATCGCCGTAGACTCAAACAAACAAAAGAAAAAAAATCTAAAACATGGCATTAAAATCGCTGGAGATCAAAATAGGAGAGCAAAACAACTACCATAAGGACTAAAAGTTTGAAACCAAATTCCTGTTAAGCTAGAATTTTTAAATCGAATTCCTTTGAAAAATGTCAAAAAATGACTGTGAAGCTCGAAAATTGCACTGAAAAAAACATTTAAAATCGCAAAATATTAAAAAACCGCTAGGGTAAAAATTTACTGTTAAAAAATAAAATACTGCAATCAACAAATTAACTATATTAAACACAATGTTTGAAATCGAAATAGTTTCTGAATGTCAAAGAATCGTTACGAAACTTAAAGAAAGGCTAAAAATCACATTGAAATTTGCATTAAAAATCGCTAAATATTTGGAAGTCAATGCCTAAAAAATTTATATGAAGGGAGGGGGGGTGTAATCAGAAATTATTCATGAATAACAAAATGTTGACATGGAACGCCGAAAATCCTATTAAATGATAAAACAGTGCAATCGAAAAATAACTATATTAGGCAAAAAGTTTGAAATCGAAATCGGTTTTTGAATGGCAAAAAATCGCCAAGGAACGAAACAAATGGCTAATTGTCACAGGTGTCATATATGCACTACATTGGCGCGCTATTTTTCAGGCGCCAATTTGGCGAAAACCAGTTACGTGCATATTTTTTAACTAATTTCTATTTTAAAAGGGAATAATCATGAAAAAAGCTTAGTTAATAATTATAGAGTAAAACAATTTATATCATTTAAAAAAGAAAATAAAAATAAACAAACGGTTTATTAATAAATAAGTAACAATAGCAGGGTCACCATGTGAAGCGCATATAATTGCTATTTTGTTGTAATCCCACCAATGTGGCGTATATGACATCTTGTGTCTATTTCTCTGGCAGAATCTTCTAATTTGGCAAAAAATTAAGCAATTAAAATAAATTATGAATAAAAGAAATATGATTTAATGGTTAGTTTAGATTAAAGGGAGATAAATCTGATCGCCAAGGGCGGCTAGTTTACCGTATTTGGGTAAAACACTATAATCGGAAATCATTCACGAATGATTAAAAAATCGGCGAAAAGCATAGAAAATCTCGAAAAATCGTATTAAATATAGATACATAGAAAAATAAAATACATTAGGCTAGGATATATAAGGGTAAAACAATGCAATTGGAAAACTTTCATGAATGGCAAAAAAATTGACATAAGATGTAAAAAATAAAAAATAAAAAAATGCTAAAAATCGCATTACAAATTGCTAAATTTCAAAACTCATAAATGGCAAAATTTTTTAAAAGAGTAAGGGTAAAAATTTTAAATTAAATTCCTTCTACAAATTCTAAAAAATGGCCGTGAAATTCTAAAAACCACTAAAAAATCATTGAAAAATTTATTAAAAATCGCTAAATGTAAATGCATCCCGAGAATAAAAATTTAATTGTAGTCGGGTAAAACATAGTAATCTCATTTTTCATGAATTACAAAAAAGTCGACGCAGAACACAAAATGTATCCAAAAATCGCATTGAAAATAGACAAAATTTTAAAAATGTAGATGATGAAATTTACTAAATTAGTCTAAAAATTTTAAACCAAATTCATTTTTTAATTGCTTAGACAGTACTGTGGGGATCGAAAAAATGGTACTAATCACATTAAAAAGTTAATTAAAAATAGCAATGAAAACTGCATTAAAAACGCACTAAAAATGCACCAAAAATCGCTAGTTAATTTTAAAATCGCAGTAATCAAAATTTTCTCAAATGGATAAAACATTCTAATCGGCAATCAGCACTATTTGATTATCTGGTCGGTCAAGAATCTAATTGCCAAACCATAAGATTAAACACCAATAATGGCTGATCGTAAATGTCACATTCACTTGACATTAAACACTTTACACAGATTTGTTACGTCATCATGTAATTTTTACTTCGTTGTTTTATTTGTATTTTTATTAATGTTTTTCTTATTTATTTGTCCTTTCATTATTTAACATAAAAATTACATCAATTTGCATACTTTGGCGAGTCGTTTGATGATTTATGTAATTTGGCGAAATTGAACGACATCATAATCAAATATTACACGCAAATCTTTTATGGATGATAAAAAATCGACTCGGCACGCGAAAAATCTTTTAAAAAATGCATCAAAAATCTCTAAAATTACATACGATTAAAAGTTTAATAATCAATTTTTATTACAAATGTTAAAAATTACCACAGAAATCGAAAAAAAAAAAACCCGCTAAAAATCTCATTGAAAAATGCATAAAAAATCACTAATATTTAAAAATAGCCGAGTTAAAAATTTATTCTAATAGGGTAAAACAATGTAAGCGTAGATATTTCATGAATGACGAAAATTCGACATCAACCGCAAAAAATCTTGAAAAATCGCATTAAAAATCGCTGAAATTCATGAATCTTAGAAGACAGCACCTTTCGAAAGGGGCGATTTCCCCGGGCACGAAAATTTAGTTGGCGCCAAATTTATACTACCAACGTCGTTTTTGGTCTATCACAAAAAAAGTTCGAGGGGGGGAGCGCGCCAAATTGAAACTTTGGGTCGGGTGAAGTTTTATCTTCGCATGCCTATGTTAGTAGTCAAAATTTAGTACATTAAACTAAAAGTTTGAGTCAAGTTCCTTTTACTAATATCAAAATGCAGCTCAAAATATGAAAAAAAAACCATTAAAAATTGCACTAAAAATCCAAAAGTCACTAAGCGAAATCCAAATAAATTATATTGAAAAGAGAACAAAATTCGTTATATTAGGTTAAAAGGATGAAACCGCATTCCTTTGGCTAATGGGGAAAACCCCCCTCGAAACATTATGAAAACCTGCAAAAATCAAATAAAAATTATATTAAAAAATCAAAAATCAGTCTTCGAGGTGCTAAACTTCATATATAGAGGAACTTTCCACCAAAATTTTGTAGCTCTTCGTGCAGCAGTCTCTCCAGGACATCGTCAGCGTTAAAAATTTTTTAGTATGTATTATAAGCTATCTTAAAGTTTCAAACAGGCCTTCTTGTTACATTTCCTAATTTTGTACGCACCCTGAAATATGTTACACCATTTTTTTAAATTTTTTATCATGTATTATAAACAATCTTACAGTTTAAAACAAATCATATTGTAAGATTTCCCAATTTTAACAAAATCGCTGTCTATTGGTTCCATATTTCACCACCAGGGAGCGCACTCTGTTCTTATCAAAACTATAGCTATACGAAACTCCATTAAAAAACCTATCAGGAGATATATTACTCGAGAGGGTGGCGGTCTTAAGCAAGAATTTAAGATATTTTATGAAATTGCTATTCAAAAATAGTGGTACCTAAATGTTTGACATTTTAGGTAGATTTCGCAAAAAAATACTACTTATTGAGTTCTCAACAGCTCAAGTTTTTAATAGAAAAACTATGAAAAAAAATAGATGCTAAACGCAAAAATCTAAAAAAACGTTAAAAATCGCATTGAAAAACGCATTAAAAATCGTTAAAATCTAAAAATCGTAACAAACACAAAATTTAGGGCATTAGGCTAAAAGTTTAAAACGATTTTCTTTTTATCAATCTCAAAAAATAATCGCAAAATGAGAAAAATCACTAAAAATCGCATTAAAAATTCAAAAATTGCTGTACAAATTCTGAATAAACTTTGTTGAAAAGAGAAAAAAAAATTGCTATTTTGGGTTAAAAGAATGAAACCGTATTCCTTTCACTAATGGGATAAAACCGCAAAAATAATGCTAAAAATCACCTAAAAAAATTATTTAAAAAAATCTAAACAAAAAATCGAAAATCGGGCTTCGAGGTGCAAAACTACATGTAAAAAAGTACCTTCCCTCCAAATTTTGTAACTCTACGTGCGGCAGTCTCTTCAGAACAGCGCTCACAGACAAACATCCTTCTCTCTTTATTATTATAGATAACCTATTTACAATATAATAATCCCTTTTATCCATTTTAGCTAATTCCCAAGCTCTCTCTAACTCTTTACATTCCAATTGGGATTTTTAAACATATCTGAATTGCTAACAGTAGCTTTATTATTTTCCTCCACTTCCGTTTTTTCTGTATTCAGACTTTGTAAATTTTCCAATCTTGCTTCTATTGCGTAAACATTACAATTATCGCTACTCATACCTTCCTTTTCACTCGAGTTATCAATCATAATTTCCGAACTTTCTAATTCTTGGGACTGTAGCAATGGCTCCTCGCGGTTAACTCCTGACAACTCATTAATCACCTCGGGATGTAAAATTACCTGCTCATTAGTATTATCGGTCACTGCATAAAGTACTTCCTGATGAATTATATTAGTTTGTCCGAATTGCGGAATAGCTAACGGTAATTTAACTAACGGTGATTTAACTGCTTCAACAAATAATCCATGTAAATAAATACTACCCGCTCCTTTTAATTTCTCTTCCGGTACCAAATCTTTATGAATAACACTAATTTCACATCCAGAATCAACCAATCCCTTTGCTGTTTGCCCATTTACACTAACCAGGGTTGGTAAAAAACCGGGGTTTTTTTTTTAAAAAAAAACCAAAAACCATGGTTTTTTTGGTTTAAACCAGGTTTTTTTTATTTAAACCAGGTTTTTTTTAATATGTTTTCCTGTTACATATACATGCATATTTATGAACAAAAATAAATATTTTTGAATATATAAGTAATAATTTGATTTAAAAGTAATTCTAATCAATATAATTATTTAATATACAATCAATTATGTAGAAAATTGAAATTCTTTAAAATCTAAACATTTTTAGAAAAAGCTGTGTCTTATATTTCATAAATAAAATGTGCTACATAATGAAACACTAGCAGGGGTGACCGAGCTCAGCTCGGTCAAAATTAACTTTGTGTTCAACTCGATATAGTATTATTACTGTAAAACATGTTATTAATAATAGTATTATTTACAAAACAATCAATAAGAAAACTATGTTTGTATGCACATGTTCATAAATTTTACTTTATTTTAAAATTTACAACGAAAGGACATCAATCCAAATCACTTTTTTAGCTCGACTCTGATTAGTTTAACTATGCATCTCGAAGACTATTAAGAATGTATAAGAAATTTCTTCACATTCTAAAAGACAATATTTTTTGCCAGATATAACCACATTTGGACACATTCTTTCATTTGGCGCCAAATATGTGTTTTGGTTTCGTAACCTTAATAGTCGATTTTTCGGCCAAATTTCGCTAGTATTTTGTCAAATATCGCCAACTTATTGGCTTTTGCCATAGTCTCGTGATCCTGACCCTTATAAGGAAAGGGCATGTTTACAAACAAACACTTCTTTCAACCAATCTACTGCTACATTTTTTGTCATAGCGATCACTGTAGGAATCATCTTGACGACGTAGCCCAATCATATCATACTTACTTATGCAATGGCAAACTTAGACCAATCAAATTCCCGGGGTTCATCCGTACAGTGTCAATCGTTAAAGAACGGACTGGTTTTTCTCCCTTATCCACAGTAATTCGTCCACAGTGACGTCAGCTGCCCTTTCCTTATTACCCAAATGATCCACTAATCGCATGTGATCAAACATGTGACTTGGCTCAATGGTCTTCAGGTAATCAGAAACAGTAGAGTATAAAATGAATCAAAATCGTTTAAGCTATTTCTTAAGTAAAATTAGCTTGACAGCATTCAGCAATGAAGCGGTATGACCCACTAATATAATTTTGTTTAATATGCAACTCAGCTGAATAGTCTTTCTTGATGAAAGACGTTCCGTTGCAAAATTTAGGTAAAATTGACTGAGTCGTTATTATATATAATTAGAATGACCCGAACCCATTAAGACCTAAAACGACCCACTAATTGAATTGTTACGTGCATGTGTCCTATCTCAATGGTTTTCTTTTGCCCGAAAACGATATAATAGAAAATATACTCAAAATGGTGAGAACAGTTTTCTATATAAAATTAGCATGACCCACAAATGACCCTTATATCGAAATCTCTCGAAAATGTGACTTAGTTCATTAATTTTTGCATGCCGAAAAACGTTAAATACAAAATTTAGATAAAATAGATGGAGCCAATTTTTAGGTATAAATAGTTTGACCTTGACCCATTATGACCCAAAATGACTCATTAATCTAGTTTTCTCAAACATCTGACCTAACCCAATGATTTTCTTGTGTCCGAAAACGATAGAATATAAAATTTAGTCAAATTTGCGCGAGACATTGTCTAGATAAAATTAGAATAACCCAAAAGTGACCCACTGATCGAAATTTCTCGAACATGTGACATAGCCCAATGATTTTCTCGTGCCAAAAATATGCTGTATACAAAATTTCGTTAAAATCGATTCACCCATTCCTTAGATATAGCTTGACCATGACCCATCATGACCCACAAATGACCCTTATAATCGAAATCTCTCGAACATGTGACTTAGCCCATTAGTTTTCTCGTGTTTAAATATTGTTACACTCAAAATTTCGTTAATCTCGATCCTGCCGTTCTTTAAATATAAATAACTTGACCCAGATCCTTTATGACCCAAAATGACCCATTAATCGAAATTTCTCGATCATGTGACCTAGCCCAATGATTTTCTCGTGCCAAAAAATGCTGTATACAAAATTTCGTTAAAACTGATCCACATGTTCTTTAGATATAGCTTGACATGACCCGTTATGACCCATCATGACCCATAAATGACTCTTATAATCGAAATCTCTCAAACATGTGAAATAGCCCATTAATTTTCTCGTGTCAAAAAACTTACATACAAAATTTCATTAAATTTGATACTGTCGTACTTTATATATAAATAGCTTGACCCAGACCTTTTATGACCCAAAATGACCCAGTAATCGAAATTTCTCGAACTGAGACCTAGCCCAATAGTTTTCTCGTGCCAAAAAAATGTTGTATACAGAATTTCGTTAAAATCGATCCACCTGTTCTTTAGCTATAGCTTGACCATGACTCATTATGACCCATCATGACCCACAAATGACTTTTATAATCGAAATCTCTCGATCGTGTGACTTAGCCCATTAGTTTTCTCATGTCAAAAAACTGTTACATACAAAATTTCGTTATAATCCATCACGCCGTTCTTTAAATATAAATAGCTTGACCCAGACCCTTAATGACCCAATATGACCCATTAAATTTTTTTCTCGAACATGTAACCTAGCCCAATATTTTTCTCGTGCCCGAAAACCATAGAATGCAATTTTTAGTCAAAATTGCATGATAAAATCTCTAGATAAGAATAGCATGACCCACACTGATCCCAAAAATGACCCACTAACCGAATTTTCTCGAACATGTTACCTAACCCAATGGTCTTCTTGTAATCCAAAACGATAAAATATAAAATTTGGTCAAAATCGTTAGAGCCGTTTTTTAGATAAAAATGGCTTGACCCATAATGACCCAAAAATGACCCACTAATCGAAACTTTTCGAACATGTGACCCAGTCCAATAGTTTTCTCGTGCCAAAAAACGATTGGATACAAAATTTCCTTAAAATCGATCCAGCCGTTCTCTAGATATAAATAGCTTGATCCTGACCCATTATGACCCAATAATCGAATTTTCTCGAACATGTGACCTAGCCCAATGGTCTTCTCGTGCTTGAAAATGGTAAAATCCAAGTTTTTGCGAAAATCGTTAGAGCCGTTTTTGAGATAAAATTTACCCACACACACACACACGCACAATTTTTGCTCGCATTATAGTATAAGATTGATACCTTGAAAATCTTAATGAACAATCTTTTGATTACTAGCACTATAAATAAATATATGATATAGATTCATATATAAAACTTCATATACATTACTTTCAAATGGTTATTCAAAATAATTTGAAATACTTGTTATATGTGATGTCTGATTTTTTTGTTAGAAGACTGCATGAATTAAGTCTTTTATTGAAGAATAAAGCTTTTTATAAAGAATTTTTGGAAGGATTTGAATTTAGCAGTAGAGTCTTTACACATTTCAAGTGTGTTTTCTAAAACTACCAGTTAAAGAAAAAAAAATAGATGACTGTTAAATAAACAAAAATATCTATTTAACAGCTTTTTAGACTATTGAAAAACACTGATGTTAAAATATACAGTAGCTTTATAAATGCTGTCATCTACCAAAGAATTTAAACAGCCATCGGACTGCATGCTCTATTATAACACTTAGTATTTTTAAACTGTCAAACAAAAAATTGCATTTTTTAGGCATTTTTATGAGACTTTTTCTATTACGTCTCAAGCAAACCTTGTCTTGTCCCCTCCCTCCCCCCCTTTCTGCCAATTTTCTTAACTGATCTAAGTAATGGGTTTGGTTATGCAATAGAAGATTCAAATATATCTTTTGCATATTTTAGTTAAATGTAAACAGATGCTTTACTAGTGCCTAATTTTTCAATGTCTTCTTATTCGACTTCATATCTTGAGTTTATTTTTTAATTCTTAAAAAATAATCCCTCCAACCAAGAGAAATTTCTTTTAGAGTTTGACTGAAATTTTAAAGATCATTTATGTCATTATCTGTACATCTGCGTTTCTCAAAGGAAAATATTTTTTAAATCTAAATATTGCATATTTTTCATCTATTTTATTTTTGCTAAATTTACATGATTTAAGTGTTTTCTGTAGAGTTTCAGATATGTTCATCAGTGCATGAAATATGCATTCTACATGTATACTAACATGACTTTGACTAGACTCACTATGTCTTATGGTGACTATTGAGATAAGACTTAAAAATAGAAATTACTTTCATCCAATAATTTGAAACACTTAAATTACAAAAAAGAGAAAATATTATATTAGATTTGTTCTAAAAAACCAATTGGTTTGAACTGTGCCGACCTAGCTGGTAAAAAAATAAAGTTATAATGCCAAAAAAAAAAAAAAAAAAAAAAAAACAATCCCAATGCAAGAAAAACAAAGGCTTGTTAAAATCACTAATCACACAGCAAATAAAAAGCTCATTGCCAATTATTCAATAGCATACATAACAAAAAAAAATTCTGTAAGGATGAAATCCTTAGTAAATCTTAACTAATCAAGCAATTTAAATAGTAAAAGTGCATTTTTAACTTGAGTCTGCCCTTCTGGCTATATATATATATATATATACATATAGGCCTTAAAAAAGAAAAAGAAAGAAAACTGATTAGTTTTTTCTAACCAGCTAGTTTTAGAAAAATTAGTTATTCTGCCATATAGATTTACAGCTTACAAGAAAAGTTGAGTTGATTAAAATTTTTTGTCCTTTTAGAAACTTATTAATTCATCATTTTTCTACAGCTTTGCTTGTAGCTTCTTCATAATTTGGATTTTGCATCTTTCAATAACGTTTAAAATAAAACATTTGTATAAAGGAATAAAAAAACCAGGTGAAAAAAAACCAGCATGGTTTTTTTTTTAAACCACTTGGTTTAAACCATGGTTTAAACCAACTTGGTTTAAACCAAACAACCCTGACTAACTTCAATTTTCTCAAGTTTATTTAATTTTTCACCAATAACATTAGTTCTCTGTTCGGCCTTTGCCGATATCTTCGCCACAATAGCTCCATTAGGTAACTCTTTGTTTCCTTTTACAACAATCTTATGTACACCCGCTTTCGGATCTCGCCCTTTATTACCATTATTATTTCCCTTATTACCCACTTTATTACAAAAATGTTGGTAATGACCTCTCAAACCACATTTAAAGCATTTAGGAGCTGAAGCATCACTAGGTTTCTTAAAATCAATTTCCCTATCCAAAAAAGAATTAGTCTCATTACTCCCGTTTTGCCTCAAATTACCACTAACTTTACTATCCTCCCTCGGTCTCATTTTTTCATTGTTTACATACCTATCTTTACCTTTAAAACTTTTATACGTAACTGCATAAGACTTGTTTCTATGGTCAAAATAATGGTCATATTCTTTGGCGATTTTAGAAGCTTCTAACCATTTACCACGATGAGTTAACCCAATATACGATGCAATTTCCTCATCTAACGTACTTAATAGCTTATCAGTAATTATTAACTGGTTGACCTTTTCATATGAGTCAGCACCTCTAATCTTACAATAATTTTCCCATGTTGCTATTAAACTCGATACATGAGTTTCATTCTGGTTTCTCCTAGCCTTCTTAAAATTTTCCAAACACGCCTTCGGTGTCGGCTCATGTTCCCTTAGGACTAACTCCTTTCATTCCTCATAATTCTCCATTTGTTCCGTAGTGGTATAAGTTAACAAATTATCTGCCTTATTTCCTAACATATTTAGTAGAATTTCGGCCTGCTGGTTTTCCGGTACATTTTTAGTTTTGAATGCCCTTTCTAAACTGTTGAAAAATAAATTCCATCCCTCAGTCCCTTCTGGAACTTTGATAGACACAGAGTTTTAACACTTTTGATCAGTTTTTCTATGTTATTTTCATTATTAGATTCCCTAGACCCATTAAAGTTATTTGTCGATCCTTGTACCCTTAGCCTCTCCATTTCTAATTCATGTTCCATCCTTAATTTTTCAACCCTCTCTTCTCTTTCTAACCTTTCCTGTTTTTCTAACTTTTCGCGTTTTTCTAACTTTTCGCGTTCTATTTTTTCCTGTTTTTCTTCCCGCTCTAATTTTTCCTGTTCTTTTTTCCTGCTCTAATCGTTCTGCAACAATAGTGTTAGATAATTCCATAATATTCCCCTCGTTATACTCATCACTGTCCATTATCTTTTTCCTAAGCTGAATTCTGGTATCATTTTCCGCGAATTCAACACCCAATTTTTCGGCTATCACCTGAAGATCCACCTTTTTTAGTTTCAATAAGAAAGCCATACCCAGAGCCCGACTTAGAAAGTGGGGGGGGGCCTGGGGCAAACATTATTAGGGGGCCCCCTTATATTCTAAAATTTTTCATAAATTATACTGAAGTGACTAAAACTAAAATTCATATTGGTATGTGTACATAAATTTCAAGTGCTATTCACATCGATATATATCATACAAAAAACTGGTGGAACCAGAGAGGAAAGTAGAGCTCGATTTAAAAAAAAATCTTACAGTAAAATTTGGGAAATATTTTCAATGAGCGTGCAAAAGAAAGGGAATCTGATAATTTGTAAAGCTTATGAAATAACCCAAATTTTTGTTAGCTGAAAATGAGGACTGAGCTGTACTGGTGCCTTATATTCAGAATTATACTATTATCCACTCAAAATGATTACTGAGGAAAGTAGTCAATAGAATAGATCGTTATGTTGTCTCAAATCGGTTAAGCCCCACAATGCTAAACAAATATAAACCATGATGTGATAATTAAAGTATAACATTAATATAATCAAATTGTTGAGGAATTGATGTAGATGAGTATGCTTAAACACAAATATTTAGTATATGATTAAATCGTACCTATTCAAGGTTTTGAGTTTACTTGGAGCTTTGATCTTCCAGTTATCAAAACAGCTGGTATGGAATTGCGTTCACACTTTGTACAGAACGAACCGTTCTCATACTTCATTACATCAGCCTGTAACATATAGTTATGAACCCAAGTTTTTAAACTGGTTATGGATGATTGAAATACGGAAAGAGTTAAAAATGCCTCTTTTTCCCTGATTGATTTTAAAGCACCAGTAAAGCTCAGTCCTCATTTTCAGCTAACAAAAATTTGGTTTATTTCATACTAGCGGCCCGCCCTCGCTTTGCTTCGGGTAGTCCCGTGTCACTACTGACACCGCAAATTGTTACTACCACTTTATCCCATTAAATTCAACTACTAAAACCATTACTCTAGGGTTCAGCCTGCGTTTGCAATGTATAAACGGAAAAAATGAAATTATTTACGACATCACATTAAAAACATAAAAAATAACAGTATTTCTAGACTATTTAATGGATGTTATTATACATGTAAACCTTCCTCTTGAATCACTCTATCTATTAAGAAAACTGCATCAAAATCCGTTGCGTAGTATTAAAGATTTAAGCGTACATAGGGATATAGGGACAGAAAAAGCGACTTTGTTTTATACTATGTAGTGATTTTCATATGACAATAGGCTAAGAAAGAATTTTTGGAGATGTTTAGAAAATATTGTATTACAGTAAGATTTAACTTATATTACAACTTTCTAATACTTTTTACACTTTATTACACATTACTCTTTCAGGAAAGTAATCTTTATTTTAAATTTAATGAGTGGCATATCTATATTATAAAAGCCAAACGTATCTGTGCGTAACGCATACGTCATTTTGCGAATGGCAACGCTTTCAAATTTTAATTGATATTTCGGTTTTGCAATTTTTGATACTGTAAATTTTAAATTTTTAAATAACACACTATTTCAACTTTTATATCATTGTACACTATCTACCAATAAGTGTTTGAAAAATTTCGATTTTTGACATTTTCTCAAATATTTAAAAATATACTTGTCGGATTCTTCTGAAACTTCCGGATTATGAAGATTATGTCTGACCTTATATTTATCCACATCCATTTGATAAGCAGGGCAATTAGGGGGCCGACAAAAAATTAAAGAATAACAGAAATATTTGGGATCACCCTGTACATGAAAATGCACGAAACGATTTATCGCTGCAGAATGCAAATATGTGGATACTGCACAACATGTACACTGATTTTTGTAAGAATAGCATGTATATTCATGGAGAAAGAGTGATTTTTTTAAAAAAAATTCAAAAATTCTGGTATGTTTTTTGTTTATATCATGCAGGGTTTTTGACCAAATTTAACGCAAATTTCAGAAATATTGGCAAAATCTATTAGAAAAAATACAGCGCAATTGGAATATAAATATATTAAATATTTTATGAAATATGAGTAGTTTTATGAAATAATTTTTATCTGCGCATCCGCGAACAATAAAAACGATTCTTTTACATCATTTAATAGTCAATTTTTTAAAGTAACTTATAAAAAAATCCAATTAAATATCATGAAAATTCAAAAAGATATCATTATTATAAGTAAGCTGTTTTTGCATTGCTCTCTAAAAATGGCTGAATTATAAGGGATTTTCCACAAATTGACATTTTTAAGCTATTGCATAGCTTTTATCGCGGGCTTTGAGCACGGCGACCGAATCTAGAAATTCCGTAACGAGAAAAAAAAACCTAACACTTCCGTAACGAGTAAAACCTAACACTCCGGCTAACGCCGTTTTGGCACCGTGCCGAAGTCTGCCGATCTCCTTTAGACACAATACTTTAGTACAACAGTGATTAGCAGTTGCTGGTGAATAGCTGTACGCATAAAATTTGTGTATAAAGTGTTTTAAATATGAATAAGCAAAGTGCATTTAGTAATGAAGAAAATGATGAAAAAATAGTGAAAGAAAATGAATGGGTACTCTATATACATACATTTTATTATTATCACAAATGCAGTATATTTTTTATTATGAGACAGTGCTAATTTTTGGTGACAAGATCCACTCCCCCCCCCCCTCCCGGTGAGGGTAAAAAAATTTAAAATGTTTATAACTCGCGATCTAATTTTCGTAGCGCGGCCAAATTTTATTTGGTAATTTATTATGAGACTCTTAATTTTTGGTGATAGGAGACCCCCCCCCCTCACGGTAAGAGTCGAAAAATGTAAAATGCTTATAACTCGCGATCTAATTTTCGTAGCGCGGACAAATTTTGTTTGGTAATTTATTATGAGACAGTGTTAATTTTTGGTGACAGGACACCCCCCCCCCCCCACGGTGAGGGTCGAAAAATTTAAAATGCTTATAACTCGCGATCTAATTTTCGTAGCGCGGCGAAATTTTGTTTGGTAATTTATTATGTGACAGTGCTAATTTTGGTGACAGGAGACCCCCTATGGGGAGGGTAGAAAAATTTTAAATGCATAAAACTCGCGATCTAATTTTCGTAGCGCGGACAAATTTTGTTTGGTAATTTATTATGAGACAGTGTTAATTTTTGGTGACAGGAGACCCCCTATGGGGAGGGTAGAAAAATTTAAAATGCATAAAACTCGCGATCTAATTTTCGTAGCGCGGCGAAATTTTGTTTGGTAATTTATTATGAGACAGTGTTAATTTTTGGTGACAGGACACCCCCCACGGTGAGTGTCGAAAAATTTAAAATGCTTATAACTCGCAATCTAATTTTCGTAGCGCGGCCAAATTTTGTTTGGTAATTTATTAAGCTATTGCATAGCTTTTATTGCAGGCTTTGAGCGCGGCGACCGAATCTAGAAATTCCGTAACGAGAAAAAACCTAACACTCCGGCTAACGGCGTTTCAGTTCGGCAGACTTCGGCACGATATCCTTCGGCAGACTTTGACAGACATTGACGCGGTATTTTTCAGATATTTAGAGGATATCAATTCTCAAACTTATGTTTCTTATTTCAGTTACCATAAACCTATAGTTTCAATGATACAAATTCCTGATTAACCTACATGTATTGTAAGATAATAAAAATATTTTAAACGATATTAACTTCTCATTTATTCAATAAAAGAAAAAAATTGTTTTCTTATCGGTCATCACGCTCAAAAAGTGTAACTTGAATTAATATCAAAGAAAAAGAAAAAACTTGAATTAATATCAAAGACAAAAAAAAAAAAAAAAAAAGAACTGCATAAATAAAAAATATATAAATAATTATAATTGCATAAGTTGATAAAAAATGCTATGCAATAGCCTTACCGCGGCAGTCCCCGAGTGCCACATGTATTTTTTTATTAACTGACTTTTAGGAAAAAATGGTACTATTTAATGAATACAATATCTAATACAATATTGCTGCTAATAAGTATTTTGACACCTGTGATAGAAAAGGAAAAGAGCTTTTATTCTTTTCTTTCACAGATGTCAAGATACTTATTAACAGAAATATTGTATTTGATATTGCATACATTAAATACTAATTTTTTCCTAAAAGTCAGTTAATAAAAAATGTCAATTTGTGGAGACTCCCTTATTATTCAGCCGTTTTTAGAGAGCAATGTAAAAACAGCTTACTTATAATAATGATATCTTTTTTTAATTTTCACGATATTTGATTGGATTTTTTTTTATATGTTACTTCTTAGAATTCACTATTAAATGATGTAAAAGAATCGTTTTTATCGTTCGCGCATGCGCAGATAAAAATTATTTCATAAAACTAATCATATTTCATAAAATATTTAATATATTTATATTCCAATTGCGCTATATTTTTTCTAATAGATTTTGCCAATATTTCTGAAATTTGCGTTAAATTTGGTCAAAAACCCTGCATGATATAAACAAAAAACATACCAGAATTTTTTAATTTAAAAAAAAAATCACTCTTTTTCCATGAATATACATGCTATTCTTACAAAAATCAGTGTACATGTTGTGCAGTATCCACATATTTGTATTCTGCAACGATAAATCGTTTCGTGCATTTTCATGTACAGGGTGATCCCAAATATTTCTGTTATTCTTTAATTTTTTGTCGGCCCCCTAATTGCCCTGCTTATCAAATGAATGTTGATAAATATGAGGTCATACACAATCTTCATAATCCTGAAGTTTTAGAAGAATCCGACAAGTATATTTTTAAATATTTGAGAAAATGTCAAAAATCGAAAATTTTCAAACACTTATTGGTAGATAGTGTACAGGGGAAAAAATATACCTTTAAATGCAATTTGTTTGAAAGCTGTATCTTTATTTGTTTTAGTTATTAATTTTTTTGTAGTTTTTTATGCCGTTTTTGTGATTGTGGCAACAGATGTACTCCATTTCTATTAAAAGTAAAGGGAAAAAACAGATTACTGTATCTTTTTATTACCATATTTTACATAAAAAGTGAAAAAAATTAAATTATAATACGTGCTGTGTCAATAATTTTCATTATGGATATAGTTTTAAAAACCTGTGAATTTTGGTCTTATTTCGTTTTTATTTATCAATTAAAGGATTTTTAGTTTATTAAAAACTTACATATAACTCGATACTACACTTTCCTTCTACATTCTGACGTCACAGGAATATTGTCTATCGTATTTATTGCATCCATATTATTTCAGAAAATTTCATTTACACTTAAAGGAATATAAATAGTTTAGTATCTCTTTACAGTTAATAGCAATAGAGACTGCAAGTTTTGAATTAAAATCATTGTGAAATGATCAAATTAAAAAAAGACTTTTATTTTTTTTTTTTTTTTTTTTTTTTTTTTTTTATACGGATATGAGAAGTCTATATGTAAATTTTAAGATGGTAAAAATAATGTCATGGTTTAGCTTTTACGTGGGGGAAAATGTATAATTGAGTCAAAGTGGAATACATTTTGCTGTTTTCATTTTGGAATATCAAGTATAATAGCAGTAATTGATAACAGATTACAATAAAAGATCTTATTATATTTTACTGTTTACATATACGATTAAAGTTTAATTTCTATAACTGAGTTTTATAGAAATAGTATTTTCTTAACTTAGGTTAAATATCATTTGGTGCACAGTATAAGGTGCATTTTTTATTTTAATTAATTTGTAGGTTTATTATAAATCAAGAAAACAGTTTTTAGCTCACAGGCTATCATAGCCTGAGAGCTTATGTGCCCGCCCGTTCTGTATGTACGTTCGTACGTGCGTAACGCGATAACTCATGATAAAAGTATCCTATCCACTTGAAATTTTGTATACAGGTATATCCTGATAAGTCGCTTCCCTAATTAGTTTTTAGAGTTCATTCGATAACTATAAGAGGGGGAACGGGGGGCTCATGCCCTCCCCTTAATTGATATAAATGGGTTTTTCATTCAGAATTATCAGTTTTCGTTCAAAATTTAGGTATAAGATCATTCTAATGAGGCGCCTCAGTGATTGGTATTAGGTATTCATTGTATAAGTGTAAACAGGGGGAACGGGGGCTCTAATGCCCCACCCCTTAATTGATATAAATGGGTTTTTCATGCAGAATAATCCGATTTCGTTCAAATCTCTGAATAGTTTTGGAAGTTTAATGGTTAAGTATAAAAGAGAGGAGGATAACTCCTCTTAAATTATATAAATAGGTTTTTATTAAGAATTTTCCGATTTGCTCTGAATTTTGGATATAGATTTTTTATGTGATAAAGCATATCCCTGATTAGTTTAGGGGGTTCAATGATTAAGTATAAAAGGGGAAAAGGGGGAGCTGTTTCCCCTCCTTTGATTTTTTTTTCGATCGGAAATAACCCTTGAAAATATAAGGCTGCAATGTGCAATTAATATGCGTAGCCTGTGAGCTCAATGCCATCAGTTTAACTGGGCAGTATTCTTTTTATTAGATATTTTCTTTGGTCGAATTTCGACGGTTTCGGCCTCGTTTGTTTAACCCGGGAGAACGCGCGCTTACCCAGGGTATAAATATTTTTAACTTTGTCACCAATAAAATCAAATTATAAAAGTCCCTTTATTTAGACGGAGACAATTCTTACAAATTTTGCGATAAAATAAGTTGAAGATTACTTTTAAAATATTACTGGTTACAATTGTAAAAACCATACGCTCTCCGGGTCTTTTAGGCCCTGCGCGCGTCCTCCCGGGTTAAAATAAAAGAATCCCAAACGGTGCAAAGAGAATTAAGCAAATATTAATAATTATTATAATTATTCCCGATGTTGGCAGGGGAAATCGCTAGTTTCAGAGCCCCACCCACCCGCTAACCGCTTAATTTGTCTAATTTTTCTTTACTAAGTGTCTAAACATAAATGAAGTCATATGGTAAATACATATAGACATATACTAACATTACTACATGTAAATAGTAGCAAAAGTATTTCTTAAAACAAAATAATACTTCATTAAAAACAATGTAAAACCCGAAAGGGTAAAACATCCTGCGTCAGGCATTGATTATGTAACACTTTCCAACACATTCAGAATAATGTAACAAAACTTCATCATTTAAACTAATCTGATGTAGCAATCCCAAAACTTTCTTCTGTCTCATACATGTTAACATTTAGTAATTTGATATCACAGTGCCAAAATTAAATAGCAATCTATGCCCATCATGAAGATTCTAAACGTGAAATTCCGTGCATTAGTTCTTGAGATATGAATATCGCTAAAATCGTGTAAATCCTACAAAAGTCAGCATAGCATCGCCCCCTGTAGGGAAAATGACACAAAAATATAAGCAAAACTAATTCATGCCAAGGATTAACAGAATCTGAAGTTTGATGGAAATCCGTGCATTAGCTATTGAGATAGAGCTGTTACAGAAATATATATATACACGTTTTTTGCAATGATTTTATCTCAAAAACTAACCAACAGATTTTCATAAAATTTCAGATTCAGTTAGAACTTGACATAAGTTGATGCAGATTAGATTTTGGTGCATATCACCTAACAAGTAAATCTGCTATGCTTCATTTTTCTGGAAGTATTGTATTAACGTGTATGATATAGAAAATTTTCAATTTGCCACATCCGACTCCTTTTCAAAATTGACTTGGTCTACCTTGGTTGTAAGCCTCTCACATAGAAATAAGCAATCTGAAAAACGCATAAAATATTTGAAAACTCAATTTCGGCAAGTACCATCTAAGGGACTGTGCAAATATAAAGTTATCATTTTAGGTGCGAGGGGGGATTTGGCACATGATATAGTAAGATATCTGTAAGATGGGGGGATTTATCTTTTGATATCGATATCATTGTTGATCCAATCACAATTTTTTTTCTTTTTATTTGTAACATGGTCTTCGTTTAAAATAGTACGTTATCTTTTTCTAGCCTCTAATCTATTTTATGAAAATACAAAATTATTATTAAAATTACTAAAATATTTCATTTTAAAATATGGAATACCCCAACGTTTAACATTTCTTTTCTTATTCACATGTGTATGCATATATATAATCATAGTTCAAGAAATCATAAGTGAAATATATTTTAAATGAAGCTTGTGTTTATTAATAAATTATTAATAAATAAAAGAGAAGGGGAAAGAATGTAGTCCATTTGTTTTATTGATAAGAATTTCTTCCAACCACACTTTCGTTTGGAGCAAGTGTAACAAGACTTTTATTTCTGTTGAATGCATTATGTAACAAAAAAACTATAATAAACTATCTGTGAACAGTAACTATTTCTTTTAAGTGTTATTTGATGCAACGTATTGAATACTTTATTGACTTCTCTTCATTTGAATCAATAAAGTGTGGGGAAAATAAATACAACCAATTTTGTATATCACTTCAAACAAAAGAAATAAATTCTAAAAAATCAAAAAAAATTAACATTTTGATAACGGTATCATTACTAGAGTAAAAGGGGGGGGGGGGGGGTTAGAGGGATGATAACGTATGATATCGAAAAGAGGGGAAGGAGGTCCAAAATTACCAAAAAATGATAACGTTATGTTTGCACAGCCCCTAAAGTCATAAAGTAATTCGAATTATACAGTAGAACCTCGATCCATCGTTTTTCAAGGAGTATGGGGAAAAAACCGATGAATGCGGCAAAACGATGAATACGGATTAACTTCAAAACACGATAAAACACAATGTTTATGCATTACTAATACATACAATGTATACAGTATACTAATAAATACCAATTTGTTGCTTACAAAACAGTAAAAAACTAGTCGTTGGGGGCCACCGTAATACTTACCCATCATGGATATGTATATGAAAATAAAACATGTGAAACTATTTATACAATGCATTGCAATTCATAAACAAAATTTAAATATTGTTAATATACATAGTAATGCTCTATTAAAGAACTGCTGATGTACCAATTTCGACAAATTATATAAAACGCCAAACTACTCAAGTAGTACCGAACTGCGTAAAAGAAATATCCTTATAACTCCAAAAATAATAATTCTATTAACTAACAATTAACTGCGTCGGATTAGAGCGTCTCATTTCCAATTAAAATATACTTCTGAATTGAAATTTGAATGAAATACAGGGTCATGAAAAATCGAAGAATTTGGAAAACAAGATTACAAATATCTCGGCAACTAATAATCCGATCGACTTCGTTCTATATGCAAAATGTGTGTTATTTTATTGCCTTTTAAGTCCATTCCTTAGAATAAAAAAATTCGAAAATTTTTATGTTCCTTTCATCAGAACGAATTTTTCGAGAGTCCGAAAAAAATAGTTCCGGATAATCGAGGTTGCTGATATTAAATAGGGTTCGTCCCATTCTTACATACTAACAACATACAAAATTTCAAGTCTCTATCTCAATTTGTTCGGGAGATAGAGCGTTTACAGACAGACAGACAGACAGACGGAGGGCAAAAAAATTTTTTCTAAAAATATGTTTTTCGGAATCTCCACTATCTAAAACGTGTAAATCCGTCAAAAAAAAATTTCGATTTTCAAAACGATTGCAAGACTTACCCTATACTACGTATGATGGGTAAGTAAAAAATCGAAGTTATAGAAAATTGATATTTATATTAAAAAATCAATATATATATATATATTTTTTTGTTCTTCTTCTTCTTTCATATTTTTTAAATAAAAAAAATAAATTTTCAGATTATTCAATATTTTCCTGGCCATTTTCTGTAATTTCATATGCATACATAAAAGTTCATCTAGTTCTTCATCGGCATGACCGTTATCCTCTGCTTCTTCATCATTACTTTAATTTTTTGCATTCTCACACATTTCTCCTATGTTTAGGACACCACATATAGCAACGTTTTGATCAATGGAAATCGCATAACTCCATCCTCTGTTATGTACAACCACTCTCCATCTGCAATTCGAGTTTGTATACCATATACATTCGCATGACTTTAATTTCATTTTGATGAGGAGAAAAATTTTACAATGATGAATGCGGGAAAACGACTTTTTGAAGAACGATACTTGCGGGTTTCATTAACATTATTTTAGCATAATTTGTGCAGGGACCATAGAAATAAAACGATGAATGCGGGAAAACGATGGATGCGGGAACGATAGATCGGGGTTTTACTGCATTGTGAATTTTTGTATGTCTGTATATTTGCATACATACTACATATTATGCTGAAATGTAGCTCAGTTACAAATCGCTCAAGACCACTAAAAATTCCTTTTCAGCAATTTATGTCAATTAACGGAAATGTGCTCCACTTCTTTTATACAATCCTATATATAATTTATAAATTTTGGAAAAATTGCTGTAAATAAGCAAAACAATGTTACATTTAAAAATGAATATCACAACTGAAAACGCTCTTCCAACAATTAATTCACATAGACAGTGTAGCGATCTCGATCAGTATAAGGTGAGTTACTAGCAGAAAGTAACTGGCTTGGCCTTTTGCTTGACGCTAACGTTCTCGCTTCCTGATCACGAGATCCCCAGATCAAATAAAACCGGCGCCAATAAACTCATTCTCCTCATTGGTGGCCCGGACAAACACGCAACTTTCAACAACAACCAGCGCACAGCAATCAACTCACCTCACCATCAATAGATAGCAGCACCAAAACACAAATCTCTCAACGCAAGCCTGTCAATCACGCATCACACTATACGTACGACAGCATTCATTCACGAGTGCATATGGCTCGTCAGACGTCAGTAATACGTCTTTCTCACTGGAAGGATACTCCTGTAGCGATCTCGATCAGCATAAAGGGAGTTACAAGCTGTAAGTAACTGGCTTGGCCTTTTGCTTGACGCTAACGTTCTCCTTCCTGATCACGAGATCCCCAGATCAAATACAACCGGCGCCAATCCACTCTTTCTCCTCAACAGTACTGAATATTTTTATTCGTCTCTGTATATAAATTATAATTGCTGTACAGGCCATATTCAACAATAAGGATCTTCTTGAGTACCTCAATGATGTTATAATTTCACCGCGGTTTTTCACTATAGACCATAATGCAACGGAAGACTTTTGAATTAGTGAATCACAAGCTTTTTGTCAGAAAATGGTTTGGCACCAGTATATTTAAAAAGTGACGTTTGTTTTATTTAATAGCGAACATGAAAATAATGGTATCTCTGCAGCAGTGGCGTAGCTAAGGGGGGGCAAGGGGGGCGTCCGCCCCGGGCGCCGAGGCCTAGGGGCGCCAAATTGAGACAAATAGTTATATATCTATATTGGGGTGGGAGCGCAAAATTTCTTGCTGGCCCCGGGCGCCATAGGATAGGCCAAAACATAGCTACGCCACTGCGTCTGCAGGGGCCTCGCTAAGGGGGGGGACAGGGGGGGAGCCTCCCCCCCCAAACATTCGCAAATGTTGATACACTTGGCAAATTTAATTAAAATTTTAATAAAAATTGTAATACATTTTCTATTTTTGATAGAATTTGCAAAAATTACAACTCTAATTGGAAATATTATTAAACTTTTTACAAATAAAAACTGTATTACATTTTCTAAGTGTGGTAACTTGGCAAAATTATAAAACGAGTTGGCAAATATGAAAATTTGACTTGGCAATTTAAGGTCTTCTCCCTCACCAATAAAAAGTCTTAGCGATGGCCCTGTATCTCTGTGGCCCGCAGGCTACAGATTGTGCATCCCTACTGTAAATAAACTATGACTGCTGCATACCATGCATACTTTATTTTCGTTACTGAACACGTTATCGTAAATCTCAAAAACATACATTATATTTAAAAAAATATTATTATTTGGATGCCGAATATTCGGTATCCGGCTTGAAATTTAGCCAAAAGATACTCTCAAATGCTATCTTTGAAAACCACTGATCTTTGTATGCCGATGAAGGAGACACTTCTGCACTAATAAATGAGCCAATCAACCGAGAATCGGTTTTTAACCATTTAACTTTCCGGGTTTTTTTTCTCAACCAACCAATTTAAGAATTCACTTTTCTCCAGTACAGTGTTGTTTGTTTATGTGTCGCGTTAATTTTTTTAATTTTTTTTACGGCATTTCAAAGTAAATACAAAATGCCACCGACTATAACTGGAAATCCTGCTGATCGTTACAGAAAACAAAGACCAGGAGATAAAAGGTATCGGTTAAAGAAGTTTTCACTTTTTGTAAATTTTGGCAAATGCAACTGTAAATAATAATATAAATTAGTTATGCAACAAGTAATGATTTGTCCGAATAATTAAACACCAATTATTCGTGCTGAATAATGAATTCATTTTTATCTAAGATCAAAATATATTCACTATATGTTCAATTCTAGTATATTTCACAACATATTCAATATATTATTTTCTTTTAAAAAATTATTTGTATGCAAATTTAATTTTTTATAGTATTATTTTATTTTGAAAAGATATTTGGCCTAAAAATTGCATCAGTAATATGATTTGTCCCCCCCCCTTCCACCTCAACTTTTAAGTGTATTTTATTCAAAATAAAGTATTGCAGCATTTACAATAAAAATATTTATGTTCTTTATAGATCTAATTAAAAATATCGGTGAAAAAAAATGAATTTTTTCTTTTGTAGCAGGGGATAAATATTAAATTTTTCCATTAGGCTTTTTAAAAAAAATTAGAATTTAAGTGTATAGTTCTATTAGGAAGATTTTGAGTAGATTAAATTTAATAGATCACATTCATTTATTAAAATACTGTTACATGCGAATAGACAGACAGATGGACCAGGTGGGGACTATAGGTGATACGTATTTATATAATTACAAATGTACCTATGAAACAGTTAAATTTAAAAGCACATGCCAAAATTAAAAACGCATTTACAGCAATAATTACATAAAGGTAGTATTCTAATCAATTTCTTTTTGTGTGCCTCTGTAAATGAACGACAATTGCTATGAATACTTTATATTATCATATTCATCTTGAAATGAAATTTCATGATTTATATCAGTTTCAATACATTCAGAACAGCGTACGTCATTAATATATTTTGCAAACAATTTCCCCCCATGGATCATTTTAATTAATATTTTTATTAATATTCTACTAATTATTTGTTTTTTCGTAATTTAGAATAAAATTTATGTCAATATGTATAATTTGGCTAGTAGTTTGGCGATTTGTATAACTTGGAGAAATTGGTTGATGGGATAACAGAGTAGTACCTATCGCAATTTAATTTTTTTTTTTTTTGTAATTATTAAATTACAGTAATTAATGTTAAATAAAAATTTACTTAAATCATTACGACTTATTCTATGTTTCCCTCTTGTTCTTAAAATGTTTTAAAAAGCGCATTACATGTTTTTGATGGTTTAAGCCAGTTTTTGACGGTTTAAACCAGTTTATGACATTTGTCATGTAAAAAAAAAACAGTTTCTGACGTCAGTAACCCAACCCTACTTTTAACCTTATACATAATTCTCCTGCAAGAATTTTTTAAATATCTATAAAAGTTTGAGAGTTATTGAATTTTAAAATCAAATCAGTCAGTCCTTTTCAGGACCCCCCCCCCCCCCCCCCAGTATATCGTGGATGCTGCCTTGTATATTTTTGTTATTTTAATGTTTCTAAACAACATGTGCATATTATAGCCTTGATTTATTCTATGTCTTTTTGATTTTATAAAAATTAATTTATAGCATTTATAATACATTTTATTTTAACCCTTAGAATTATTATCACTAGAATTTATATTTATCTATTTATATTTGCATTTTAATATCATAAATTTCTTTACAGATCTGACTTTGTATGCCGAGTGAAGTATTGTATTACTTTGCCAGACATTCCATTTGATCCAAAATTTATCACTTATCCTTTTCCACCAAATAGGTAATAATTATTTTATTTTGCTCTTGTAATGTATAGAATTTTTGTAAGACCTTTAAATATTTGATAACAGAGTTTGATGATATATATGCATTATATACATCTAATATTTATTTTCAAAAGATCATGTCAGGGATTTTGGAAAAAAAATTGAGTCCTTTTAAGGAACCTTCATTTTAACCTTCAAAAAATGTTTCATTTCAAAAGAGGACCCTTGACAGAATTTTTTCATCTTTAATCTTTCACAAATTAAGTTATTTAAGAGTAAAATCTGACCTGTTAATTTTACATATATAAAGAAAATATATGTATTTTACATATATATATATCAGGGCTTGAATTTCAGGGCAGGATTCGTGCCTGAAATTTTGAAATCCCGCCCAAAAGAATATTGTACAGGGGAGGCTCCCGCCCAAAAAAACCATGAATTTTCTGAAATAATTTTGCATTTTGAAACTAAGATTAACTCACACGATCTTTTTGAGAATTTTGTGATAGTTTCATGCGACTGAATGACATATTTTGCGAATTTTTTACTGTGAAAAATCGTTGGAATTCACGATATTTTTCTGCAACCGATCGTCAAATTTCGGATTTTTTTTTCCGCGATCTATTGACAAGTTCCATGCGATTTTCAGACCAAAGTAATTCCACTTCTAATTTTCCAAAAAAATAATGCTTTCTATTCCAAAAGTTATGAAACATTGTTTATCAGCCCGGAAATTTGGATAGTTACGTCCGAATTTCAAAGCTAATAGCAGATTTTTCATTGGTTTTGAACCGAGCATTAATTGCATATTTTCACGATGAATTTCCTCAATCGTTCGCAGAAAAATTTGTTAGATTATCATGATAGAAACGCCAATTTTCTCAAAGAATCGCGAAAAAAAAAAAGAAAAACTCGACTTAAAAGATAAAACACAAATTTCTTTTTTAAAAAATCGCAGAATAAGCATGAATTTCATGAAAAGATCGTGGAATAAACACAAATTTCGTGAAATGATTGTGGAAAAAATGCAAATTCTGTGAATGCTTTGCGGAATAAATATGAATTTTATGAAAGCATCTAGGAAAAAATGTGAATTTCGTGAAAGAATCGCAGAATAAATGTGTATTTTGTGAAAAGATCGCCATATAAACAACGACGTGTCAAAGGGGGGCAAAAATGTAGGGACACCTATTTTCTACTACCAACATCATTTTTGGCCTGTAAGAAGAAAAATAACACTAAATTGAAATTTTGCCCCGAGTGCAGTTTTCTCTTTGGTCACCCCTGCAAATGAACCCAAATTTATCAAAATGGCACTTAAAAAACAGGAATTTTATGAAAAAAATCTCGAATTAAATGTGAATTTCATAAAAGACCGTAAAAAAATTGCCAATTTTGTTGAACAAACGCAAATTTTGTCGATAATCGAAAAAAAAAAAAAACCCGCTAATTTCTTTAAAGAATTGCAGGAAAATGCCAAATTTGGCAAAAGATTCTTCAAAGGTGATTCTAAATTTTTAAAAATTTGAAATTTGCAGCAAATTTTCTGAAAAGTTACAACAGATTGTGTGAGAGGTGGCGGGGATTTACTTTTGGCTCTGTGTTTTTTCCACGACCTTTTGACGAAATTTGCAGATTTTTCGCGTCTTTGGACGAAATTATCGGAGTTTTTAGATTTTTTAATGAAATTTAAGAATTTTTTATGGTTTTTTAACAAAGTTTGTGAATTTTTTAGGTCCTTTGACAAAATGTGCGTATTTTCCGTGATTCTTTTACAAAATTCGCGAATTTTTTGCTATCCTTTGATGAAATTTACGATTTTTTTCACAATTTGTGTTTTCTCGCAGGTTTTTTTTTTTTTATATTTTCGTTTTTCCTGCAATACCTACCTGAAATTTGAGTTTTTCTGCGAATCTGATATATTTTTTTTTTTACACTTCTGTTTGACAAAATTCACGTTTTTCTTTTTTTCACGATCTTCAAACGAAATTTGAGTTTTTTCACGATTATCTGAAAAAAATTCACGTTTTCCTTGCGAATCTCTGACAGTATTTATGATTTTTCTGAGAACGATTTACAAAATTGATTTTTTTGAGTGACAATTTGTTGAAATTCACTGCAGGGGTGATTCTCGTCCGAAAATTCCGAATTTTCCGAAAATTTAAGGTATTCTCTTCCGAAAATTTGAAATTTGGTTATCAATTCCGCATAATTGCCAACTTGTAAGGTTTTGCGCGCGGTAAAAACAATCGCGGAGAAATGCAAATTTCGTGAAAGGATCGCCGAAAAAGCACGTATTTCGTCAATATTTCGAGGGAAAACGATGATTTCGTCAACGTTTTAGTCAACGAACTTTGTCAAAAGATCGCTGAAAAACGCGAATTTCCTGTGTGGATCGCGGAAAAAACTGCAATTTCACCAAATATCGCAGATAAAACGCTGGTTTCGTCTGAAGACCGCGGGAAAACGTGGATTTCGTCTAAAGATTGCGGATGTAACGCTGATTTCGTTAAAAGATCGCGGGAAAAAACGCCGTTTTCGGGAAAAGGTCGCGGGGATAAAACGTCGTTTTCGAGAAAAGATCGCGTAAAAATGCAAATTTTGTCTAAAGATCATCGAAAAAAACGTCGATTTCATAAAAAAAATCCACGGAAAACCGCCGAGTTCGTAGAAAGATTTCATCGCGGAAAAACCGCAGATTTCAACAAAAAATCACAATAAATCGCCGATTTTGCTAAAATATCGCAGATAAATCGGTGATTTCTTCTGAAGATCGCAGACGATCGTTCGTGTTGTTCAATTTCATAAAAGAAAACACGGGAAAATGCCGATTTCGTCACAAGATCGCGGAAAAACTGCCGATTTCGGCAAAAGATCGTAATAAATCACCGATTTTGTAAAATATCGTAGGTAAATCGCTGATTTCGTTTGAAGATCGCGGAAAAACGCCGATTTCGTTTGAAGATCGCGGAAAAACGCCGATTTCGTCAGAAGATCGCGGATAAAACCCGCCCTTGCGATGGGGAGGGTGTACTCTCCCCCCCCCCTCCCGCCGCAGATTTCCGAAAATGCGATGTGGATTTCCGAAAAAAAATTTTCACCCAGAATCACCCCTGATTCACTGTATGTTTTTTGTCTAAATTTTCAAATTGATGGCGATTTTTTTTTCTTTTTTTCGGAACCGAAAACCTTTGATTTTTGGAAAATATAGAACAGAATCACCTTTCGATCGCTTAATGAATGCAAAATTCGTCAAAGGATTACTTAAGAAATACGAATTGTCACAGAATCATGTAAAATGTAATTGTAAAAAATGCAAATTTATTTTTAAATCTATCAAACATCACAGTGATAGTGGCTTGCTTTATCATTTTTCATTTATGCTATGCATTTTGATCTTGATGCCCTTAAGAGTCAGGATTTCTTAATCAGTAACATAAGTTTGTTTTTCCTAAGAAAAATAAGATATTTATCCTATAGAGGTATTTTATCTTTTATATAGCCAGCAAATATGCTCAGAATATAGCAGTCTTAATAGTTATTTATAAGATACATAAAACATTTCCTTCTAATGTATGAAGAAATGCATTAAAAATGTTTAAATTCATCAGTATAGGTCAGCTTTTATTATTTATGTGCATTATCTTGGTTAAAAAACAGAAATTTTTACTGTTTGTTTACATCTAAAATATAGTGTGGATTATAGGTGTTTGCGGATTATAGGGTTGCGGATTAGAGGGAGTGGACTGTATATATATATTGTATTCAAAATTTTTCTGTATGTAAAACATAATGTATTCTTGATACTTTATGCTTACTGTATCCTATAGTTTGTTTTTTGATTAATGAAACAGCAAATTGCTTTTGTTTTCAATTGATCTTCAAACAGACTAATTCTGGATTTCGTTATGTAAGTGAAGTATACTGCATCTGAAAATATTTATAATTAGCAGTAAGTTGTTTAGTTTGAAAACATTGGATTATACATTTTTTTTAAAAAATATTAGATATTTGAAGTACCATAATATTTTATAACCTGTTTATTAATGACAAGGAGCAAACTACTTGGAATATCTTCCATTTTCTTTGGGTTTCGTTCATCAGACAGAATCCTATTCGTCTCTGTCCTCTGTCTGTCACAGAATCCATACTACTCAAAAATTATAAATGCCAGAAAGTTCAAATTTTGTGTACTTAGAGGTGAATACCTCTTGTCACATAACAAATCATAAAATTTTAAAAAAGACTATTATACGAACTTAAATATTTTTTAAATCAGTTCATTTTGTAGCTGTTTTTTCTCTTTTAATTATTGTCACGCAAGTTTAAATAGATATAAAAATTATTTCATTTTTTATCCTTTACTTTTAAAAGAGATGGAGTACTATTACAAAATTGACATTACAAACTACAAAAAAAAAAAAAAATTATTATATCAAAAATATACTGAGATACAGCTTTTAAACACAATGCGCTGTAAAAAATTTGACCCATTTGTTGCAGCATCATTCCACTGCTGCTTTTATAGAAAATGGTTACTTTACTATGTTATGGAGCATTCTCATTGGTCATAAAAGAGATATTCTATAAAAGCTGTGAAGTAATGCTGCAGCAAATGGGTCAAATTTTTAACAGTGTGCATTTAAAAGTACATTTATTTCCCTATATGGTGGAGTAAAAATCGAAAATGTGCGATATTTAGAAGCTTAAAAAATTTGCAATTGCATAAATTTCAAAATTGAAATTTCATTTCTTCTAATTGTTGCACGCAAGTTTAAATAAAATTATTATGCATGTAACATAAATTAATGGATTAAGTAGATCATGTAAAAAACATACTTATTTGTTTTTATTTCATCATATTTATCATCTATTTTGGCATCCAAAATGAAATATTTTTTATATTTATTAAACTATTATTCATTTAAATTAAGAGCCACCTCTAATGACCAGTTTGGTTTCCCTTAAATTTATGCTAAGTTTTGCAATATTTTACTTTTATTTACTTGCATACTTTCACTAAATCTGGAGATTCTCATAACGAAATCAACAAATCTAAGCAATCAAGGCAACATTTAGGGGAAGAATTTAATATTCTGTTCTGGTTGGTGCGATTGGCGAAGAAACCCCAAAATAGCGCCGAGAAACTTTTTTTCAATTGTTAATTTAATGAAAATATTTGTTTTGAAGGACATATTAAACGAAACCCTCTGTGTGATCTCTGATTGCACTTGCCCACTTATTTGTATTTTAATGTGCTATTTAAATTAACTTAAAGTATTAAAAATAAAAGCAGAGTGATGTTAATTTTGAAAAGTCTGAGTTGTGGATATTATTTAATCTAACCTGTGCATATGAAAAAGAAATAATAAGTACATTTATTGCTTTAATTGAATAAAATACTTTCAAACAACACATATGACTATAACAGAAGTAATTTATTCCATTTTTCACCCAATAATAAAAAATGGAATAAATTGCTTCTGTTATAATTAATTTACCAATTGAATAATCGTGTTTAAAAATTAATCTAACATATGACTATACTTTCCATTTCTTCGTGTGCTCCTCTTTGGCATTTACCTAACTGTTAGTGCCATGTCTCTTTTTTTTTTTTTTTTTTTTTTTTTTTTTCAAAAGATGTAATTTTTTAAACTCTCTTATAGCTGCTAATTCATAAATTTGTATGTAACTGAAAGAGTGGTATATCTATCTTTAAATACTAATTTCACAATGTTTTCCTCAGAACATTCAGTTTTTAATTATGTCATTCTGCTTGAAAATGGACAATGATAAATTTTTAATTTACCAATGTTTTATATACATATGAGCAGCACATATGCATAGAAACAGGTGTGTTACATATGTATAGTAATATATTTGAACTAGATGGATGTGCCTATCCCAAAACTTTCTTCTATCTCACATGTACATTTTAATATTTCAAAATTAAGTTACTTATGTTCTTAATACTTTAATATTATTAATTCAATACTATACCAACTTTGATTTTCATCTTAAATTCCTGTTTCAGTCAATTAATCAGAGTAAAAACGAGTTAATGTGGATCATGATATTTATTAAAATCAATAGTTTTCTCTTATTCTGTTATTTTCAGCTGTTTACATATAGCCAAATTAGAAAGACCGGAAATCCCATCTCAGCACAAGTTGATGTGCAATAGAACAATAGGCAGATGTTTTTCAAAGTCAGTGATGTCTGCTTTAAATACCCAAAAATAATCATACACAAAGAATTAAGTTCAGTTCTATGCATGACTTGATATACTTTTTGATAGTACAATAATGAAAATAGCACAGACATCACAATGGTGCCCCCTTCTGGCAGATTTTTTTTTTTTTTTTTTTTTTTTTTTTTTTTTTTTTGTCAGGGAGGCCCTGCTGACTATAGTCAAACACTTACACAAAAAATTTTGTTCAATTCTATGCATAACTTCATACACTTTCCGATGGCTCAATATTGAAAATGGCACAAAAATTGCTATTACAGCTCCTCCTTTTGACAGAATATTTCAAATTGAAGGAGTATCTGCTTGACACAGCCAAAAACATACACAAAAAGATTGGTTCAATTCTATGCGTATCTTCATACACTTTTTGATGGTAGAATGGTGACATACGGACACACTCACTGATAGGTAATTTGTAAAAGCATGGTTTTTTTTAAAAATATCTATATAAAACATGTAAATCCATAGAAAACTAGAAGTCAAAAAAATTTTCAATTGCAATACTTTCTTCTTTTGAAGATAAAAATGAGCATAAAATTTAGTTAAAATATTATATCTCTAACTTGCATTTTGTTAAATAAACTTGCCTTAATAAGGGGATAAAATTTATCAAGGGAGGTACAAAGATCTGTTCCACTCAAATACAGTTCTTATAAAGATTAATTTGTTAATATAAATTAAGATGAATGAATAATGCTTACTTAAAAGGTGATTAAATAAAAAAAATTTTTAAGTAAAATAAAATAAAACATAAAATAAAACTTTAACATCTATAATTGTTTATTTAATCGCCTTTTAAGTATGCATTATTCATTAAAATAAAACTTTAGCATCTATAATTGTTTATTTAATCACTTTTTAAGTAAGCATTATTCATTAAAATAAAACTTTAACACCTATAATGTTTATTTAATCGCCTTTTAAGTAAGCATTATTCATTTTATGTTAAAAGCAAGGCGAAATTTTATTCCGTCATATGTTTTATATGTATATAAATTAAGACTTTAAAAAAACTGCTATTCTTTGAAACTGACTCGTGATTTATTTTTTATGAAGTTAATTTAAATTTATATTAAGTATAAAAAATATTTCTGGCTTGGCTATAAAATATCAAAATTTAATTTTTGTGAGAAAATCGTCTGTCTGGAGAATTTCTAAATTTCTGATCTAGAAAATTTTGTTACACAATTTCAAATTTATAAATTAATGAGTTCTTTTTTCGTCATTTTATAGGTTTGTTGAATATAAACCGACATCACTAGAGAGAAATTACAAGCATGATCTTTTGACTGAACATGACATGGGTGTTACTATTGACTTAATTAATCCTGACACCTATGCAATAGATCCTACTGGTAAGATAGTTTAAAATAACTTTTTTTAAAAATATGTATGAAAATTATTCTAATGTATGCTGTTAGAAAAAAATTAAAAAAAAAAAAAATCTTTTTTTTTTTTTTTTTTATATAAATTTGAATTTTTTTATTTAAATCAGATTTTTATGATTTTTCTTTTCAAAGTGTTCAAATATTGAATAGTTACCAAGAATTTTAGATTTTCAAAACAATTAAACTTTTAATTGCTAACGTAATTTGTGTTTTACACTTTAATTAATAAAATTATACTTATTAGTTAATAATTACAGAAATTATAATAATTGCAAATTAGTCATTTTATTAATAGCATACAATAACATTATCTACATTAATATTTTGTAATAATTATGTAAAACTACATTAGATACTAATGATGTTTACAATTATTAAAATTATTAATAACTGCATTTAATATTAAATTTTTACCACTATTTAAATTAATAATAATTAAACAATTAACACTATAAGTGAGAACATAATATACATTTTTATGCTTTAATTACTAAAATGGTAATTAATAATTTAGTATTCATTCTAGAAAGAAAAGACGGCAAGATGCTAGTTCCAAAAAGAGCACTATTTCATGAGAAAAAATATTAGTATTGTGTTTTGTAATTATATATATAAAAAATATATATAGTCGAATTCGCTTATAGCAAGCATGAAAAGACCATGATATTTGTTCACCAGAGTTGTATAATATAGACGCACGCACACCGTGCGCAGAAAATTTTATTAAATTTGCAGAAAATTTTAGTAAAGAAACAATTTTCATTTTTATAGTACCAAAAAATTAAAAGTATTCCCCCAATTTTATGTACGATTTATTTACTGTTAGTGCACAATTAACAGCAGGGCCGATTTTCGAATTTTCCAAAATTTAAGGTATTTAGAGCTGAAAACTTTAAAAATTCACTAGTCCAAAATGTTGGTCACCAAAAATTGCGAATTTCGGCAAACGGTTGTCATAAAAATTCAATTTCTTCAAAGAAACACACATTTCGTGAAAGAATAGCAGAAAAACACAAATTTCGTCAAATGATTGTGAGAAGAATGCGAATTTCAGCAAAAGACCTCGAAAAAATCGTGAATTTCAATAAAGAATCGCGTAAAAAACTCTTATTTGAACAAAGAGCAAAGCAAAAACCGTTAATTTCATCCAAAAACCGCTTAAAAAACAGGAATTTTGTCCTAAATTGCATAAAAAATTTGAATTCCGTCCATGAATTGCATAAAAAACAGGAAATTCGCCCGTGAATTGCATAAGAAAAGGGAAATCCGACCGTGGTATCGCATAAAAAATGTTAATTCCAATAGTAAATCACATAAAAAGTGGTAATTCCGTCCGTGAATCGCATAAAACCCGGGTTTTCCGTCCATGAATCGCCTAAAAAATGATAATTACGACCGTGAATTGCAGAAAAAACTGTAATTCCATCCGTACATCACAGAAAAAACATTAATTCCATCCTTGAATCGCGTAACACTGGGAATGCCGTTTGTAAATCACCTCAAAAATGGAAATTCCGTCTGTGAATCCCGTAAAAAACAAAAAATCGTTCCATAAATCTTGTAAAAAATGGGAAAATCCGTGAATCGCATAGAGAACGGGAATTTCTTCCGTGAATCGTATAAAAAATGAAATTTCCATTTGTGAATCTTATTAAAAAACGGGGAAATCGACCGTGGATCATGTAAAAACAGGAAATCTGACAGCGGTATCGCATAAAAAACAGTCGTTCTGACAGTAAATCGCATAAAAAATGGTAATTTCATCCATGAATCGCATAAAAAACGGTAATTCCTTCAGTAAATCGTGTAAAAAACAAGATTTCCGTTCGTGAATCTTGTAAAAAAACTGGAAATTCGACCGTGAATCACCTAAAAACCAGAAATCTGATCATTGTATCGAATAAAAAAAACAGTAATTCCAACCGTGGTATCGCATAAAAAACAGTAATTCCAACCATAAATCACATAAAGAACGGTAATTCCGTCCATGACTCTCATAAAAAACGTAATTACGACCATGAATCGTGTAAAAAGAGGTAATTATTTCGACCGTGAATTGCACAAAAAACACAAATTTCGTCCATGTCAAAATAATATAACACGTAACTTTATGAAACCTTAAATTTGCAGAAAGTTTTGACTCAATATTTATATGCGCAGAAAGTTTTTGGTTTTATACAAGTCTGTTGTTCACTATAACCGGGTGCTCATAAAAATCTGGATTTCTATCTGGTAGCATCAAAATCAAGTGCTTACAGAAATTTGATCAAAAACTTTTGATGTCCCCTTAGTCCATAGGCTGGATGACAGTTTTAGAATTCAGTTGTTAAAATTCAATCCTGATGTTTGTAAAGCCCAGTAATTTTGGAATGACAGAAACAATTATCAATTAAAAGGATAATTTCTCACTTTTCTTTTTTTAATTGACTCTGTCATTTTGAAATGAATTTTGTGAAAATGTACACAGTCATCAATGCATTCCTGCTGTAAGTCATAATCAACATTTATAAATTTTTGGATTTTTTAAACCATCCTTTGATTTTGTAAAATCCTTACTTTTCTGTTAACTGATAAAATTTGATGAGCATACTCTATGAATGTGGAATAAAGAATGACTTTCACACAAATCTCTTACCCTAGCACTCCTATGCAGAGTAAACTTCTGTCTAATCACCATCCTCAGTCTTCTCTATACATCTTCTCAAGTTCATCATAAAAGGTCCTCACATGTGCACTCTACACAAGGAAAAATAACACCATCACTTGTTCTCAGGATTTATAACTCATCGCTAACTTTCGGTTGACTTCGGAATATTAAAAGAATTTTTGCAAGAAACAATTAGCTGAGCTGTAGAGGTGGAAGTTAATAGAAATTTATTATTTCTCACTATAACCGGGGTTTGCTTGTTAAAAGCGAGTTATGCTTCCATAGAATCACCATTGTACCAACCAAGTATTTCTGATTTCCTCATTAAATCTGTGTTTTTGTTAAATCAGGGTTCGTTATATGCAAGTTCGATTGCATATAGTTTTTCTGTATAATAAAGTGTGATTGATTTTAATATTTTATAAATTATAAATTAAAAAATGCAATTAAATAACAACATGATTTAATAATATCCTGTTTTATATATAAAAAAAAAATAAATTTCTATCATTTTTTCAAGGTCTTTGGTTTGTTTGTTTTCTTTGCAAATTACAAATTTGAAAACTTAGCTGTATAAAATTAAATGAGTAGTATGTTTTTATGAAATATAATTATGTGAAAGAACCTAAATGGGCTCCAAATTTTGCTTGATCGATCCCTAAATACACTCTGTTTTTATAGCTGCAAAATTGTTCTTTAATTTTGATACTGATTTTAAACTAATAAGATATGATTTGTATATATAAGGAGTACTTTATGAATGCTTCAGAGAATTTTTCTGTATTTTTATGAGAATACTTGTAAATCTGAGTATGTTATATTTTATTACAGTTTGATGTCATAACATCATCTTTCATACCCCTTCATTCAATATACTTTACAAAATATAAGTCTGTTTAAATATTTTTGTTTACAATCGTTTGGTTTTAATATGATTTCTGGAAATAGAAAAGCACAGCCAACCTCCTGTAAACATTAAATGATAAGAAAATAATAATAATAAATGTATAATGATTAAAATTTGAATCAGTCAAAGTAGTGTTATTCCTTAATGGGAGTCTTCACTCACTTGAAAACTCCTGCTCCATAATGCTAAACCAATGGGCAGGTTAATTTCGAATTACTCGTTTAAATTGGAATATTTTTAAATGATTTTTTTTTTGGGGGGGGGGGGGGTCATAGAATAGCTGAGCTCAATTTTAAGTATGATTGTTTTTACTTTTTCGATTTTGGTTGCAGATTTTTTTTTTTTTTTTTTAAGGTACTTTCAGTTTCAAAACCAGTTCCGATAGTGAAAGTACCTTTTGAAAAAAAATCCATGACCAAAATCGAGTAAGTAAAAAATAATCATATTAAAATCGAGCTCAACTATCCTGTGCAAAAAAAAATAGTTTAAAATATTCAAATTTAAACGAGAAATTCAAAATTTACCTGCTCATTGGTTTATCACTACAGAGCGAGAGTTTTCAAGTGATTGAAGACTCCCTTTAATAACCCATATGAAATTTTATTTTAAAATAATGCATTATCAATGTAAAAAAATAAAAAAGTAACAAGCTAATTAATTAGAAAAGAAACATAATTAGTGCCTCCAAAACTACATTTTTAACTACACTAAGGTTTATTTACAGCTGATGAAAAGAAAATAATTATAAATAAATGAGAAAATGAATATTATTTTATGTATGTTATTTGTACTTTCTCTTTTTCTGACTGAACAATTTTAGTAAAATTAAGTTTATTGGTAGATTTTGTTTAATATCCATACATCTATCTAAAAACTTAAATAATTGGCTTATTGAAAATTAATTTTGATCACATAAAATCAAAGAAACCTGAATATGTTTCAAATTATGCTTAATTTCTTATTTTTCATTGGTAATAGATCACAATGTTTGGTGACAGATTATTTTTATGAGGGGGGGCTCATGATTTTATTATCCATAAGAAAGTAAAGAAATATGCTATTTTATTTTGGAATTGGAAATTATTATTATTTTAAATGCATTTGTTATTTTATGTATTTAATTGTTCAGAAAAATGATCTGTTCTTATAATGTATTTGTATCTTTTATCTATAGCTACTCTCCACCCTGATGATGAAAAACTTCTTGAAGAAGATACCTTAACTCCACAAGATTCAAAAAGGTAACTCATTAATCATGTGAAAATGAAAAAAAAAAAAGAAAGAAAGAAAGAACATAAATGCAGTAGGGCCTAATGGTTTAAGCCCATTTATAAATTAAAATTAAGTATAGGATAAATCAAAGTTTTGTTTAGTTTCCTTTAAATTGAAAACTGTTTTTTATTGCATCACTTAGCAGAAATCCGCGTTATTTCAACTTTTTGTGTATTAACATCAGTTGTTGAATTAATGAAATTGCACTTTTAAGTTTCACAGTAAACTGCTTGTAACCTGCTTTTTCAGACTTCTCTGAATTGCATCCTTTCTAGCACTCAGTGTTAATTGTTGATTCATCTTTTGTATATTCACATCTTCTTTCCATGATATATATGTATACTTTTATCTCCAATTGAGATATGAATGAAAAAACATTTGTTCTTTTCCTAGCATATACCTCTAAAAACCTACTGTTGTTGGAATATTCTGCCACTTTTTTTTTTCCATTTTCAAACTGTTGGGCTAAGCAATTTTATTGGTTCTACCTATTCAACCATTAAATCTTTGTATTAGGCGTAAGCAACATAATTTTCTTGTGTAACTATTCCAAACCAATTGATCCAGTTTAATCAATATTTGTTCAATACATCATTTTATGGATATTAATTCTATTAAACAGTAGACAAATCATTAACTATTTACAAATGGTATTTTCAAAGCACTAAACAAATTTCCAACACTGCAGCCTCTTTTTTTTTTTTTTTTTTTAATATTACAATTTTATAGTCTGTATAGTTTTATTAGTAACATATAATTTTATATCATAGCTATTTTCGCACAGTTATTTATCGAGTAAAAAATCTTACTTTTGAAAAAAATGAGTTCAGTTTTAAATAAGTCAAATATTGTTTTTCCATGTTTAAAAAATAAATAATGGAGATTAAAAAAAAAAAAAATTGCAAAATTCAATTAAAAAGGAAAAATATAAGATAGAAGTTTTATCACATCAGCTAAAAAGCAAAATGACAATTATATAAACACATGCATTTTCTTTAGGACAGCAAAAGCTATTTGATGGAATTTTGAAACCTAACTTGGTGAATGGTGATATGTCTCAGTCACTTGACGATTCATACTTTGGAACTCTTATAACAGTGAAGCACTGATGTATTTAATGGAATTTTTTAGTTCTAGTCTGAACTTAGTGAAATATCCTAACATATAATGTGTAATTTTACTGTAACCTTATATAAAAGGGAAAACAATTTTAATTAGTACTGTTGGACTATTTAGCAATTTGCAAAATATTTTATTCATCCAAATATTATGTATTCTAAATAGGTAAAATATACTTATCAAAAAGAATAATGCTGAACACTGCCTTCAATGTACATTAAATATTTGGTGGCTGACTGATTAAATACTTACTATTCAACTGAACTAACCATTCTGCAAATTATGATATAGGCTGAAAATTAAGTACTATTTTGATATTTATTTGTCTCATCCCTTTTGTATACACATAATTCTTGAAAATATTAAAATTTATGCAAAATTATTTTTCAGATCTAGGCACCACAATAAAGCTGTTCCTTGGTTAAAGAAAACTGAATATATTTCAAATGAATTCAACAGATATGGTGTCAGCAGTGAGAAAACTGAAACTAAGTATGTACATATTTATTATTCTTGTATATTGCTGCAAGTTGGATTTTCATGTTAAACAATGAGTGTAATAACTTTTTTCTTAATTATTCTTTAAATTTTCATAAAGTAGTATTTTTATACTGGCCTCCAAAAGTTAATCAATACAACCAAAAGTACAATTGATTTTTTAAATCTAATTTTCAAATGAAGGAATCCAGAAACAAAAAATTATCTATTCAGTATTTTAACTCTGGGGGGAAAAATAAATAAAAATCAGATTTAAATTTAATGTATATATTTATTTATTTATTTAAATAAAATAAAAACATCTCATTAAAAAAAAAAAATCCAATTTTTTTACATCCTACTTTTAAATAAGATTTTGTTCATGCTGATTTTTTATTTTGTGATTTTATTTTTCTTTTTTGTGTGTGTGTTGGAGGGAGAAGGTTCCTTTTGAAAATTTGAATATAAATGTATGTTAACCTGATTTTTCATTCATTAACCTGTTGTTCAGTTTATACTGAACCAAGCCAAGCTCTAAATATTTATCTAAATCTAGACAGTTGTGAGATAAAAAAATTTAAAAAAGACAATTATACTTTTATTAACCCACCAGATTTATAACAGTTTTAATAATGAATACCAGTTTTATATATTGTTTGTGCTGGTTCTCTGTGCTTTCGCTCATCCCCAGTTATCAAATTTTCTAAAGTGGATCACTTTTATTGTATTCATCAGTAAATAGCAGATTTCAGTGCATTTCATTAAATCAGCATCTTTAAGTTTATGGGGAAACCCAAACATTGAATTTTGCTCATATACCCAAGTTGTTTTTAATGCTTTTCAATGTATGTATGGAAGACATTAAGCTGTTGTGCAATCTTAAGTGTTGTGATATGACAATTTACATCAATTGTCATGATTTGGTGATATCAATTTTTATTTAATGACCAGGACATTGGTAGTATTCGAGTGAAAACTCATCTATTCAAAACTCCATAAATCACTTTTAACACTGTTTTTTTTTTTTTTTTTTTTTTTTTTTTTTTTTTTAAGTTTACAGCTCCATATGCAGAACATAACTTTTAGTGAGCTTGTGATGCATTTTTATCTTTGTAGAAGTGAAAAAGTTTAACATGATGAAAATATTCAGTTTGTTTTTCTATTTTTCAGTCTACACAGAACAAAACTGTACATTCAATCAATACAAGATTTTTACTGAATTTTAGTTGTAACATTCAATTTTAGTACAGTATGGAACCATTTATCCGGAAACCAGTTAACCGGAAAACCAGTTATCTGGAATGATATTTCTAATCTATGATGATGGAATCTTTGCAGAAAAAAGTGTCATACACTTCTAATTTTACATAAATATTGCTTGAAACAATTGTATAATTTGATGATTGCATCTAGTATTTGAGATGGAAATGTATTTAGTTATACTTTAGATGTTTTCTATTTTCATGCAGAGGAAACAAGAATTTTTGTTTCTAAAGCATTCCCATAAATTACATTCTATCAAATTTTATTTTTTAATCTTACTTGAATCTTATTCTTAATTCAAGTAATCTAATAATTAATTTAAGATTAGAAGTAATACCACAACCACATATATTCCATAAAACTTATCAAATGGATGCTGCTTTAATGCCCAACCAGTTAACCGGAAAAACCAGTTATTCGGAATGCATCTGACCCCAACCCCATTCCGGATAAATGGTTCTGTACTGTAGTAACTATTGAACAACATGGCTTTGGAATTTTAAATACATAAAGATACTTAAAACAACAAACTGCAACTACTTAGTTGCCGATCCAGTGTAACATACTATTGAAATATTGTGTCAAATTGCTATTGTGTATCATTATTGAGAATTTTATTGTTCAAAACAGAAATGACTCTCCAAATTTCCTTATTAATAAAGAATTACAGAGGACATGATTTCTAAAAGTATTTTTTATATCTATCTGGAAATAAGGGTAATTAAATAGTTCTTTTTTTTTCTGACTTTATATAATAGTTGTAGAAAATACAGCACTGTTACTTATGTGCTCTATGGCAGGAACAAGACGACATTGTTGCAGACAGGGAATGTCCCCTTGCAGAAAACTTTCAATCTTGAGCCATTGTAACTGATAAAAATATTACTTTTTAAAAATGTAGTTTTCATATCAAGTAAAAAGACTAAAATTAGTAAGATTCTTTAGAAATTTCTTGAAGACTAAATTTTTATGCAATTAAATAACTTCTTATTTATTTATGTAATTACAATTCAAAAGCTTAATAATATACTTTTTTTAAAAAATTGGCCTAATATTAACGTGTTGAAAAGAGATAAATTTAATACTTTTACTGAAACTAAATATAAGAATAATTTTATCCTCAACATCTAGCTAGAAAAAATATATATATATGCATATTAATTATTTGAAATATATAAGCATATATATGTAATTCCTCATCTCCTTCAATAAATTAATCTAATTAAAATTTCAAATGTGTGGTGCATTGCCACAAATAAAAAATGTAACCTTGTACTGAATGAACAGATCTTAAGAAAAGTATTGGAATTAAAACATTTCTAAAGGTGTATGGAAATACTAAATAATCACTAGGGCTGGATGCATTAAGATATGAATTTATTCCTGGATCCAAGATCAGACTGTCTTACATCGTGGCTGACAACGAACGCCCGCCGTTCATCGTTCACGGCTAAACTGCATTTTTGGCTGGCGCTGATGGCGCCATCTAGTGCACATCATAACAGATATAACATTCTCTTCCTTCTTAAAGGAAATATTCAAGTTGTTAGACATGCACAATACGATAAAAAATAAAGTCCTTGACACAGTTCAAAATTTAACAGTCCAATTCAAAAAGTCTAATATTGCAAACGCTCAGGTTTTGCTTTTGGACGAGTGGAACGTCTAGGAAGTGGCGCTCCTGGATTCTGCAAAACTGCTTGCGGCGAGAGTGCCGGAGGATCTGCCTGAGAACTGTGTTCTTGGACACTTACCTGCGGAGACAGCGTAGGAGGTAGAAGGGTGTCTGTCACCTGATCAGCTGGTAACTCTACTACATCTCTCGGTTGCACTGTAGACACTGACACATCTGATCCTGAAGAAACAGAATCTGGTAGTTCTGAAGCTGGAGGAATTTCCTGTAGAGTGTCCTCTTGCCTGTAACGAATTTGATCAATGTGTCGTGTCCAAATATCCCAAGTTGTCTTGACTTTGCACATTGTATTCCCCATTGTTCCTGTAACCTTTCCAGCAACCCAAGATGGGCCCCGGGTAAAAGAGCGCACCCAGACAGGAGTGCTTTCTGCAAATTTGCTATTATAGGTATCTCCCCTCTCAGATGTTTTAACTTTAGCACTGCGGATAAGATCCAAACGCGTGCGAAGAGGTCGTCCGAACATTGCCACAGCTGGAGATATACCCGTTGCCTTTGATGGGGTATTTCGAAAATTCAGAAGAAATCTGGTCAGTCTTTCAGCGAAAGTGCCTTCTTTAGCTTAACCCCATCTCCATGGCCGTTTGTTTTCCAGCAACTGGTATAAGGGTGCTAACAGTGTTGACATGTTAGGTAAAAATTTCGCATAATAGGTGATTAAGCCAATAAAAGAACGTAGCTCGTCTACATTTGTTGGTTCCGGAGCATCCGTAATCGCTTTGACCTTCGATTCAACTGGATGCAACCCATCTTTGTCCAGACGATGACCAAGATATTCCACAGATGGTCTGAGAAATTCACATTTTTCTGGATGTAACTTTACACCTGCTGCTTGCAGACGAGAGAGAACTTCTTGTAAGTTCTGTAGATGTTCTGCTTCGGTTTTACCAGTTACTAGAAGGTCATCCAAGTATTTAGAGGCTCCTTTTACCCCTTGTGAGATCTTATCAATTTCACGTTGAAAAATAGCCGGGGCGGAAGCAATGCCAAAAGCCAGGCGTGTGTACCGGAAGAGACCTCTGTGCGTATTTATCACTACCAGGCGTCTTGACTCTTCATCGAGCTCTAATTGACAGTATGCATCCCGCAGATCTAATTTAGTGAATGCTGTACCCCCAGACATTTCAGCAAACAAATCTTCGATATTTGGCAGCGGGTACTGCTCTAATTCTGTTACTTTATTGACTGTTAGCTTAAAGTCACCACATATTCTAATTCTGCCGTCTTGCTTCAGCACAGGAACAATAGGAGCTGCCCAATCAGAAGTTTTAACTGGCTCTAAAATGCCATCTGCAAGAAGGCGGTCTATTTCCTTGTTGATTTTTTCCTTGTATGCATATGGTACAGGACGAGCCTTGAAAAATTTTGGAGGTTCACCAGTTTTACAGGTAAGATGAACTTTAATTCCTTTCACTAATCCCAAGCCTGGTGAGAAAATATTCTGGAATTCTTTTAAAAGTCCATCTAGCTTGAGCTGCTCAGTCCTTACACAATGTAACGTGTGGTTCATGTTGGCATCAAACGCATTCATTAGGCTTAATGGAACAATCCAGTTTCGCCCAGCTAAATTAGTGCTTCCCTGAGAAACCACTAGCAGAGGTAAAGTCTCTGTTCTTGCTTGGAACACCACATTCACATTTGTAACTCCCAAAATATCAATGGTATTGTTGGTGTAAGACTGAAGCTTAATGTTCGTTTTTTCCAAAGGAGGGCAGAATCTTCTAATTTTATCAAACAGTTTTACAGGCATTATGGAAAATGGAGCCCCTGAGTCAATTTCAAAAATAACAGGCTGGCCTTGGATCTCACAAGTAATTTTCATCGGAGGGTAATCTTCCTTGTTATTTCTTAAATTAAATATTGTATACTCCTTACTGCCTAAATCTTCTTTAGATTCAGCAACTAAGTTAACTTTAGGTTTGTAACCTTGTTTATTCTTCGATAAACACACTTTTGACAGGTGCCCTACTTTTTTACAGCTATAACACATGCTATTTTTGTGTTTGCAATCAGAAGAATGGTGTTTGGAATCGCCACAACGATAACACTTCTTCCTTGTACGGCCGTTATTTGAATTGGACGCCGATTTAACGATCTCGTTTTTTTTTGTGGCCGTTGCGCCGTAACTTGTAATTTTTTCACTTCAGGAACGGCAGATATCTTCAGATCAACAGCATCCCTCGCAGCTGCTTCCATTGAAACGGCAATTTCCGACGCTCGCAAAAGGGTTAAATTGCTTTCTGATAACAATTTTCGTTGTATTCCTTCGTCTTGTATCCGATCACGGAGCATCATATCCAGAGATTCGCTGTAATTGCAATACTTTGCTAATTTCCGAAGCTCTGCGATATAATCGGCCACTGATTCGTCCGCGTGCCTTACGCGGCTGTTCAACTTGAATCGCTCCACGATCTCTGAAGGCACTGGATCATAATGTCCATTGAGGATGCCGATGAGTTCCGCTAATGTCTTAGATGTGGGTGCAGCCGGCGATAGCAGATTCCGAAGCAATCCATAAGTGGCAGGTCCTACCACCGTTAAGAAAACAGCACGCTTTCTATTGTCTTCGTCTATGGCGTTGGCGATGAAGAACTGTTCCAATCTTTCGGAGTATTCGCTCCAGGATTCGACCGATGGATTAAATTCTGCAATACAACCAAAAGAAGCCATGCCGGAACTTGAATAAACAACTCTGGGGTCGCCGGTCGGCAATTAAGCCTGCTTCGCTAACGCCGTAACGTCCGTCCGGCGATCTGTGCTTAGGCCTAGTAGGAACACGCAGCCATCCACCGCTGACGCTCTTTCTTCAAAATCGCGTCAAAAAATATTTTTTTTTAATTGAAAAAACATTGATAGTAATTATCCTCGTCGCCACTAAAACATTTCTAAAGGTGTATGGAAATACTAAATAATCACTAGGGCTGGATGCATTAAGATATGAATTTATTCCTGGATCCAAGATCCGACCGTCTTACATCGTGGCTGACAACGAACGCCCGCTGAACATCGTTCGCGGCTGAACTGCATTTTTGGCTGGCGCTGATGGTGCCATCTAGTGCACATTGTTGGAAATATAAGTTAATTTAAGTTTATTTTTAGTTTCCAACTATTTCTTTAATATTTTTAATCCCCATTTAATCTTTTCGTCCACGTCTGCAGAGAACAGCACGCTATCCTTTTGCCGCGATGTAATGTTTACGTTTTTCAGCTATCGTGCGGAGTTGAGTTGTCGCGCGCTTGCTTTTCAGGAAGGAAAACTTCCACTTTCAGAATCTATAGGTGGCGCATGTGTTCCGGCGGAGCATGACGTATTTTCAGTTTGTGACGTTTGCAGTACTGTGATTCGTTCAAATCAGGTAACTGTTCGTTTCGCGGTACATTATGCAAATATCTTACCTTTTGATTTCATATATATATTTGTAAATCTTTCAGACAGTCATGCATGCTTGCTTGCTTGCACTTTGCTCTTTGGCATGCATCGTTGTGTTCGTTCTTTGAACGCCTATTATGTTTCAGAAATTGCCAATGCTAATGTTTTAGCTCCAGTAGAGCTCTTGAAATTATACTATGCTTTAATTTTAAACTTGCAAATAAATTTGTTATGTTTCTTTTTAAAAAAGACTTTGTCATATTTTTTGCACACCATCTCAATTTCAGTTTCTATTTTATCTAATCTAAATTTAAGACCTCACTTTTAATTTGGGTGAAGAGGACAATGTTTAATAAAACATTGGTTATGGGCCGTTCTTTTTGCCCATTAGTGAGAATTGTTAGATATTTAATTATGAGATGGTGTTAACGTTAAGCAGTCTAAAAGTTTTTAAAGTCTAAAGATAGGGGGGCTGCGAATTAGAGCTAAAAATGGAAATTGACAAATTGAATAATTTTAATTATGCCACTTGGAAAGACGATGTATCAGCACTTTTAATGGAGAAAGGGGCATATGAACATGTAATTAACAAAGATTTAAAACTTAAAGAAGGGGCAACCGCTAAAGAAGCTCGCGACTTTGAAATAAAAAAGAATCAAGCCTATAGTACTATTTATTTAAATATTAGTAAAGATTTAAAGCCATTGATTCGTGATACTAAAATAGCTTCAGAAGCTTGGGACAGATTAAAAATCCATTTTCAGCCAGCTACAAGGGGAAGAGCTATTGGTATATTGGATGCCTATTTTAGTTGTACCTATGATTCGAATGAAGCAATAGGACTTTATGGGGCTAGACTAAAAGAAATTTTAGTGAGTATGGGAGATACAGAAATCGTATTGCCCGAAATCGTAAAAACTTATCAACTTATCAGATTCCTCCCAAGTACGTTTTCTGGTATAGTGCAAGCCATTTATAGATGGGAGAAAAAGGATTTTACTTTTGATAAAGTTTTAGACGAATTAATATTAGAAGAGGACCGTTTGAAGCAAAGTAGAAGCGATATGCTTAAAGGGGAAAAATCGGCGTTTGAAATAAAATCTGTAAAGCCTAAAGAAGTCCGAAAAAAAGATAAACCCCAAACTCAGAATTGTTTTAAGTGTGGCAAACCTGGACACAGGGCAATTAACTGCAGAAATAACTCTAAAAGTTTTAAAAAGAGAAGTTACGTGACCGAAGCAAATTTTGGTCAAAATGACCATTTTCAAGATAAGTTCAATTGGGTGTTCGACACGGGAGCATCGAGTCACTTCTGCAATAATAAAGATTTGTTTGTAACGTATAAACCGGTAAATAATACAAAAATGACTTTAGCTGTTGGTCAAGTAACTAGTCCTATAGAAGGCATGGGTAGTGTAGATGTAAATTTTAAAGTAAATGGGAAAATTAATGAAATACGTTTAAATAATGTGATGTATTCCCCAAATTTAAGAAGAAATCTCATTTCAGGAGCGGTTTGTGAGGAAAAAGGCTCAAAATTTGTGGGGAAAAACGGTAAAATTACTCTGTTTGATGAGAAAGGTGAAGAAATGTTTTCTGCTTTTAGGAAAAATGGACTCTACAGTGTGAAACCTATATATCCAGAGCACCAAACTTGTGTTGACAGCAATGTAATCACTTCAAATGTTTCAGAGCTAGCAAAATGGCATGAGCGGTATTGTCACATAAATAATCAATATATCGTAAATACATCACAGAATGAAAAAGTAAAAGGTCTGCCTAAGATGAAGTATCAAGAGTTAAGCTGTGAAGCATGCAAAATTGCGAAAACCAGAAGAATATCCTTTCAGTCTAAACAAGACTATAGAACGAATAGACCGCTGCAATTGCTCCATATGGACGTCTGTGGTCCTATGCCCACTTATTCGCTAGGAGGTTCAGAATACTTTTTGACGATTATAGACGATTTCTCAAAAAAGGTAACTGCTTATCCAATTCAGCATAAAAGCGAAGCCTTTGATTGTTTTTTAAAATTCCAGAAAAGGAACGAAAGATTTTTAGGGAAGAAAGTGATAGCTATTAGAACGGACAACGGCAAAGAATTTGTGAACGACAAATTTAAAGTTCATCTAGAAAGAGAAGGCATTCATCATGAGAAGACTAACACATATTCTCCTGAACAAAACGGACTAGCTGAACGTTTCAATTATACAGCATTAGATGCCATTAAAGCCATGCTGAAAAGTAGTAACATGGATGAAAAATTTTGGGCGGAGGCGCTTTGCTGTTTTGTCTATGTATGGAACCGAGTAGCCAAAAAAGGTCAAAAGAAAACACCATTTGAATATTTTTGTGGAAGAAAGCCATCTGTAACACATCTGAAAAAGTTTGGAAGTATTGCCTATGTTGGAATGCCAAAGCAACAAAGAAGAAAATTTGATATGAGGACGAAGAAGGGAATTTTAGTTGGTTATGCCCATCAAACCAAAGATTACAGAGTTTATGTTCCAGAACTAGGTCGTGTTATCGAGACCATAAATGTTTCTTTTGATGAAGAATTTGACAGTAATATTCAACAGAAATCAAGAACTTTAAGAAGCAGACAGGAAACAAGGCGCAAAAGTGGAGCAGAGCTGGACCCAAAAAGTAAAAAGACTATCCAAAGAAGAAAGCATAAAGCAATTGAAGACTATAAAGAAACTCCGGAATTACCATCAGAATCTGATTTAGAAGACGAAAGAAAGTACAAGTATCAAATTTCGAAGGAAGAATCAAGTACTGACTCTGAGGAAGAACAAATTCAATGCAAAGATATAAAGTGGATAAGAGAAGCAAAAGAAAGAAAAGATAGTTCAAGAACTGACATCTACTACAAAATTGAAGGGACAAAAGTATGTTTAAGGTCACATCCAGAAGCCAAAAAGTATTGCTTGAGCAACAACATCAAGTACGATCCAAATTTCTTTAACTTCTCAGGAAATGATAAGTATTGTGGACCAGAACCGAGAACTGAACCTATACTTGAAGATAAGAAATTGTCTGACAACAATGAAGAATCTGACACAGAGTTAGAAGCAAATTGTATAGAAGTAAGAATACCTAGATCATTTAAAGAAGCTGTTGAATCCGACCAAAAGAAAGAGTGGATTAAAGCCATGGAAGAAGAAATGAAGATGATGAACCAAAGAAAAGTATGGGAATTAATTCCAAAGAAAGATGGTGAAAAGATAATACATAATCGGTGGGTGTATACTATAAAGAAAAATGAAGAACAGAAGATAGTAAGGTATAAAGCAAGACTGGTGGCGAAAGGCTTTGGCCAGAAAAAAGGAGAATCATATGAGGAGGTATACAGTCCTGTTGTTAATTTTGCCATAATTAGATTATTTTTCACTATATTAGTTGGACTTTATGGATGGTTTCATCAGCAATTAGATATAAAATGTGCATATCTTTATGCAAAGTTAAAAGAAAGAATAGTGATGTATCAACCAAAAGGATTTGAAGATCAGAAACATCCAGATTATGTTTGCCTTTTAAGAAAAGCAATCTATGGTCTCCGACAGAGTGGAAGACAGTGGTACTTCGAGATTCAAGACGTTTTAGAAGATTTAGCTTTCACCAGATTAGAATGGACAAATTGTGTATTTATTTTTAAGAAAAGAATTTTATTACTCCTATATGTTGACGACATAATAATATTCGGGAAGACAGCAGAACATATAAAAGAAACCATTGAACTTCTGAAAACTAAGTTTGACCTAAAACTCCTAGGAAAAACCAAGAAACTACTTGGCGTTGAGTTTGAAAATGAAGAGGGAAAGTTGTATATCCATCAGAAAGAGTACATTGAAAAAATCTATCAAGCCTATTCAAAGTACAAAATCCCAATTGTATCCTTACCTATTGCAAAAGGCGTAATTTATTCTAAGAATGACTGTCCGAAAACTGGAGAAGAAATCATTGAAATGGAAAAATACCCGTATAGAAATCTAGTAGGATGTTTAGCCTTTTTAGCAAGTCGAACAAGACCAGATATTGCATTTGCAATAAATATTTTTAGCCAGTTTCAAGAAAATCCAGGAATGATTCATTGGCAAGGTCTACTTAAACTGTTGGGATATGTTCAAGCAACTAAAAACCTCAAGTTGAATCTATCAAATCTAAAATCTCTCAAAGTAACATGCTATAGTGATGCTGACTATGCAACTAATAGAGACGACAGAGTATCCATGAGTGGAATTATCATGTTCATTGACAAAGCTCCAATCATTTGGCGAAGTTTTAAACAAAAATGTGTATCATTATCAACGATGGAAGCTGAGTATATTTCATTAAGTGAAGCAGCAAAGGAGATGGTTTGGATAAGAAGAGTTTTAGAAGAAGTAATTAAATGCAAGTTAGTTCATCCAGACTGTACCGAATACACTTTATTATGTGATAACAGAGCAGCTATGGACTTTTCAAAATCACCAATCGAAAATGCACGTACTAAACATATTGATGTAAGGTATCACTTTTTAAGAAATTTAGTGTTCGACAACATGTTTGAATTAAAATACATCCAGTCATCAAAGAATCTAGCGGATGGTTTAACAAAGCCACTGATGAAAACTACCTTAAAAGATTTCACTGATGAACTTTTTACTGATCAGTGACTGTTGCTTTAATGAACGGTGTTGCTTTAAAAACTGTGTTTAAAGTTAACAGAAATGAACTTTCAAAATTTTTCTTATATTTACAAATTTATTTGTTATGCAAAAGATATTTGCATAAATGTTTCAATTTATTAGGAAATTTTCAGTCGCAACTTAGCATATCTTTAAAGTAAGTCTAAAATTTTGAGTATTTGTTTAATTTGTATTTCGGCAAAGTACCGTTTCGTTTTGAAAATTTAAATTGGTAATGTAAGTTTATGTGTAAATGTTTAAACTTTAATGAAAAAGAAACTTTCATTAAACCCTTTTTGTAAATTTAACTTTTCAGAAATTTTTTTATGTCAAAATTTAAACTTTGTATATGTTTGGCATAACTTACCTTTTTAAAGCTTTTTTTGATTTGTTCTCTGTCAGAGTGCACGAGGGGGGCAATGTTGGAAATATAAGTTAATTTAAGTTTATTTTTAGTTTCCAACTATTTCTTTAATATTTTTAATCCCCATTTAATCTTTTCGTCCACGTCTGCAGAGAACAGCACGCTATCCTTTTGCCGCGATGTAATGTTTACGTTTTTCAGCTATCGTGCGGAGTTGAGTTGTCGCGCGCTTGCTTTTCAGGAAGGAAAACTTCCACTTTCAGAATCTATAGGTGGCGCATGTGTTCCGGCGGAGCATGACGTATTTTCAGTTTGTGACGTTTGCAGTACTGTGATTCGTTCAAATCAGGTAACTGTTCGTTTCGCGGTACATTATGCAAATATCTTACCTTTTGATTTCATATATATATTTGTAAATCTTTCAGACAGTCATGCATGCTTGCTTGCTTGCACTTTGCTCTTTGGCATGCATCGTTGTGTTCGTTCTTTGAACGCCTATTATGTTTCAGAAATTGCCAATGCTAATGTTTTAGCTCCAGTAGAGCTCTTGAAATTATACTATGCTTTAATTTTAAACTTGCAAATAAATTTGTTATGTTTCTTTTTAAAAAAGACTTTGTCATATTTTTTGCACACCATCTCAATTTCAGTTTCTATTTTATCTAATCTAAATTTAAGACCTCACTTTTAATTTGGGTGAAGAGGACAATGTTTAATAAAACACACATCATAACAGATATAACAGGAATATTTATTTATTATAAATTAATTATAATTCCTTTAATGCTAATTCTTTAAATTTAGGTTTTTGGCTTTATTACAAACAGTTTGGAAATGATATTACTAATTTACATATAAAAAACATATAATACATGGTTTATTATCTAATTAGTTTCTCAGTGTTTTCTTTTTTTTTAAACTGTGTTAGGTATAAATTTCTTCCATTTCCACTGTTAAAAAACATAGTTTTTTTGGGGGGGGAGGGGGCTAATTATGAAATTTGTTACAGAAAGCTTAAACAAATTTTGCCACAGGACTTATGTGTATTGTATATATAAAAATTTCCCAAAACTGAAGAAATGTATGGAAGAAAAGAATAAAAGAAAATGCCAAGTAATTGGGTTTTTTAAAGGGAAAAATATCAATTTACTTTGCTACTAAGTTTTATTTACCTCTTGTGTAATGTATGTAATTCTACATTGTTAATTTTGCTGTTGATGTATGTAACAGGATAAGTTTAAGCTGATTTTTTTCATTGCAGAGTTGGTTACAATGTTAAAAAGCTTTTCAAAGAAGAATATGTTTATATGAATCGTGAAAGCCAGATAGCTGCCATTGATAAGACATTTACAGATGCAAAAATTCCAGTAAATATTCTTTTACATTTTATTTCTTTAAACTAAATTTAAATCTTCTTTGGATCATTTGTGAGTATGTTTGTTCTATTATTTATAGTTGTGTAATATTTTTTACAAATTGATAATTAGTAGTACATTAATAAAAATATTTTTTATAAATTTGGATGTTTTTGTTTATTATTTGAAAATTTCAGTAAGAAATAATGTTTTTATCTTTTTAGAGATTTTTTTTATTTCTTAACTCTCTAAAATTCTTATTAGTGTTCCAGAAAATTATGTTTTTGAAAATAATGAGTTTTGTTCATCATATAAATTATTTCTAATTATTATTTTTCTCTTAAAAATATGTTGTAATTAAATAATTCTCTATTCGAAAGTAAATATTTTTAAGTAAAATTAAAGTATAATAATTTACATAACTTTAATAATGATGAAGATATCATAAGGATTTTTATTTATCCATTTACTTTGTTTTATGTAAAATATAATGGAGAAGTACTAGAAAGAAATATTAATGTCAAAACTAGTTGACAGTGCATGTGGTACATTTGATTGAATTAGAGTACACTTTTGCCTTTTTAGGTGCGTTCGTAATTATGTAAATACGTAGCACCTATTGTTGTCGCTCAGTCCGTCCGTCTGTCTGTCTGTCCGTCTGTCTGTCTGTCTGTCCGTCCGCATATAACAACGCAAAAACTACCCAACCGAATCGTTTGAAATTTAAAATACATAATTATTACATAATTTTGTCGAGTCATTTCAAATTTTATGAAAATCGGATGGATAGATCAATTACAGGGACAATCAAAAGGATTCCGTTACATTACGGTCAATGGGGAAAAAAGTTTCAAATGCATTTTAATCGTTTGAAATTTAAAACGTATATTTATTGCATAATTTTGTCGAGTCATTTCAAATTTTATGAAAATCGTATGGATAGATCAATTACAGGGACAATCAAAAGTATTCCGTTACATTACGGTCAATGGGGAAAAAAGTTTCAAATGCATTTTAATGGTGTTACACTCATTTGAATATAATAGAATCGACATGAATCTATGAAATATGTACTAAAAATACATTTTGTATAATCTGTGATGCAAAGAATATTTATTATTAAATTACAGGGCCACACAAATGTATTCCACTCAATAATGTTATACGGGGAAACATTGTTTGGGGGGTGTTTTAATTATATTAAACTACTTCACATTTTATGAATAACATATACGTTAATGAAGTATAATAAGAATTACTCCCTGCATATTTACAGGAACACAAAGATTTCGACCACTCTACTGTATCCAAAGTACGCTCTACTATATCAGCAAGATCTGAATATTTTAAAACTTCGTTATCAACGAACGCACCTCATTTGCTACGCTTTACGTGCAATTACCAACTTGTTTTCTTATGTTATCACATTTAGCATCAAGCAGAAAGTCTGTTGTTACAATATCTTCATTTTTGTTATAAACGAAAATCCGGTTGAGGCTTGAAACAGACGCAAGTGTGGATTTCAACTCTGATATCAATTTCTTATCCAAAAATTGTTTATTTAAATGGGTACTATAACCTTTTAAAGTTTCTTCTGTCTTTGAATAAAGTCTTAACTAGTATTATTGTATGATTTATTAAAAAAAAAATAGTTTTTTTTTTAAATTCCATAACCACTTTCTTTAAAAGTAATCTTTTGCCAAATTTATTGGAGGAATCAACACTAATAATGAATTAGTATGACATCAGGATATACTCATAAAATCTTTCCTTAGATTTTTTTCTTTCTTTCTTTTTCTTTTTTTTTTTTTTTTTTTTTTTTTTTTTTTGTAATTTTGATTGGTATAATTGTTTTAATCAATTCCAATTACCTTGTTGCTCAAATCCAATTGTTTTCCATTTAATTAATATTGAATTGGTTCACTGGCTCTAATTAAGCCTTAGTGCAGTCACAAATGTAATTTTGGAGATGTCTAAGTTTCTCTTTAGAGAGATTTTGCTTGCCACAGGTTTTTTTTTTTTACATTACATTGTCATTATTATTATGTTTGTTGATGAAATATCATGTCATGTATATTAATACACACTTTTTTTATGGCAGAATCTGTAATCTTGAAAATATTTTGTTTCATTCCTGTCCTTAGATGAAAAATTCCAAATATTTATATTCATATATTAATGTGTGATTAAACCATAGAAGTGGCAGTAAACATATATTGTACATTAAAAAAAAATAAGTTGAATTGTCTACAGAATAATTAAAAATGGAATAAAGAATATGTACATCATGTGTGATAGCATGATTATGCATTATTAGCACTTAGTACCTTTGTTTGATGAGAAACTGAAATTTATCTTTATTGAAAATGATTGATGTAAATGCAAACAATGGCCTTCCCCATGAATAAGAATCTAATTTTTATTTGTCTTTTAATTTAGATTGAAAAACATTATAGCAAGCCTAATATTTATGCAGTTGAAGAACTTCCTGTTTTCCCCGATTTTCAGGTAAGGTAATTTATCATTCCTATTCTTACACGCTATTTTTTTTTTTTTTTTTTTTTATATGCTTGTTTGTTATTACTTTTTTCTCTTTTTCTAAACTAAAAATTTGTGTATTTTTTTTAATCATGCTGGTTTTGTTTTCAATGCTTTCTGTTTGTTTTTATTTTTGCTCCCTTTCCTCAAATTAAAGATTTATATGTTAGATAAAATTTTTGAAATCATTTTGAACAGCATTTCATTAATATATCTCAAAACTGAATTCTCTATTTCAGAATACATTGGAATTCTTCTTTGGTAGTTTCAGTATAATTTATGATTTGAATAGTTAAATTATGATGAAAGAAAAAAGTTTAAATGAAGCAAAATTGGTACATATTTGCTTATTAAAAAAAAAAAAAAAAAAAAAAAAAAAAAGGTCAGAGAAACATTTTAGCAGTTTGTTAATGAAAGTAATGACAGCTATATAAAATTAATCCTTTTATAAAAATTGTATATATAGCATTGCCTATAGCTAATGAGTAAACTGATTAATAACTGTATCTGCTTCTCAGTTCTGCACAGCATGATTAAAAGAAATTTTTGCCTCTCTTAAGAAAATGTAATAGCACTCCTTCTCATAAGGGGATTCTTCATTTACTTGAAAACATCTGTTCACTAGTGTTAAACCTATGGTCAGGGTTTTTTTAATTTCTCGCTTAAGGCCCCTGTCCTTGCTCAAGGAAATGCTCGCGAGCTAATGCTATTCCTATGGGGAAGCATTTTTCTAATAACTCTTTCGCATTTTGACATTTTTGAATAATTTTTTTTGCATTGGATAGCTGAGGTGCATGCCGACAGCGCACCTTTTTTACTTTTTCGATTTTGTTTGCAGATATTTTTTTAAAAAGCACTTTCAGTTTCGAAACCAGTTTTGAAAGTGAAACTAACTTTGAAAAAATATCTGCAACCAAAATCGAAAAAGTAAAAAAGGTGCGCAGTCGACAGCCACCTCAGCTATCCAATGCAAAAAAAACTATTCAAAAATGTCAAAATGCGAAAAAGTTATTAGAAAAATGCTTCCCCATAGGAATAGCATTAGCTCGCAAGCGTTTCCTTGAGCGAGGACAGGGGCCTTAAATCTTAATATGATTTTTTGTATAGGGTAGCTGAGCTCAATCTCTAATAGGGCTATTTTGCACTTTTTTGATTCTGATTACAGATTTTTTGAATAAAGGTATTTTCACTTTCGAAAACAGCTCTGAAAGTAAAAATATCTTTATTCTAAAAATCTGTGATCGAAATCAAAAAAATTAAAATAAATACATATATAGAGTCATTTTAAAGATTGGCCTTAGCTATCCTATGAAAAAATAATAAAATTAATCAAAAATATTCAAATTTAAACAAAAAATTTGAAAAAAAAACTTGCCTATAAGTTTAACATTAATGAACAAACATTTACATATAATATCATTTAGCTGAATCTAACTTTCATTAATGTGCCTTTTATTAATATATTTAAAAGAATATTTTTAAATTTCATTTACAGTTGTGGCGATATCCATTTGCTCAAGTTATGTTTGATACCAAACCTGCTCCGAATTCTCAAATGGAAGAAATGTCACAAGCAATGATTAGGTACTCTGTGTATTTTATATGTGAAAATATTTTGTTAAAAAAATGATGGCTTATTTCTTTACATGAATAGTTTTTATTTGATTGTTGGAGTTTTTATTGAAGTTTTCTTGTGCTATTCATCTTGTAGAAATTGCATAATTCTCCAAATATATGAAAGATCACTTAGTTTGCAAATCTTGTTGAGTAGTCTGTAGCTCAAAAAGCTAAAAGTTTATTTGCAACTATTTAAAGGTATGCCTGTGTATTAATATAACTTATTCATTCATGAGCAGGTAGGATAATATAAAATTACCTACACTAATGAATATTTAACTTAAGAGATTTGGGTACTTTTCAGTTAGCCAGGCATCACTGTTATATATACATATGTATGTATATGTACATGCATAGATATACATATATACACATATATATACAACATGCATATAATGTATGTATGTATACATATGTATATATAACACTGGCGCCCAGCGAACTGAAAAGTACTGAGATTTGTATTTAATATAATGTTAATTCCTAAAAAACATGCTTTAGTTACATAAATGACTCAAAATCGATGATTTTTGAAATGATATTGTATTAATAATCAATTTGATAAAATTACTTAGGTTACCTCTTAGGTGTGGCATCTACCTTACATCAGTGAGATTTCTGGAGATTCAAGTTTTATGTCACTCAGAGTTCAGTTCAGTAATGAAAGTCTTTAAAAAGCTCTTTTATTTTAAACTATTATATAATCAATTCTTATTTATACACTTTGGGGTTCTCAAAAGCTTCTCCTATGATTTTCATGGAGATAAAGAATTTGGAGCTTTGGGGTTTATAAGAACTTTTCTGTCTTGTAGATGTACTTGCACGTCTTTAAAAAATACTTACATTTAAATAATTTATTTTAAATTAAAAAATAAATAATTAAAGATTTCTTCAAAATGGTGGCAGTTATTCCAGAAGTGTGAAACAATGGAAAATATATGCTTATTGATGTCAAATATGCTATCCACGAATCATTTGCATTTTACATAGTAGTGCACTCAGTAGCACTTTGGCCTGGTAGTTGTGTGTAAGATAGAACTATTGATGTGCATATGAAGTGAGCTTTAGAGTAACAAGTCTCTGTGTGTAAATATATATATAAACATACTTCATGAGCATATAATTATATTTTTTATTAACTTTAAATAAAATTTTCAAAGTAAATAATTAAATTTGAGATTTAATCATGCACCATTTAAAGACAATTTTTGAAAATTCAAAAAATTTAAAACAGTTGTATTATTTTTAAAAAAGGAAAAAAATATACATACAAGTCAAATTAACCAATGTGAAATTAAAACTGATTCTTTAATTTTTCTAACTTATTCTGATAACTGCAATCCATCTATCAAAAATGGATATTGGTTGCTGTAATTTTGAATAATGCAAAAAACTGATGTTAAATGTGTAGCTTGCACTATTCACAATGTGCAGCTTATAATAAATTGGGTGTATCATTCCATGTACTATTTAGACATGTTAGCTATAGCTACAAACATTGTGGGACATTTTAACCATTCCATAGCTTCACGCTCAAATTTTGAAAAGGTCCGATTGCATTTGTGACAATAAAAGAAATTAATCATTAGAGTAATTAACTGTAATTATTCTTAAGATGGAACTCATAGTATGCAACCTTTATGCTGCTGAAAACAAAATAACAAATTTAACTGCAGTTCAATGCCAATTAATGGGAAGTGTAATGAAATTGCTTTTGCCGCTAAAGTTAATCATAACATTGATGAGCTCAAATGAATAAATCATATTAGAAGTAATACCATCAACTAAAACATTGTTACACTTTTTGAAAAAAGAAAGTTCCAATCATTTTTATTGTGGTACAATGAAAGGGGCATTAAAAAGAGAACTGGAAAAAAAATCACATTTGTGAAAAATGAAAACAAGGCAAGTGAGAATCAACAGGATACTATTGAAACTGAAGTGCAAGAACATTTCTTTCTTTTGTTTTATTGCAACTGTTACTGATTCTCAATTTAAATTGTCATTTTTCACTGAAAAATATTAAATGTGGAATTTAAGAAGGTTTAACAAATAAAACTGTAAAACCAAACAGTGATTGCAGATGGTTACAGATTCTTGAAAAAATCAAAGAGTTTATCAGTCTGGAAAAATTAAGGAATTTTGCAAAAATATTTTAAAACTGAAGAAATTTGTTAATATATGAAAATATTTACCTTTTTGTCTTGTCAATGAGATTGATACACTATTAAAAATGTAATATTTAAAATAATAATAAGATGCGATTTTCCAATTTTTATGTTTTTTTTCTCCTAAATGAGATATTAACAAGTTGGATAAGGGTGTTATACAAAAAAGCAGCATACATTAAAAAATACTGTTTGTGTATCATTAATAAAGGAAATTATTGAAATCTAATAACAATAGTTAAAAAAAGAAGGGAAGGTTTTTAACAATTTTTGTGGTTAACCTGTATGAAGATCTATCTTTAAAATTCACCTAAAAAAAGAAAAAATAACAGAAAAAAGTCTATTTTTTGATGGAATCTGAAATTAATAACACAATAATTATGACATTAACGCAAGAATAGAAATAAATATGAAGAAATAATTGGAAAATAGGCTTTCTCAGCAAGAGAGTCATTGGGTAAAATGAACAATCTATTAGCATGTAGGGAAAATATAGCAAAACTTCTCTCATTATGTACTAGTTTTCAAAAAAAAAATCTTATTTGTACCTTCAAGTAGTGCTTGTAGTAAATGCATTTTTTCTGATGCATGCCAAATTTCCAATGATAAAATATCTCTTATATCTTAAAAATATATTAAAAAAAAGCTGTCTTTGCTGTGTAACTTATGATATAACAAATTTAATCACTATTATTTATTTATTTTTTTTTTTTTTTCATTTGATATATTTTCTGTTTTTACAAAATGTTTCTACATCCAAAATCATAATTTTTTCTTAGTTTTAAAACTGATGTACTTTTATTTATACAGGGTGATTCATAAAAGATGGGCAGAACTTTAAGGGGTTATAGTACACTTAAAGACAAATAATATTAAATAGGAGACTAAGGGTCCCAGACGTATTCCCAAGAAGATAGGGGGCATTAAAGTTTAGGATCCGAAATTTCAAATGATTATAAAAAATGGAAAAATTGGTCGATTCGTTTGCGGTTTTTGCAAAAAAGTTTCTTTATGCCAGTATTTTCTTGAAATAAAATTTTAAAGTTCAATTTCAAAAAATGCCGATAGGGGGCACTTTAGACTTTGAAGTAACAAACGACTATTTTTCAACGTTATTTTTTGTATTTCTTTAAATGATTTCGAAAGCTTAGACTTAAACTTAAATTTTGATCTAAAAATCTGAGTCCTAACGAGTAGTTAAGTAGCGTAAACTGAAATTTGAAATTTGAAACCCTTCTCCCCCCAGAACAAAAATCAGTTATTCCCGATCTTTGTGTCTTAGATTAGGCTTTAACTACTGCCGCGTTTTGCTAAAATTATTCTTTATGTCAGTATTTTCTTGAAAATAAATTTTTAAGAAAATTTTCAAAAAATTCCGATAGCGGGCGAGAAAGTCTGGCGACCAGTTTCTCGGGGGATTCAATGGGTGTCTCATAATAAGAGCCTTCAATTGTCCCCAAAAAAAGAAATCGAGGGGTGAAAGATCTGGCGAGCGAGCAGGCCAAGCAACAGGACCACCTCGACCAATCCATCTGTTCGGAAATGTGATGTCCAGATAGTTGCGGACGTCTCGTATGTAATGGGCTAGCGCTCCATCGTGCTGGAACCACATGACCCGCCGGATGCGTGGAGGAACAACGTTTAACAGGTCTGGCAGCACATGTTGCAGAAATGTGAGGTATGTTTTACCGTTGAGGCGTTCAGGAAGAAGGTACGGTCCGATTAGGTGGTCTCCGAGGATTCCTGCCCAAACATTGATGGAAAAGCATCTCTGATGAGCATGTGGATACGTAGCATGTGGATTGACATCCGCCCATACATGTGTATTGTGTGTGTTAAATGTACCTTCACGTGTGAAGGTACATTCATCGGTGAAAAGCACAGTTCGTCCAAAATGTGGATTTAGCGCGTTCTGCTGCAGAAACCAGCGGGCGAATTCAATACGATTTGGATAATCCCCTGGAGACAGTTTCTGGACTCGTTGCACATGAAACGGGAGCAAATGTTCATCCTTCAGTACCCTCCAAGTCATGGACTGTGAGGTATCCACCTGCCTAGCCACTGTTCGTGTACTTGTACTTGGCTGCGCCGCTACTACATCCAGAATGGCTTCTGCAACAACTACTGATTCGTCCTTTTTTGCACGACCTGTATTCGACCGGGAAGCGAGAAATGATCCCGTCTCACACAACTGTCTGTGCAAGCGCTCGAAAGTTTTGCAGTTAGGCAACCGCCTGTTGGGAAATCGCTCTCCGTACATTCGTTGTGCCTCTGCACCATTTCCATCTGCCGCTCCGTAAATTAAATGCATCTCAGCCTTTTCCTTATTCGTGAAGGGCACCATCTTCCGATTCATTACTACAGCGACTTACACTTGACTCACCGTTCAGTGGTTTTTATGCCTGAATCGTGTCGAAATTTTGCATACGTGTTCTTCTTCTTCCCCATTTGACATTTGCATACTTTCTGTCTCCTTCTTCACCCGGTGACTAGCGTCAGGAATGGAGCTTTAACGTTTGCATGAGCGACGTTTCCAACTGTGCCAGTGCCTTTATGAGTGAATTCCGACTATGCAGTCCTTGACGAAAGTTGTATTTTTGCCTCGTATCACAGCACAGAATCGTTGGGCATGGTTAATTAGTGCAAACTGAACTATGTTCAGAAGTTGAAATTTGAACCCCCTCCCCTCGCTACTGAACCACGCTCAGCGATTCAGATTTTGAGCTGAAAATTTAAGTTTAAGTCTAAGCTTTAGCAAACATTTAATGAGACACAAAAAATAACGGTATAAAATAGTTGTTCGTTACTCCAAAGTCTAAAGCGCCCTCTATCGGAATTTTTTGAAAATTTTCTTTAAAATTTATTTTCAAGAAAATACTGACATAAAGAATAATTTTAGCAAAACGCGGCAGTAGTTAGAGCCTAATCTACGACACAAAGATCGGGAATAACTGATTTTTGTTCTGGGGGGAGAAGGGTTTCAAATTTCAAATTTCAGTTTACGCTACTTAACTACTCGTTAGGACTCAGATTTTTAGATCAAAATTTAAGTTTAAGTCTAAGCTTTCGAAATCATTTAAAGAAATACAAAAAATAACGTTAAAAAATAGTTGTTTGTTACTCCAAAGTCTAAAGCGCCCCCTATCGGCATTTTTTGAAATTGAACTTTAAAATTTTATTTCAAGAAAATACTGGCATAAAGAAAATTTTTTGCAAAAACCGCAAACGAATCGACCAATTTTTCCATTTTTTATAATCATTTGAAATTTCGGACCCTAAACTTTAATGCCCCCTATCTCCTTGGGAATACGTCTGGGACCCTTAGTCTCCTATTTAATATTATTTGTCTTTAAGTGTACTATAACCCCTTAAAGTTCTGCCCATCTTTTATGAATCACCCTGTATATTAAAATTGAATTTTGAATTGCATTAGGTTTTTTTAATTTTTCTGTATTTTGTAGAAATTTTTATATACTAAGTAAATAGTTTTTATGGATAGATTATACATATACAGCATATATTATACATTTATATTCAAAAAATTTTTACAGATCAGTTATAAATAATATTAATTATAATTTTTTTTCTACTTATTACTGCATAATTATTTATAATTTTTTGAATAAATTTCTAGAGGTGTTATGGATGAAAGTGGTGAACAGTTTGTAGCTTATTTCTTGCCAACAGAAGACACTATGAGGAAACGGAAAAGAGGTGCTGAAAATGGGGTTGAATATGAAGATGAAGATGAGTATGTTATAGCATGAAATTTATTTTATTTATTATCAATTTTTTTTTTTTTTTTTTTAAGTTACTCACAAGTGTTGTTTTAATAAGTAGTGATTTTTTTTCCTGCTAAGTACCGAACACATTTTTAGAGTATTTTGCTATTTGTAAAATCTAGAATTACAGAAAACAAATAGTAAACAGAATTCAATCCACACTCGTGTGATTCATAAATATTGTAGATGAGAATGGCATACAAAATAATATTATTAATATTTTATACACTATCATTTTAATATTTGTACAGTTTTGTAAAATTAATTTAATCATTAAATTTTGTTTTGTTTGATGCTCATGACAATTTTGACCAACATTCCTGGAATTTTATTACTCAATTAGCTAAAAATAAATTTTATAGTATGATCACCTGAACTCTTACCTACTTTATTTTCTGAGACAAAAAAAAAAAAAAAAAAAAGGGAGAACAACAATTAAAAGTAAAAACTGTTTATTTAAAAGCCTATTTGTTCATTTTTAACCAAAATTGTGTTTCAAAATTGGAATTAAATGAACATGAACATTTTGGGCATCAAGCAATATATTGTTAAAATGCTAAAATTGTGATATGTTAAGTTCACTTTCTTTGTTTTCTTATTTTTATTTATTTATTTAAATGTGCATTTTACAAGTAAGAAAAGTATCACATGATTATTTAACTCATAAATTATTATACATTTAAACTATGATAACTCAGTATAGTAAAAAGTAGTTTCTAGATGCTTGGAAAACTTTTTAATTGGCACAAAATGCTAAGAATAGAATTAATAATTCCTTCCAATTAACTTAAATCTTCTATACCCATATTGTTTGCCTACAAATTGTTTCTATAATTATCAATCAAAAATTTATTTTGACTTTGCATATGTATATAACAGTCATTATTTCTTACAGATATGAATATAAAATGGCCAGAGAATATAATTGGAATGTAAAGAATAAAGCTTCTAAAGGTTATGAAGAAAATTATTTTATGGTATTTAGAGATGGTTGTGTCTACTATAATGAGTTAGAAACCAGGTAAGAATGATTTACTTAACACAATAGAACTCCTCACAATTTCCTCAATTTAACAATAACTTTTCATGTCCGCTTTCATCTATATATATTTCTATGTTGAATTATTTTCATATAAAGAAAGTTTTATTTAATGACAATTTTGATGAATTTAAAAAAATTTAGCAACAAGAATTGTCAGCTTTTTATATCTGTCGTTTGTTTATTGATCAATGTGAGATCGTAGAATGAGAATCAAAAGAAAGTTTGATTTTGAGAAATTTCAATTTTATAGAAAATTTTCCTGTTGAAATTTTTCCACTTATAGATTACTTCCAAGCTCCTGTATGTTATCTGCAAATTATTAATGCTCATGTGATTACTGCCTTTAAAAAAATAAAAAATAAAGTAAGTTACCATGCTTTTTCATATACAGGGTGTCCGAAAAGTCTGGAAACGGTCGAATAACTCGAGAAATACATATGAGATTGAAAAACGTAAATATACGTGTTAAATATTTTTAAATAAACTACTCAGTGATACCAAATTTGACCTTCGTAACCGACCCCATGGGGGTCAGAGGGGGTCCAACTTTGAAATCTTAAATTATAACCCCCATTTTTTATTGCAGATTCGGATTCTACGGACAAAAATACGCAGCTTTTGTATTTGATGTTTATTTCGAATCCTCGTTTATCACGGTGTATTCGAGCATATTAAATCGATACATTTTTCGGCTTTTCCAACAGAATTTTCCCTAATCGAAACTAATTGGGGAGAATTTATGACATCAAATTCCTCGTCTTTTGCAAGAATAGCGTTTCCTGAAAATCACCCGTGCCAATTATTTCGATAGTACTACACACAGGTAAAAATTTGACCCATTTGCTGTAGCGTCACTCCACAGCTTTTATAGAATATCTGTTTCATGACCAATGAGAATGTTCCATAACACAGTAAAGTACACTGTAAAAAATTGACACTTTTGCTGCATCGTCACTCCACCACTTTTATAGAAAACGATTACTTTACTGTGTTATGGAGCACTCTCATTGGTCACAAAAGAGATATTCTATAACAGCTGTGGAGTGATGCTGCAGCAAATGGGTCAAATTTTTAACAGTGTAGCACTATTGAGATAATCGCCACGGGTGGTTTTCAGGAAATGCTATTTTTGCAAAAGACGGGGAATTTGACTTCAAAAATTCTGCCCAATCAGTTTCGATTAGGGAAAATCGAGTTGGAAAAGCCGAAATATGTATCGATTTAATATGCTCGAATACACCGTGATAAACGAGGATTTGAAATAAACATCAAATACAAAAGTTACGTATTTTTGTCCGTAGAATCCGAATCTGCAATAAAAAATGGGGGTTATAATTTAAGATTCCAAAGCTGGACCCCCTCTGACCCCCAGGGGGTCGGTTGCAAAGGTCAAATTTGGTATCACTGAGTAGCTTATTTAAAAATATTTAACACGTATATTTACGTTTTTCAATCTCATATGTATTTCTCGAGTTATTCAGCCGTTTCCAGACTTTTCGGACACCCTGTATATTGCATTGTGGGAGGTGTTCGTTGAGTAAATACTAAACACTTCTTAAACAATCACATTTTTAATGAAAACATCACATCTACACTATTATTTACAACACTATATACATATTCGGATAAATGCGTAACAAATTCATAAATATTGTTATACCACAAAAACATGTTGGGTTGAGACAACATTCCAACACATATCACAAAATGTACTCTCAACGCCAAATTACTTCACTTCATGTTTTTAAAATAAAAGACAAAATATCTCAAGATATTTTGCCGAAAGTAGCAATAGCGTCACCTATAGATTCTATAATTTAAGGAAGGCAGTCATTTTGTTACAGCCTCCCCCTCTGGTTCCGCAAACGTCCTGGTGTGGAACCAGTAATGTTCTTAGGTTGTCTACCACGTTTCCTAATGGGTGCGACAAGCACAATGTCAGAACCATTACGCAGTTTTAAGGCTGAAGTGTGACATGTAGCAAGTAGATCATTAGGACTGTCCATACTTGCTATGACAAAAGTGGCGGGTGATTTTTGAGTTAAAATGATGTATGGTTCATCACATTTGGGCATGAACTTCGACTTTTTATTGTTAGAGGCTTTACTTATTGGATGTAAGTCAACCCAAACCTTATCTCCTAGAACAAAGCTATGTCCCTGTTTCCGTCTATGGTCAGCATATTTTTTCCTCTGATCTTGCTTAGATTCAACTTTGTCTTTGATTTCTTTGGTGAATTTTGCAAATTTTTTGAGATTAATCTCTTGGTGTAATCTCGGGTACAAAATTGTCATTTTGAATTACAGCATGAATGTCGTGCTGAACGTCATCTGTTGTTCTCAGATCTCTTCCAAACTGCAAGAATGCTGCTGTTTCTCCAGTAGTGTCATACTTAGCAGTATTTAGTGCAAAATGGATTGTTGGAAGCTTTTCTTCCCAAGAGCATCAGAGCCATCATAGAGGCTGGTGGTCGGATGCCACAGTAACTTCTGTTCCATCAATGTATCCTCTGAATTTATTAAGAGCCCAGGCCTCGCAGCGTTCCTATATTTCCTATAAATTTGAAAAAATAAATTCTATAAATTTGAAAAAATTGCTATTTTTCCTATATTTCCTATTTTTTCCTATATTTTTCATACCTCTACCCAGGTATGAAATTTTTCCGCAGATCCGCGATTTTCCTCTTTTTTATCATTTTCCGCTTTTCCGATTTTTTTATATCCTCAAAAGATCGCGGAAAAACGGGAATTTTGTTGAAAGATCGCGTAAAAATACGATTTTCGTCTAAAGATCGCGAATAAATGATATTTTCATAAGAAAAAAAACTGCAATTTTTATCAGAAGATCGCGAGAAAAACGCGGTTTTCGTCCAAAAAGCGCGATTTTCATCCAAAAAGCGCGATTTTCGTCTATAGATCGCGAATAAATATTATTTTCATCAAAAGATAGCGTGAAAAAAGCAAGTTTCATCAAAAAGTCGTGAAAAAACCGCAATTTTGTTCATAAGATCGCGAGAAAAACGCGATTTTCGTCTAAAGTTCACGAGAAAAACACGATTTTCGTCTCAAGATCGCGAAAAAAACGCGATTTCGCCAAAAGATCGCGAAAAAAAACGTGATTTTCGCTGGGTAAACGCGATTTTCGTCTAAAGATCGCGGAAGAAACGCTATTTTCGTCTAAAGATCGCGGAAAAAACGCTATTTTCGTCTAAAGATCGCGATAAAACGCGGTTTTCGTCCAAAGATCGCGAAAAAAGCGCGATTTTTGTCTAAAGATCGCGAATAAATTTTATTTTCATCAAAAGATGGCGAGAAAAACGCAAGTTTCATCAAAAAGTCGTGAAAAAAACCGCAGTTTTGTTCAAAAAATGCGATTTTTTATAAAAATATCGTGAGAAAAACGTGATTTTCGTCAAAAGATGGCGAGAATAATGCGGTTTTCGCCAAAAGATCGCGAAAAAACGCGATTTTCGTCAAAAGATCGCGAGAAACTGCAATTTTCGTCAAAAGATTTCGAGAAAACGTGATTTTCGTTAATAGATCGCAAAAACATGTGATTTTCGGTCTAAAGATCGCGAAAAAAATTCATATTTCATCAAAGAATTAAAAAAAAAAACCTTTTATGATAAAATATGACAAGAAAGGTGAGATTTCCCCCTAAGTATTGAAGGGAAAATGCAAATTCCATCAAAGCAATTCCATCAAAAAAATCATTTATAACCTTTATTTCAATTATTTTTTTTTTTTTTTTTTTTTTTTTTTTTTTTTTTTTTTTTTAATAAATGCAAATTCTGTAAGTGATAATGATTCAGAAAATAATTGTGAAAAATGTTAAAATGTTGAATATTTGGGGGGGGGGGGGGGGGGTGAGTGTTCAACTCCTGAAACCAGTATTTTAATCCTGAAGTGTCTTAAAAATTTCTGAAACAGTCTGGAATGAAATATAAATAGTTTACTTATGTTATTTACTTATAGTTTTTACAATGTTGATGTCTGTGTTGAACATATGTTAATGTATTAAAACATGTGTTAGTGTATTTACGTATAAATAAAATTTCCTATAAAATTCCTATATTTTCTTTAAAAAAATTCCTATATTTCCTATAATATTTTTGAAGAAAGTCACTTCTAGGCCTGAGAGCCCAGACAACTGCAAGTGCTTCTCGTTCTGTGGTGTGATAGTTGCGTTCTGCAGCAGTCAGCAATCTACTGGCATACTCAATCGGATGCTCTTCAGCAAAATTCAAAAGTCACTAAAAACAATACTTATAACCTAGAAACCAAATACTTTCCACTTAAGATCTTGGCTCCCTGGGGCCCTTTATGTTTTTGTGTGCTAAATTGTTAGTAAATTGTCCCCTTTTTAAATCCAATCATTGTTTAGGAGCCCTTTTCTATTTAATTATTCTCTGTTTCTACATTCCAATTAAGATCCTAGCCCCCTAAGGCCTGGTCAACGGATTCCTTGAACTTTTTGTGCACTATTCATTTTTCATTCCATAATTGTGTCACTTTCTCACTCCCCTTAAAGTTGAGTTTTGGACTCATCTACTACGTCCAACATTCACTTACTTTTATTAGGCTCCAGGACTTTGAATAGTGTCCTAATAAGTGCTCTCAGTTACATTTTGAATTATAAAACATCTAATTTGGTATTTTTTGGACACAAATGGTGTATATTTTCAGCTTTTTTGCAATGTCGTCTCATTTCACTGAAAGAAATCCAATTAACATTATTACAATCTCATCATTATTGTTTAAAGTTTGGAATAAAAATCTAAGTTGAGCTTGAGACACCCTATATTTTTGACTGAATTTGGATATTTTGGTCTGATTACACATTTAAAAATTGTCGTGATGGATATTATCAAGGAAAGTTTATTCCTTTAATGTAAAGGCATATTACTAACTATTAATTTCATAAAAATATTGAACTTTCTAAATCAGAGTTTGCTGTTGGCTTCATAAGCAAATCTGCTGGATTTTCTGAAGTTTTTATATGATTGAGTTCAGTACATTTTCATTAACATATTGATGTAAAAAATAAGACTTATCTATATTAGGGATGGGACGAATAGTGATTTTGCCGAATACCGAATATTCGACGGCCGAATATCAACTTTTTTTTTCCAATAAAGAAAATAAATTTTGATTATATATAATTTAAAAAATAGGAGCTCATTAATACTTATTACTCTTAAATTTGCTTTTAAATGTACTAGGTAGAATCTGTTGAACTTCGAAGGAAGAAAGTGTTTAAAAAGAAACTGTTTCATTGATTTGTAATAAACCTACAAAATTAGTTATAGTAAAAAATGCATTTTATATTGGTAAATCTAACTCTTAGACAAACGATATTTAACGTCAAATTAACAAAATACAATTTCTATAAAACTCAAATGTAGAAATTATTAAAATTAAACTTTAATCGTACATGTAAGCAGTAAAAAATAATAAAGATCCGTTACTATGATAAAGTTTCAATTTAGGTTCTTATGGTAGTATTCCAAAATGAAAAAAGCAAATTTATTCAATTTTGACTCAATTTTAGAATTTTTTTCTGTGAAATCTAAACCGGGCATCATTTTCATCATATCAAAATTTACAAATGCACATTTTGTATCTGTTCTCATCTTTTCAGAAAAAAAATGGCATTTTTATTTGATCATTTTGATTCAAAAATTGAAATCTTAATGCTATTAGCTGAAACAGATATTAAACTATTGATACTCTTTTAGGTGTAAATCAAATTTTGTAAATGAAATCAAAATTAACCGGCTTTTATAACAGAAGATATTTAAATTTCAATTTTCCCCTTTTAATGAGAAAATGGCAACATAAAAATACAGTAATATATTTCTTCCCTTTTTTCATTTGCTTTTAACAGAAATGGAGAAGTTTGAAAATTTGTAGTAGCAAAAATTGCAATACCGAAATTTCTTTTAAAATGTGAAAGTGTTGCCATTCGCAAAATGACGCATGTGTTATGCACAAATATGTTTGGCCTTTATAATATAGATTTTTAAATTTGTTAACATTTATTTTAACACAAAAAAATTATGAAATTGCATTATATTCTTTTATCTTAGTGTACATCAAATTGATTTTCAGTAAGTCAGGATTTTATAAGTGTTTTTATATCTTGAATTGTAATATATCATTCTCTAATGAAGACATTTCCCATACAATTAAATCTCCAACTTGGGCAGCATTTTCTAAAATATCACTCGTTGTTATAGGAAATACAGAAAGGCTGTGTATTTTTTAACAGTCGAATAACTGTATATTTTGTAAGTAAGAATGAGAATGGCCTCATGAATGAAGTAGCCAATTTGGATTAGAGAAAAAAAAATTTTGTAAGAAATGAAACTCTTTAAATCCTAAATTTATTTGGCAAGATATCTTTCACTATTCGGTGAGATTTTACCAATATTCAGCCGAAGTATTCGGTCAACAAGCCTTCAATATTCGGCAAAAGGGCCGAATAAGCCAAATACCGAATAGTGGCCGAATATTCGTCCCATCCCTAATCCATATGCATTTGGAATTTTTAAAGTTAAATTTTAAAAAATCAGTCATAATTGTTTATTTTATTCAAACCTTTTATAGTTTCAGAAAGCAAAGTATGTATAGTATTATAGTTGACAATAATACACATCTTTGCTTGAGTTCTGCAAGTTAAGTTCTGCAGTTAATTGTTGTTGTATCTAAATAAATCATTCTCCTTGATATCATAGCAATTTTGTCTTCCATCAGTATAACTATAAACATAAATTTATTTCATAATTTTTCTTTTTGTATTGTTAAAATCTGGAAGAATTATCAGGTGCATTGCATGAAGGAATTTTATTCTGATTGATTCGTATATAATCCCACACAATGATGCCACTTTTCCAGCAAATGACAGATTTTTTTCTGTTTTAATTTTTAAAAATCTGTGATTTTCATCAAGCGATTGTGAAATAAAATAACAGTTTTTGTCTAACAATCGTGAAATACAACAATTATTTTGTCAAATGATCATGAAATACACCAGCAATTTTTATCCAACTGTTCCCAAACTGTTTGACAGATGTGTGTTTAGAAAGGCTCAAGTGTTAAAGGTTTACAAAAAAAAAGATTAGTTTGTTATAAATTTCAACTGTTATTTAGTTGTCTGAGCGAAGCGAAGTCTTTATACTCAGAGATACGTAACGATATTAAAAGTCAAAAAAATTCTTTCGTCAAGCAAATCTCAAAAAGTACTTGTCGGATTTTGATTCTGTTTGTACCAATAGGTACCTATGAAGGTAATCTGGTGAATGCACTACATACGAAAAATTAGTTCCAAATAGTTTAAAAGTTATATTAAAAAAACTGATAAAAAAGCACAATTTATTTGCATACGTCGCAGAAATTTGGTGTGCGTGATTTTCACTAGCTGGATATTTTCGTAGATAACCCAATCGGTACATGGAGTAAATAGTAATCATTAACGCACTCAAAAATATTGAATGCAATAAAACATTTTAAAATTTAATCATGCAGGAAAATAAAACTGTTATTTTTTTATATTAAAAAAATGTCATAAAAACTTTGATTTTGAGATTTTGTGATAATCTCTTAATAGCATTTTTTGATCGCTAAAAGAATGTTTTATATATTTCGCGTGTGAAAATTAGAAGCAATTACGTTTTTAAATAAAAAGTTTCTTTCGTGACATCATTTTCCCTTTATATTTATTGTCTGAGCGAAGCGAAGTCTTTATACTCAGAGATACGTAACGATATTAAAAGTAAAAAAAAATTCTTTCGTCAAGCAAATCTCAAAAAGTACTTGTCGGATTTTGATCCTGTTTGTACCAATAGGTACCTATGAAGGTAATCTGGTGAATGCACTACATACGAAAAATTAGTTCCAAATAGTTTAAAAGTTATATTAAAAAAACTGATAAAAAAGCACAGTTTATTTGCATACGTCACAAAAAATTGTTGTGCGTGATTTTCACTTGCTGGATATTTTCGTAGATAACCGAATCAGTACATGGAGTAAATAGTAAGCATTTACGCACTCAGAAATATTGAATGCAATAAAACATTTTAAAATTTAATCATGCAGGAAAATAAAACTGTTATTTTTTTAAATTAAAAAAAATGTCATAAAAACTTTGATTTTGAGATTTTTTGATAATCTCTTAATAGCATTTTTTGATCGCTAAAAGAATGTTTTATATATTTCGCGCGTGAAAATTAGAAACAATTACGTTTTTAAATAAAAATTGTCTTTTATGACATCATTTTTCCTTTATATTTATTTTTATTGCATGTTTTCTTTTAACTTATATTTTGTTTGTGTGTTGAAGTCAATTCTGGTCACTAATTTTTCGGCATGGATACCACAAGCGCATCAGATTTGGCGCAATTTTTTCAAAGCCCATTTGGCGAAAACTCCGTTTTCAAATAACGCTTACATACACATTTTTAAATTATTTTCTATTTTCAAAAAGAACTTACAGTAAATAAAAATAAAAATTAATAACTATAAAAAGAAATATTTTATATAATTAAAAAAAAGGAAATGAAAGTAAATAAGCATTTTATGAGTAAATAAACAAATAATAAATAAATAAAGCCGGGTTACCATCTCAGGTAAAATAATGCCATTTTGACGCCAATTATGTCCCTTGGTGCATATGTAACATCTTTTCCCATTTTTCATCCATTTCCTGTTGGCATACAACTTTGCAATTTGGAATATTTATGCATGCCTGGGAGCAATACTGGAATTAGACATTGATTTTTTTTTTTTTTTAATTTGATCCAAAAAAGGGCAACGGGGGCTATTTTTTAAAGATTTATACAATTTATACTGCATAAAGGAGCCACTTACCTATTTTTATATACAAGAAGTAAGTAGTATGTAAAAACAATTATAGTACACATAAAAAAATACTTGAGATAATATACTAGAGATATAAGCACCGGGTTTGGCGAGATTTTTTTATGCCAATTAGGCAAAAACATTTAATAATATAATTGAATAAACGAAACATTTTCTGTTATTAAAAAAAAAGAAATAACAATCAATAGATGATAATATTTTTAGAACAAACAATTTATTATAACATTTATATGATAAACAGCATGTTAGGCAGCTGAACGCCATTTTGGCACCAATTAGGTACCTCAGTGTGTATAGGGCATATATGTGCCATATTTATTTGTAAAACTGAGCATGAACGTTTACCAAGCGTGTTTTCATAGTCGCTTACATCTTTTTGCAACATAGCGCATCTTTCGAAGCCAAAACTGCACAAAAGAGAAACAAGTTGGAAATCGCACGTGAAGCGTAGCAAATGAGGTGCGTTCATATGATAATGAAGTTTTAAAAATATCACTCTCATATATCAATCTCATAAAATTGTAAATAGTTAATTACAATTAAAATGCGAACCAAACAATGTTCCCTATACTCATTGTGTAATGGAATACTTTTGTGTGGCCTTGTAAGTCAATAACAAATGTTCTTTGCACAACAGATTATGCAAAATCTATATTATAATATGCACTTTATGATGCATATCAATATTATTATGTTCGAATGAGTGTAATAACATTAAAATGCATTTGAAACTTTTTTTTCCACTGACTGTAATGTAACGGCGTACTTTTGATTGTCTCTATATTTGATCTATGCATCCTATTTTCAAAAAAATTTGAAATGACTTGACAAAATTATGTAATAAGTATGTATTTTAAATTTCAAACGATTAAAATACATTTGAAACATTTTCCCCCATTGACCGTAATGTAACGGAATACTTTTGATCGTTGTAATTGATCTATCCATCCGATTCTCATAAAATTTGAAATGACTCGACAAAATTATGTAATAATTATATATTTTAAATTTCAAACGATTCGGTTGGGTAGTTTTTGCGTTGTTATATGCGGGCAGACAAACGGACGGACTGAACGACAACTATAGGTGCTACGTATTTACATAATTACGAATGCACCTAAAAAATCAATATTTGCAGTCTTTTTTTAATGTAATGCACATTTCGTAATCAGTAGGCTCGATAATCAGACCTCGTTTTTTTGCTTTAAAAGATGATATTTCATACGACGTCTTTTTTGGATTCGTCGTTTTTCCATATTTGATAGTATGCGTCTACTCGTTTTTGTAACTTCTTTTTGTAACTTTCTTCTTTATTATCAGCGACATTTGGATTTCCTATTTAAATAAAAATTCTTCTAAATACAAAGAATTTTGTTAAAATAAATAAATAAATGAAATGCGGACATCTATTGCTCAAAACACAAAATTTTTCCTATTAAGTTAATAAAAATCAGTAAAAACATAATTTTTATGATAATGAAAAAAAACCTAACTCCGTTTGTCTGCCCGCATATAACAACGCAAAAACTACCCAACCGAATCGTTTGAAATTTAAAATATATAATTATTACATAATTTTGTCGAGTCATTTCAAATTTTATGAGAATCGGATGGATAGATCAATTACAACGATCAAAAGTATTCCGTTACATTACGGTCAATGGGGGAAAATGTTTCAAATGTATTTTAATCGTTATGGTAATAACAGAGTCATATATTATGTACGTTATGGATTAAGTATGAATATTTCTCCACCAATTATAAATAATAATAAAATAAAATGCGGACAGACCAAAGTCTATATTTGACTGAAAACAACAACCATTTTCTAAATGCTTTAAAAAAATGGCCAATGAAAAGTGATATTTCAAAAGTATTATGAAATTAGTTAAAAACCATTTATTTTAAACTAAACGAATAAAAGATTTATATTTTTAATGAAATAAATGGGATTTGAAAAATTATTGGAAATTTATCACCATTGATGTATCAATATTACAATCAGTACTTTGTATGCAAAATGGAACAATTAGCAATCCTTTTTGTATCCGAAAAATGGTCGTTGCTTTTTTTAAGGTTAAAAAGTAGATTACGAAATATTCCTATACAGAGATGCCAAGCCCCCGCTTATTGCATAGCAAAATTTTCTTATAGGAAAAGTTATTTTTTAAATCCACAGAATGTTCCAATTTAATAAAACATTTTCTGTATTAAAATACTGGTATCCAAAATGCCGGAGACTTGGCAGCTCTGCCTATAACATTTTAATTGATCACGGTACTTTTTTTAATCGGATTCAAATTTAGTGAAGACAACGTTTTTTGGCCAAAAGCAGCCTTTTTCCACATGTGCAACTACGATACAATTCCTTGATGCTGAAATAAAATGTTTTGACTTATAATGTTCCTCTTATTTATTTATTTGAATTTTAAATAAAATGACTCAAAATCGCGTTTTTTAAATGTACGGAAAAAATGCATTTCGAGAGAGGGCAAAAAGAACAATATTTCGCGATTTATTACCTGCGTTTGGCTGAATGTCTTACTACCTTGTATTTAATACTCTTCACAATACTTCGCTGTTATATGGACTTAGGCGCTTTTATAAAAAGTTTGACGTAATTCGGGCTTATAAAAGTGAGTTTTTTATTGAATAATACAAATAAATGAAAAATGAATACTAAGAAATACTAATAAAAGAAAAATGAAGCATTATATTGATCTATGTATATTTAAAAATGCATCTGCTAGCACTAATTACATAATTTATGTGTATATGATAGGAGATAAATAGCTTTTGATTCTGTATTTCCATGCTATAAAGCATTAACGTTTGTGTGTTTTTCGTTATCATTGGGAGTACCTAGCCGATTTAAACAGAAAATGTCTGCAAAAAATGTTGGTAACCATCTTTGCTGCAAAATATGCTATATTTTGCGTAGGAACAATAATCACCATCAATGCACGAGAAAAAAAGCTCTAAAATTGAGAATTCTTTGATGTTGATATGACTAAAAATTTAAAATCTTTTCTTTGGTGGCAACTTTTAAGATATATTCAAAATGGATTAAGAAAAAAAACAGAGTTTTTTATCTATAAAATTTCTTTAATACCTGTATTAACAACTTTATATCCGCATATTTACCAATTATACCAGGTATTATCGTAAGTTCAAAATGGGGGAGTTTTCCACGTCCAACTACTAAAAAATTCAAAATTCTTTTTCAAAAAATAGTATATAAATATATATTATATTATTATTATATATATTAATAACTGATATAATATAAATAAACATATTGAAATATACACAGGGTATGTGTTTATATGTGTATATATATTTATATACTATTTTTTGAAAAAGAAATTTGAATTTTTTAGTAGTTGGACGTGGAAAACTCCCCAATTTTGAACTTACGATAATACCTGGTATAATTGGTAAATATGCGGATATAAAGTTCTAAGATATAATATTCTCGTTATGAACGATTTCTAAAACATTCAAAAACTTAATTTCACAAATTAAACTTTTTTTTTTTCTAGAAAAAGTTTTAAAACCAATTTATTGAGAATATTGCAATTTCTAGGATACTGTTGGTGTCAGAAACTATAACTTTGGCATCACAGTAACTTATAAGATGTAAGTGCTCGTTTAGGACAAATTTTTAAAAAAGAATTCCTTAACTCTTATCGACAACTTCATTGCATCCGTGGAAAACAGATATTCAACATTATAAACTATTCAGACGGATTTCACACCATATAAAATACACTCCATTCTCTTCAAACATAATAGTTTATGTTATTCATAGTTTCTCAAATCGGTGCGAAGCTTCTGTTTATGCTCATGACATCATTTCAAAGAGTTATATTTCCAATATAGGAAAATTTGGTATTTTATTTTCTGTATTACTTTTAACATTTTGCATATTTCGAATTTTATATCCATGCATGGTTTGCTTTTCTTTTATAAAAATAGTATATGCAACTTTATATATAAGATTTTGTAATTCTATGATTCAATATGCTTATTTTTGTCATATTTTATCACAATGAATGACCAATTAAAGGTAACATCTCATTTTCTTTACTTATCGCAAGTTATTAAATGTGCATTCTCAGCAATATCGCTCAGACTAATCCCTCTGAGGGAAGTCCTAGTTTTTATTGCATGTTTTCGTTTAACTTATATTTTGTTTGTGTGTGGAAGTCAATTCTGGTCACTAATTGTTCGGCACGGATACCACAAGCGCATCAGATTTGGCACAATTTTTTTCAAAGCCCATTTGGCGAAAACTCCGTTTTCAAATTACGCTTACATACACATTTTTAAATTATTTTCTATTTTCAAAAAGAACTTACAGTAAATAAAATAATAATAATAATTAATAACTATAAAAAGAAATATTTTATATAATTAAAAAAAGGAAATGAAAGTAAATAAACATTTTATGAGTAAATAAAAAATAATAAATAAATAAAGCCGGGTTACCAACTCAGGTAAAATAATGCCATTTTGACGCCAATTATGTACCCTGGTGCATATGTGACGTCTTTTCCCATTTTTCATCCATTTCCTGTTGGCATACAACTTTGAAATTTGGAATATGTATGCATACCTGGGAGCAATACTGGAATTAGACATTGATTTTTTTTAATTCGATCCAAAAAGGGACAACGGGGGCTATTTTTTTTAAAGATTTATACAATTTATACTGCATAAAGGAGTCACTTACCTATTTTTATATACAAGAAGAAGTAAGTGGTGTGTAAAAATAATTATAGCATACATAAATAAAATACTTGAGATAATATACTAGAGATATAAGCACCGGGTTTGGCGAGATTTTTTTATGCCAACTAGGCGAAAACGTCGCTTTGATTACCAGATACATATAGATGCTATAATAACACGTTATTTATTTATTTCAAAATGAAAAGAAAGGAATAAACGAAACATTTTCTGTTATTAAAAAAAAGAAATAACAATCAATAAATGATAATATTTTTAGAACAAACAATTTATTATAACATTTATATGATAACCAGCATGTTAGGCAACTGAACGCCATTTTGGCACCAATTAGGTACCTTGGTGTGTATAGGGCATATATGTTCCATATTTATTTGTAAAACTGAGCATGAACGTTTACCAAGTGTATTTTCATAGCCGCTTATATCTTTTTGCAACATAGCGCACCTTTCGAAGCCAAAACTGCACAAAAGAAAAAAAATCTATATTTGCAGTATTTTTTATTTTATTTTATTTTTTTAATGTAATGCACATTTTGTAATCAGTAGGCTCGATAATCAGACCTCGTTTATTTGCTTTAAAAGATGATATTTCATACGACATCATTTTTGGATTCGTCGTTTTTCCATATTTGATAGTATGCGTCTACTGGTTTTGTAACTTTTTTTTGTAACTTTCTTCTTTATTAACAGCGACATTTAGATTTCCTATTTAAATAAAAATTCTTCTAAATGCAAAGAATTTTGTTAAAATAAATAAATAAATGAAATGCGGATATCTATTGCTCAAAGCACAAAATTTTTCCTGTTGAGTTAATAAAAATCAGTAAAAACATAATTTTTATGATAATAAAAAGGTGACTTTTGTAATAACAGAGTAATATATTATGTACGTTATGGATTAAGTATGAATATTTCTCCACCATTTATAAATAATAATAATAATATAATAAAATGCGGACAGACCAAAGTCTATATTTGACTGAAAACAACAACCATTTTCTAAATGCTTTTAAAAAATGGCCAATGAAAAGTGATATTTCAAAAGTATTATGAAATTAGTTAAAAATCATTTATTTTAAATTAAATGAATAAAAGATTTATATTTTTAATGAAATAAAAAGGATTTGAAAAATTATTGGAAATTTGTCACCATAGATGTATCAATATTACAATCAGTACTTTCAATGCAAAATGAAACAATTAGCAATACTTTTTGTGCCCGAAAAATGGTTGTTGCTTTTTTAAGGTTAAAAAGTAGATTACGAAATATTCCTATATAGAGATGCCAAGCCCCCGCTTATTGCACAGCAGAATTTTCTTATAATAAAAGTTATTTTTTGAATCCGCAGAATGTTCCAATTTAATAAAACATTTTCTGTATTAAAATACAGGTATCCAAAATGCCGGAGACTTGGCAGCTCTGCCTATAACATTTTAATTAATCACGGTACTTTTTTAAATCAGATTCAAATTTAGTGAAGACAACGTTTTTTGGCCAAAAGCAGCTTTTTACCACATGTGTGACTACGATACAATTCCTTGATGCTGAAATAAAATGTTTTGACTTATGCTATTATTGCTTCCTCTTATTTATTTATTTGAATTTTAAATAAGATGACTCAAAATCGTGTTTTTTAAATGTACCGAAAAAAATGCATTTCGAGAGAAGGCGATAAGAACAATATTTGGCGATTTATTACCTGCGTTTGGCTAAGTGTCTTACTACCTTGTATTTAATACTCTTCACAATACTTCGCTGTTATGTGGACTTAACGAGCTTTTATAAAAAGTTTGACGTAATTCGGGCTTAAGAAAGTGAGTTTTTTACTGAATAATGCAATTAAATGAAAAATGAAGCATTATATTGATCTATGTACATTTAAAAATGCATCTGCTAGCACTAATTACATAATTTATGTGTATATAATAGGAGATAAATAGCTTTTGATTCTGTATTTCTAGGAAGCAGGACGTTTCGGTCCCGCCATTTCGGTCCTGCCATTTCGGTCCCGCCGTTTCGGTCCCGAGACACTTCGGTCCCGAGCCATTTCGGTCCCTAGCCATTTCGGTCCCAAGACATTTTGGTCCCTAGCCGTTTCGGTTCCAAGACATTTCGGTCCCGAGCCATTTCGGTCCCAAGACATTTCGGTCCCTTCTCCTGCAAACTGAAATTTTGTGAAATAAAACATAATTTTATAGGGAAAATTGCAGAATTTTTAAATTGAGGGCCATAAAAGTTTAGCATAATGCGATTATAAGTGCCCGAAAACCGCAAACACGTATAACTCTTATAAAAAATATTATAATTCACACAAATTTTGTATGGTAATCCTAATAATAATTGGTAATCCTAACGAAAATTGGTAATCCTAATTCTCAAAACAGTAATTTTAATATAAAAATCAAATTAATATTTTATTAAATAAATTTATTAATTAATAAATTATTAACTTACATAATGAATTTTACTTTAAAATAAACTCAATACATAATTAATTTTATATTCAATACATCATTATATTTCCAAGTAGTTCTAAACTGAAATTTATCTTTTACTTGTTTATTTATTGTATATTTAAAATTACAGAAATTTTAAATAATTAGTATAGTTAAAAATAAAACTAAAATAATTATTTTTATTAGTAGGAGCGAAAAGGTAATACAAATAAATAAATATATAAAAAGTTAGTTTTGACACTTAAAAATTGAGAATAAAATTATGTAAAAACATTATATTACATTTTGATATACTTTATTAAATTGTACATTATATTTTATATATAACATTTATATTATTATATTTTAAAATATTATTATATTAATTTTATGTAAATAAAAAAAATAATAATCATCTTATTAGAATGAAATAGGCCCAATTTCAATAAAATTAACTCACAAAAATTGTCTTCACGGCGTGAGAAGACTGTTAAACAGTGCAGTCAATTAAAAAAAAAAAAAGTGGCGGAGGCAAATTTTTAAAAACAATTTTTTTTCATAGCATGCCCAGTAACTAGATCACTGTTGCTTTCGCAATTTTAATAATGGAAAGTAACTTATGAAAACAAATTTATAAAATGCAACTTTGTATTATAAAAATAATAAAAAAATTGTTCTTCAATAAATATATCTCATTACTAAATTATCAAAGGAGAGGGTGTAGATGGGTGATTTGAGGAAATATGCATTTATTATAATTTATAACTGTCTAATTGAATTATTAAAGACATTTATTATTAAACTATTTGGAAGAAAAAAAACACTGTTTTTTTATTATTTAATTAATGCTAATTTAAAGGTTCTAAAAAAATGTACGTAAACATCCAAAAAAATATTTGTGGCAGTTTATATAAAATACTTTTTAGTTTATAGTAGTTTATAGAAGTTTATATAAAATACTGATACTAATAATTAATAATAAAATTTAAAATAATTATTCTGATTAATAATAATACTACCAAAAGCAAAAGACAATATCCCCTAAACTTATATCACATTGTTTAATCAAACAAAATTTTCAGCTCGCTGTGATTTCATTATCACGAGTTGTAAAAGTTTAAATTTATCGGACTCTTATGTTCAACTTTTTATAAAACTTGGGAGGAGGGAGGGAGAGAATTAAAATTTTTTTAAAAAGGCCCGAATAATGTCGAACTTATACCATTTTGCAAGCCCACAACAATTAGAATCTGACTTATAAGATAGGGAGCAAAGAAATAACAAGGAACGAAAGTTGCTGGGGACTGAAATGTCTTGGGACCGAATTGTCTCGGGACCGAATTGTCTCGGGACCGAAATGTCTTGGGACCGAAATGTCTCGGGACCGAAATGGCCAGGGACCGAAATGTCTCGGGACCGAAACGGCGGGACCGAAATGGCGGGACCGAAGTGGCGGGACCGAAATGTCGTGTACCCGTATTTCTATGCTATAAAACATTAACGTTTGTGTGTTTTTCGTTATCATTGGGAGTACCTAGCCGATTTAAAAAATAATGTGGGCAAAAAATGTTGGTAACCATCTTTGCTGCAAAATATACTATATTTTGCGTAGGAACAATAATCACCATCAATGCACGAGCAAAAAAAGTTCTAAAATTGAGAATTCTTTGATGTTAATATGACTAAAAATTTAAAATCTTTTTTTTTTTTTTTTTTTTTTTTTTCTTGTGGCAACTTTTAAGATATAATATTCTCGTTATGAACGATTTCTAAAACATTCGACAGTTTAATTTCACAAATTAAACATTTTTTTTTTTTTTTAGAAAAAGTTTTAAACCCAATTTATTGAGAATATTGCAATTTCTAGGATACTGTTGGGGTCAGAAACTATAACTTTGGCATCACAGTAACTTATAAGATGTAAGTGCTCGTTTAGGACAATTTAAAAAAAAGGATTCCTTAACTCTTATCGACAACCTCATTGCATCCGTGGAAAACAGATATTCAACATTATAAACTATTCGGACGGATTTCACACCATATAAAATACACTCCATTCTCTTCAAACATAATAGTTTATGTTATTTATAGTTTCTCAAATCGGTGCGAAGCTTCTGTTTATGCTCATGACATCATTTCAAAGAGTTATATTTCCAATATAGGAAAATTTGGTGTTTTATTTTCTGTATTACTTTTAACATTTTACATATTTCCAATTTTATATCCATGCATGGTTTGCTTTTCTTTTATAAAAATAGTATATGCAACTTTATATATAAGATTTTGTAATTCTATGATTCAATATGCTTATTTTCATCATATTTTATCACAATGAATGACCAATTGAAGGTAACATCTCATTTTCTTTACTTATCGCAAGTTATTAAATGTGTATTCTAAGCAATATCGCTCAGACTAATCCCTCTGAGGGAAGTCCTAGTTTATAAAAAGCAATGTAGTTTGCAAAATTCATGCATAACTGTTGTGAAAAATGTCATAGATTTTACTTTATGCATAATTACCTCCTTTTTTTTATTTTCCAAACGGCATTCCTGATAATAGCTAGCAATCTTATTTAGTAATTATTGCAGCATGTGATTATAAGTATTAAAAATTATTATCCGTATTAAAAATTTTACTGGTTTATATTTTAGAGTTCGTTTGAGTAAGAGAAGATTAAAACCTGGTGCTCAACCATCTAATTCCAAACTTATTGTGAAGCACAGATCTCTAAATGAAATGGAGTTCAAATCACAAGTATGTATTTATTAATATTAGATTGAAGTGAATATGGACTTCTTTTATGATTAATACGTTTATTTTCTTTCCATTATAATTATATTATTGTAGATTCATTGTTGACAAATTATGAAATTTAATATTTTCTAGAATTTACATGTGTGCATTCTTTCTTATTTATATTCAAATGGCTCATATAAATGTTTATATGGAAAGCCTTTTAAGTTATTTAATTATCCCCATCTTTTTGAAATAATTAAAATTTCATTTTAACTAGGAAAATTAGTGGAGGAATTTTTTTCTGGATATAATGTAACTCTAAACCAATTAATTCTTGAATTTTGTGAGAGATTTTCTATTTTAGGTCTGACTGTATTAATCTTTCTGTAATGTACTTCTGTTTTTTTTTTTTTTTTTTTTTTTTTTTTTTTTTTTTTTTCAATCAATTCTGCTTTAATATCATTTTGTTTTTGAAAAGTAATAAAATTTATTATTAATAATAGATAATATTTATAAAAATTACTGAAGATTTTCTTTTTTTTCTTTTTTTTTTTTTTTTTCTATAGCAATATTTTAGCTGATGAAAGTTTTGCTAAATGAAATAAATGCTTCAATATTGATTAATATTAATATTTGTCTCTTGTGTTTTCATTAATATATTTCCAGCCTCTAAAAATAATCGTTCACTTTAGACAATGCTTGCTAGTGCAATTAAAAATTTTATACTAAATCAGCAAGAATAAGAAAGTAATTCTTGTTCAGTTGCCACCATTTTAATGGATTGTTTATACCATTCCACCATTTCCTGAAATATTATTTCTAATACCATATTGAATTTGGAAAAAGAGAAAGGAGAAAACTAATAATAAGTACTACCTGATTATATTGTCAACCAAATTATATAAAACACCAAATTACACAAACTGACATTTTTTATTTTAAATAAAAAAAGAAATTAGTAAAACATTAATACAAATAAAATGTAGAAATAAAAATCAATTGATGGCGTAACAAACATGTAACTTGTTTAAAGTCAAATGAATGTGACATTTAGGATTAATTGTTGTTAGAATTTTAATCTACAGTTTGGCAATAGTTTTTGATAGTTTTTTGGTCAACAGGATAACCAAGTAGTACCAAAAATAACAATAACTTAGTACTTTAAGTTTAAAAATTACTTTAAGTAGCACCAAAATTTAAATAAATAACTGAATAATAAATAAATACATAAAAAGAGCCAAAAAAAATGAAGCAATTTGTGTAGAAAACTGTATTGACTACTATTAATTTATCTTATATTAGTTAGTTACAGAATTTGTTTTAATGTTTTTTTCACTCTAGGAATTGCGAATGACACAATTAGAAATCCCTGAAGAAGAGGAAGAAGAAACTCAAGAAAATGAAGAAAAGGGAGAAGGAGAAAATGAGAATGAGGAGAATTTTTTCAAAAATATTGATCAGTTAAAAGGTTAAAATTGTTATTTTATGGATAGATAGTAAATGATATAATATTATATACTCGGAAACATTTTTTTTTTTCATACACATTATCTTACAATAATGCAAGCATTATTTGATCAAGAAAAAGTCATACAGACTTCAAAAAGTTAAGCATCAACATCACTATACGTAAAATATTGCCTGCTGCATACATTATTTCTTATAAGTTTACATAGTAAGCGTTTTTTCCTTTTATATAAGAGTATAAAAAGGAGAAAAAAACAGAAAGAAAATCCTTAGAAAATTGAACTTAAAAAATGTAGATAGTGAAAGAAAATAAGAAAAATTGCCCATTCATTTACCCTATATACATATAGATATATCGTCAAAAACAATTATTTTAAACAATTTATTAAACAATTTATAAAAATATCACTACAAAATATAAAAGAATACGAATGGTTTCTTTTACAGTTTACATTAAAAATATTCTCCAGCTGATGCACTAAAAGCACATCATTTTGTTTATATTCCTATCATATAAAATTGTTTAGAATGCGCATATTTTTGTTTGGTAGATTTTGTCTTTTACTTTCAAAACTTTTCTTAAAAAATCAACTATTTGATTAAGAAAGCTAGATTTTTTTTTAATAATAGCAGTTCTTATTCCACTTTTTATTATAAATTTAATTATTTTTCCTTGTCATAATCATTAATTACATTATTCATTCAAAGGCATCTAATCACATTCTTCATTTACACTACATCAAAAGAAATTTTCTAATTACATTCTTCTGATTAACCCTACTGCCCTTTTATCGACATGCCTGAAAAAAAAAATTCCTTACTGAAGTATAAATTATCATAAAATAAAACTGTTTAAATTTGAATATTCCTATCATGGTTTATTATTCTCACCGGTAAAATTTTGTATTAAGTTTTGTATTATTTAATGGGAACATTTATTTTTCTAATTCTGTTATTGAAAATGTTCTGCTTGGAAAGCTGGATATATAAAAATCAAAATTTGACATGATAAAAATGGGCGTTATTTGAAAGTTCCTTTCAAAAATATTGATCAGTTAAGTGGATAGATAGGGAATGATATAATATTATATGATCGGGAACAGTTTTTTTTTTCCATACACATTATCTTACAATAATGCAAGCAATATTTCATCAAGGAAAAGCCATACAGACTACTAAAAGTAAAACGTAAACGTCAATATACGTAAAATATTGCTGGCTTTCATACATTACTTCTTAGAAATTTGCATGGCAAACGTTTTTCTCTTTTATATAAGAGCATAATGCACAAAAACCTTGGAAAATTTAACTTACAAAATGCAGGTACTGAAAAAAAAAGATGAAAAATTGCATATTCATTTATTCTATATATGCATATCGTCAGAATCAATTTGTTTCGAAAACTTTCCTTAAAAAGTAAAAATGAATATAAATGGTTTCTTTTATAGTATACATTATAAAATATTCACCAACTCATGCAGTATAACTACTTCATTTCCTTATTTTCCTATCACAAAATTGTTTAGAACACGCATTTTTTTGTTCTTTTGACCCTTCCTTTTATGATTAAAACTTTTCCTTAAAAATCATCTGTTTCATTATTAAAGCTAGAATTTTTGAACAATAATAGTTCTTAGTTTACTTTTTATTATAAATTTAATTATTTTTGCCTGGACAATCATTAATTATATTATTAATTCAAAAGCATCTCAAATTTTCTAATTTCATTCTTCTGACTAACTCTACTACCCATTTATTGAAATACCTGTGGGAAAAAATTTTCCTTAATGAATTATAAGCTATCATAAAATAAAACGAATTAAATTTATATATTCCAATCATTATTAAATTATTCTCACCAGTACAATTTTACAGTAAGTTTTGTCTTATTTAAACCGAGCTATATTTTCAATTCGGCTTTCTATTTAGAAAAATTGGTAATAAAAGATTAAAAATTCTGTTACAGATGCGAAAACAATGGGCATAGGAAAGTTTTTTCAAAAATATTGATCAGTCAAGTGCTTAAAATAGTAATTTAATGAATAGATAATGAATGATATAATACTATACCATCAAGAACAGTTTTTTCCATATACATTATCTTACTAAAATTCAAACAATATTTCATCAAGGAAAAGTCATACAGGCTTCTAAAAAGTAAAATGTAAACATCATTATACGTAAAATATTACTGGCTTCCATACATAATTTCTTATAAGTTTGCATAGTAAGCATTTTCCCCCTTTATATAAGAGCTTAATGCACAAAAAACGAAGAAAATTTAACGTGCAAAATCGAGATACTAAAAGAAAAGATGAAAAATTGCTCATTCATTTACCCTATATATGTGTATCGTCAGAAACAACTTTTTTCGAAAACTATCATTAAAAAGTATGAAAGAATACAAATCGCTTCTTTTATAGTATACATTATAAAATATTCTCCAGCTGATGAAGTAAAGCAACATCATTTTATTATTTCCCAATCATAAAATTGATTAGAACACGCATATTTTTGTTCATTTGATACTGCCTTTTATGTTAAAAACTTTTTTTAGAAAATCATCTGTTTCATTATGAAAGCCAGAATTTTGAAACAATAATAGTTCTTAGTTCATTTTTTATTATAAATTTAATTATTTTTGCCTGGATAATCATTAATTATATTATAAATTCAAAAGCATCTCAAATTTTCCAATTTCATTCTTCTAATTAACTCTTTACAGCTCATTCATCAAAATGTCTGTGCGAATTTTTTTTTTTTTTTTTTTTTTTTTTTTTGCTTAACTTGGTAGAACTCAGGGTAGAAATAGTTTTAACTTTGTCACCAATAAAATCAAATTATAACCGTCATTTTATTTAGGCGGAGACAATCCTTATAAAGGGTATAGCCGGGTTTCTTAGTAAAATATGCCCTTGAGTCAACCACATCGAGTCCTACATGAATCGACAGCCCATAATAAGAAATTCATTTCTCCTCAGTTTTAAGTTTGTATCTCAAGACCATGGGGGGGGGGGGGGGGGTAATGGCCCTAAATGCCTGTTTTGGAAAAGAGCGCATTGTGACGAAACTACTAAGCAGATTTCAACGAAAAAAATAAAGGATGTAAAAAACCATCATACAAATGTTTGATAATTTTTTCAGATTTTTTTAAACAAAAGAACAAGTTTTCTAACATTTTTCCTGTTTTTAAATGTACATTTTAATTAAACATAAACTGAAATTTCTGAGTGACCACCTTAATTTTTTTTGCATTAAATACTATGAGACATGACGCATATTCACTATCAATTTCAATTTTCTACGTATGGTGCATCATATTAAAAAAGGGCAAAATCATATTCCAGCGGATATGTGGGGCGTGTCTCAGACAAATTCCACGCCTTCTTTTAAAAATACCGTTCGAATTACACTGCTCAAAACAATTAAAGGATATTTGAAGTTTTATATAAAATAAAGATATAAACGAAATTTTTTTTCCCGAAAATAGAAGAAGAGAATCACAAATGCAAATTTTTCTGGTTTTCAAACTGTGGAGTATGCAAAATTTGAGTTCGACGTCAAAAACGTCGTTTCAGCGGCAGCGAATGAAATTTGACTTTCAACTGGATAAAAGAGAATGAAGTCAAGGATGATCGGTATTCAGTGATTGCTTTGTTTCGATGAGTACGATGTCTCAGCGAAGTCATTTGACAGATTCAGAAGCTTGGAGAATTGTTGGTAGGTTAGAAGGGAGCGAAACTCAAGCCGAAGTAGCGCAAGCCGTTGCAGTGTTACAAAGTGTCATTTTCAGGATCTGGAACCGTTTTTTGGAGAGTGGATGTGCAGGCCGAAGACCAGGGCAAGGTCGTAGACGGGCAACAACGCCCAATGAAGATCGGTATTTAGCGTTAACAGTTCGCAGACACCGAAACATGAACGCTACTCTTCTCCAACAACACCTTCGCTCGGCTACAGGCACCACGATTTCAACTCAGACTGTCCGAAACCGGCTCCATGCTGTAGATCTGTGTGCTCGCCGACCGATGGTATGTGTTAGATTAACATCAAGGCATCGTCGCGACCGCAGGGAATGGGCAACCGAGCATGTCAACTGGAGGAGAAATGAATGGAGCAATATTCTGTTTTCTGACAAGTCCCGTTTTTCTGTGCATCCGGATAATAGGCGTATTTTCATCTGGAGGGACCGTGGCAGTAGGAATAATCCTGCGTTCGTGCACGAAAGTGTCAGATTGGGCGGTGGAGGAGTGTTGGTGTATGGTGGCATCTGCATTGATGTGCGCACTGACCTCTACATCATTCGAGATGGAGCTCTCACTGGTCGCCGATATAGGGATGAAATCATCAGACCTATTGTAATCCCTTACGCTGCAGCAATCAGAGATAACTTCATTTTAATGGACGATAACTGCAGGCCACATCGTGCAAACCTGGTGGAGGATTTCCTTTTCAAGGAAGGAATCGTTCGAATGGAATGGCCAGCGTGTTCTCCAGACATGAATCCAATCGAGCACGTTTGGGACGCTCCAGGAAGACGAGTTTCTGGCCGCCAACAACCCCCACAAACTCTCCAAGAACTGGAAAGAGCTCTTCTGGAAGAGTGGGGCAGAATACCCCAACTCGTCATTAATAGCCTCATTGAGTCCATGCCTCAAAGGTGTTCAACGTTGCTGGCCGCCCGTGGAAATCATACCCCTTACTGAAAATGATTTTCTTTGAAGAAAACACCTTTTCTTATTCTTTTTTTCTCATATGCACAAATTGTGTTTTTTTTCCTTTTGTACACAAATGCACAATAAAATGCATTTTTCTCTGCCAAACATGTGTAATTTATTCTCATATAACCTACTATGTCTGTCGACCATGTATCAATAAGCTAAAAAGTTTCCCAGATACAAAATCCACCTAAAACTGCAATATCCTTTAATTGTTTTGAGCAGTGTAGTATGTGAGATTTGAAAAAAAGGCTTGAAATTTGTCCGAGACACGCCCCACAATCCCGCCGGAATATGATTTTGCCTTTTTTAATATGATGCACCATACGTAGAAAGTTGAAATTGACTGTGAATATGATCAGGTCTTATAGTATTTCATGCAAAAAAATTAAGGTGGTCACTCAGAAATTTCAGTTTATTTTTAATTAAAATGTTCATTTAAAAACAGGAAAAATGTTAGAAAACTTGTTCTTTTGTTTAAAAAAAATCTGAAAAAATTGTCAAACATTCGTATGGAGGTTTTTTTACATCCCTTATTTTTTTCCTTGAAATTTGCTTAGTAGTTTCGTCACAATGCGCACTTTTCCAAAACAGGCATTTAGGGCCATTACCCCCCATAGTCTTGAGATACAAACTCCAAACTGGGGAGAAATGAATTTCTTTTTATGGGCTATCGATCCATGTAGGGTTCGATGTAGTTGACTCAAGGGCATATTTTACCAAGAAACCCGGCTATACCCTTTTGCGATAAAATAAGTTGAAGATTACTTTTAAAAGATAAGTGTTTACAGTTGCAAAAATCATACGCACTCCGGGTTAAAAAGACCCAGCGCGTGTACTCCCAGATTAATGAAATATAAATTATCATAAAATAAAACTATTTAAATATGAATATTCCAATAATGATCTATTATTCTCACCAGTAAAATTTTTTGTAAATTTTGTTTTAATTAATCGGAAAAAAATTCTGATACAGTTAGGAAAGTTTTTTTATTAAAAATTGGTGATAATAGATTAAAAATTCTGTGAAAATATGAAAAAAAATAGGCATTTTTTAAAAGTTTCTTTTTTTAAATACTGATCATTTAAGTGGTTAAAATCGTTATTATATGGATAGTCAATAAATGATATAATATTATATGATCGCGAACAGTTTTTGTTGTTGTTGTTGTTGTTGTCTTGCAATAATGCATGAATATTTCATCAAGTGATATGAAAAGTGATACAGACTTCTAAAGCAAAAACGTAAACGTCATTATACGAAAAATATTGCCAGCTTCCATACAGTATTTCGCATAAGTTTACATAGTAAGCGTTTTTCCTTTTTATATAAGAGCATAATGCACAAAAACCTTAGAAAATTTAACTTGCGAAACGCATATACTGAAAAAAAAGATGCAAAATTGCTCATTCATTTACCCTATATATGTATATCGTCAGAAACAATTTGTTTCGAAAACTATCATTAAAAAGTATAAAAGAATACAAATGGTTTATATTATGATATACACTATAAATGTTCTCTGGCTGATACAGTAAAACTTCATCATTTTATTATTTTCCTATCATAAAATTGTTTAGAACGAGCATATTTCTGTTCATTTGACTCTGCCTTTTACTTTCAAAACTTTTCCTAAAATATCATCTGTTTCATTATGAAAGCCAGAATTTTTAAACAATAATAGTTCTTAGTTCACTTTTTATTATAAATTTAATTATGTTTGCCTGGATAATCATTAATTATATTATTAATTCAAACGCATCTCATATTTTCTATATTCATTCTTCCGATTATATCTTTACTGCTCATTCATCAAAAAGCCGGTAATTTTTTTTTTTTTTTTTTTTTTTTTTTTTTTTTTTTTTTTTAATGGTATATAAATTATCATAAAATAAAAACTATTTAAATTTGTATATTCCCAAAATGATTTATTATTCTCGCCAATAAAATTTAATTCTAAATTTTGATTTAATTAATCGGAAAAAAGGAAATTTCTAAAACAGTTAGTGAGAAATTTTTATTTTGAAAAACTGGTGACATTGGCAACATTTGGTGACACTGGTGACAAAATTAAAAATTCTGTAAAAAACGTGAAAAAAAAATGGGCATTATTTAAAAGTTTTCTTTTTTAAAATACTGGTCATTTAAATGGTTAAATTCTTTATTATATCGATAGTTAATGGATTATATAATATTATGTGATCGCGTACAGTTTTTTTTCCATACACGCCGTCTTATAATAATGCACGAATATTATATTTTATGGATAGATAGTAAAAAATATGTTATGTGATCAGTAATAGTTTTTTTTTTTTTTTTTTTTTTTTCGTACACATTGTCTTCCAATGATGCAATCAATGTTTCATCCAGGAAAAGTCATACAGGCTTCTAAAAGAAAAAAACGCAAACGTCATTATACGTAAACTATTGCCGGCGTCCATACATTATTTCTTATAAGTTTACTTAGTAATCGTTTTTCCTTTTTATATGGGTGCATAATGCATAAAAGCATAATGCATAAAAACCTTAGAAAATTCAACTTGCAAAATGCAGATACTGAAGGAAAAGATGCAAAATTGCTCATTCATTTACCCTATATATGTATATCGCCCTGAAACTACATCATTTTATTATTTTAAAAAAAGATGAAAAATTACCTAGCGCAATATATGTATATCGCCAGAAACAACTTATTTCGAAAAATATCCTTACAAAGTTATTCTTAAAATTTAGTGGTAGAACTGTGCGAACCCTGAAACTACATCATTTTATTATTTTCCTATCATAAAATTGCTTCGAGCGCACATATTTTTGTTCGTTAGATTCTGCCTTTTACTTTCAAAGCTTTTTTTTTTTTTTAATCATCTGTTTCATTATGAAAGCCAAGAATTTTTAGCAATAGCAGTTCTTAATTCACTTTTCATTACAAATTAAATTATTTTTACCTGGCATAATCATTAATTGCATCATTAATTTAAAAGCATCTCACATTTTTAATAACATTCTTCTAATTAACTATTTACTGCTCATTCATCGAAATGCTTGTGAGAAAATTCTTTTTTCGCTTAATGAACTATAAGTTATCATACAATAAAACTATTTAAATTTGTATATTCTAATCATGATTTATTATTCTCACCAGTAAAATTTTATTGTAAATTATATCCAACTTAATCGGAAAATGTTTTTTGATTCAGTTAAGTAAAAATTTTTGTTTATAATAACTGGTGAAAAAGATTAAAAATTCTGTAAAAGACATGAAAAAATAGGCATCATTTGAAAGTTTTTTTTCAAAAACATTGATCAGTTAAGGGGTAAAAATCGTTATTTTATGAATAGATAGTGAATTATTTAGAATTATACGATAGGAAACACTTTTTTTTTTCTATGAATTGTCTTGCAGTAATGCTACCATTATTTGATCAAAGAAAAGACATACAGATTTCAAAAAGTAAAGCATCAACGTCACTATAGGTAAAATATTGCCGGCTTGCATGTATTAATTCTTATAAGCTTTCATAGTAAGTGTTTTTCCCTTATAAATTAGAGCATAATGCGCAAATACCTTAGAAAATTTATCTTAAAAAATGTAGATGCTGAAAAAAAGATGAAAAATTACCTAACGCTGTATATGCATATCGCCAGAAACAACTTATTTCGAAAAATATCCTTACAAAGTTTGAAAGAATACAAATGGCTTCTTTTATAATATACATTAAAAAAATACTCCAGCTGATGCACTATAACTACATCATTTTATTATTTTCCTATCGTAAATTTTTTTAGAACGCGCATGTTTTTGTTCATTAGATTCTATCTTTTACTCTCAAAACTTTTTCTAAAAAATCATCTGTTCAATTATGAAAGCTAGAATTTTTTAACAATAGCAGATTTTAGTTCTCTTTTTTTATATAAATGTAATTATTTTTGTCTGGATAGTCATTAATTACTCTATTCATTCGAAAGCATCTCAAAATTATAATTACATTCTTCTAATTAACTCTCTACTGCCCATTCATCGAAATGCCTGTGAGAAAAAAAAAATTTTGGATTAATGAAATATAAATTATCATAAAATTAAAACTATTTAAATTTCTACATTCCAATAATGATATATTATTCTCACCAAAAAAATTTTATTGTAAATTTTGTATAACTTGATCGGAAATTTTTTTTCTGATTTAGTTAAGGAAAAATTTTTGGTTTGAAAAACTGTTGAAAGAAGATTAAAAATTTTGTAAAAGACATGAAAAAATACACATCACTTGAAGGTTTTTTTCAAAAACATTGATCAGTTAAAAGGTTAAAATCGTTATTTTATGAATAGATAGTGGATGATTTAGCATTATATGATAGGGAACAGTTTCTTTTTTTTTCTATACGCATTGTCTTACAGTAATGCAAGCATTATTTCATCAAGGAAAAGTCATACAGGCTTCAAAAAGTAAAGCATCAACGTCACTATACATAAAATATTGCCGGCTTTCATACATTATTCCTTATAAGTTTACATCGTAAATATCTTTCCCTTTTATATAAGAGCATAATGATCAAAAACCTTAGAAAATTTAATTTTAAAAATGTAGCTACTGAAAGAAAAGATGAAAGAATCCTATTCATTTACCCTGTATATGTTTATCGCCAGAAACAACTTATTTCGAAAAATATCCTTATAAAGTACGAAAGAGTACAAATGGCTTCTTTTATAACGTAAATTAAAAAATACTGTCCAGCTGATGCACTATAACTACATCATTTTATTATTTCCGTATCATAAAATTGCTTAGAACCCGCATATTTTTGTTCATTAGATTCTGCCTTTTACTTTGAAAAAACTTCCTAAAATATCATTTGTTTCGATATTCAAGGCAGAATTTTTCAGCAATAGCAGTTCTTATTTAACTTTTTATTATAAATTTAATTATTTTTGCCTAAAATTTAAAATTTAACTTCCAAAATGCAGATACTGAAAGAAAAGATGAAAATTTGTTCATTCATTTAATCTATATATATATATATATATATATATATATATATATATATATATATTGTCAGAAACAATTTATTTTAAAAATTATGATTAAAAAGTATGAAAGAATACAAATGGTTTCTTTTATAGTATACATTAAAAAAGTCGATGCGCTAAAACTACATCATTTTATTATTTTCCTATCATAAAATAGTTTAGAAGACGCATATTTTTGTTAATTTGATTCTGCCTTTTACTTTCAAAACTTTTCCTAAAAAAATATCTGTTTTATTATAAAAGCCAGAATTTTCAAACAATAATAGTTCTTAACTCATTTTTATTATAAATTTAATTATTTTTGCCTGGATAATCATTAATTATATTATTCATTCAAAAGCATCTCAAAATTTTAATTACATTCTTCTCGTAAACTCTTTACTGCTCATTCATCGAAATGCCTGTGAGGAAAAAAAATTGCCTAACGTAATATAAATTATTATAAAATAAAAATATTTAAATTTGTATATTCCAATGATGATTTATTTTTCTCACCAGTAAAATTTTATTGTGAATTTTGTTTTAATTAGTAATCGGAAAAAAAAACCTCTAATACAGTTAGAGAAAAATTTCTATTTTGAAAACTTGCTGAAAACGATGAACAATTCTGTAAAAGACATGAAAAAAATGGGCATTATTTAAAAGTTTTCTTTTTTTAATACTGTTCTTTTAAGTGGTTAAAATCGTTATATTATGCATAGTTAATGAATGATATAATATTATACGATCGCGATTTTATTTTTTCTATATGCATTGTCTTACATTAATGCAAGCATTATTTGATCAAGGAAAAGTCATACAGACTTCAAAAAAACAAACATAAACGTCATTATACGAAAAATATTGCCGGCTTCCATACATTATTTCTTAGAAGTTTACATAGTAAGCGTTTTTCCCTTTTATATAAGAGGATAATGCACAGAAACCTTAGAAAATTTAAAAAATGTAGATACTAAAAGAAAAAATGAAAAAATACCCATTCATTTACCCTAGATATGTATATCGTCGGAAACAATTTATTTAAAAAAAACATCATTTTAAAGTATGAAGAATACAAATGGTTTCTTTTATCGTATACTTAAAAAATACTCTTCAGCTGATGTACTAAAACTACATTATTATATTATTTTCCTATCATAAAATTGATTAGAACATCCATATTTTTGTTAATTAAATTCTGCCTTTTACTTTCAAACTTTTCCTAAAAAATCATCTTTTCCACTATAAATGCTAGAATTTTTTTAACAATAGCAGTTTTTAGTTCACTTTTTATTATAAATTTAATTATTTTTGCCTGGATAATCATTAATCACACTAGGCATTCAAGAGCATCTAATAAATTTTCTAATTACATTCTTCTAATTAACACATTACAGCCATTTCATCAAAATGCCTCTGTGAATTTCATTTCTTTTTTGCTTAATGATATATAAATTATCATAAAATAAATTTATTTAAATTTGTATATTCCAAACATGATTTATTATACTCACCAATAAAATTTTGTTGTACATTTTGTTTTATTTAATTGGAACTTTTTTTTTTTTTTTTTTTTTTTTTTTCCTGATATTCAGTTAGGGAAAAATATCTATTTTGAAAAACTGGTGACAAAAGAATAAAAATTCTGTAAAAAATATGAAGAATATAGGCCTTATTTGAAAGTTTTTTCAAAAATATTGACCAGTTAAGTCAATAAAATCTTTATTTTATGGATAGATAGTGATTGATATAATATTATATGATCGGGAACAGTTCTTTTTTATTTTCATGCATTATTATCTTACAATAATACAAGCGATATTTATTCAAGGAAAAGTCATATAGATTTCTAAAATTAAAACATAAATGTCATTATACCTAAAATATTGCTGGCTTCCATACATTATTTATGGTAAGTTTGCATAGTAAGCGTTTTTTTCCTTTTGTAAAAGAAAATAATGCACAAAAACCTTAAAAAATTTAACCTGAAAAATGCAGATACTGAAAGAAAAGATGGAAAATTGCCCATTCATTTGCCGTATATATATACAAATATATACCGTCAGAAAATATTTATTTCGAAAAATATCATTAAAAAGTATGAAAGACTACAAATATTTTTTTTTATAGTATCATTAAAAATACTCTTCAGCTGATGTACTAAAACTACATTATTTTATTATTTTCCTATCATAAAATAGATTAGAATGCGCATATCATACACAAGTCACAAGTTCACAGATTCTAACTTTAACTTTTAAAACTTTTCCTAAAAAATTATCTGTTTCATTATTAAAGTCATATTTTTTTAAGAATAATGGATTTTAGTTCACTTTTTATCATAATTATAATTCTTTTTATCAGGATGATCATTAATCACATTATTCATTCAAGAGCATCTCGAATTTTCTAATTACATTCTTCTAATTAACGCTTTACTGCCATTTTATCAAAATGCTTCTGAGAATTTATTTTTTTTTTAATGAAATATAAATTATTGTAAAATAAAATGAATTAAATTTGTATATTCCAATCATGATTTATTCTTCTCACCAGTAAAATTTTATTGTAAACTTTGCCTTACTTAATCAGAATTTTTTTTCTTTTACTTACCCATCATACGAGTATAGGGTAAATCTTGCAATCGTTTTGAAAATTGAAAAAAAATTTGACGGATTTACACGTTTTAGATACTGGAGATTTCGAAAAACATATTTTTAGAAAAAAAATTGCCGTCCGTCTGTCTGTCTGTCTGTAAACGCTCTACCTCACGAACAAATTGAGATAGAGACTTGAAATTTTGTATGTACTTAGTATGTAAGAATGGGACGAAGCCTATTGAATATCAGCAACCTCGATTATCCGGAACTATTTTTTCCAAATTCTCGAAAAATTCATTCTGATGAAAGGTACATAAAAATTTTCAAATTTTTTTATTTTAAGGAATGCATGTAAAAGGCAATAAAAAAACACTAATTTTGCATTAAGAACGAAGTCGATCGGATTATTAGTTGTCGAGATATTTGTAATCCTGTTTTCCACATTCTTCGATTTTTCATGATCCTGTATTTCATTCAATTTTCAATTCAGAGGTATATTTTAATTGAAAATGAGACGCTTAATCCGACGCAGCAAACTGTTAGTTAATATGATTATTATTTTTGGAGTTATAAGGATGTTTCTTTTATGTAGTTTGGTACTTCTTGAGTAGTTTGGCGTTTTATATAATTTGTTGAAATTGGTGCATCAGCAATTCATTAATAGAGTATCACTATGTGTATTAACAACATTTAAATTTAGTTTTGAAATTGAAATACATTGTATAAATAGTTTTCACATATTTTATTTTCATATGCATATAAATGATGGGTAAGTATTACGGTGGCCTCCAACGACTAGTTTTTATTCAGTTAGTAAAAAGTTTGTTTTTTGTGAAAATGATTAGAAATTTTGTAAGAGAAATGAAAAAATGGGCATCATTTGAAAGTTTTTTCAAAATCAGTTTTTGATCAGTTAAGTGGTTAAAATCGTTATTTTATGGATAGATAGTGAATGATTTAACATTATATGGTCGGGAAATTTTTTTTTCCATACACATTATCTTACAATAATGCAAGCAATATTTTATCAAGAAAAAATCATAGAGGCTTCTAAAAGTAAAATGTAAACGTCACTATATGTAAAATATTGCCGACTTTCATTCATTGTTTCTTATAAGTTACATACTAAGCGTTTTTCTCTTTTATGTAAAAGCATAATGCACAAAAACTTTAGAAAATTTAACTTACAAAATGCAGATACTGAAAGAAAAAATGAAAATTTGCTCATTCATTTACCCTATATATATATATATATATATATCTTCAGAAACAGTTTATTTCGAAAATTATGATTAAAAAGTATGAAAGAATACAAATGGTTTCTTTTATGATATACGTTATAAAATATTCTCTAGCTGATGCAGAACTGATGATAAAACTACATCATTTTATTATTTTCCTATCATAAAAGCTTCAGGTTCAGTGTGTGCTTCTACCTTTTAAAAAAAAAATGTATCATTCGGGAGAATGAAATTCACTGTTATCGGAGCACGTTCAGATTTTTTTTTTTTTTTTAATTCGAAAAATATTTACGTTGTTGAGAGGTCAATGTTGTTTTCTGAAACTATTTTTGTAAATATTTATTTAAAAAATTACTAATAAATAATGCTTGGATGTCAGTGTCATTGAGTTGTAAAGCCTGGCGGAAAATTTTTCGTATCTGTTCAAAGAAAAAAGATATATCGATACTTAGATGTTCGAAAAACTGTGATCTACAGAGTGGTTCCATGTAGTGCTCTAAATGTACATAGTATGTATTTCATGATTTTCAGGCTCAAAATACTTCTTTTTTTTGTGAAAAAAATAAGAGATTATGCGTAAAACAATTACTGCCGACTAGACCACAAATAAGAAATCCATTATACTTTTTTGAATATCTCATTGTAAGTACTGTAACACTTGTTGTATAATACGTAAAGGTAAGAACTGTCCCGTTATTGCAGCAAAAGATGTTGAAATTCAAGCCTTTATAGAAACTAGAATCTATATTTCGTTGGGTAAACGACGCTGTAAAATTCATATTTCTTGATCGGTCTACAGTAAATTGGTTCTGCAAGGTTTACTCTCTGTATGCATCGATGTATGAAATATATATTGAAAGTATTTAAAACAATATCAGAAATGTACAAAGCAGAAGTCCTCGATTTTGATACACTGGACACTTTGCCGAAAATGATTATTATACTCTCATGGGTATATCTATGTACCATTTTAGATATATCTTTAAACTAGTAAAGTTCAAAATACGTTCCTCAAAAAAGAGATCATTTCGTACTTACTTTGCAGTGTTACTTGTTAAACTTAAAACTGGTCTCTCTAATAGTGTTCTGTCCATATTATTCAATATAAGAAAAATAATAATATCTTCTTTAAATATGCAAAACAGACATTGATTAAGAACTTTGTCCCACAACACCTTGGAATGGAACACATCACCAGAACACAGGTTATTGAAAAATATACGAGGCCTTTAGCAGTAAGATTATATATTCCTGATGACGACAATACTGTAATGATTATTTTTGATAGCACGTATGTTTATATCAGAAAAGTGCGAACTAAACCTGGGGAAAAAAGATTATTGAAAATTCCTTTTTTTTTTTATGTTGAACAGTAAAGTAGTTAAAATCGTTATTTTATGGATAGATATGAATGACACAATATTATATGATCGGGAATATTTTTTGCATGCACATTGTCTTACAATAATGCTAGAAATATGTCATCAAGGAAAAGTCATACAGACTTCAAAAAGTAAAACATAAACATAATTATACGTAAAATATTGACGGCTTTCATACATTTTTTCTTATAAGTTTACATAGTAAGCGTTTTTTCCTTTTATATAAAAGCATGATGCACATAAACCTTTGGAAATTTAACTTACAAAGTGCAGATACTGAAAGAAACGATGAAAAATTGCTCAAACATTTACCCAATATATGTATATCGTGATAAAAAATTTATTTCGAAAACTATCATTAAAAAGTATGAAAGAATACAAATGGTTTCTTTTATAGTATACAGCATAAAATATTCTCCAGCTGATGCTGTAAAAGTACATCATTTCATTATTTTCCTATCATAAAATAGTTTAGAACGCGCATATTTTTGTTCGGTAGATTTTGTCTTTTACTTTCAAAACATTTCTTAAAAAAACAACTATCTCATTAAGAAAGCTAGAATTTTTTAACAATAGCAGTTTTTAATTCAGATTTTAGTATAAATTTAATTATTTTTGCTTGGCATAATCATTAATTACATTATTCATTCAAAAGCATCTAATTACATTCTTCATTTACATTACATCAAAAGAAATTTCCAAATTACATTCTTCTGATTAACCCTACTGCCCTTTCATCGAAATGCCTGAAAGATTTTTTTTTTCTTAGTGAAACATAAATTATCATAAAATAAAACCATTTAAATTTGAATATTCTAACCATCATTTATTATTCTCACAGGTAAAATTTTATAGTAAATTTTGTATTATTTAATCGGAAAATTTTTTGTATTTCGAATTCTGTTATTGAAAATACTCTGTTTGGCAAACTGGGTATAAAAGATTAAAAATTCTGTAAAAAACATGATAAAAATGGGCATGATTTAAAAGTTTTTTCAAAAATATTGATCAGTTAAGTGGTTAGAATCGTTATTTATGGATAGATAGTGAATGATATAATATTATGTGATCCGGAAACAGTTTTTGTTTCCATACACATTACCTTACAATAATTCAAGCAACATTTCATCAAAGAAAAGTCATACAAACTACTAAAGGTAAAACATAAACGTCATTATACGTAAAATACTATCGGCTTTCATATATTATTTTTTACCAGTTTACATAGTAAGGAATTTTCCTTTTGCATAAGAGCATAATGCACAAAAAACTTATAAAATTTAATTTGCAAAATGCAGATACTGAAAGAAAAGATGAAAAATTTCTCATTAATTTACCCTATATATGTATATCGTCAGAAACAATTTATTTCGAAAATTTATAATGAAATAATGAAAATAAATTCATTAAATATGAATAAATTTATAATGAAATAGCCATCATTTTTGCATGGATGATTATTAATTACATTATTCATTCAAAAGTATCTCAAAATTTTTAATTACATTCTAGTTAAATCTTTAGTTCTAGTATCTAGTTAATTCTAATTAAATCTTTACTGCCATTTCATCAAAATGCCTCTGAGAATTTTATTTCATTTTTGCCTACTGAAATGTAAATTATCATAAAATAAAACTTTTAACTTTTTTTTTCCTGATACTAGGGGGGCCCCGCCCCCCTGCTCGCTATGCTCGCCAACCCCCCCCCGCGTAATCGCTTCGCGATTCCAAATTATTGGCTACCCCTGCTTGCTGCGCTCGCCAATACCCCATGGTATGAATAAGCAGTTGTAGACCTTTCAAATGATGTGTCACACGACTGGTGTTGTAAAGAAATTAAAAATGTGCCCCCCTGGGGGGGGGGGCAGAGTGGGAGGCGACACAAAAGAAATCCATAATATGAATAAGCAGCTGCAGACCTCTCGAATGATATGTCACACGACTGGTGTTGTAAAGAAATTAAAAATGTGTCCCTTGCGGGGCAGAGTGGGGGTGACACACAAGACATCCATAAAATGAATAAACAGTTGCAGACCTTTCAAATGATGTGTCACACAATTGGTGTTGCAAAGAAATTACAAAATGCGTCCCCTCTGAGGGCAGAGGGGGGGGGGTTACACACAAGATATCCATAATATGAATAAGAAGTTGCAGACCTCTCAAATGATGTGTCACACGATTGGTGTTCTAAAGAAATAAAAAATGTGCTCCCCGGGGGGCAGAGTGCGGGATGACACACAACACATCCATAATATGAATAAGCAGTTGCAGACCTTTCAAATGATGTGTCACACAACTGGTGTTGTAAAGAAATTAAAAATGTAACCCCCCCCCATGGGGAAAGCAGAGTGTGGGGGTGACACACAAGACATGCATAATATGAATAAGCAGTTGCAGACCTTTCAAATCTTGCGTAACACGACTGGTGTTGTAAAGAAATTAAAAATTTGGCGAAATATTACAGTTATCGCCAAGTTGGCGTCACTTTTGATAACTAATTTTGGTCGCCAAATTTGGCGATATATCGCCAAGTTGGCGACAAACTTGGCGATTGTTGGCGATGGTAACCTCTCCTCTCTTTATGGTAACCCATACGGCGATGCATAGACGGAGCCCTTTCCTGATTGGTCTATTCGACTCATGGAAGGAGTGGACAACCCGGATTCGTTAGTTCCGGAAATCTTCCACATCAGCATCATTCCAGGAGTCATTCCTTTTAAGGCTAGTTTTTTTTTACTATAGAAGGATAATACACTGTAAAACATTTGTGTAACGTTACTCCATAAAATTGGTGGCAGCTTTGCTGCCTCCAATTTTATGGAATGATTTTTTTCACCTATATAATGGTGTAATTTAAACATATATTAATGGTGTAACATTACAATGTTACACCGGTTATATCAGTTAAATTACTCCATAAAATTGGAGGAAGCAAGGTTCCTTCATAAGATTGGAGGCAGTAAAGCTGCCACCAATTTTATGGTGTGTTACAAATGTTTTATGGTGTAGTATTATGTGATACAGTTTTTTTAATTTGATATCTCAATAAATTACGCATAATTTTCGACGATTTTATTATTTTTTATTTATTTTTTTTTCGATGAATTCAAAATACAGTCGAGTCTCTATATAACGAAATCCACCGTTCCAGTAAAAAATTCGTTATATAGAGAAATTCGATGTATAGAGAATGATGTTAAAAATCGTATTTAATATGTGATATTTGAACAAATATTATTTTTAATCTTTTGAATAAAGCACTTGAAATATTTAAAAGTAAATATTAACCTAACATTTTATTTCTTAATTATTTAAGTTGTTTCAAAAAAGAGAACAGACATTTATTTGAAAGCTTAATGAAAATCAAATGAGGAAGACTTACATTAATTTCAGACAAAGATATCTGTAATTTGTTGTTGTTTTGATTTTAAAATTAATACGCTCTCTCTTTCAAAAAAAAAAAGGCTTAATTTTTAGCAAGGAATGAAAAATTGTCGTTAACATTTTCCTCCATTTGAATGCCTCTCTTATGTGCTTCTCATTGATTCCTCTTTTACGTGTGTATCAATCCAATTGACTTGATTTTGAGAAGGATGTGGAAAGGTGTGTGGGAGGTGGGATGAATTCGTTGGATTTAAAGAACAAAGAGAGAAGTAATATATATATATAAAACTCAGCACTGACGATAAATCAAAAATAAGTGATGGAAAATTGATTCCATATGATTTTGAAGCTTTTTAAAACTGAATAAATTAAGACCAATTTATGAAAAAATTCGTTATATGGAGATAGATATTTCGCTAATTAGAGACTGTTTTTTAATGTAATCATGCGAAAAGGGGACCGTTCCTACTAAAAATTCGTTATATAGAGAAATTCGATGTATGGAGTTTCGTTATAGAGAGACTCGACTGTATTACGTAAACCTTGAAAAAAGAATTACTTTAATTTTCACTGTATATCTAAAATCATAATGCGAGCAAATCTTTTGTGTATGTGCGTATGTGTATGTGTGTGTAATTTTTTCTTAAAAACGGCTCTAATAATTTTCACTAAATTTTGCACCCTACCGTTTTCAGGCACTGGGCTCGGTCATATCTTCGAGAAAATTCCATTGGTAGGTCTTTTTGATTTATAATGGATCAGGGTTAATCTAATAATATCTGAAAAACAGGTCAATCGATTTTGACTAAATTTTGTATCCAACCGTTTTCGCGCACGAGAATGGCTAGGTCACATGTTCCAGAAAGTTTGATTAGAGAAAAAAAATCGATTGCTGTTCTATAAACTGTCGATGCTGTGCGCTAGTTGATAAAGCAATTTCATCATGTGACAAAACGTATGATTGAGACATCTCTTCAGTGGCGTAGCTATGTCTTTTGATGTTTTTTGGCGCCCGGGGCCAGCAAGAAATTTTGCGCCCCCACCCCAATACAGATATATAACAATTTCTCTCAATTTGGCGCCCCTAGGCCTCTGCGCCCGGGGCGGACGCCCCCCTTGCCCCCCTTTAGCTACGCCACTGCATCTCTTGACATTAGTATGACAAGCATACGCAAGATTTTACATGATCATATAGCCGTGAAAAAGATTTGTACATGTTAGTTTCTGCATAATTTGACAATCGCTCAAGAAAAAAGCTCATGTCAAATATATATATATATAAAAAAAAAAAAAAAAAAAAAAAAAAAAAAAAATGCAGTGTGTCAAAGTTTGCGTATAACATCTATACAGCTGACGAATCCTGAATCTAAGCGTATGAAATCCAAAGTAAACAGCAATCGACTGTATGGGTCTTTCAAGATGAGTCAAACACAACAAAAGTTGTTCATGCAAGAAGCATATTGAAAATGAATTAATAGTTGTTTGTTTGTTTTGGAGGGGATAAATAAGCATGTGGCTAGAAAACATCTTGAGAATTATAAAATAGACAGTTCTGAATCGTACACAAACATTTGTTTGCCGGAAGTCGTTTGTAGAAAATAGAAAAAACAACCAGCGACGATAACAACGCGAGCGCTCACACATTGGCCCAGATAACTCATTATTTGACCATTTAAAAAATAGAATTGATAAGCCATGAGCCGTACAGTCCTGATTTGGCACCGAATGATTTCTTCTAGATCTCGTCTGTGAAGAATAAATCACGGCATCAAAAATTTTAGACGCCAAAAGAAGCGGTTGATGGGTTTAAAATTCATGTTTTGTGATACCACAATCATATTGTAAAAGTTGCTATGAAAATTGATTCAAACATATGCAAAATTGTCTCGAACATCAAAGAGAATATTTTGAAAAACAATAAAATTATTTTCAATGATAAGTATCCAAATATAGTTGCACGTGCAATGTTGTGTACGCTGTATTGGCACTAATCAATGTACATATGGATACATCCCCTCATCTTTTGGCTTCATTTCAGGAATAACGTATTTTGAGCATGTTCTATTGACGGTAATTTCCAGAATTTTCAAGCTATGTTTTTGAGACTTTTACAAAAGTTGCTCTATACGTTTAGCTAATACATTATGCAAATTACATTTTGATTGCCGTCATGCATATTCAGTGAAACATTATTTAGTAAACCTATTCATTTTTCATACATTTTTTGTTATTTTTTAATTTTGATTACTGGATATTATGTACAACGTTGTTTGAAACGAAAAGTTTTTTATATTAAGAACTCTGCAAACTGTAGGCAAAAAACTTGTCAAATTTCTTTACTCTTTTTATAAAAACCTTAATTTTTCTATGAGTGCACAATGTACCATCATAAAAATTATGTAAGGCATTTAATCATAATCTGCAATTTGAACGCTTTTACTATATTAGTTTTGATAGGGTTATCCAAAAAATATTCGTTCTTTTTTAACTTGTTGACGGTCCCCTATGAAATTTCGAAAAAATAATATTCGCGGAAATATGTCTTGTTTTATTCTGTTAAAACACCCGGATTTTTAGAATAATTCTTCATGTATTATTCTAGATATTTAACAAAATGTCTAAAATCGCAAATGGCCGGTCACAGGGCCCTGACTACCACCGAAGCAGCCGGAGCACTGCCCCGGGGCTCCAAACTGGTGGTTTAAAAAAAACTTCGATTTTGGTTTCTTGTCTAACTTCCTATAAAATGCCCAGCACCTAGCTAAAAATTAACAATAATTAAAAAAAAAAAAAATCAAAGTGCTAGAGTAAATGTTACTGCTGGTCCGTTGGTATACTCCATACGCTTCGCATGCAAAAGCAGCTCTAGAGCAGACAGCAGAATGTCAAATCGAACAGGGCCTGATTAATGCACAGGCCTCCGGCGCCCCGTCTATTGGCCCAACTATTTCAGGGGCCTACAAATTATGTGATTGATTTTTTTCCTTAATCAAATACTTTCAAATAATATTGTTTTATAAAATGTAAAACGTAAAATTTAAATACTCTGAATGATTCAATGAAAATTTTAGAAGCTTTTAACCTAGGCACTTTTCACGAAACAACTTTGTCAACTTATCAAGTAATTTTTTTTCTGAAAGTTTCGCCTAAATGAGTAGGTAAAGGGACCAACTTCAGCTTGATCGGGCTCTGGAGCCGAATGTGTCATGTCGCGCCAGCATGTTTGCCGATTCTACCGAAGCTAGTGTAAGGAAGAAAATATGGGTTTCTGATCGGTTGAATAATATAAAAAGCATCTAAAAAATTCTAGAAAATCCTTCTTTTTTATCTATTAATAAATACATAAAATCGAAAAAAAAAATAAAATCCATATTTCATCTTTTTAGGCTTATCGTACTGCGTACGATTAAATAGCAGCGTGCGGAAAAAAAAAGACCTGCGCCCGGGGCAAAGTTTTAATGTGCGCCGGGCGGGGGGGGGGGCCCACTAGTTTGCCCAGGGGCCCCCAAGTTTATAGTTACGGCCCTGGCCGGTCACCTTTGGCCATATAGTCTATAATAAATTTCAATCTATTCAGTTGGGCAGATTTTGCGCTCTTACATCCCGGACAGACGGACTGGACGACGATTTATAGGTGTTACGTATTTATATAATGACGAACGCAACTAAAACTCCTTTTCTTTAACTTGAGTAAATTTTCTTGTTTGTTATAAAGATGATAGATGCAATTTCTTTAACATCTGACAAATAAATGCTATTTGTTTATTTGTTCTTTTTCTAAGCATAAAAGCATCTTTAAATATGGTCCCTGTAGATGCCAACCTCACCATACAAAAGGCCTTAAAATACATTTATTTCTGAAACAAGGCTATTTTGTCTACATGAAAATAAAATTTTTTAAAACTAAATCTCAAGTTTGCTTTACTTTTCAGAAAAATAAAACATGTTATTGTTGTAATAGTAACTGAAAGTTCATGTGGGAGCAATATTTGATAAAGAAACAGTAAGTAAGAGTAGAAATATTTTATCTCCTTAAAAAAACTGACTTTATACCGGGTGTCCCAAAAATGACTGATGGATTTTTAAATTCAATAACTTGCAAACGGTGACAGCTATTTAAAAAATTTTTGCAGGAGGGTTATGTATAATGTCAGGAGTTTTTTTACCGTAATTTTTTTTTATTTTAGTTCGCATCTCAAACAATAGGTGGCTCTGACGGCGATTGAAGGCCAAGTCGACGCTTCACTCAGCATTGATCACCTGGCCTTCAATCGCCGTCAGCGCCACCTATTGTTGTTGTTTTTTTACTGTTTTTTTACTGTAAATAAAAAATTACAGTAAAAAAACTCCCGATATTATACATAACCCTCCTGCAAAATTTTTTTAAATAGCTGTCACAGTTTGAAAGTTTTTGAATTTTAAAATCCATCAGTCATTTTTGGGACACCCGGTACATTCTTAAGATACTGAACTTACATTGTATTATGCCAATGTCTACAGAAAAAAATGCAACAAAAATAGCCACATTAGCCTAAACTGATATTATAAAGAAGTAACGTTTGTTTCTGCGCAGAAATCTCAGTATCTGCAGACCTGATTTTAAAAATAACGGAGACAAATAGATAATGACAGTTTCTGCCCAACATAGTATGTATAATCAGTGTTCTACAAAATTCCTAAATTACGATTTCTGTGCAAGCTCAGGAAGTAATAAACCGACTATAATAGTAATGGTTGCGAATCAATGGTGACACTCTGTGTTGCTACACTGTATAAATTTTTGCTGAATTCTGTCCAGTCATTCGACCGTTTTTTGAAAAAACGGTTACATAACAGTAATTTAATTATATTCTGACCATAAAACGGGCAATAATATGGTCAGAATAGCGAAAAATGACGGTTGTGTAACCGTTTTTGATAAAAATGGTCGAATGACAGGACAGAATGCTGCAAATTTTTAACAATGTATACTGTCTATATTCTATGCTGGTGCCACTAACATCTGGGATAAGCAGGAACAACAAATGTTCTAAAAAACCTTTAAAACTTTCTAAATTACATTTCTGTAGAATATTAGGAAATGCGAAGCCGATTTCAAAATTAATGTTCGCAAATTAATGATGGCAGTCTCTTTTCTAACATAGGCATTTTATGTTAGTGTCACTACCCCTAGAGAGATTGTAGTCTCTTAGAAAAATAACTTAGCTTTTGACATGTTGGTTAATTTTAACATGTAAATGCACACTAAGATTGTTTCTAAAAAACTAAAAACTTCAGATAAATACTGCACTGTAAAAAAAAAAAAAAAAAAAGCGTTGAATTTGCAGCAAAAACTTCTGGCAGCAATGTTACCACCAGTTTTTGCCGTAAAAATTGCTGTAAAATTAAATATAATTTTTTTATTACATCTATTTTTACTGCAATTTTTACGACAAAAACTGTTGGCAACATTGCTGCCTGCAGTTTTTGCCGCAAATTTAACGGGTTTTATTTTACAGTGTGAAAAAAACGTATGAATTGAGCATAAAAGTTTGATAATATTTCCTAAATTATCATTTATTTAGAATTAGCTTTAGTTCTTATTATTATTTTAAATCTCATTTCGGAATAATGAAGTATAATAATGAAATTTAGTCAAACTGTGGCTTAAATGGAAAATTGTGAATTATTCTTAAATATACTATTTATTTCTAATAAAAAAATCCAATATACAAATGACACCTGGCATATTTCAACTATTATACGTGAGCAAAGCCGGGGGGGGGGGGGGGGTTGCTAGTTACTTATAAGATGCAAGTGTTTCTTTCTAAGAACGGTTGTTAAGAATTTCGAAATGCAAAAGGGTGAAATACGCGACAAGCGGTTTAAAAATGTCCTAAATTACGATTTCTTTGGAATCGTTAAGACAGAAACTTGAAATTTGACATGGCTGTTTTCTTTAATACGGAAATACATGCATAAAACAGATTTTTTTATTATTATTTAAAAGGCGCTCTAAATTTACTTTTATTTTTATGATACTGGAAGAACTATTAGAAAAGTTGAAACTTGGCCTGGTGATTGTTGCTTTTAAGATAGAAATACTCACGAAGAATGATTTCTAATAAAATTCGAAACTCTAAAGATCGAAATGAGCAGAAAACTTTTTTTAAATATTGAAAATTGCGATTTAAATAGATTTGATCAAAATACTTGTTAATTAATAAATTGTACATCCGTTTCAAAGGCAAGAAAATAGCACATTTCAACAACTACGCATGCAAAGCACACTGTAAATTTACGGCAAAAACTTCTGGCAGCAATGTTGCCAGCAATTTTTACCATAAAATTTGTAATAAAATTAGATGTATGTTTTTAATTACATTTCTTTCAAAGTGCAATATATTGTACTAGAACCTATAATTTCTAAAATGATTAATTAATTTACTCTTCTAAATCACACTTTCTACAAATTCGCAAAATTCTTTTTTATGAAAACAAGAGAAGTGTTCTATAATTGATAGAAGGATCTTCAAGATGTAAGATACTTATTACTTTTACTCAAAAAACAAGATTCTGTTTTTCAAAAAGTAATATACTTCACACAAATTTTTTGCCGTTCCTGAAAATTTCGATAATGCTATAACAACCTTCAAATTATTTGGAATCATACGAATTTCTCTCTTGTGCTGCTTTTCCATAAAGGAATCTTATGAACTTAGTAAAAGAACCAGAATATATTTACTATATAGCCATTAAAAAAAATTGGATGCTTCGCAAAAAAAAAAAAAAAAAAAAAAAAAAAAAAAAACAGCGAAATCCATACAAGGTTTTTGCCGTTCCTGAAAATTTCTTTGATGAAGTAACAACCTTCAAATTATTGACGATCATACGAATTTCTCTATTCTACTGTCTTTTAGTTAATGATAAGCCATAAAGGAATTCTATAAATTTATTACACTAACCAGGATATATTTCTACAGCTATTAAAAAAAATTGAATGCTTCGCAACAAAAAACAAAATCTACACAAAATTTTTACTGTTCCTGAATTTTTTTTCGATGTAGTAACAACCTTCAAATTATTTGTGATCACATGACTTTTTCTCTTGTGCTGCCTTTTAATTGATGATAAGCCATAAAAGGAATCTTAGTACTTGTAGTAAATGTAAACTTAGTACTTGAATATATTTGTACAACCAAGGAAGAAAATTGGATTCTTCACAATAAAAAGCAATAAAATCCATGCAATTTTTTTCCATTCCTGAAAATTTCTTTTATGTAGTTACAATCTTCAAATTATTTGTTATCATACGAATTTCTCTTTTGTATTGCCTATTAACTGATGATAAGCCATAAAGGAACCCTATAAATTTTGTACACGAACCAGAATATATTTGTACCGCCAAAGAAGAAAATTCGATGCTTCGCTCTGAGAGGGGAGAAGCATTCTCTGGCCATTTCTCGGTCGATAGGCTTGACGTACCAATCTTGAAAACATAGCCCATTATGTTAATTTGATAGATTTTCAGTTTTCTGCCAATTTTTATGTATTGTCTAAGCATATTGTTAAATCTCACCTAAACATGTTTTCAGAATACATAGCACTAACTCACGTTTAGGATATTCTTTCTCTAATGAACATTCAGAATCGCGATAAACAGAGATTCTTCTACTTTAATATGAAGCAAATCGAAGATTTATCACACCTTAAATCAAGTTATTAAATTAATTAGTAACAAATTTTTTTATTATTATTCGAAGACTATTCTTTACATTTGAGACTTTTCTCTATCTTCTGAAAGTTGTAAATGCTACTTGTTCAAATTTATAACGGCAGTATAATATGCTTTAAAAATTATCACATCATAAGTCAAGTTATAATATTAATAAGCAAAAGAAATTTTTTCTTCAAAACATACTCCATCTTGTTAATTTGAGACAGTTTTCGATGTTCTGAAAGTCTTAATTACTACGTGTTCATATTTATAACAGCAGTATGATGATGCTTTAAAACAAAAATATTGAAGAATTATCACTTCATAGCCTAAGTTGTAATGATAGTAAATAATAGTTTTTTTTTATTCAAAGCATATCCATAACTGTTAGTCTGAGACTGTTTTTAATCTTCTGAAATTTTTATACACTAAGCTGTATAAATTTTTAGCGTCAATATGATGATACTTTCATCTAAAGGGAATTGAAAATATTTGCCACTATACGGAATAATTTAAGTTAAAATACGAATTAGTAATGGTTTTTGAATTCGAAAAATGCTACATCTTGTAGGTTTTAAACGGTTTTCGATCATCTGAAAATCAGATATGGTAAAATGTATAAATTTGTAACAGCAGTATGATGATACTTTAATCTGAAAATAATTATCCCACAGTAACGCAATAATCAAAGTTAAAAATCTAATTAATAATAGATTTTTTATTTGAAATCTATCCATATTTTAGTTTGAACCGTCTGCTGTCGTTTCAAAGTTTTGTATACTGCCTCTTCAAGTCTATAACAGCAGTATGATGATGCTTAATCTGAAGATAATTATCCCACAGTAACATAATAATAAAGGTTAAAATGCTAAGTAATAGTAGGTTTTATATTTAAATACTTCTCATCTTGTTGGTTTGACTTTTTCGGACTTCTCAAAGTTTTATAAACTCTCTTTTCAAGTCTATAACTATAGTATGATGATGCTTAATTTGAAGATAATTTTCCCACAGTAACGTAATAATAACAAACTTAAACTGCGTATTAATAGATTTTGTATTTGAAATATATCTCATACTGTTAGTTTGAACCGTTTCGGTCTTCTCGATTTTTTTTTTTTTTTTTTTTTTTTTTTTTTGTACTGTTATTTCAAGCCTATCACCGTAGTAGTATGTTGCTTAATCTGAAGATAATTATCCCACAGTAACGTAATAATCAAAGTTAAAATGCTAATTAATAGTAGATTTTATATTTGAAATATATCCCATCTTGTTAGTTTGAGACATTTTCGGCTATCTCAAAGTTCTATATGCTGTCATTTCAAGTCTATAACGGCAGTATGATGATGCTTATTCTGAAGATAACAGTAACGTAACGCACAGTACGTACGTAACCCACAGTAACGTAATAATCAAAGTTAAAATGCGTATTAATAATTGGTTTTGTATTTGAAATATATCCCATACTGTTAGTTTAAACCGTTTCAATCTTCTCTCTTTTTTTTTTTTTTTTTTTTTCTTTTTGTACTCTTTTTTTTTTTTTTTTTTTTTTTTTTTTTTTTTTTTTTTTTGTACTCTTTTTTTCAAGTTTATAACGCTAGTATGATTATGCTTAATCTGAAGATAATTATCCCACAGTAACATAATAATCAAAGTTCAATTGGTAATTAATAACAGATTTTTATTTGAAATTCATCCCATACTGTAAATTTGTACTGTTTTTGGTCTTTTCAAAGTTTTATGTATTGTCTTTTTAAGCCTATAACGGTAGTAGTATGATGCTTAATCTGAAGATAATTATCCCACAGTAACGCAATGATGAAAGTTAAAGTGCTAACTAATAGGTTTTATATTTGAAATGTATCCCATCCTGTTAATTTGAGAAGTTTTCGGCCTTCTCAAAGTTCTATATGCTGTCTTTTCAAATCTATAACAGCAGTATGATGATGCTTAATCTGAAGATAATTATCCCACAGTAACGTAATAATCAAAGTTAAAATGCTAATTAATAATAGGTTTTATATTTGAAATGTATCCCATCCTGTTAATTTGAAACATTTTCGGCCTTCTCAAAGTTCTATATGTTGTCTTTTCAAGTCTATAACGGCAGTATGATGACGCTTAATCTGAAGATAATTATCGCACAGTAACGTAATAATCAAAGTTAAAATGCTATTTAATGATGGTTTTTATATTCGAAACATGGGCTATCCTGTTAGTCTGAGACACTTTTGATCTTCTTCGGAAGTGATTTTTTGACATATCTGAAATTTCCTCGTGCTATCCATTTTTATAATGGCATTTACTTTAAAATTTTGAAAAAATATATAAAAATTTAAGCAATTACTCGGAAATATTTTTTTAATGAAAACTAGTCAAAATTTGATACTTCCGCAAAAAGTAGTAACTCAAAAATAAAACAATATATTGACACTTTGTAAATTGCATAATAAACAGATTAATTTTTTCTAAGACTTAGATTACAGACATTACAATCGCATCTCGATTTCAGATTATATATGGCAGTTAAAGTACTAATGTAATGAAAAATTCGCAAAATTTGTCTCAAGTTTGTCCTTTGTACCAATGCAAATACAAAATTATTTAAAAGATTATTATGAGTGTAGTCTATTCCCTCAAAAATATTTGTAAAGGAAGTACATAAAATTTCGTGGCATTTAATGCATATTTTTTTGTTTTAGGATGTTTTGATAATAGTAAAAATCTGGAAAACTCTATTTTGAGAAAAAACTAAAAATAAATTTTAAAAACAATTCAAAAGCTGTAATAGCTGTAATTTTAAACAGGTGTAATTTTGGTTATAATTAGGATATAGACACAATTTAAACAGAAATCGACAGACCTTAGAGTCAAATTTAATATTATTGCATAGATGAAACATCGGTATATTTATTGAAAATTACATTTTAAACGTATTCGGATACCTTAAGTTTTAAATACTACCTGTTCAAGTTTACAACGACAGCAGAATGTTGCTTTAGTCTGAAGAAAATTAAAGAATTATCGCATTATAAGTCAAGTTAAAATACTAATAATTAACAGTTCCTTTTTATTTTAAATATATTCCATCCTGTTAACTTGAGACTGTTTTCGATCTTCTGAAAGTTTTATAAACCATCAATCCAAATGCATAACTGCAGTATTGTGATGCTTTAATTTTAAGAAAATTGAAGTATTGTCTCACCATACGTAACAAGCCAAGTTAAATTACTAATTAGTAACAGTTTTTGTATTCTGAACATGCCCCATCCTGTAAGTCTGTGACGTTTTCGATCTTCTGACAGTTTTATATACTGCCTATTCAAGTCTTTGACAGCAGTGTGGTGATAGAAATGCATGTAGCAAAAGAAAATTTTTTATCGCATTAGATTTGCTCTGGGAAAATTCAGCTGAGAATGCAATCAAACCAGCCACAACAGAATTAATTATGAAGTCCAGAAGATAAAAATAAAGTTCTGTGAAACGCTTTTTTCTCCATACCATTATTAAAATTGCCATATCCTTAAACAGGCTTGCGAATAAATGACCAAATACGATAAATATAATCAGAGAGATAAAATATTTTCAATCTCTTCAAATATTTCACATTTATAACTGCAGTATTATGATACTTTAATTTTAAGAAAATTGAAGAATTATCACACCATATGTAATAAGCCAAGTTAAAATACTAATTAGTAACGGTTTTGTATTCTAAACATGCCCCATCCTGTAAGTCTGAGGCGTTTTCGATCTTCTGACAGTTTTATATACTTCCTATTCAAGTCTATGACCGCAGTATGGTGATAGAAATGCGTGTAGGAAAAGAGCGATTCTCGCACCGCATTAGCTTTTCTCTGGGCAAATTCAGCTGAGAAGACAATCATACCAGCAACAACCGAATTAATTATGAAGTCCAGAAGGTAAAAATAAAGCATTATGAAACGCCCTTTTCTCCATATCATTATTAAAATTACCATATCCTTAAACAGGCTTGCGAATAGATGGCCAAATACGATAAATATAATGAGAGATAAAACATTTTCAATCTCTTCAAATATTTCTATGATTTTTTGATTCATCTGCCATGCTTCGGTTTCTGAACAAGGTATTTTCTTTAAAGAGAATGACAAAGTTGTGCAGTATATTGAATAAAATATAGCAACTGTACATGTTATGAATAGATTCATATAAATGCTTGCAAACTCGTGTAAAAGAATAACTGCTATACGACCAATCAAGTTGTTCGGCAGGAATACAGCAATGCAGTTTGGAATTTCACCTTGTGGACGTGTATATCGTAAATTCAGAACTCCAGGTAAAGTAAATACGATGAGAATTAGAAAAAACGATGCAATTTTTGATTGCTTTTGTAATTTTTTAGAATCTTTAAAGGCAATTTGATGGTACAAAGGTTCAATCATGTGTATCAGCAATTTAATATCATCTCTTTTTAGCCATGTTATCCACCAAATCACTAATGCAGATACTTTCATCGTTACCGTCACAAAAATATACCATTGAAATTCTTCAAATAAACAGATAGTTTTTAAGGCTATTATGCCGAAAGCCATGGTATGAAAGAGCAATGCAAATAAAATTACTACTTTGTTTGAGGTTTTCTTTACATTAATGCCATTTAACGTAAATAAAAATGTTATCGGCCTCATTATTCGATTTGTTTCATCCAGATCGTCTGCAACAACGGATGTTTTCCTCAGTTTACTTCGGTCAAAATTAAAATTGATCGTCACGGATACACTTGGTAAATAATTCAAAATCGCTTTCCAAAATTTTCTGAAACAGTTAGACATTTTTAAAAAATTAGTCTGTATATCTCAGACAGAAAAACACAAACTTCTCAAAGAACAACACAGAAGGTGACTGCATCAGAAAATATTCCAAAATGATAATACCGCTTAAGGAAATAAGATAAAGTAAAACAATTTTAATGGTCTGCTACATAATGATTTTCACCTAGCCATTAAATGCGAAACTATAAATAATTTATATATGACACATGTGTTTTCAACATTCCAATCAATAAAAATATAATATTTATTTTAAGCTTTCCAAAATGCCATTTTCTGTTCTTAATACGGCAGAATGATCTAAAAAATAATAACAAAATATTGATTAAAAGGAATTATGAATGAATAAAATTATCTATTCGCATAACAATGTTGACACGATCATCAATTCAAAGAACGCGTGCAAAACTAAAGAGAAAATAATAAAAGAGTTTATCATCATAAAAAAGATAAATTTCCTGTTTAGTTTGTTTGTTTCTTCGAGAATATGGAGGCAATATCGATAAATTTGTTTTCTATTCATCGACGTATGAGAAGGCAAATAAATGTGTTTCTTAGAAAGAGTTACCATTTTAACAAAAAGTTTACTGAACTTATCATCATAAAATTTTGACAAAAAAGTAGACTCTCATAGTACAACTGTCCTCAAAAACACGTTAAAAGATTAACCCTGTCGGGTCCGATTATTTTCTTAATTTTTAGAAAAAATTACTTTTACAACAAAATGCGTGAAAAAATGACCTCTGTAAGAATTGCAGTCACTCTGTATCTAATTGACTTTTAACTATAAAATTGAAAACACATGTTAAGAAGGATTCATTTTATTAGATAAAGTGTTTTAAAAAAGTATACACATATGCAACGATTTTTGAATGATTTTTAAAGATAATACAATTTTTACGAAAGAATAATTCTTGTATGCCTTGCGCGCACGATTTTTCAAATTTGAATGGTTAAAACAATCTAAGATTTTTTTTATAAATAGAGATATAATGTGTTTTCAAAATGACCTACGATGAAAAAAATATAATTTATAGATCCAGAGAAAAAAATTATTTTTAAAAAAATTCGAAATATCGAGATATTTTTTACACAAAAGTAGTCGTAAATTCTAAACTTCTAATTTGAGGAACATAATAGTAGGTCATTTTGTGCCTGTATACGTTTAATATATTCGGCGAAAATTTTGTGAAATTCTACCGAACCATTTTTCAATATCGTGCGCGCAATGATCAAAATCGCTGTTTAGAGAAAATTTACGTTAAAATTTTAATCACCCATTGATCGTATAGGGAAAACGTTAAGTTTTTAAAACATAACTCTTCTTCTAATGCGAATTTTTGAATGCGGTTTGTTTTTAAATGTTCCTAAAGAATCATACTTAATTATAAGCTATTTTTTGAAAAATCGATTTTTGGATTCTTCAAAGGGTACCAACCCCTTAATAGCAGTAACACTAGCTATCCAAATAGATTGATTAGTGTTTAACGAATATTTCATTGTCTGAAACATAATTAATGTTGTTGTTTTGCGTATTATTCAATTAATTTTCATATGACAATAGGCTAAGGAAGAATTTTTGGAGATGTTTAGAAAATATTGTATTACAGTAAGATTTAACTTATATTACAACTTTCTAATACTTTTTACACTTTATTACACATTACTCTTTCAGGAAAGTAATCTTTATTTTAAATTTAATGAGTGGCATATCTATATTATAAAAGCCAAACGTATCTGTGCGTAACGCATACGTCATTTTGCGAATGGCAACGCTTTCAAATTTTAATTGATATTTCGGTTTTGCAATTTTTGATACTGTAAATTTTAAATTTTTAAACAACACACTATTTCAACTTTTATATCATTGTACACTATCTACCAATAAGTGTTTGAAAAATTTCGATTTTTGACATTTTCTCAAATATTTAAAAATATACTTGTCGGATTCTTCTGAAACTTCCGGATTATGAAGATTATGTCTGACCTTATATTTATCAACATCCATTTGATAAGCAGGGCAATTAGGGGGCCGACAAAAAATTAAAGAATAACAGAAATATTTGGGATCACCCTGTACATGAAAATGCACGAAACGATTTATCGCTGCAGAATGCAAATATGTGGATACTGCACAACATGTACACTGATTTTTGTAAGAATAGCATGTATATTCATGGAGAAAGAGTGATTTTTTTTAAAAAAATTCAAAAATTCTGGTATGTTTTTTGTTTATATCATGCAGGGTTTTTGACCAAATTTAACGCAAATTTCAGAAATATTGGCAAAATCTATTAGAAAAAATACAGCGCAATTGGAATATAAATATATTAAATATTTTATGAAATATGAGTAGTTTTATGAAATAATTTTTATCTGCGCATCCGCGAACAATAAAAACGATTCTTTAACATCATTTAATAGTCAATTTTTTAAAGTAACTTATAAAAAAATCCAATTAAATATCATGAAAATTCAAAAAGATATCATTATTATAAGTAAGCTGTTTTTGCATTGCTCTCTAAAAATGGCTGAATTATAAGGGATTTTCCACAAATTGACATTTTTAAGCTATTGCATAGCTTTTATCGCGGGCTTTGAGCACGGCGACCGAATCTAGAAATTCCGTAACGAGAAAAAAAAACCTAACACTTCCGTAACGAGTAAAACCTAACACTCCGGCTAACGCCGTTTTGGCACCGTGCCGAAGTCTGCCGATCTCCTTTAGACACAATACTTTAGTACAACAGTGAATAGCAGTTGCTGGTGAATAGCTGTACGTGTAAAATTTGTGTATAAAGTGTTTTAAATATGAATAAGCAAAGTGCATTTAGTAATGAAGAAAATGATGAAAAAATAGTGAAAGAAAATGAATCTGTACTCTATATACATACATTTTATTATTATCACAAATGCAGTATATTTTTTATTATGAAACAGTGCTAATTTTTGGTGACAAGATCCACTCCCCCCCCCCCCTCCCGGTGAGGGTCAAAAAATTTAAAATGCTTATAACTCGCGATCTAATTTTCGTAGCGCGGCCAAATTTTATTTGGTAATTTATTATGAGACTCTTAATTTTTGGTGACAGCAGACCCCCCCCCCCTCACGGTGAGAGTCGAAAAATGTAAAATGCTTATAACTCGCGATCTAATTTCCGTAGCGCGGCCAAATTTTGTTTGGTAATTTATTATGAGACAGTGTTAATTTTTGGTGACAGGACACCCCCCACCCTCCATGGTGAGGGTCGAAAAATTTAAAATGCTTATAACTCGCGATCTAATTTTCGTAGCGCGGCCAAATTTTGTTTGGTAATTTATTATGTGACAGTGCTAATTTTTGGTGACAGGAGACCCCCTATGGGGAGGGTAGAAAAATTTTAAATGCATAAAACTCGCGATCTAATTTTCGTAGCGCGGCAGCCAAATTTTGTTTGGTAATTTATTATGAGACAGTGTTAATTTTTGGTGACAGGAGACCCCCCACGGTGAGTGTCGAAAAATTTAAAATGCTTATAACTCGCGATCTAATTTTCGTAGCGCGGACAAATTTTGTTTGGTAATTTATTATGAGACAGTGTTAATTTTTGGTGACAGGAGACCCCCTATGGGAAGGGTAGAAAAATTTAAAATGCATAAAACTCGCGATCTAATTTTCGTAGCGCGGCGGCCAAATTTTGTTTGGTAATTTATTATGAGACAGTGTTAATTTTTGGTGACAGGACACTCCCCATGGTGAGTGTCGAAAAATTTAAAATGCTTATAACTCGCAATCTAATTTTCGTTGAGCGGCCAAATTTTGTTTGGTAATTTATTATGAGGCAGTGTTAATTTTTGGTGACAGGAGACCCCCCCCCCCCCCACGGTGAGGGTCGAAAAATTTAAAATGCTTATAACTCGCGATCTACTTTTCGTAGCGCGGCCAAATTTTGTTTGGTAATTTATTATGAGACAATGTTAATTTTTGGTGACAGGAGATCCCCCACGGTGAGGGTCGAAAATTTTAAAATGCTTATAACTCGCGATCTAATTTTCGTAGAGCGGCCAAATTTTGTTTGGTAATTTATTATGAGACAGTGTTAATTTTTGGTGACAGGAGACCCCCCACGGTGAGGGTCGAAAAATTTAAAATGCTTAAAACTCGCGATCTAATTTTCGTAGCGCGGCCAAATTTTGTTTGGTAATTTATTAAGCTATTGCATAGCTTTTATTGCGGGCTTTGAGCGCGGCGACCGAATCTAGAAATTCCGTAACTAGAAAAAACCTAACACTCCGGCTAACGGCGTTTCAGTTCGGCAGACTTCGGCACGGTATCTTTCGATAGACTTTGACAGACATTGACGCGGTATTTTTCAGATATTTAGAGGATATCAATTCTCAAACTTATGTTTCTTATTTCAGTTACCATAAACCTATAGTTTCAATCATACAAATTCCTGATTAACCTACATGTATTGTAAGATAATAAAAATATTTTAAACGATATTAACTTCTCATTTATTCAATAAAAGAAAAAAAATTGTTTTCTTATCGGTCATCATGCTCAAAAAGTGTAACTTGAATTAATATCAAAGAAAAAGAAAAAACTTAAATTAATATCAAAGACAAAAAAAAAAAAAAAAAAAAAAAAAAAAAAAACTGCATAAATAAAAAATATATAAATAATTATAATTGCATAAGTTGATAAAAAAATGCTGTGCAATAGCCTTACCGCGGCAGTCCCCGAGTGCCACACGTATTTTTTTATTAACTGACTTTTAGGAAAAAATGGTACTATTTAATGAATACAATATCTAATACAATATTGCTGCTAATAAGTATTTTGACACCTGTGATAGAAAAGGAAAAGAGCTTTTATTCTTTTCTATCACAGATGTCAAGATACTTATTAACAGAAATATTGTATTTGATATTGCATACATTAAATACAAATTTTTTCCTAAAAGTCAGTTAATAAAAAATGTCAATTTGTGGAGACTCCCTTATCATTCAGCCGTTTTTAGAGAGCAATGTAAAAACAGCTTACTTATAATAATGATATCTTTTTTGAATTTTCACGATATTTGATTGGATTTTTTTTTATATGTTACTTTTTAGAATTCACTATTAAATGATGTAAAAGAATCGTTTTTAACGTTCGCGCATGCGCAGATAAAAATTATTTCATAAAACTACTCATATTTCATAAAATATTTAATATATTTATATTCCAATTGCGCTATATTTTTTCTAATAGATTTTGCCAATATTTCTGAAATTTGCGTTAAATTTGGTCAAAAACCCTGCATGATATAAACAAAAAACATACCAGAATTTTTTAATTTAAAAAAAAAATCCCTCTTTTTCCATGAATATACATGCTATTCTTACAAAAATCAGTGTACATGTTGTGCAGTATCCACATATTTGTATTCTGCAGCGATAAATCGTTTCGTGCATTTTCATGTACAGGGTGATCCCAAATATTTCTGTTATTCTTTAATTTTTTGTCGGCCCCCTAATTGCCCTGCTTATCAAATGAATGTTGATAAATATGAGGTCATACACAATCTTCATAATCCTGAAGTTTTAGAAGAATCCGACAAGTATATTTTTAAATATTTGAGAAAATGTCAAAAATCGAAATTTTTCAAACACTTATTGGTAGATAGTGTACAGGGGAAAAAATATACCTTTAAATGCAATTTGTTTGAAAGCTGTATCTTTATTTGTTTTAGTTATTAATTTTTTTTGTAGTTTTTTATGCCGTTTTTGTGATTGTGGCAAAAGATGTACTCCATTTCTATTAAAAGTAAAGGGAAAAAACAGATTACTGTATCTTTTTATTACCATATCATATATATTATAAAGCAGAAGTTCTGAAACTTCCAAACGGGTGTTTTCAAAAACTACCCGATGGATCTTTTTGCAGATTATATCATTCGATAGGAAATATTTTTGCGAAGGTTTATGATACAAATATACATGGATAACTCTGATTTTTCGTACTAAATTTCGTATTTTTCGGTTATTTTTGATGAAAGGGTTGCTAGTAGATATTTTTTGGCGAAAATTATCATTACTAAACAAATTAAAAATGATATATCTCTTAGAAATATTACAAACATCTTGCAAATAAAAGCAGAAAATAACTATTGATACTACTACTGCTACTACTACTAATAATAATAATAATAACAATAATAATAAAGAAAAACCATTTAATGAGGCATGATATTATAAAAAAAAATATTTATCTTAAAAATAAAAAAAATATTTGTAACGCTTAAAAAATAACTTAACGTGAAATATTACATTTGATGCAACATTTGGCGACTTATCCTTGCGTTAGAGTAAAAAAAAAAAAAAAAAAACTTGAAAATTTGATTAAATGAATTTTGAACGATATTTATTTTCCTTTCTATTATTTTCTTTCTCTTTTTTATCAAATTTCGATAGTATATAACTTACTCCAGAAAAAGGCAGATCTAATTATAAAAGTAATTGTGAGTTATATATTTGTTTCTTTGAGATTTTTTTTTACTTTAGTCGGCAAAGAATTAAGCCAAAAATGCATATGTCTAACATTAGGTGGCAATAATGTTGTTTTTTCCAAAAGAAGATAATTTTTGGAGTATATTTTAGTATTCAATTGTAAATTCAATAAACATAAGTTAATATTTTAAACATTGTAATCAAATATTTAAATTTTAGCTTTAGTGTGAAATTCTGCCACACACATATATATTGTAAAATAATGTCATTCTTTTTCAAAAGTTTTCCACCACAATTTTGAGAATTACAATCAACAAACATACTTTTTTGCGCCATTTTGTCAAATTCACTTCCAGGGAAAATTAGTTTTAAAATTTATAAACTGAACAAGGAAATGTATGCAATTTAAATGAAATTTTTGCAATTTCGTGTTATTACTATCGATAAATTCAACATCTTGAAATAAAAATTGCCTGCTGAAAAAAAAAAAAATGGCACAGATGTCAAATATGCACCACATTGGCGCGATTGCAACAAAACGTCGATTTTATGTTTATATGGTAGCTCGGCTAATGTATATTTATTAATAAACTATTTACTCTTATTTATTTTTTTTAAATGATGTAAATTGTTTTATTTTATAATTATTAACAAAACATTATTTATTTATTTTTATTTCCTTTTTAAAATAATAGAAAACAATTAAAATATATATATGTAGCTAATATTTTAAAATGAAGTTTTCTCCAAATTGACGTAAAAAAGGGAAAAAAAATGCACAAATGTGGTGCACATAAGGCATTTGTGCCAAAATATTTTGCAAGTTTGTTTTAATTAGCCATTTCTTCTTCAATTTTCTTCATATTTTTCCTGTGTTAGATAATATTCAAAATGATATTGGACTAATCTTCAATAATTGAGCACCGCCAAATAGCATATTTACTATATTATTGAAAGTTTTATTGGCACAGATATTATATATCACCGAGGTAACTAATCGACTTTAAATTGACATTATTTTGTCTGAGATATATTAACCCGACTATTAATATTTATTTATAAATAAAATGCTTATTTACTTTATAAATTGTATAAATTGTTTTGTTATATACTTATTAATTAAACTTTTTTTCATAAATTTTTATTACTATTTAAATACTAGAAAATAATTTAAATATATACATGCAACTGGTATTCGAAAACAATGTTTCCGCCGAATTGGCATAAAAAATTATCGCGCCAAACTCGGCGCATATGACATCTTTGCCTTTTTGTTTATGTATTAAGGAGATTTCTAGATCATCAACGAGATCATAGAAAATTTGTCAGATTATTTTATTTGAGATTATTAAATTTATGGTTTTTCATTATGAAACAAACGAAGAAAAGAAAATTTACTATTGATGCAACTACAGCATTAACGACTGCTTGGCGTTATTTTTTTTAAAAAATCGAAAAAGCGATTTTTTAATTATTTGTTTACTTTTTTTTGTTTACATTATTATAAACATTTTTCCATTTTTATATACGCATCACCTTGGCGCGTTTTTTTTTTTTTTTTTTTTTTTAATCTGACATCAATTTGGCAAACACTGCGTTTTCAAATATCAGTTACATGTTATATTATTTTTAATTATTTTCTATTGTTTTAAAAAGGAAACAATAATAAATAAGTGGAGTTTAATTAATAATTATAGAACAAAACAATAAAGAAAGAAAAAAATAAAGAAAAGTAAAGAAACAAAGTTTATTAGTAAATAAACAACAACAACCAGATTACCACGCAATCCATAAAATCACAATTTTGTTGCAATCGCACCAACGTGATCCATACATGTAGTAGCGGATAGAGACAGCTTAATGCAATAATGTTAAAACTTAGACTGAGTAACGAATGGGGAAAAAAATCAAAAAATCCCTACATGGTTTCGGCGAGTTGTTTCTTGGTATTGATGTTAAAGTGATATTATACTTATAAACTTAGACAAAGGTTATAATAAAAGTATTATTTCTTCAATTTTATTTTTTAATGATGATTTTAATTGCTATTTTATAGAAATGTACAATGAAAGCAGATTATAATATTTTTAATATTAGAATATTAATAATTATAACGCTTTCTTTTCAAATAATAATGACATAATCCTAAACCAAATCAGGCACTGGATTTTGGCGATTTTAGTGACAAATGAAGTGAATTTTCAGAAACCTAAAAATTCACACGAATCAAAACGCGGAATTTCCGGCAGACAATTAACGACGTGAACAGTTCCAATGATGATTCCTAAGCGCTGCGCGCGTATTAAAACGAAACAACAACAACAACAACAACAAAAAACATCACTGGGCACAAGAAACTGACTGTGCAGCAGGCTCTAAAATGGACGAAACTCGTCATTGCCGCGGTCACTAACATACGTATGAGAGCTGCGCGCGCATTTAAACAACAAAAAACACCACTGGATGTACGAAACTCGCTGTGTAGCAATCTCTAAAATGCAAGAAACTCGCTGTGCAGCAATCTCTAAAGTGTACGAAACTCGTCAATGCCGCAGTCACTAACGTACGTATGAGCGCTGCGCGCTAGTTAAAAAAAAAAAAAAAAAAAAAAACATCACCGGATGCACGAAACTCTCTGTGTAGCAGTCTCTAAAGTGCACGAAACTCCCTGTGCTGCAATCTCTAAAGTGCACGAAACTCGTGAATGCCGCAATCACTAACGTACGTATGAGAGCTGCGCGCTCATTTAAACAAAAACAGAAAACCACTGGATGTACGAAACTCGCTGTGCTGCAATCTCTAAAGTGCACAAAACTCGTTGTGCAGCAATCTCTAAAGTGTATGAAACTCGTCTATGCCGCAATCACTAACGTACGTATAAGCGCTGCGCGCTCATCTAAACAAAAAAATCACTGATACACGAAACTCGCTGTGTAGAAATCTCTAAAGTGCACAAAACTCGCTATGCAGCAATCTCTAAAGTGTACGAAACTCGTCTATGCCGCAATCACTAACGTACGTATGAGCGCTGCGAGCTCATTTAAACGAAAAAAAAAACATCACTGGATGCACGAAACTCGCTGTATAGCAATCTCTAAAGTGCACAAAACTCGCTGTGTAGCAATCTCTAAAGTGCACAAAACTCGCTGTGCTGCAATCTCTAAAGTGTACGAAACTCGTCTATGCCGCAGTCACTAACGTACGTATGAGCGCTGCGCGCTCATTTAAACAAAAAGAAACATCACTGGATGCTCGAAACTCGCTGTGTAGCAATTTCTAAAGTGCTCGAAACTCGCTGTGCTGCAATCTCTAAAGTGCACGAAACTCGTCAATGCCGCAATCACTAACGCACGTATGAGCACTGCGCGCCCATTTAAACCAAAAAACATCACTAGGTGCATGAAACTCGCTGTGCAGCAGTCTCTAAAGTACATGAAACTCGTCAGTTCCGCGTTCAACGCTCTTATGAGCTCTTCGCGCCCATTTAAATAACAACAAAAAAAAAAACATTACTGGATGCACGCAACTAGTTGTGCAACAACAACAACAAAAAACATCACTGGGCACAAGAAACTGACTGTGCAGCAGGCTCTAAAATGGACGAAACTCGTCATTGCCGCGGTCACTAACATACGTATGAGAGCTCCGCGCGCATTTAAACAACAAAAAACACCACTGGATGTACGAAACTCGCTGTGTAGCAATCTCTAAAATGCAAGAAACTCGCTGTGCAGCAATCTCTTAAAGTGTACGAAACTCGTCAATGCCGCAGTCACTAACGTACGTATGAGCGCTGCGCGCTAGTTTAAAAAAAAAATCACCGGATGCACGAAACTCTCTGTGTAGCAGTCTCTAAAGTGCACGAAACTCCCTGTGCTGCAATCTCTAAAGTGCACGAAACTCGTGAATGCCGCAATCACTAACGTACGTATGAGAGCTGCGCGCTCATTTAAACAAAAACAGAAAACCACTGGATGTACGAAACTCGTCTATGCCGCAATCACTAACGTACGTATGAGCGCTGCGAGCTCATTTAAACGAAAAAAAACATCACTGGATGCACGAAACTCGCTGTGTAGCAATCTCTAAAGTGCACAAAACTCGCTGTGTAGCAATCTCTAAAGTGCACAAAACTCGCTGTGCTGCAATCTCTAAAGTGTACGAAACTCGTCTATGCCGCAGTCACTAACGTACGTATGAGCGCTGCGCGCTCATTTAAACAAAAAGAAACATCACTGGATGCTCGAAACTCGCTGTGTAGCAATTTCTAAAGTGCTCGAAACTCGCTGTGCTGCAATCTCTAAAGTGCACGAAACTCGTCAATGCCGCAATCACTAACGTACGTATGAGTAGCGTTGCAAAGGTTAGAAAAAACCCGGGAATAAACCGGGTTTTTAGGAGTAAACCTGGAAAAAACCCGGGATTTTTTGGAATAATTCGGTTTTTTGGGAATAAACCTGGGAATGAACCTGGTCTATTGGAAATAAACCCGGGAATAAACCGACCTTTTGCAACTCTACGTATGAGCACTGCGCGCCCATTTAAACCAAAAACATCACTAGGTGCATGAAACTCGCTGTGCAGCAGTCTCTAAAGTACATGAAACTCGTCAGTTCCGCGGTCAACGCTCTTATGAGCTCTTCGCGCCCATTTAAATAACAACAAAAAAAAAACATTACTGGATGCACGCAACTAGTTGTGCCACAACGAAATTCGTCAAAGCTGCTGTCTTTAACGACTCTAATAACTCTAAAACCCAAACAAACATCTCTGGGTGCACGAAAGTCGCACTGAAAAAATTTCTAAAATGGACAAAACTGGTTAATGCCGAGGTTACTAACGCCGGAATCAAACTATTAAAATATGCATGCGTTTATACAAAAATACGCGATAAAATTTTGAAATATTTTTCTAATTTTTATAAGGCATAAATATTATGCTAATTTTTAAATAAGAAAAAAGTATTTTTGATACAGGAATGCGCTATTGTATTAGCATTTCACGTTGTAATATTAAGAGTAATAAAATTATAAGAAAAAGAAAATATAAATGCACGATACAATGTAAAATACAAGGAAAAGTAACCGAAACGAACATCAATACCAAGAAAACAACTTGCCAAAACCGGGTAGGGATTTTTTGATTTTTTCCCCGTTTCGTTATGCAGTCTAAGTTTTAACATTGTTGCATTAAGCTGTCTCTATCCGCTACTCATACATGACACCTGACCAAAATATTATTGGCTATATTATTATTTATATTTTTTTATATTATTTGGTACTACTTGATTATCCCTTCGACCAAAAAACTGCCGCCAAAATAAAAGATTAAATGTCAATAATGGATGATCATAAATGTCACATTCATTTGAAATTAAACATGTTACATGCGTTTGTTACGTCATTAACTACTTTTTAATTCGACGTTTTATTTGTATTTCTATTAATATTTTCGTAATTTATTGATTCTTTGGTTATTTAAAATAAAAGTTATATTCGTTTGTATAATATGGTAAATCGTTTTGCAATATGTATAATTTGGCGAAATTGATCTATGGAATAATAAAGTAGTACCTATTATTTATTAAAATTTTATCTGGATATTTAAGTTGACAGAACTGGCGTACTTTTCAAGTCTCCGTAGAGGCATTCGCCAAGTTGTCGTTAATTCTGTGTTTTAGCCTTATTATGTACTTTTCATCTGTAGTTATTTTACTATCCCTAAAAAAGCAATATTTGCAATGTGCAGGAAAAATATTCGGAATATCAATGATATAGAATTAAAAAAAAATATTTGCAATTAATTTATCAATCATTTAGGTTAAAAAAAAATACTTTAAAATTGGCTAAGAAAAAAATATTCATTAAATACCGACAGTAGAAAATTTTGTTTATCATGTTTATCTTGCAGTTTTAATTAATATTAAGCCCTATCAACAGAATTTCATCAAAAATTAACTATTAAATACTACTTCATTACCCCGTTGAACAAAAAAAAAAAAAAAAAAAAAAAAAAAAAAACTATCGCCAAGATATAAGATTAAATGCCAATAACAGATTATTGTAAACTTCAATTTCATTTGACAATAAACACGAAATAAGTCTGGTACATTTGTAACAAATCGTTATAAGCAATACTAATGTTTGACGCCATAAATCATAATGGAATTGATTACAAGCTGGAGGTTTATTTTTCTACAAAATTTAGCATCAAGATTATTCCCGATTTAACAGATACATGTTTGCATGTTTGCAACTGCAGGGCTGCCACAGGCGACTATTTTTTTAACTCTAACTGGCACCACTTTCTTTAAACAGAAATCCTTAACATACACTTTGACAACACTTGCAAGAAAAATTTATTTTGAAATTTATATTAGAAAAATAGTGGTGCGAACGGAATATAAAAATTGTCGCCTGTAGCAGCCCTGCAACTGGTTTAAAAAAATGAAGAGGCAGTGAAACTGATGTAATTTTAATTTTACCCAAATAATTCAGCTTTAAAACACACATTTTATGCTTCATCTATACTAATATTATAAAGAGGAAAGATTTGATTGTTTGTTTGTTTGTTTGTTTGTTTGAATTGAATAGGCTCCGAAACTACTTGACGGTTTTGAAAAATTCTTTCACCGTTGGAAAGCTATACAATTTCCGGTGAACATAGGCTAATTTTTAATTGATTTATTCAAATATTTTCCTTAATAATTCAAAATTTCATTATTTTTCATACAGAATCAATTAAAATTTTTCCGATAAAAAATAACCATTTTCTTTTCAGTTGCCAAAAAAATCAATATATGGAAAATAATTTCTCCTCGGCAATTAATTTTTAGTTAAACAGTATCCACGTGAAAAATTAAAATAAAAAAAATTCAAAGGAAAATAAATATGACGTCATTTGTTATATTATCGGAAGTTTTGTTTGCACAGATATCATATACACACCGAGGTAACCTAATGGACACTAAATTGATGTTATTTTGCCTGGCATGGCAACCCGACTATTGTTTATTTAATTATTAATAAAATGTTTTTTTATTTCCTTTCTCTTCTTTAAAATTATGTAAACTGTTTTGTCATATACTTATTATTTAAATACTAATTGTTATTATTTTTTAAATAACAGAAAATAATTTAAATGTATATATGAAACTGGTATTCGAAAACGATTTTTCCGCCAAATTAGTGTAAAAAATTATCCTGCCGACCTCAGCGCGTACATGACTATTGCGCTGTTTTGTTTATGTATTAAGGATACTTTTAGATCATATATCCGATTACAGAAAATTAGTCAGATTATTTAATTAGAAGTTATTAAATTTATGTTTTTTTATTATGAAACAGACGAAGAAAAGAAAATTTACTATTGCTGCCCGACTGGAGAATTAACCTTGATGTTATTTTAAAAAACTATCGAAATGGCGATTTTTTAATTATTTGTTTACGTTTTTTTTTGTTTATATTATTGCAAACATTTTTCCACTTTTATACACGCATCACCTTGGCGTGATTTTTTTTTTATGATGCCAATTTGGAGAACACTGCGTTTTCAAATACCAATTACATTTATATTACTTATTTTTATTTTCTATTTTTTTAAAAAGGAAATAATAATAATAAACTAAGTCAATAAATAATTATGGAACAAAACAATTTACATAATTTTAAAAGAGAAAAGAAAAATAATGAAATAATTTACTCAAAAATAATCAACTATTACCGGATTACCACGTGAGGCATAAAATCGCAATTTGCTGCAATCGCGCCAACGGGATCCATAGATGACACCTGCACCTACATGTTATTGGCAATATTATTGTTTATACAATTTGTTTATATAATTTGGTAATACTTGATAATCCCATCGACCAAAAAACTATCGCTAAAGTATAAGGTTAAATGTCAATGGATGATTGTAAATGTCACATTCATTTCACATTAAATTTGTTATATGTAATTGTTACTTCATCAACCAATTTTAATTCGATGTTTATTTGTATTTCTATTAACATTTTAGTAATTTATTGATTCTTTGGTTATTTAAAATAAAAATTATGTCCATTTGTATAATTTGGCGAAATTGATCGACGGAATAATCAAGTAGTCGAACAAAAAACTATCGTCAAATTATAACATTAAATGCCAATAATGGATGATCGTAAATTTCACATTTATTTGAGGACAAACATGAAATAAGTCTGGTACATTTGTAACAATATCGTTTCTAGCACTTCTAATGTTTGACACTAAAAATCATAATGGAATCGATTACAGAAGGTAGAAAGATTTTATTAGATGCAAACTAAAGACTTATTTTTCTACAAAATTTAGTCATCAAGATTATTCTGATTTAACGGCTACATGTTAGCAACTGTTTTATAAAAGGAAGAGGTAGTGAAACTGATGTAATTTTAATGTTATTCAAATAATAAAGCTTTAAAACACACTTTTTATGCTTCATTGTTCTACTAAATATATAAGTGAAACACCCTTCTTCGTCTGCCACTTTCACGGAGGGCACCCTTTCCTTAGGACGTATATCCCACGTGTAGATAAATGGCCGTCATAAATACAAACAAACAAAAAATCTTCTTTATCTGTAAATAATTCTTTACATTTTTTACTCTATTATTCTTGCTGGAACAGATTAAGACAGATAGGAAACTACAGTAGACCTGCTAGCAGAGGACGTTTATTAAAAAATGTAACATGAAATGACATTGTATGTAGGCTACCAGAACTACACATAGTGCAAGTTCAGATGTCAGGATTTTAAGAACTAAGAAATGATAATGTACAATCCGAAAGTTTATAGAGTTTGATAATCAATGTCACTAATCATTGCAATACCCTCTAATGTAATAGTGTGATGACTCGAGAATATTTTGATTCCTGTTGTCATAACGGTCTCATGTTCATACGAAACTCTACTATAAATGATAAAATAAAAGAGATGGTGCTTTATTGCCCAAATTTTCGCCGACTTACAATAGTACAATATCGCAATGGCGTTGGCATGATTTTCAGCAATACGGAAGATCATTCCAGGGTGGTCTATACTGCTTTAAAATAAAATTTTTAAATCACCATTTTTTTTTTTTTTTTTTTTTTTTTTTTTTTTTTTTTTTTTTGAGTCAAGGTTTGTTTGGAAATATGGACCAGCGAAGCGGGCATAGCCTGCTAGTTGTTCTAATAAATATATAAGTTAGATTCGGGAGTTTAAGAACTAACAAATGATAATGTGCTATTTGAAAATTAATAGAGTTTGATAATCATTGCAATGCTTTCTGACAAAATAATGTAATGAGTAGAGAACATTTTGATTCCTGGTGTCACAACGGTCTCATTTTCATATCAAACTCTACTATAAATGATCAAATAAGAGAGATGGTACTTAATTACCCAAATTTTGTCCAAGGCATACAATAGGACAATATCGCAATGACATTGGCACTGGCATCGTTTTCAGCATTGCGGAAGGACATTCCAGGTGATGGCCTACACTGCTTTAAAAAAGAAAATTCAAATGACCATTTTGTTTGAGTCAAGATTTGTTTGGAAAAATGGACCAGCGCAGCGGGCATAGCCTGCTAGTTTTACATAAAAAGTGAAAAAAATTAAAATACGTGCTGTGTCAATAATTTTCATTATGGATATAGTTTTAAAAACCTGTGAATTTTGGTCTTATTTCGTTTTTATTTATCAATTAAAGGATTTTTAGTTTATTAAAAACTTACATATAACTCGATACTACACTTTCCTTCTACATTCTGACGTCACAGGAATATTGTCTATCGTATTTATTGCATCCATATTATTTCAGAAAATTTCATTTACACTTAAAGGAATATAAATAGTTTAGTATCTCTTTACAGTTAATAGCAATAGAGACTGCAAGTTTTGAATTAAAATCATTGTAAAATGATCAAATTAAAATATGACTTTTTTTAAAATTTTATTTTGTTTTTATACGGATATGAGAAGTCCATATGTAAATTTTAAGATGGTAAAAATAATGTCATGGTTTAGATTTCACGTGGGGGGAATGTATAATTGAGTCAAAGTGGAATACATTTTTCTGTTTTCATTTTGGAATATCAATCATAAGAGCCGTAATTGATAACAGATTATAATAAAAGATCTTATTATATTTTACTGTTTACATATACGATTAAAGTTTAATTTCTATAACTGAGTTTTATAGAAATAGTATTTTGTTAACTTAAGGTTAAATATCATTTGGTGCACAGTATAAGGTGCATTTTTTATTTTAATTAATTTGTAGGTTTATTATAAATCAAGAAAACAGTTTTTAGCTCACAGGCTATCATAGCCTGAGAGCTTATGTGCCCGCCCGTTCTGTATGTACGTTCGTACGTGCGTAACGCGGTAACTCATGATAAAAGTATCCTATCCACTTGAAATTTTGTATACAGGTATATCCTGATAAGGCGTTTCCCTGATTCGTTTTTGGAGTTCATTCGATAAGTATAAGAGGGGGAACGGGGGGCTCATGCCCCTCCCCTTAATTGATATAAATGGGTTTTTTATTCAGAATTATCAGTTTTCGTTCAAAATTTAGGTATAAGATCATTCTAATGAGGCGCCTCAGTGATTGGCATTAGGTGTTCATTATATAAGTGTAAACAGGGGGAACGGGGGCTCTAATGCCCCTCCCCTTAATTGATATAAATGGATTTTCCATGCAGAATAATCAGATTTCGTTCAAATCTCTGAATAGTTTTGGAAGTTTAATGGTTAAGTATAAAAGAGAGGGGGATAACTCCTCTTAAATTATATAAATAGGTTTTTATTAAGAATTTTCCGATTTGCTCTGAATTTTGGATATAGATTTTTTATATGATAAAGCATATCCCTGATTAGTTTAGGGGGTTCCATGATTAAGTATAAAAGGGGGAAAGGGGGAGCTGTTTCCCCTCCTTTGATTTTTTTTCGATCGGAAATAACCCTTGAAAATATAAGGCTGCAATGTGCAATTAGTATGCGTAGCCTGTGAGCTCAATGCCATCAGTTTAACTGGGCAGTGTTCTTTTTATTAGATATTTTCTTTGGTCGAATTTCGACGGGTTCCGCCTCGTTTGTTTAAAATAAAAGAATCGCAAACGGTGCAAAGAGAATTAAGCAAATATTAGTAATTATGATAATTATTCCGGATAAAGGCAGGGGAAATCGCTAGTTTCAGAGCCCCACCCACACTGTAAAAAAAAATTGGGAAAGTTACAAAAATTTTTATAGTAGAATTGTATTCCAAGAACTTTTTATGTAACGGCAACAATAAAAATTCATGTAACAGATACAGATTTGCACTTTGAATCAAACAAATTTTAAGGTTACTAAGAATTTTTTTGGGAAATCGTATTCCAAGAACTTTTTAAGTGACGATAACTAGCATTATAGATAAAATCTTAGTAAAGTTACCAAAATTTTAGTAAATTCTTTTGTAAAGTTACAGATGGTTTTAGTTTTGCTTACAAGTTTTGTAGATTGATCATTTTCTTGTACAGTGTACACATAAAATTTTAGTAAGCATAAGAGATTTCGGTTAATTTAGATTACTAAGGTTACAGATTTTTTTTACAGTGCACCCGCTAACCGTCTTTCAATATCTTTAATTTGTCTAATTTTTCTTTACTAAGTGTCTAAACATAAACGAAGTCATATGGTAAATACATATAGACATATACTAACATTACTACATATAAATAGTAGCAAAAGTATTTCTTAAAACAAAATAATACTTCATTAAAAGCCATGTAAGACCCGGAAGGGTTAACGAAAAACTGCGTCAAGCATTGATTATGTAACACTTTCCAACACATTCAGAATAATGTAACAAAACTTCATCATTTAAACTAATCGGATGTAGCAATCCCAAAACTTTCTTCTATCTCATACATGTTAACATCTAGTAATTTGATATCAAGTGCCAAAATCAAATGGCAATCTATGCCCATCATAAAGATTCTAAAGGCTATGAAATTCCGTGCATTAGTTCTTGAGATATGAATGTCGCTAAAATCGTGTAAATCCTACAAAATTCAGCATAGCATCGCCACCTGTAGGGTATATGACACAAAAATATAAGCAAAACCAATTCATGTAAGGGTTAACAGAATCTGAAGTTTGATGGAAATCCGTGCATTAGCTGTTGAGATAGAGCTGTTACAGAAATCGTAACAAATGCAGCATAGTGGAACCTTTGTTGAGCTATTTACAACAAAATATAAACAGCATCAATGTCATGAACTACTCAAATCTTATATTTGATGGAAATCTGTGTATTCATTTTTGAGACAGAGCTGTTGCGGAAATCTTAAAAAATGCAGCATAGAAGCGTCTCCTATTGAGCGATTTACATCAAAACGTAGAAGTCATTTTATGTCAAGGGCTAACTGAATCTAAAGTTTGAAAAAATTCCGTGCATTAACTCTGAAAATCGCACAAAATGCGGCATAGCAGCGCCACTTGTTCAGCGATTTACATCAAAATATAAAGAACTTCATTTCATGTCAAGTTCAAACCGAATCTGAAGTTTCATGAAAATTTGTGCATCAATTTGCAGATTGAGCGATTGCGGAGATCTTAAATAATGCTGCATAGCAGCGTCACCTATCGAGCAATTTACACTAAAACGTAAACAAACATCAATTCATTTCAAGGAATAACTGAACCTGAAGTTTAATGAATTCCCATGCATTAATTATGGAAATAGAGCTATTGCAGAAATCGAACAAACGGCAGCATAGCAACGCCACCTGTTGAGCGATTTACACCAAAAAGTAATTAGCACCAATTTGTATATGGTCTACTTGAATATAAATTTTTATTAAATTCCGTACATTAGTTCTTGAGATAAGAGCGCCCACAAATTTTATGTCATATACCAACAGATGGACAGAGAGACAGACAGACATCTTGTAAAAACATGTTTTTCGAATTCTCTAACAGTATAAATCCGTCGAGAACCGGAATTCGAAATGTTTCACGAATCCAATACTTTCTTTTTGTAAAGATAGAAGAAAATTAGAAATGAAAGTTAATATGATTGGAAAATGATATTTCGAAAGACTAAAATTTTAAAGACTTAAAAATAAATTCTATATTTAAATTAATAATAAACATTATTTTTTTATGGTCGTACGAGTCATACATTACATACGCCATTGCATTAAACATTAATTTTCCTAGACCAATGACAAAAAAAAACAATAGTTTATAGATATAGAACTTTAACTGTTTAAAATGTGCATTTTTATTTTATGGAGTTAATGAGACTGACTTCAGAACGCCTCATATTACGTATGATATGGATTAAACATTAATATTCGTGGACCCATCATAAACAAATTTTAAATGAAATTTCAGTTTTACAATTTTTGGAACTGCAAATTTTTAAATTTCTAAACATCGCACATTTTAAATTTTCACATCATTGCGTAGAGAAAAAAAAATGCAATTTTAAATTAAATTTGTTTGAAATCTTTATCACAATTTGTTTTCGAATTATTATTTTTTTAAGTTTTTATTTTATTTTATTTATTTATTTTTTATTTATTTTTTGTCATTGTGGCAACAGAAGTATTCAATTTTTGGGCATTAAACATGGACTAATCAGAAAATGAATAAAATAAGTTGTGGAATTCAACGGACATTAAACATGGGCCAGTCTGAAAACGAATAAAATAAAAAAGTTGCGGAATTCAACCAATAAAAAGATTCAGGTATACTTCAGATTTCCCAGTTCTATACCGACGACAACCATTTTCCAAATGGTTGAAAAAAAGAGAGAGTAAAAGATAATTCATTTATTTAAGAGGTGCATAAAATCTGTTCTATCCTCTTCCACAGTGAACCAAATCTTTTTTCACATACGCTCTCATATATGCATTATACCTCTGACAAAAAAGTTCGGTGAATGAATTCAGAACGGCCGATCTGGCAACATTGGGGAAACAAAACGCTGCACCTGCATAGATGCAAGTGTTGACCATCTTCCCCCATCATTCGTCAGTTGAGCGTCGTTTATGTTCTGCGAAAGACGTACTTTACAAACTGCTTGTTCAGTGTGTCGGTTCTTAACTGAGACCAGGAAAATGAAAGAACAAAAGATCAATTTAAAGTTTGATTTTAAGATTTGCAAGATACCAAAAGAAATTCATGATAGGTGGTGCAAATTGAACATCCGCCGTACTCGCCAGATCTCAATCCTCCAGATTTCTTCCTATTTTCACAACTTAAACTCTCTTTGAAAGAGTTTTTACCATATTGCTGACCAGGGGTGTAGTCGTAAAAATAGCAGAACAGTTCGAAGCAAAGGGTGTACGCTCAATGCAGAGGGTATACCCTAGAGTGTGTATACTATAGCTTTCTTGAGAAACAAAGGGTATACTGTGTTCCTTTAAAAAAATCCAGAAGGTATACGGCGTGTACCCCCTCTCTTACATCCCTGTTGCTGACATCCAACGAAACGTGACGAAGCTTTTGAACTCCATCTCAAAAGAAGACTTATTGCGAATTTCCCAGGACATGTATAGCAGATCTCAGCTGTGCATAGTTATGGGAGGTGACTATTTCGAAGGATGGTATGGCAACTTTCGTTAATATTTCATCTGCATTCATGTTACAGGACTATTCACCGAACTTTATCGTCAGAGGTTGTATCTTTTCAGATTTGGTTAACAGTCGGAATGTATAAAATAGATATGATGCATCTTCTAAATGAACTATCTCATTTTTTTTTTCTTTATACCATCTTTACAAGAAGAAAGCACTGGATTAGTGAAAATTTTCGAGTTACTGTTTTCGATGGATTTACATATGTATTAGGGGTCAGAGAACCCCAAAAAACATGTTTTTACGAAATGTCTGCCTGTGAGTCTGTATGTGGAAAAAATTTTGGGGGATCTCTATCTCTAGATCTAATGCACGGAATTTCTCAAAACTTTATATTCTGTTATACCTTGATATAAACTGGAACTGATTAGTGTTTTTGTGTATATCGTCTAACAAATGGCGCTGCTATGCTGCTTTTTTCACGATTTCTGCAATAGCTGTATCTCAAGAACTGATGAGTGGATTTTCACAAAATTTCAGATTCCATTAGTCCGCGGTATAATATGGAGCTGATTAGCTTTTGGAGTGAATCGCTCTACAAGTGGCGCTGCTACAAGGCATTATTCATTATTGTCATACTAGCTCTATCTCAGGATCTAATGCACGAAATTTCATGAAATTTCAGATTCAGTTACTTCCTGGTATAAATTAGTATTCTTTAGTTTTTAGAGTAAATCGCTCAACAAATGTCGCTTCTATCAAGAACTTTTTTTAACGATTTTTGCAATGATTTCATTTCAAAAACTAACCAACAGATTTTCATCAAATTTCAGATTCAGTTAGAATTTGACATAAGTTGATGCAGATTAGATTTTGGTATATATTACCTAATAAGTGAAGCTGCTATGCTTATTTTTTCTGGAAGTGTTAACGTGTATGACATAGAAGAAAATTTTAAAATTGCCAACATCCAACTATTTTTTTTTCCTTTTTAGGATTTCTGTAGTGATTTTATCTCATAATCTAACAAACGGATTTTCATCAAACTTCAAATTCAGTTAGAACTTGACATAAGTTGATACTGATTAGATTTTGGTGTATATCATGTAACAAGTGAAGCTGCTATGCTTAATTTTTCTGGAAGTATTGTATTAACGTGTATAATATAGAATATTTTCAGATTGCCACATCCTACTCCTTTTCAAAATGGACTTGGTCTACCATGGTTGTAAGCTTCTCATATAGAAATAAGAAATCTTAAAAACGCATAAAACATTTGAAAACTCAATTTCGGCAAGTACCATCTAAGGCAGCGGTTCCCAATCTTTATAGGTACGCGACCCACCTTTGAGTAAAAATATTTTTTCGCGACCCACCTAATATAAGTGTGTATACCAGTATGAAAATTGTTGTATGGCTTCTATAAGCTATCGGCTATCCTATCCTACGAAAAAAGACATTTTTTCGTACGAAAGGGACTTTATCAACAAAAACGAGAATTGATAATCGAAATGCGCGTAAGTAGAATAATAATTAAAACAACCCACAAACTACAAAAATAATTTAAAATGCATTTCATTATTACCCAAACAACTTTGAAACATGATATTTCTGAACTGAGGGTTGAACTGAGGTTTATTACTGAGGGTATCTACAGACCAGGGTAAACAGTGGCTAATTTTAATCTTAAGTTACTTTCTACAGGCAGTTTGTTTGTATATAAGGAAAGGACATGTTTACAAACAAACACTTCTGGCAACCAATCTACTGCTACATTTTTGTCACAGCCATCATTGTAGGAATCATCTTCACAATGTAGCCCAATCATAGCAAGCAGACAGCCATAATAACATTTGTATATTAATGAGAATGCCTGAATTCATGTGTAGAATCGGTGCTATAACGAAGCACGAGCGAAAACAGCTTGCGCACACTAATAAGAGCCCACAGTGACGTCAGCTGCCCTTTCCTTATTGTTATTTAAAACAGCGAAGTAGAAAAAAAATGTTCACACATGAATATTTTGTTGAACCCTATCAAGGACCTCACAGATGATTTACATATCTCTGGATATTCTGTTCGTGTATTCATCAAAAAATAAATAAATAAATAAATAAAGGATTTTTTTTTTTGAAATATTATTTGCTGTTAAAATTTTTGCATTTTTAAAACAAATGAAACAAAAGAGATATTTTTGTAAAAAAAATCTCGAAAATACTGCGATCCATAGATTGGGAACCGTTGATCTAAGGGACTGTGCAAATATAAAGTTATCATTTTAGGTGCGAGGGGGGATCTGGCACATGATATCGTAAGATATCTCTGTAAGGTGGGGGGATTTGTCTTTTGATATCGATATCATTTTTTATCCAATCACAATTTTTTTCTTGTTATTTGTAACATGGTCTTCGTTTAAAATAGTACGTTATCTTTTTTTAGCCTCTAATCTATTTTATGAAAATACAAAGTTATTATTAAAATTACTAAAATATTTCATTTTAAAATATGGAATACCCCAACGTTTAACATATCTTTTCTTATTCAGATGTGTATGCATATATATAATCATAGATCAAGAAATCATAAGTGAAGTATATTTTAAATTAAGCTTGTGTTTATTAATAAATAAAAAAGAAGGGGAAATAATGTAGTCCATTTGTTTTATTGATAAGAGTTTTTATCTACTCCCAACCACACTTTCGTTTGGAGCAAGTGTAACAAGACTTTTATTTCTGTTGAATGCATTATGTAACAAAAAACTATAATAAAATATCTGTGAACAATAACTATTTCTTTTAAATGTTATTTGATACAACGTATTGAATTCTTTATTGACTTCTCTTCATTTGAATCAATAAAGTGTGGGGGAAAATAAATACAACCAATTTTGTATATCACTTCAAACAAAAGAAATAAATTCTAAAAAATCAAAAAAAATTAACACTTTGATAACGGTATCATTACTAGAGTAAAGGGGAGAGGTGTTAGAGGGATGATAACGTATGATATCGAAAGGAGGGGAAGGGGGTCCAAAATTACCCAAAAAGGATAACGTTATGTTTGCACAGCCCCTAAAGTCATAAAGTATTTCGAATTACACAGTAGAACCTCGATCCATCGTTTTTCAAGGGGTATGGGGAAAAAACCGATGAATACGGATTAACTTCAAAACACGATAAAACACAATGTTTATGCATTACTAATATATACAATGTATACAGTATACTAATAAATACCAATTTGTTGCTTACAAAACAGTAAAAAACTAGTCGTTGGGGGCCACCGTAATACTTACCCATCATGGATATGTATATGAAAATAAAACATGTGAAAACTATTTATACAATGCATTGCAATTCATAAAAAAAAATTAAATATTGTTAATATACATAGTAATGCTCTATTAAAGAACTGCTGATGTACCAATTTCGACAAATTATATAAAACGCCAAACTACTCAAGTAGTACCGAACTGCGTAAAAGAAACATCCTTATAATTCCAAAAATAATAATTCTATTAACTAACAATTAACTGCGTCGGATTAGAGCGTCTCATTTCCAATTAAAATATACTTCTGAATTGAAATTTGAATGAAATACAGGGTCATGAAAAATCGAAGAATTTGGAAAACAAGATTACAAATATCTCGGCAACTAATAATCCGATCGACTTCGTTCTATATGCAAAATGTGTGTTATTTTATTGCCTTTTAAGTCCATTCCTTAGAATAAAAAAATTCGAAAATTTTTATGTACCTTTCATCAGAACGAATTTTTCGAAGAGTCCGAAAAAAATAGTTCCGGATAATCGAGGTTGCTGATATTAAATAGGGTTCGTCCCATTCTTACATACTAACAACATACAAAATTTCAAGTCTCTATCTCAATTTGTTCGGGAGATAGAGCGTTTACAGACTGACAGACAGACGGACGGCAAAATTTTTTTTTCTAAAAATATGTTTTTCGGAATCTCCACTATCTAAAACGTGTAAATCCGTCAAAAAAAAATTTTCGATTTTCAAAACGATTGCAAGATTTACCCTATACTACGTATGATGGGTAAGTAAAAAATCGAAGTTATAGAAAATTGATATTTATATTAAAAAATCAATATATATATATATATATATTTGTTCTTCTTCTTCTTTCATATTTTTTAAATAAAAAAATAAATTTTCAGATTATTCAATATTTTACTGGTCATTTTCTGTAATTTCATATGCATACATAAAAGTTAATCTAGTTCTTCATCGGCATGACCGTTATCCTCTGCTTCTTCATCATTACTTTAATTTTTTGCATTCTCACACATTTCTCCTATGTAAGGACACCACATATAGCAACGTTTTGATCAATGGAAATCGCATAACTGCATCCTCTGTTATATACAACCACTCTCCATCTGCATTATTATCGCCATGATCATCGCAAACAGCAAAAATAGGTTATTTTGGGATAAAAGAAGTAATTCGAGTTTGTATACCATATACATTCGCATGACTTTCAATTTCATTTTGGTGAGGAGAAAAATTTTACAATGATGAATGCGGGAAAACGACTTTTTGAAGAACGATACTTGCGGGTTTCATTAACTTTATTTTAGCATAATTTGTGCAGGGACCATAGAAATAAAACGATGAATGCGGGAAAACGATGGATGCGGGAACGATAGATCGGGGTTTTACTGCATTGTGAATTTTTGTATGTCTGTATATTTGCATACATACTACATATTATGCTGAAATGTAGCTCAGTTACAAATCGCTCAAGACCACCAAAAATTCCTTTTCAGCAATTTATGTCAATAAACGGAAATGTGCTCCACTTCTTTTATACAATCCCATATATAATCTATAAATTTTGGAAAAATTGCTGTAAATAAGCAAAACAATTTTACATTTAAAAATGAATATCACAACTGAAAACGCTCTTCCAACAATTAATTCTCATAGACAGTGTAGCGATCTCGATCAGTATAAAGTGAGTTACTAGCAGAAAGTAACTGGCTTGGCCTTTTGCTTGATGCTAACGTTCTCGCTTCCTGATCACGAGATCCCCAGATCAAATACAACCGGCGCCAATAAACGCATTCTCCTCATTGGGGGCCCGGACTAACACGCAACTTTCAACGACAACCAGTGCACGGCAATCAACTCACCTCACCATCAATAGATAGCAGCACCAAAACACAAATCTCTCAACGCAAGCCTGTCAATCACGCATCATACTATGCGTACGACAGCATTCATTCACGAATGCATATCGCTCGTCAGACGTCAGTAATACGTCTTTCTCACTGGAAGGATACTCCTGTAGCGATCTCGATCAGCATAAAGGGAGTTACAAGCTGTAAGTAACTGGCTTGGCCTTTTGCTTGACGCTAACGTTCTCACCTCCTGATCACGAGATCCCCAGATCAAATACAACTGGCGCCAATCCACTCTTTCTCCTCAACAGTACTGAATATTTTTATTCGTCTCTGTATATAAATGATAATTGCTGTACAGGCCATATTCAACAATAAGGATCTTCTTGAGTACCTCAATGATGTTACAATTTCACCACGGTTTTTCACTATAGACCATAGGTTCCCAACCTTTTATGGGTCACCGCCCCCCTTAAAAGAAAAAAATATTCCAACGCCCCCCTTTCTCTTCCATAATAGTTAATTATACCAATCGAAATATTGTTGCATATTATCTATACCTTTTTTTGTCTATTTATTAATAAACACAAAGTAAAAATTATAATTAAAGCGTCTATCAAACCTAATAAAAAGTTGTTCAATAAAAATTTTAAAAATAAACACAAAATAAAATTAAATAAACTTGCTAAAAAATTGCATTTAATGTATTAAAGATATTATAAATCTAAAATATATTATTATATATAAAAACGCAGTTTGAAAAGCTTAAAACTTCAAATATTATCCCCTTCGCGACGGTTGCTTTTTACGAAATTTTAAATGTTTTGTCACAGGTTTTTAAAAACAGAAATTTTTACCCTATTAAAACGAAAAAAATGCTTCGATTAAATAAGACAAATTTTACAATATAATTTTACTGGTGGGATAAACAAGTATTCTTAAGCCTTTTTGCGGCACTTATACATGTTGCTCGTCTCCAAGGGGTTATATACCCGTTTTCGGTCGGGGCGTTTTCGGTCAGAACTTCATCATCCTCAGGGCAGTTTTCCTTATGTATTGAAATTTCTTTTCGTACTCTAACGTAATTCGAATGCAAATAAAGTTGCCCCTAGGATAATCGAGTTTTGATTGAAATCATTTGAAAAAGATATTTGAAGTTTTAAGTTTTTAAAAACTATGCTTTTATAAGCAACATCTTTTAGATGTGTGACAACTTTAACGTATTAAATATTTCACAAGTAATAATGTGAATAAATAGAAAATCAATAAGATATAAAAGTAATAATATAAACATAAAATCAATAAGAAATAAAAAATATAAATGAGATGGCTGAGGCTTATGAAATTTTAAGAATTTGTTAATGTCGAGTTCCAATTTTGTTAACATCAGTCATAAATCAGTGACGTGCAGTCTATTTCTTCTCTTAGTTACTAAATTAAATACTACATTTAACCTATGCTCAGCCAAATAAGATGACGGAAATATAATTATTATTTATTTTTATTTATTTATTTATTTTTACTTTTGCTCGCAACTCAGGGTAAAAATCTGGTATAGACTTTTGAAGACAGAACACTTGGTATCCACTTCCAAATTTTACTTTTAGTTCTTCATTAGTTGTGAATTCTATGAGTTCCTCTTCTAAATTTGATGATTCTACTGTATCTGCATTTGCTAAGGAATCTAAAACCCAACTTGGTTTGTTAATGTTTTAAATATGTTCTGGTATCGCTCAATAAAATCTGTATGAAGAGAGTCTAAGTGTGCGAGTCCAAGTGTTGGCAGTAAGTAAGTAAATCGTCCTGCTTTGCAGAGACTGCTGCTAATGCAGGAAAATGGCTGTATTCATTTCTACCTAGATTTTGCTTGAACATAACAAGTTTCCTCACAAAAGCATCTATGACATTTTTTGTTTTATTAAATTTAACTCATCACCTTGCAATTGTAAATTGACTTAATTGAATATTCTAAACAAGTCTGTCAAATAATCAATGTCATTTTTGGATATTATCAGGTTTTCGTACAGTTTTTCATCTTTTTTTTCAATGAAATTCAGTACTGAGTCAAAGAGATTGAAAAAAACGATTTGAACAAATACCTCTCGAGAGCCCACGAACTTCTGTGTGCAAGAGCTTCTATTGCAATCTTCATCATTTTCACTACAAAGTTGGCCAAATAATATGTCATGCAAAAAATTGCTTCTAATCTTAAAGTACTGTTGTAATAGTGTATTTAAGCGACATATGCAACCGTTCATTCAGGTTTTTGGCAATCGAATACTAACGACGAATAACTCAATGTACAGCGAGTATATTTGGTACTGCTTCTTTCAAATACGCTATGAAACGCTTATGACGCCCCATCATTGCTGGAACACCATCAGTAGCTGCTGACAAATTATTATGAATAGGAATTTCTCTTAGAAGAAACATGTTTATGTTGGTAAATATATATTCTCCTTTTGTATCAGTTTCAAATTTTTAGCAAATAATAACACGACATTTTTTTTTCTTTTATGAATCAGGAATATAGTAAGAGTAGCATTTTGTTATTTGGTAGTGTTAATTTATGGAGTAGAACGTAAAATTTGCAAATCTTTAAATAATTGCATAATGATATTTCAATGGCTTTGGCCATTTCATCTATTATTCTTTGTACACAATTAATACCCAGAGGAATTTTTTAATGTACTTGACGGTGTTTTAAAATGAAGAACAGTTGTTTTTACCTCTTTGATTGCCGGCAGGATTAATCCCTCGCACTCTATATATGGTTTTCCCGCTTTTTTCCGATTAGCAGTGCAGTATTATATGAAACTCATAGTTCGTAATCTTCTTGTTTAGAAGAGAATCAAAGTTTGATACAGTTTGCTCTTTTAAATATTTTTTTCTAGACCTTGAAAATACGATAAATCCTTGTTATTTTTATCAGCATGCATTTTATTAAAATGTTTTTTGTAATTTAGAAGGCTTCATGGCTTTATTTGAAAAAACTTTCTGCCAAATTAAACACATATTTAATGATTGGTTTGTTCGTAAATCCATATTTCAAATATTCAATACTATACTGTCGGCATTTCTTCTTAGATTCACGCATTTCGAAATACAAAACTTACCACAGTTTAAATAGATTGATGTCAATTTCTTGAGCAGATTCAAACTATAGTTTCGTTCGAAATCTCTATCCAGGCATAAGTCGCCGTATTTCCCACATTTATCGAAATGCCAGTTTTTCAAATATAACTTTAGTTATTAAACTTTTAGTGAGCTTAATATTGCAAATTCTGCATTAGTGATAGCGTTAATATTTTGATCAATTGTTTGTTACTAAATTAGAAGGTTAAATTACATTTTTATATCATCAAACATGACAAAATAAAATTATTCGTCACTGAGAGAATAAAAAATTACAGCGTTCAGAGCATAAGCTTCCAAAAAGCATACCACCTGATCACAAGTGAAGGGCAAAAGAAAGAGTCGCGCGCCATTAGTTCGAAGAAGTTCTCCTTCTCTGCAAATTGCCACAGGTGAGAGCAGATCCCAAGTCTAGGCTCTTTTCATAGATTTTCATTTAAATCTATATTTAAGATTTTTATCATGCCCGGACAAAACCGGAGATACGGGTCAACTAGTTTCATTATATTAATTTTTAAATAAGTAGGTATGGCGTCACCGCCCCCCTTGACTGTCTTAACGCCCCCCATTTTCTTCTGGACCCGTCACCGCCCCCCAGAAAGGCTCCAGCGCCCACTGGGGGGCGGTACCGCCCCCGTTGGGAACCTATGCTATAGACCATAATGCAACGGAAGACTTTTGAATGTCCCTATAAATTAGTGAATCACAAGCTTTTTGTCAGAAAATGGTTTGGCACCAGTATATTTAAAAAGTGACGTTTGTTTTATTTAATAGCGAAATTTCTGTCATTATTATAAGAAAAGTTATTCTGCATGAAAATAGTGGTATCTATGTGGCCCGTGGCCTACAGATTGTACATCCCTACTGTAAATAAAGTATGACTGCTGCATACCATGCATACTTTATTTTCGATACTGAACATGTTATCGTAAATCTCAAAAACATACATTATATTTAAAAAATATATTATTTGGATGCCGAATATTCGGTATCCGGCTTGAAATTTAGCCAAATATTCAGTACTGACACTCCTCTGATAAATAAAGATACTCTCAAGTGCTATCTTTGAAAACCACTGATCTTTCTAAGGCCGATGTAGGAGACACTTCTGCACAATGCTGAGCCAATCAACCGAGAATCGGTTTTTAACCATTTAACTTTTCGGTTTTTTTTTTCTCAACCAACCAATTTAAGAATTCACTTTTCTCCAGTACAGTCTTGTTTGTTTATGTGTCGCGTTAGTTTTTTTAATAGTTTTTGCGGCATTTCAAAGTAAATACAAAATGCCACCGACTATAACTGGAAATCCTGCTGATCGTGACAGAAAACAAAGACCAGGAGATAAAAGGTATCGGTTAAAGAAGTTTTTCCTTTTTGTAAATTTTGGCAAATGCTATTGTAAACAATAATATAAATTAGTTATGCAACAAATAATGATTTGTCCGAATAATTAAACACCAATTATTCGTGCCGAATAATGAATTCATTTTTATCTAACAAGGAAGGTCTCCATACAGGCATACTCAGAAAATTCTGAAAAAATTACAGAATGTTCTTCTCATGTGTATATATATGTTTCTAAAAAATTTTTTGGCGGAACCCCGTTAGAACATTCGTAAAAAAATAATGAATAATTCTTTTATTTGGCGATTTATCATCGGCTGGCGAAGAAAAAAATTTTCAAAAAACACTTTTTTTTATGTCAAACTCTTTTTAAGGTAAAAATGTTTCATCTTGAACTTGTTTAAAGAAATTTTATTTATATAACGTTAGTTTTGTCAGCTTTAGTTTGTTTTAATTATATTTTTGTCATAATGTATTTAAAATGAAAATTAACTGTGAAATTTTATGAATTAAAATAAAATTTAAATTAATTAAAGTTGTTTCAATCTCAAAATTAACTCCAATCTAATTGAACTCTGTCGATTCAATTTTGTTGCTATGGAAACAAAAACTTCTCTGATACTGAAATGCTTCACTGCAGCATTCTTCATGGCCTTTATTTTGTTATACGCTTAAATATATGAAAAAATACTTTTCAATATGAAAATATTTTTTATATAAGAAATTATTTTTAAAGTGATAAAATTAAATAACTGCAGCAAAAGCAACAGAAACATATAACATAAAATACATCTATGTGTCAAACTCTCTCATTATTCAAATTTAAATTCATTAAATACTATTTACACGTATTCTAAAATTTAACCGACAAGAAATTTTCAGGTGCTTTAAAATCGTTTGCTTTTGGCGAGGGAAAATGCTGCTCGTTTGGGTATAAATAAATGTGCTATATTGTTTATATGCTATAGGATGCTGTAGAGTAAAATTGATCCAGATTATTAACTGTGCAAAATCATTTTCTTCTGTTTGAACATTCTAAAAAACAAAAATTTTTATTGCAAGGTACTACTAGGTTACCCCGTCGACCAAAAAATTATCTCCAAACTATAAGATTAAATGCCAATAATGGATGATCTTGAATGTCACATTCAATGATACTAAATACGATTCATGTGTTTAAAATGTCATTAAGTGATTTTTATTTCGACTTTTAATTAATATTTTTATTAATATTCTACTAATTATTTGTTTTTTCGTTATTTAAAATAAAAATTATGTCAATATGTATAATTTGGCTAGTAGTTTGACGATTTGTATAATTTGGTGAAATTGGTCGATGGGATAACAGAGTAGTGTACCTGTTGCAATTTAATTCTTATGTAATTATTAAATTACAGTAATTAATGTTAAATAAAAAATTACTTATTATTACGACTTATTAAATGTTTCCCTCTTGTTCTTAAAATGTTTTTAAAAGCACATTACATGTTTTTGACGGTTTAAACCAATTTATGACATTTGTCATGTAAAAAAAAAAAAAAACAATTTCTGACGTCAGAAACCCAACCCTACTTTTAACCTTATACATAACTCTCCTGCAAGAATTTTTTAAATATCTATAAAACTTTGAGAGTTATTGAATTTTAAAATCAGTCAGTCCTTTTCAGGACCCCCAGTATGTCGTGGATGCTGCCTTGTATATTTTTGTTATTTTAATGTTTCTAAACAGGGGTCTGTCCAGGACAAAAATTGAGTCCGTTAACGGACTCTTCACAAAAACAAATTTCTGAAAAACGGACTCTTCACAAAAATAAATTTAAGAAAAATGGCCCTTTCACAAAAAAAAAAAAAAAAAAAAAAAAACAGCGTAATAAGAATAAGTGTAAATTTCTGCAAAAATCTAGATTTTTGTGTTCATTGTATTGTTTATCGCAACGTAAACAAACTACAGCCTCTTTCGTTTGTTGCTATCTTGCTTTCCACTCTTTCTCCCTGTTATCCTTATTTTGAATGAGTGCCGATTGGCTGATACATGACATCAGCAGCATAGTAGGTGTGGCGATCGTATCTTTTTATGATTTCACTTCCTAATTTGGCAACACCTGCTTTTATTTTGCTGCGTTCGCTTCGTGATGAAACGTGCTTCTTTACGTGTTCTTACTTTGAGTTTTTTCTGATTTCCCTTATTTTTTTTGTTTCTACTGTATGTGCTCATTTCTTTTATTTCCATCAATATGAAACGTGGATGTCCCTCCACGGGAGGAAATTCTCAAAATTCTGATTATTATGTGAAAAAAATATGATTATCAGATGCTGAAGGCTGTGGTAAAATTTTTAATTATTTTAAGGAAATCGATCAAGATGCTGATGCGCAAAAATCTCTGATCAAAAATTCGTCTCAAAAAGGGAATTTAACAAGTGATAATTTAAAATTATCGATTCCAGATTATCCAGTCGACGATTCAACCGTGTGTATTTCAGACAAACCAATTGAAAATTCTATTGAGATTTCAAGTTCAACCTCTAACAGAAATGATAATTTTGAAAAAGAAAACTTGCCTGTCAAAGAGGATAATTTCAGAAAATATGAAGTATCTTCCGTTGAAAATTTTGATTTTGAAAAAGGAGCAATATCTCCTATTGAAGAAAATTTAGGAGGAAGTGAGTTAATAAATAATAAAATCATTTTCATATTAAATTACTTTGTGGGACTAACTGTTAACCATACACGCTTTCCTTAGTTTATAATTGCATTATTTACATTAATATAAAATATTCTGTTTGTCAATTGTTTATTATAATATAATTGCAAAAGAATGGAACAAGAAATATCTCTATTTATTAGTAAATTAGATCATCTGCCTAAATATTAGTTTATTTCTGAAAAATTAAAACATGACCCAATTTCGAAGACTAGGCGGAAATGGATTAACTAATATTTTGTGAATTTACTTTTTTTACAAAAATAGAAATAATTCACAAAAATAAAAATACGTAATTCACAAAAATAATAGTTAATTTCACAAAAATAGGACTCTGGAAAGAAAACCTGGACAGACCCCTACTAAACAACATGTGCATTATAGCCTTGATTTATTCTATGTCTTTTTGATTTTATAAAAATAAATTTATAGCATTATAATACATTTTATTTTAATCCTTAGAATTATTATCACAAGAATTTATATTTATCTATTTATATTTGAATTTTAATATCATAAATTTCTTTACAGATCTGACTTAGTATGCCGAGTGAAGTATTGTAATACTTTGCCAGACATTCCATTTGATCCAAAGTTTATCACTTATCCTTTTCCACCAAACAGGTAATAATTATTTTATTTTGCTCTTGTAATTTTGGAAAAATTATTTGGAGAAAAAATTGAGTCCTTTTAAGGAACCTTCATTTTAACCTTCAAAAAATTTTTCATTTCAAAACAGGACCCTTCACAAAATTTTTTCATCTTTAATCTTTCACAAATTAAGTTATTAAAGAGTAAAATCTGACCTGTTAATTTTACATATATAGAGAAAATATATGTATTGTACATATATATATCAGGGCAGGATTCAAACCTGAAATTTTGAAATCCCGCCCAAAAGAATATCTTAGGCGGGAGGCTCCAGCCCAAAAAACCCACGAATTTTCTGAAAAAATTTTACATTTTGAAACTAAGATTAACTTACATGATTTTTTTGCAAATTTTGTGATATTTTTGTGCGACTGAATGACATATTTTGCAAATGACATTTTTGCAAGCGAAAAATCTTTGGAATTCACGATATTTTTCTGCAACCGATCATTAAATTTCAGATTTTTTTTTCCGCGATCGATTGACAAGTTCTGTGCGATTTTCTGTTGTGAGAGCAGAGTAATTCTGTTTCTAATTTTCCAAAAAAATAATGCTTTCTATTCTAAAAGTTATGAAACATTGTTTATCAGCCCAGAAATTCAGATAGTTATGTCCGAATTTCAAGGCTAATAGCAGATTTTTCATTGGTTTTGAACTAGGGATGCAACGGATACTGATTTTGCCGGATATCCGATTTGCCTGCCGGATTCGGATATAAATATGTACGGTATTCGGTACTAAATATGTTTTTAGTTATGCTGAATGTTTGTTTATTTCTTTATCCAATGCCATCTCAAATAATAAATTACAAACATGTTTCACACACAATTATAACATTTTAAATGTATTGAAATATATTTTTCAGAAACTATATATCTTTGATTATCAGGGCTTGAAATTCAGGTTTTCCCAGGAGGAGAGAGTTTCCCTCATAACATTTGTAAATGCAGGGGAGTTAAACTATATAAGAGAGGAAAAAATATTTTTTTTAACCCTATTATTTTTTACTTGCTACTTAAATATTTACAATTTATACTGATGTGACAAATTTTCATTGAAATAATTTAAATCAATAACTCAAGATATCTTAAGAAGTCTAACTTAATCTAACTCAAGATATCTTATCCAAATTGTTTATTTTAATTAAAACAAAGGAAAAGAATCAAGCTTTATGTATGGGTCATTCCATATAAATTCAACCAATGGGTGTTGCATCATAGTCACAGATTTTTTTAAATTTTTCATCATAGACAGACATAGTAATGAAACCCTCAAATCTGAAATTAAAAAGTAATATTCGCAATATTGGCTGAGATATAGACATTTGAAAACTGACCATTTTTACTAAATGGTGGCCATCTTGGAATTTCATCAGTTTCTAAAAGTGCCCATAACTTGACAACTAATGGCTCAAATTTTATATATCTGGTACCAATTTGAAGCTATTTGCACAAAGAATGCATATTTTACATCAAAACAATAGTAAATGTTCATTTATTTACTTTTTATTATGTGCAAACTGAAGATATCACCCCAAAAAAGGACCGATTGTATTGCCCATAACAAAAATGAATCATCATGAATTTTTTTAAAACTTGGTAAAAACATTGCGCTATGTGTGTGCTTTAAATAATAAAAAAATTGGAGAGGTAAAATTTGTTGCTTAAAAATAAATGATTTTTTACACTTAAGGTGTCACTAACCAAATAATGATCATTTTAGAATCTGTAAGTATTCCTTATAAAAATAATGGTTAAAATAAAATTTTCTAAAATCTAAATTAATGTAAAAGTATATTCAAAAATTCTTTTGCACTAATTTTGTAGGAATTCTCCCTCAATCCCACCCTCCTCCCTAAAAAATGTATACTATTAGAAAAACTTTTACGCTGAAAAATATAAGGAAATAATTAAGGAATATCATGTATAATTATAAAATACTTGTAAATGCAATACATATAAATGAGGATTTACGTTATATAGAGAGGAGAGTGGGGTGGAATGGGACAGTAGGTTTTTCTCTTTATGTATCATTCTGAAAATTTCATCAATCACACATTACATGAAGCAATAGTATCTCAATCTTCAGTTGAAAAAAGTAGCTGGTTGATGTAAGCTTGCAGTTGTATAAAGAAAAGATTATTTCAAGAATCAAAAGTAAATTTACTTCATATATTTTTGTGTTTTCTGTATATTAATGATTTGTTTATGCATAGATGTAATAGTTCTCCTATTTATAGAACATTATGTTATAAATTAACTATAATTTAAATTATGCCTAAAAGCAGTATTTCTGTTTATAATAAAAGAAGGTAGAGAGAATAATGGGACATGCCAGGAAAGGGGGGGGGGATGGAACATGTCTAATTCTTACTTTTTAATAAGATGAGTATAAATTGCTAATATGCTAATACTTTTAAAGATTAATATATTAATTAGAGCATTGAAAATATATTCATTTACTTCAAAATATAAATAAATTGAACGAGTGATTATAATCTCTAACAATCTTGAATTATCCTTCCATTGATGAAGATACTAGAATTTGATGTTGTAGCACAGATTTTATCAACCTATAATCTTTGTTAGATTGTAAATATAGCCAACTCTAGAATAATTTGTTTCGTATAATATATTGTTTTATGGTTGTCTCATTCCTGCCTGCTAGTGGAGAGGTATGGGACACATTTTGAAATTTACAATTTCTTTAATTATAAAATTGTTTAGCTATATTGCTCAAGAACATTAAAAAGTGTTTTATTTTGTATTCAAAATGAAATTTTTGTTTTTGTATCAAACTAAAATGATTTTCAAATTTTTGTAAAAAGTATGACATTCCTACCCACTCTCCCCTATACATAGAGCCTATTTAAGACATTTTTTCACTTAAAAAATGAAATTTATGTGGTCAAATTTATATATATTTTTTATTTATTTAAATTACTCAAGTGAATGAATACAACTGTGATTTACAGCTAGTATTTCTCCAATATTTCAAAAAAAAAAAAAAAAAAAAATATGTGGCCTTTTTTTAATGTAGTCTATTATAGTAAGGTATTTAATATTTAAGTAAATATGTTTTGAGAATTAAATTATCATACTTTAAATGAAATAAAAAGTATTGTAGAAATGAAAATTTACTTGTATTTTAATATATGAATATTTAGCATAAATAGCTGCAAATTGATATTTCTTTATTTAATTATATAATATACTCACAATATATTAATTTAAATGTTAGAAAATTTTATTTTTACCATTATTTCTTAAATTGGGAATACTTACAGATTCTAAAATGATCATTATTTGGTTAGTGACACCTTAAGTGTAAAAAATCATTTATTTTTAAACTACAGATTTTACCTTTCCAATTTTTTTATTATTTAAAGCACACACATGGAGCAATGTTTTTACCAAGTTTTAGAAAAATTCATGATGATTCATTTTTTTTATGGGCAATTACAATCAGCCCTTTTTTTTGGTGATATTTTCAGTTTGCACATAATAAAAAATAAATAAATGAAAATTTACTATTGTTTTAATGTGAAATATGCATTCTTTGTACAAATAGCTTCGAATTGGTACCAGATATATAAAATTTGAGCCATTAGTTATCAAGTTATGGGCACTTTTAGACACTGATGAAATTCCAAGATGGCTGCCATTTAGTAAAAATGGTCAGTTTTCAAATGGCTATATCTCAGCCAATATTGCGAATATTACTTTTAAATTTCAGATTTGAAGGTTTCACTACTATGTCTGTCTATGATAAAAATTAAAAAAAAATCTGTGACTATGATGCAACAAGTTTTCTTTAAATTGGTTGATTTCACGTGGAATGACCCGTATCTCATATCTGTTTTTCAATTTTTACTCAGTGTTATGGACAATTAATAAGTGAGTTGCTAAATGAATTTTTTAATTTAGATTTTGTTCGATTTTGTGTGGTTTAGAATCTTTTATAGGTTACACTTTTGACATACAGAACAGAGCAACTTTCCTAATACATTAAACTATTGGAAATACTTGTTTTTTCTTATTTTTTTTCTTAATTTTGTAAAATCTGGTGTGCATTCATTTTTAATTTGCTTGCGAGAATATTGCATGTAGGTAATTGTATCGTCAATATACTTCTGTGATTGTACATCACTTAGTGGAAGTATCGTCAATACTGTAATCCCTGGCATTTTAGCTAATTGAATTATGTTCAACTATGCATTGGAACTTTAAACTCATAAGGAATTCCGAAAATGACATAGTCAGTAGATTTCTTCTATTACATGAGAAATGGTTTATTTAAAAAAGTCATGTCCTGATTTCTGTGAATTACGCACATCAACTATTTAAATGGTTTCCTTGAAGTTCATCATTTTTTTTTTTTTTTTTTTTTTATCATTTGGAAAACAGTTACGTACAGTAAGAATTTTTATTTGAATCGGAAATCAAAATTTCATTGTTAATAAAGAAAAGAGTAGAAAAGTTACAAAATGTGCAGGTGCAAATTATAAGATATGGAAAAAAACATACAAACAGAAACATTGTATGAAAGATCGTCTTTTAAACATAAAAAGAGGTATGATTATTAAGCCCACTGATGAGGAAATGTGTGATGATTTTGAAAAATGAAACATCTAATGTTGAACCATTGATTGTAAAAAAAAAAAAAAAAAAAAAAGTTTTCTTTTTTTCCAATGAGCAACACAAGATTTAATCTCATTTTGTTTAGTGCTAATTCCAGAAGCTCAGACTCTAGTGACCATTACTGTCCTTTTAGTTATTTCTTGCTTCGGCACAGGAAAAAAAATCACAAAATATGTAAATCGGTCGTAGAAAAAATATCGCTCATTTTGTCCTCCATGGCAAAAGTAAATTTTTAAAAATAGTTGACCTGTCTGAAAAAATTTGAACTTAGAGGGAACTTCAACAGTGGAAAATATAGCGGAATTCGTCAATCAATCACAGTAAAATATCCTGAAATTTGTTAATCTGTCACAAGGAAATATCATGAAATTCGTCAGCCAATAACAAAGACAAAACACAATTTTTTCAGCTGAACACAGGAAAATAATTGTTAATTTCATCAGAATGTCACAAAAACAAAAAGGGAAATTTGCCAATCAGTCGCAGAGTAAATAGCTAAATTTGTCAATCTGATGAGAGAAATAAATTGTGAAATTTGTCTGTTGGTCTCCAGAAAAAAAAAAAAAAATGCAAAATTTTGTGTGACGAGCAAACAAGAAAAATTTGTGATAAAAATTACAGTCAGACACAGAAAAACAATTTTGTATAATTGTTGTAAGAGCAAACTGTGAGATTTGTCAATCGATAGTGGAAAATATCACGAAAATAGTCAGTCAGTCCTGAGACTTGATCGCCACTTCACAAAGAAAAAAAAATCGAAAAGTAATTTTTTTAAGAAACAGGAATGTCTTGCCCACAAGATTTTTTAGGGCATGAATCCTGCCATTCCGTCCTGAAATTCAAACATTTAAATATTCTGCCTATTTGTCAATGAACTGCTGATAATTTCTAATAATTTGTACAATGAAATGCTGATAATTTTTAGAACAAATTTTACATGTTTATTAATGTCTATAATTGTAAAGTATTTTCATAAACAAATACATAGCACTTTTTTATAATGCACACATAAAATGTCTTATACCAATGGTTGAAGAGTTATTTCCAAACATAGATTTAATTTTTTTCATGTTTTAATTATTTAATACTGTTTACCTTAAGCTACATTTAATTTTATTTTAAGTTAAATCAGTTTAAAATTTATAAGCAAAAAAAAAAAAAAAAAAAAAAAAAAAAAAAAACTTTTAAATATTTATAATGAAGTCACGAAAATAACTAGTTGGATACACCAATCCCAAAACTCTCTTCTACTTCATAGATCTCAATGTTTCAAAAAATATTACAAAATATTAATACTACTTCAATATTATACCAACTTTTATTTTAATCTAGAATTTTTGCTGCAGTCAATTAATTAGATTAAGAATGAGTCAATTTCGATCATGATATTTATTAAAATGTATTTTCGTTGTTCTGTTATACATCAGTTGTTTGCGAATAGCTAGTTTTAGCAAGATACGAAGTTCCTATTGCTGCAGGAACCATTAATTCACTGTATAAAATGATTATGAAAAAAAAAATTACAATAAAAAGAATATTGTCCTCTTAAACTGATGGCATTGAGCTCACAGGCTACGCATACTAATTCTATATTACAGCCTCATTTTTTTCAAGGGTTAATGCTCTTCGAAAAACAAATTAAGGGGGGGGGATAGCTGTCCTCCCATTTCCCCTTTTATACTTAACATTGGATTCCCTAAACTAATCAGAGATATGCTTTATCACATAAAAAAAGCCTATATCCAAATTCATAGCAAATTGAATAATTCTTCATAAACACCCATATATATAATTTAAGAGGAGTTATCCCCCTTTATACTTAACCATTAAACTTCCAAATCTACTCTGAGATTCGCCTCATCAGAAAGAATGTACATCCAAAATTTAAAGCAAATCAGATAATTCTGCATAAAAACTCATTTACCAAATTTAAGAGGGGTTGGGGTAATCGCCTGTATCCCTTTTATGCTTAACAAGAACTTCGCAGCTAATTAGGGAAGCATATTATTCCTTCGAACCTGTATTCAAAAATTAAAGCAAATTTGTTAATTTTGCTAGAAAAATCATTTACCTAAATTAAGAGGGGTAGTCCCACCAATCCCCCATTTATACATATCCAATGAACTCTGAAAAAAATCAAGGAAGTGCCTTATCACAGTGAATCTGTATCGAAATTTTGAAGCAAATCTGTAAATTCTGCATGAAAAACCCATTAAACTAGATTAAGGCGGGGAGAGTCACCTCCCATTTCCCCCCTCTTAGACTTATCCAATGAACTTTCAAAACTGATCATGGAGGTGTCCTCATCAGAATGATCCTATGTCTAAAATTTGAATGAAATATGAGAATTTTGCATGAAAAACCCATTTATCTAAATTAAAGGCGGGGGGTTAGCCCCCGTCCCCCCTCTTTATACTTATCCAATGAACTCCCAAAACTAATCATAGTGGTGCCCTCATCAGAAAAATCCTATTCTAAAATTTGAATGAAATCTGATAAATCTGCATAAAAGACCCATTTATGAAATAAGGGGTGGGGAATTAGCCCCCTGTTTCATCTCTTTATACTTATCAAATGAGTACCTAATACTAATCACAGAGGTGCCTCATCAGAATGATCCTATGCTTAAATTTTGAATGAAAATTGATAATTCTGGATGTAAAATCCATTGATATAAATTAAGGGGAAGAGTATTAGCCCCCATTCTCCCACTTATACTTGTTGAAGGAATTCCCAAAATTAATCAGGGAAACACCTTATCAGAATATACCTATATTTAAAATTTCAAGTAAATTGGATATTTTTATCATGAGTTACTGCATTACGCATTTACATACATACATACAGAACGGGCGAGCACATAAGCTTCCATGATCTTTTGAGGAAATCTGCCATTTTGTGAAATTCTGTGACGAAATTAGCCATTTTTTTGCACATCTTGCTGGAAATTAGTCGTTATTTCGCGATTTTTAACGAAACTTGACGGTTTTTTAGTGATTTTTTGACGAAACTGCCCGTCCCACGAGACGCGTATGAGACTATTTTTTGCGTAATTTATGCACTATAGCGCGTTCGGATCATCACTGGAGGCATAGGCGTAGCGTCGGGGGGGGGGGGGGGGGGGGGGGGGGGGTGCCCCCCCAACCTGCTGTGCCCTGGGCGCCAGAAGAGAAAGCGTAGTGGGTGCCAAATGAAGATTTTTTTGTCTTTACATACAGAAATGTATATGTATACAGTTTGAATTTGAGTAAAAATGTCTCATGCTTTAAAATTTACTCATATATAAAAAGATTCATCTATAATAAAAGACTGTAAATGAATAAAAAATATAAAAAGTTGTTCTCTTAGGTATTTTTTTCTCTAATTCTGAGCGTGAACCCCCAACCTGCTGTGCCCTGGGCGCCAGAAGAGAAAGCGTAGTGGGCGCCAAATGAAGATTTTTTTGTCTTTACATACAGAAATGTATATGTATACAGTTTGAATTTGAGTAAAAATGTCTCATGCTTTAAAATTTACTCATATATAAAAAGATTCATCTATAATAAAATACTGTAAATGAATAAAAAATATAAAAAGTTGTTCTCTTAGGTATTTTTTTCTCTAATTCTGAGCGTGACATGTCTATACTTTCTGTCAGTTCTTGAAAGGAAAGTAGAATCATTCAATAGCATTTACATTTTCAAAGGTCATTCTCAACTCATCTCATCTGTGGGAAACTGTTTTGCACAGATAGTTGATAAAAGCCAAAAGATTTCCCTTAAGGATTGCAGAAGGGGGGGAAGATTCACCAGACCTACAGAGAAAAGCAAAAGGGGCGCCAAATGAAGGTTTTGTTTGACTCCGGTTTTTATCATGAAAATGTTCCAAGAAGGATGTTCTATTTTTATCTCACTCCCTGACCCTTGAGTATTGTTGAGCTTTGTTTTTTTTCTTATTTCTTCATGCTGTAGATGTGGTCGAGTCTTCCCGGGACAATAAAAACCAACGGGAGAAGGAGTCCCGCCCAAATATAAGAGGGGGGGAGGGCGCATGTGCCCTGTGTGGCACGCGAAGGGGGCGTCAAATGAAAATTTCGTTTGCCCTTTTAAACAGCATATGTATGTAAAAACAAACAGGAGAGGGATTCAGGGGCAAATATAAGAGGAGGGGCGCATGTGCCCCGTGCGGCACGCGAAGGGCATGTGTCTCGAACGCCAAAACGAAAGGCGAAGGGGGCGCCAAATGAAGATTTTGTTTGTTTTTACATACAAAAATGTATATGTATGGATTTTGCATAAAAATATCTCACAGGCTGAAACCAAGCGATTACCCTAGGGGTTGCAGAGGGGGCACATGTCTCGGACGCCAAAACGAAAGGCGAAGGGGGCGCCAAATGAAGGTTTTCTTTGTTTTTACATACAAAAATGCGTATGTATTGAATTTGCATAAAAGTGTCTCACAGGCTGAAACCAAGCGATTTCCCTAGGGGTTGCAGAGGGGGCACATGTCTCGGACGACAAAACGAAAGTCGAAGGGGGCGCCAAATGAAGATTTTGTTTGTTTTTAACATGCAAAAATGTATATGTATGGATTTTGCATAAAAATGTTTCACAGGCTGAAATCAAGCGATTTCCCTAGGGGTTGCAGATGGGGCTAATGTCTCGGACGCCAAAACGAAAGGCGAAGGGGGTGCCAAATGAAGATTTTGTTTGTTTTTACATACAAAAATGTATATGTATGGAATTTGCATAAAAATGTCTCACAGCCTGAAACCAAGCGATTTCCCTAGGGGTTGCAGAAGGGGCATGTCTCTCGGATGACAAAACGAAAGGCGATGGGGGCGCCAAATGAAGATTTGTTTCTCTTTACATACAAAAATGTATATGTGTATATATTGAATTTGCATAAAAATGTCTTCACAACCCGAAAATTCAAAAGGATAACTTACCAAATGCATCTGGATGCCCTATTAGATTTAAATGGGTTATACGCAACTTAAAAACCCTCTTCTGTGTGAAACTGTACCTCACCGATAATTACCAAAATGCAAGTGATTTCCATATGGACTGAAGAGGGGGCATGTATCTCGGACACCAAAACGAAATGCGAAGGGGGTGCCAAATGAAGATTTTGTTTGTCATGACATACAAAAATGTATATGTATGGAATTTGCATAAGAATTTCTCACAGCCAGAAAATTCGAAAGGGAAACTGTACTAAAGCATCTCTATGCCTTCTGTCATTTAAATAGGTTAGTCTCTGTTCTAAAACCCCTCTTTTATATGAAGCTGTACTTCATCGATAATTGCCAAAAGCCAAGCAACTCCCTGGGGGTTGCAGAGGGGGCATGCGTCTCGGACGCCAAAACGAAAGGCGAAGGGGGCGTCAAGTAAAGATTTGGTTTGTCTTAACATACAAAAATATATAAGTATGGAATTGGTAAAAATATCTCATAGCCAGAAAATCGAAAGGGAAAACTAAATCAAGTGCATCTCTATGCCTTCTGCCATTTAAACAAATCAGTCTGTACTCAAAACCCTCTTCTATGTGAAACTGTACCTCACCGATAATTTCCAAATGCCAAACGATTTCCATAGGGGTGCAGAGGGAGTATGTGCCTCGAACGCCAGAACGAAAGGCAAAAGGAGACGCCAAATGAAAATTTTGTTTGTCTTTACATACAAAAATGCATATGTATGTATATTGAATTTGCATAAAAATGGCTCACAACCGGAAAATTCAAAAGGAAAACTGTACCAAATGCACCTCTATGCCTTGTGTCATTTAAATAGGTTAGTTTTTGCTTAAAAATCTCTTCAGTGTGAAACTGTACCCTCACCGATAATTGCAAACGGCAATCAATTTCCCTAGGAATTGTTAAGAGGACATGTGCCTCGGACGCCAGAATGAAAGGCAAAGACGGCGGCAATTAAAATTTTGTTTGTTTTTATATATACTATAAAAAAAAATTTGAAACTAAGTGTACGATGTCGACCCGGATCCATATAAATTTAGCTTTTGTAACTATTAACAATTACTAAAAATATAACTTAAACTAGAATATTTACAGGATTTCATGCTATAATGAAGGAGCGAATAAAATAAGTAAATTGATTTTGTATAGTAATTTGATAAAAGCTAAAATAATTATTAAAATCAGTGTATGTTATATTAAGATGTTGAAGCAAAAGTTAGAAAGAAACTATTAAAATGTCAAAGTAATCGTCCATGTTGGGGAAGGATAAAATTGCAGCTTATTAAAAAAAAAAAAAAACTTTTGTGTTATTATATGTTACAGTGGCAGTATTAACCATTCAAAATGCATTAGGCCAATGTTTTGAGGATCTAAAAATTTGGTTGTTCTACGATTTTCTTGGGGGGGAAGGGGGCGCGTAAAATCCGAGAACCCTGTTTCCCACTGGCACAAAATATCATTTTATAATTAGCGCGTGAAGCAAAAATATGAAATGATATAAAATACAACTCAAGATTATCTTGTTATTTTATAAGAAGCCCAAAAATAACTTTTGTTAAATTGATAATACTTTATTATTGATCTTATTTTTTAAAAATATTATCTAAAAACAAAATTTTTTATCATTGCTAAATATTATAAGAAATTGTTTTTTCAAGGTAACTCTTAGATCCAAATTGCATTTTTTCACATATTTTTTTTATTCGAACAGGTGCTCTTTACTTTCAATTTTATAACTGAATAGTATTTTCCATTTTTCGATAAACTCAGAAATACTTTTAGAAGATGTTGTCAATTTGGCATTTCGAACTGAATTTCTGGGCGGTGATAGTGCAAGTGAGGAAAATTACCGCCTTGAGACAGTATACTGCCTTAAGATTTAATTCGTTTATCAGAAAATAGAAATAAAAACATTTGATCATAAATCTCTTCAATAATCACGACTGCAATTGTCATGTTTTTACATTTAAAACTTAGAAAATATGTCAGAAAGTTTTTTGTTGTTATGCAACGAAAAATATATATATCTTTTCGAGAATCGGCTTAAATGTCTATTTAAATTCTTTATTTTCTGCGTTTGGCAACATATATTTTCTTTATATATTTACAAATTCATTTTCATTAGTATATATAATAGAATGAAGATTTGAAGCTAGAAAAGTTCTGAAAATTTTCACCATGATTTTCAATAATATATTCAACTGTCTTCGTGATTTATTATTGTTATTCTTCTTCTTCTTCTTATTATTATTATTAGGGATTTTTTTTAATTATTTCCAGACCATATTTTCAATGAGTCTTGTAGCAAAAAATATGAAAAATACTATTTTTTCTTTTAAAAAATATCTTTTAAAAAATATCTTTTCAAAAATAAATATTTTTGTAAATAGCAAAGATGATTTCATTTTTTTTTTCTGTAGAATTCAAAACTTTTTAAGAAATTAAAAAAGAATTACATTTTTTAGAAAATATATCGATCTTTAAACATGATTAATATTTAAAATATTTTAATTAAAATTTTAAATCAAAATTGATTTTTTTTATTTACCCATTATACGTATCATACGATAAATCTTGCAATCGTTTTGAAAATCGAAAAAAAAAAATTTTTTTTTTGATGGATACACGTTTCAGATACTGGAGATTCCGAAAAACATTTTTATTTCCAGAAAAAAAAAATTGCCGCCCCTCTATGTGTCTGTAACAGCTCTATCTCCCGAACAAGTTGAGATAGAGACTTGAAACCTTGTATGTTCTTAGTATGTAAGAATGGAACGAAACCTATTTAATATCAGTAACCTCGATTATTCGGGACTATTTTTTTTTCAGACTCTCGAAAAATTCGTTCAGATGAAAGGTATATAAAGTTTTTCGAAATTTTGTATTTTAATGAGTGGATGTAAAAAGCAATAAAATAACACAATTTTTGCATAAAGAATGAAATCGATCGGATTATTTGTTATCCTATTTTTCCACATTCTTCGATTTTTCATGACCCTGTATTTCATTCAAATTTCAATTCAAAGATGTATTTTAATTGAAAATGCGACCCTTAATCCGATGCAGTAAACTGTTAGTTAACATGATTATTATTTTTGGCGTTATAAGGATGTTTCTTTTACATAATTCCATACTACTTGAGTAGCTTGGCATTTTATATAATTTGTCAAAATTGGTTCTTCAGCAATTCATTAACTCCTTCGCGACGGGAGCCTTTTACGAAATTTTTAATGTTTGTCAACAATTTTTTTAAACAGAAATTTGTGCCTCATTAAATCGGAGGAAAAGGTCCAATTAAATAAGGCAAATTTTACTGTAAAATTTTGCTAATGGGAATAAACAAGGATTCTTAAGTCTGTTTGTGGCACGTATATGTATCGCTTGTCCCCAAGGGATTAATAGAGCATTACTATATATATTAAAAAATTTAATTATATACGATTAAATTTTATTTTGGAATTGCAGTGCATATTTATAAATATTTCACACACGATTTATTTTCCCATATTATATTATGATATCAATGATGGGTAAGTATTACGGTGGACCCCAATGACTAGTTTTTTATTCATTTTATTTATTGATTCATTTCACATTTATTAATTCATTAACGGCTCTACATAAAAAATTAAGCGAAGCTGATAAAATATGGACCATTTTCATTAGTTATGACTTTCGCGAGAATAACAATTATTAATGTGTTTTACGAACCGATACTAGTTTGACAAAATCACTATAGAAATTATAACATGCCGAGATTAGAGATAAGATAATCGGACATTCACATCGTATCTGAGCACAAACTCAGTTTCATAAGAAGACTCGTGCTGGACCGAGATAAGGCTTATGTGTATATATATATATATATATATATATATATATATTAGGGCTGGGCGATATCAGAATTTTAATATCGTGATATATCGCTGACCAAATATCGATATTTTCGATATATCGATATATTTCAATTCATATGTCACTCCATTATAGGGTCATAAATGTAATTGTCTTCTGTATAAAATACTACAAACACATAATAGTGTACATATATATATATATATATATATATATGTCGCGTTTTCATAAAACGACAGACTTCAAGGGGATGAGTTTTAATTACGATTTATTTAAAACATAGCAAAGTCTTTTCGCAAGTCTTTACATCATGAGTTCTGGAGACCAAGTGCGTAGATGTATAATGGAAATCTCTCATCTCCCGCGGGTTGCCAGTTAAAAAGGCCATGTGTTTTACTTAAATTAATACGATAAACTTAAGTTTCTTGTTGCCCTGTAAAACCCGTGATTATTAGTCATGGGGCCCGTATCCACATTGAGGGGCGATTTATTAAAAAGTAATAAATAGGTCTGATTTTTTGTATTTTCTTACAATTTCCCCCCCTTCCAGACAAGTCTCCGGGGATGGGCCGGCTTCCATCCATGATACTCACCTGAAAAGGGTAAACAATTTTTACATTAAGTGTGCTAATGGGAGATGAGTTATTTCTTTCGTATACTTAACAAATAATAGAATAACAATAATAAAAAATGTACAAATATCATATCTAAAAACAACACTATTATAAAATGTACCATTATACGTCATTGAACATGATAAAAACAATTGTATTAATAAATGCAAAACACTCAGTAAATATTATACATAGAATAAGATAATCAAAATAAGGAATATATTACAGATGGATTCTGAAAAGTCCAATGTTATTTACATTTTCAAATTTGTAGGGAACTGTCCTGACATAGTTCAAGAAATAGTACTTTCACACATAACATAATGTTCACAATAATGCAAAAATAATTTAAAATTCAAATATTCATAATAAATCAAAAAGGTAATTAAAATTCCAAATATTCATAATAATGCAAACCGAGATCAGATACAATATAATATCAGTTCATATGATACCAACTATTTCAGTTTGTTGGTGTAAGTAGTTTAAATTGATTACTAGGAAAAAAGTATCTTAGTTTGGAAGCGTGTATTACTTCATAATCCTTTTTTGTAAGCCAATTAGGCTTATTTATTTTGAAACTTACATTGGATAATTTTTCCATAATTTGATATGGACCAGAAAAAGGCGGACTTAACTTCCGAGTATTCGGATAGTGAAATTCTTCCACTATGACAAGGTCACCAGGTTTAAAAGGCGCTTCCACAAACTTTAAATCATACCTGACTTTATTTTTCAAGTGATGTTCACTTGTTCTTTGGAAAGCCTCTTTTCTGGCTTCCTCTACAGGGGGATAATAATTTTCATTGCCTAATACTGATGGATAAGGTAATTGGCCGAACATTAAATATGCAGGAGGATACTTGGTTACTGAATGAGGTGTGTTATTGTACTCATTAATTACTTCCTGCAGAATTTTGGGCCATGGGACGTTTGAAGGGGTAGAATTTACTTTAAGTCTTAGTCGGGTGCAAATTGACTGATTCACACGCTCATTTTTCCCATTACACTGTGGTCTATGAGAAGAAGTAAGTAATTTTTTTACATTCTGTTTATGTACCCATTTACGAAGTTTAGACGCTGTAAACGCAGGATTTCTATCCGTTAAAATTTTCTTGGGAAGTTGAATATTAAAAATCTGTTTAAGAATATTAATGTAGACTTCAGTTGTAACATTTTTAGACGCAAAACCCCAAACATAACGAGTAGCGTGATCAATAGCTATGTGCATATACCTTTTAGATGAATTATAATAGTTAAAACCTCCTACTGAATCTAATGAAATTATATCGAAAGGTAATTCTGCAGGTGGTAATGCCTCCAGAAGACCAAATTTTGGTTGGTGTGATTTTTTGTTCAGTTGGCAGACCTCACAATGCTTGACAAATTGTGTAATATCGTGGGTCATGCTGCTCCAATAGTATTGTGGGGAAATTAAATTTAACATTTTTTGGATTCCGGGATGGCCAAATTCTGTATGGGTATTTATTAGTAATTTCTCTCTCAAGGAGAATGGTACTACAATTTTTTGAAAACCCTTTTTGCGAATTATTACAATGTCATTAACTTTTTGAAATTTAGGCCCTGTTATATTATCTAATTGTTGGTGTTCTTTAATTTCATCTGACGTTAATAAATGAATATGGGGATTTACAGAAAAAGTGGGATTTCTTGAAAGCATGTCTGCTTCAAAATTGGTGGATCCTTTGTTATATTTTACAGTATAATCATACATACTTAATTTCAGGGTTGTTAAATACCCGGGTTTTTTCAGAAAAAACCCAACCCACTGGGTTTTTTCAGGGTTTTTGGGGTTTTTTCAGGGTTTTTGGGGTTTTATCAGGGTTTTTTGGGTTTTATCAGGGTTTTTTGGGTTTTTTCAGGTTTTGGGGGGTTATGGGAGGTGGTTCAGAATGCTTGAAAAAAAAAAGTACTTATTACTAAATTTAAAGTAGCTAATTGATTACAAATATATATAAATCAATGACAGTAATCAAAATTATGCTTTGTTTTTAGATAAATTTATTATTAGTAATAATTTATAAAGTATTTTTTATTATTAATAAATAATAGAATAAGCCAAGTAATTCTACATGTCTACATGATTAAATTAGGATTCTAAGCATATATGGTATTTTGTTATGAGTTTCTATTGTATAACATAGAACGGATTACACACCAAAGTATTTTTTTACTGGGAAAGAATTTGTTTGTGTTACTTATACATGCTACAGAGATTAACTAACAATTATTTCTTTTAAAAATTGTAATGGTATAATTAGGACATTTCTTTTCTTTGAGGTGGGGGGTGATGGTTATAAACTTTATGAGTGTGTACTGATATTAAGAAATATATTACAATATATTATATAATGTGTAATATAAATACATTATATATGTAATTTAAAGTTGAAATTTTGAAAAAACCCACTTGGGTTTTTTCCTGGGTTTTTTCAAGTGGGTTTTTTCAGAAAAAACCCACCCGGGTTTTTTGGGCTGGGCAAAATCATAACAACCCTGCTTAATTTTAATGACCATCTGAATAACCTACCTGTTAAATGCTTCACCTTCTTAAGCCATACTAAGGAGGCATGGTCAGTATGTATTGTAAAAGGTTTTCCGTGAAGGTAATAATGGAATTTGTCAAGGGCATCGATTATTGCTAGACATTCCAGTTCTGTGATAGCGTAATTTTGCTCGTAGGGCCTTAATTGTCTCGAGTGGAACGCAATGGGATGCAAATTCCCTTTTTCATCCATTTGTTTTAAGACAGCACCTACGGCTTCCTTTGAGGCATCAGTATAGACATGGCATGGGAGGTTAGGATTGAATAATTTTAAAATAGGCCTAGAAATTAATGCGTTTTTAAGCAATTCAAATGATTGTTGACAGACATCTGACCATTCCCAAGGAGCATCTTTCTTTAACAATTTATTTAGAGGGGCTCTTATTTTAGCGTACTTGTCTATGAATTTGTGGTATACGTTTACAGAACCAAGGAACCTTTGCAATTCTTTAACGTTTTTTGGAGGGATTAATTTTTTAATAGTTTCGGTGTTAGCATTGTCTGGTTTTATTTGGCCGTTACTAATTTCATAACCGAGGAAGTCAATTTGAGATTTAGCAAAGTTACATTTGGAAAATTTTAATTTTAGATTTTCTTGACGGCAAATGTTAAATATAGTTTTAAGGTGATCCATATGCTCGGCATAGGAATCGGAATAAATTATAAAATCATCAAAATAATTGGTAGCAAAATTAACTTTGTGTTTATCTAGGATTCTTCGAAGAGCTCTTGCAAATTGAGCTGGGGCATTTTTATAGCCAAAAGGAAGAACCAACCACTCATAAAGACCTTGATTCGTTGCAAAGGCCAACTTCTCTGTGTCTGAAGGATGAAGTGGTATATGCCAGTAGCCAGAGGCTAAATCTAGCGTGGAAAAGTATTTGGCATTGACAAGTCTGTCCAAAAGCCAATCTATACGGGGCAATGGTTCCGAGACAGTCTTACAAATGGCATTGATTTTTCTGTAATCAATACAGAGACGCGTTTTACCTTCTCCTTTTTTATATGCCAGAGTGACGGGAGAGGAATAAGGACTGCAGGATTCTTTAATAAGTTTAGCTTCTAGTAATTCTTGTATTTGTTTTTGAATTTCTTCATTGTCCCTAGGAGATGCACGGTAAGGTCGAAGCGAGATAGGAAGTTCCGAGGTGAGAGTTACCCGCTGAGGTTCCCATCTGACTCTACCTACGTCATATCTATTGCGCGCAAAAATATCCTTGAAGTCGCTTAGAAGCCCTTCCAACTGTGAGTTCTCTTCAGTAGTACAATGACTAAAACTTTTGTCATCATAATCCGAGAGAATTTGAGTATCAAGATAACATTGTCCTTGTTGCGACAAAATTTCTTGATTTGATTTGGAAGGAGAACGAAGCGGCTTCTTGCAATTCATATCACTCGTTAAAGTTAATGTAGGATTGAATGAGTTTCCCTGAGAAATTTTATTGGAAATGTTTTGATCATACTTAAGAATGACTCTATCCTGAGTCAGAATATTCAAGTAAAAGTCCATCGATATATGGAATTTTTGTAATTCTGGAGTTCCCAGTATCGCATATGGCAAGAATGACCTAACTAGGTATAAGGTGCTATTTTGCCTGATATTTCCTATTTTGAGGGTTACGTGAAGTTTTTCAGAAATCTGAACTTGTCCTTGGGTTTGATTAACATTAAGAGGATGACAGCTTTGAATAGACGTCATATCCAAAGCTGCAACTAAGTTTTCCGGAATAAGGGAAATGGTACTTCCGCTATCCAATAAAAATGGTATTTGAACCTCATGACAAGTTTTTGGATACGTATGATTATCGTAATTCCTATATGTGATGTACCCCGGGACTATAAACCGTCATAAAGCATTATGGGGCATTCCTTGATCAGGGGAATACCCATGGGCATTTTGTGATTGAAATTGATTGCTGTGGGTTGTCAAGTTGGGGTTCATTGTTGTCCCTGTATTGCCCTGAACATCATATTTATGGAGTAAAGTATGATGTCTTCGATGGCAATTTTTACAATTCATCTTGGAGGGACATTTATTTGAAAAGTGGCCACCACGCAAACAATTGATACATAGTTTGTTTAGTTGGACAGTTCTCCAACGGTTATCTAAGGGCATATTTGTTAATTTTCTGCAGGTATGGGTGGCATGCGATTCAAGACAAACACCGCATTTAGCATTTTCTAGATTTTTGGGGAATTTATATCTATCGGAAGAATCTCGGGAATAATTTGCATTTCTTACATCTGTTTTAGTTGGATTCTCCAACGCTAGCATACTTTTGGCATGAGTCTCTAAAAATTTTAAAAATTCCGTGAGACTAGGCATATCATTATGAGTAAGAGAGAGCTCCCATCGTTCTTTTAGATTATCACTTAGTTTTTGAATTATAGTGTAAATTATCATGTTATCCACCAAAGCATTTTGAGTCAAATTCAAAGACTCTAGAATTCGAAGTGACTCATTACAAGTATCTATTATGTCAAAAATAGCTTTAGAGGAAGAGGGGCAATTTTTCATGTTTTTTAAATTGTATAACTTACTTATTTGTGCTATGGCTAAATCTCTAGTTTTATCATAGCGAGTGCAGAGAGTGTCCCATGCATTTTTATAATTGGCTTCCGAGAGAGGAAATCCAGAAATTAATTTATGAGCAGGACCCTTTACACTAGCCAGTAGATATTGCAATTTTGAGACGCCCCCCAACTCCAAATTTTGATCTATAGTTGTAAGAAAAATCTCTTTAAAAGAAAGCCATTGATCAGCTTCTCCGTGAAAAGGTTTTAATTCAAATTTTGGAAGATTAACAGTTTTTACACAAACATTACCTGTAGTTTTATTTAGACTTTCTGAACCACCCTCGTGAATGTTTAAACTTTTAGTTAACTTATTACGTGATGTATTTATTGCTATGTTTAAATTGTCTAATTTAAGTGCAATCTCATTATATTCATCAATTATAGGATCAGTTTCCGATGCATCGCTCTGAAGAATGGCATTTTCATGGAGTTTATTTAATTCGGTTTCAATATCCTGAACCTGTTTACCATATAAATCTAACTCTTCAAGAGTTACAGTTTCATTATCAATTTTGGGATTTATAATATTTTTTATGCGAGTGATTTTTCCCTTAAGAACAGTTTTTTGTTTTTTAATAGCTTCCATTTTAAATTAATTTTATGACAACTTCCTAAAAATCTAAATATAAGCAAATTCTAAATGATCTTCAAAAAAAAAAAAATAATAATATCAACATAATACAAGCATCTGCATAGAATTGTGAAATGAAATAAATAAAAAGAATTAATTATATAAAAGAATTAGACGTAAATATGGATATCCATTTTTTTCTTTCAATTTAAAATATAATTACACCTTAAAACCATGGTTTGTAGAAGTAATAAAAACAATAACACTAGAGATATATTACTTACCTTAATCAATTAGTTTTATAATCAAGGAATTAGGGAAAAAAAAAAAAAAAACATGTGCACTAATATAAACAAATAAATAAATAAATAAATAAATAAAATAGTGTACACTTGTGAGCTCACATATTATAAATTAAACATTCCTTTAATCATAAATCACTGTACCACCCCTTGAGTATACTCATGTAATAGATGTCGAATAAATTCACGCAACACGAGTTTTTCTTTCAATAAATAACGAAGCGATTACAGGAACACTATTTGAAGATTATTGATGAATCACTAGAAAGCGAACAGAACTGTTGAAATCGAAAAGATTTACGCGTTTCATGATGACTCGATGACTGCATTCAATTATTGGAAATAAAACACAAAGTACCCGACATTTTTGCTGATAACATTGCTCTCATTATCACCATAGAAGAATAAACACATACGGCACCACACTTCGATGAAACCAGATGAACACAAACAAAAATAAATCACAAATTCGGAGAGACCGGCCGAAGTAATTCATGGCACGACAGCAGGCAGGAGGGGGGACGAACGGCGATAGTTGAAGTCCCGCTCAAGAAGAAATCCAGTGTCCAGGATGCGGCAAAGCCCGGCCGAGTAGAAAATAGCATCTAAGTATTCCAATATGGAATACGTTTGCTGGATGATAACTCATGACGAGACATTAGCTCCTTTTCAGGGCCTCTTTCGATGTTTGGAGTCAGAATGACCACTGTCTTTGCTTTCCTTTGTGGGTCTGGTATTTTTAATGATGTTCATATTTCGTCGATTATTTTCCCGCACTAGGTATCATACTGCCGACTATGAAGAACTGTCGCGTTTTCATAAAACGACAGACTTCAAGGGGATGAGTTTTAATTACGATTTATTTAAAACATAGCAAAGTCTTTTCGCAAGTCTTTACATCATGAGTTCTGGAGACCAAGTGCGTAGATGTATAATGGAAATCTCTCATCTCCCGCGGGTTGCCAGTTAAAAAGGCCATGTGTTTTACTTAAATTAATACGATAAACTTAAGTTTCTTGTTGCCCTGTAAAACCCGTGATTATTAGTCATGGGGCCCGTATCCACATTGAGGGGCGATTTATTAAAAAGTAATAAATAGGTCTGATTTTTTGTATTTTCTTACATATATATATATATATATATATATATGTGTGTGTGTGTGTGTGTGTTAATTATCAAGAAAAAACAAAAATATCAATATCTTAACATATTCCAAGGAACATAAATTTTAATTTTATGTATTGATTCAAAATATGCAAACCCTTTACCTGCAAATCTGATCTAAAATATGTGTTATTGAAAATTCTTGGAAAGTTAAACATTATAAATCATTAAAATGAAACAAGAAAATGGTTATAAGACAACAAAGACATTAGATATATTGAAAGAAAATACTTTAATTACCTATAAGGGTCATTCCATGTCAAATCACCCAGATTTTTCCAAAAATGACACCCACCATCACCAATTTTGATAAAATTCAGTGGATTTGTAGAATTTCTAATGCTGATTCCAAAAATATCAATTATATTGAAATTGATCGAACGGTTTGTGAGTTATGAGCTTTTAAATAGCTCCCAAGATGGTCGATTTGCTGCCATTTTGAATAGCACATGTGACAACAAAAAAGTCCATAACTTCTTTCGGATTTAAGCTAGAGCTTTCAATTTTTTTTGTTTTGTTGAGAATAAAGTAAACTTTCATTTAAACAGATTTTTGTGAACCTCATTTTATAAAAATGCTGTCAAAAAATGACTTTTTGTCATTTTTTTATGTAAAAAAAGAGGCAACTTCAATGGCTGATTTCCCCCAATGTACCCTCTTCAATTTTTATCTAATTGCATAAATAAGCAACTCAAAGTGTGTTTTGATGACTAATAAAAAAAACTTAATGGGCGGTTCACAGGTTTTTATTTAAAAAAATAAATTCAATTTTACTGACTTTCCACAATAACAGAAAACACAAGATAATATTGATATTTCTTTTATTACCAGAAATATCATACATATTTACATCTAAAAGTTTGATAAAGTTTAATGTTATCCAATAGGAATAAATAGGAATACCAATAATGGATTCTTGCAATCGGACAAATTGAAATCTATTGCAGTCTCAGTAAATTATGAATAAAAAGGAAATGATGGAAAAAGTTCTACAAATAGTTTAGTTTTATGACAAAATCATACTTTTATTATACAAAATACAATAAAATCACAACTCTTAAATAAAAATTACGGTACTTTAAATTAATACAAAATAACATATCACATACACAATAAACATGCTATTAAAAATATATCTACATCAATAATAATTTAAAGTGAAGGTAATTAATATTTTTAAAAATCCCTGCCAACAGCAGATGTAAATTTTGAAGTTAAATACAGTAGACTCCCTCAAATCCGCACAGCTTGGAACCAGAAGTTTTGTGGATTTTAGAGTTTTGCCGATTTCCGGTCATTACTTTGTTTACTTTTTTTTAAACAGGAATTTGAATGCAATTAATAATGCAATCAAAATTAAAATGAATGCTTTGCAATATAATAAAATATTAAAATAAGTAATAAGTAATAAATTAAAATAATAAAAATTTAGATAATTTTCAAAGTGATTAAAATATTAAAAGTAAGGATCAAGTTAATAATTAATAATATATGATTAAATATTCATTATAAACACGAAATATATCCTTCCTAAATTATTCAATGTAGTTACTAATGTACCTCATAAAGATACATTACCAATTCTCAACAAAATCATAAAATAAAGAAGTTTTTTTTCAGGTTTAGCCAGATTTAGATTTAATAACCAAAAAAGCTTGATTAATACATAAATATATTTGATAAGAAGATTGTGATTACCAATGATATAAGAAAAATTTGAATTTTTTCAGAATATATTTCTTTTCCTTCATGGGAAAAAAAAACATGAATTCAGTACTATTAACAAAAGTTACAAATTAAAATAAAATGGAATTGATATAAAATTATAAAAGTCAAATTTTGTCCCTATATCTGAACTGAATGTTTCATTGTTTACATCCGTAAATTATATGCAGATTTTTTAGAGTTATGGATTTTAGGGTTTCAGATTTGAGATAGTTTACTGTACTTGTTTCAGTAACAAAAACTAAATCAAATTTAGATATAAACCTAGTTCAACAATTTTATCTGGTTCTTTTTAAAATTTAATTTTTCTGTAAGAACTGGTTTTATCACAATAATGTTAAGGCAGTGTATATAAAAAAAAATTTTGTACCCTCAACAACTGAAAATTTTCTAACCCATTTTCAGATTCATTTTTAAAAGTAAAAACATGATACTTGTTGATGTGATTTTTTTTTTCAGAGATTTATAAGCGACTTCGGGGCTGCTACAGGCAATTATTTTTATATTCTGTGTGCACCAGTGTTTTTCTAATATAAAATTTGAAGTATATTTTACTTGCAAATGTTATCAAAGCATCTATTATGGATTTCATTTTTAAGAAAGTGGTTGGTGCCAGTTAGAATTAAAAAATAGTCGCCTGTGGCAGCCTTGCAACCTGTGTTTTTATTTTTTGTTCAATGAATTAGATCTTGATTTACAACAATTATTTTCTCAGTAAGATCATTTTTTTCCGTTTCCAGTACTATCACTTAAATTCAATTCAAAATGCCCACTTTGACAGCATTTTTTTATATAGTATGCCTTTTATATATATAGAGAACCTGCCAATTGAATGCGTTTGTGAGCAAAAATGGATTTAAAAACGAATCAGAAAATCCAATGATTTTGCTTTGCCGAACTGTCCCGTTCACATAGAAAGCAAGGCATTTTTGTATACACAGCTTTTTGTGCCAATAATATTAATGTACATTTGAAGTCACTGCAGATAAACCATTTGTCTATCTCATGCTGAATACAATCAGATTGTATTCTAACAGTCATTAGATAAGTTCGCAAGCATCCACAAGTATACATTTACATTATCTGTGACTTAACATTATGCTTGTTCTCGGCAATGAATCTTCGAAATCATCTCTGGTTGATCGCAAATAAACTATACGTGATAGAAGTAAACTAAAAACAGCTGTGTAATTAGCATAGAAAAATACATTAAAGGGGTGCAATGGTTCTTTATCATCTGATATGTAGACTAGTGTAACTTTTACTTACTGTATTTATTTAAGTGTTTTAATTTTATCACATTTTGTATTATATACAAGTATGATTTTGTTATATAATGTACCTATTTGTAGAGTTTTTTCTATCATTTCCTTTTTACTTATAGTTTATTGAAACTCTGCAATAGATTTCAATTTGTCAGGAAAGTACTTCTATGTCTTGCAAAAATCCATTATTGGCATTCCTATTAATTCCCTTTTTTTATAGGAGATTCCCCTTTTTTAGCCACATTAAAGATACATATTTAAGTAACATAAAACCTTATCAAACTTTTGGATGTAAATATATATAAATATTTCTGGTAATAAAAGAATGTCAACTCATTATCTTGCATTTTCTGTTACTGGAGAAAGTCAGTAAAATTGAATTTATTTTTTTAAATAAAAACCTGTGAACCGCCCATTAAGTTTTTTTTATTAGTCATCAAAACACACTTTGAGTTGCTTATTTATGCAATTAGATGAAAATTGAAGGGGGTACATTGGGGGAAATCAGCCATTGAAGTTGCCCCTTTTTTTACTTAAAAAAGTGACAAAAAGTCATTTTTGACAGCATTTTTATAAAATGAGTATGATATCAATATATCATATATCATTGAATATGACGATGTTAGGTAACAAATTGATAAACTTATCTTTTCCTCTATTAAAAAAAAAAAAAAAAAAAAAAAAAAAAAAAAAAGAAAAAAAAATCCTTTCTTTTAAAGTAACTAAAAAAATCATGATCACAACAGGATCTACATTACAGTTGAAGTTATAAATATATCGCCCCTTTTCTCATTTTAGTAATACTTAAACCAATCCCTTAATGTAACGGTCACCGAAATCCCAGCACATGTATTTCACTTTGTCCATACCTTATATGGTCATAGAAAACCGAATGTGGTTTTCTTATACCAGCTGCTCTACAATAAAAATGCTGCATAAGATGTTTTGCGCGTCGTACATATATTTCCTTCTCATGCTACCGTTCCTTATTTGGTATACATTCGCAAATGTTAGACCGCTTCATGAGCCCCAAAGCCTATCCCACAAAATTCCTTTGCTTTTTCAAATTCCAATATCAAGGTTTAAACTCTTTTTTCGCCAATTAGCGATTATCTTGTTAATATGCTAAGTACAAAAATCTCTCTCTCAGAAGAAAAATATTGCACGTATATTTTGGCCAAATATCATATACATGCCAAACATTGTAACCTTTGGCGATATCTGACAACTGATGTTATCTTGGTTCTGACTAAAAGAACGGCCACTTTCACTTTTTCTCTTGCCCCGGCTCTGCTGTAACCACCAGTAATTTACGCTGAGCGTCCTACTTTCTCGAAAGGGTGAAAATAAAACTTTACTTTAAAGAACCTGGCTGCATACTTCTCTTTTTATCGATCTACTTTTCACGGCATTGATGATAACTTGTAATAGTCAAATATTAAATCTGCAAGATACCGTAATTACCCAAGATTTCCATTACAAACTTTGGTGCTATAAGACCGTACTTAGCCCGACTAGAGGAGTATGGGCGCTCATAGAATCCGGAGAAATCGCTGCTGTCTATAGCGGTTTCGCATCTTCTCTGCATGGCATGCGGTGTTTTCGAACAACTCAAGATTTATTGCTCCGTCGGTGCATCACAGGATTCGAGACTTATTCCTTCTTCTGTGGGTCGCATGGTGTTGGATGCGGCAAAAGAGGCTCGTCCCTCCCAGTATGACAGTTACTCAAGCCTTAGCCAGCTGGAAAAGTGATGTCAAATCAAAAGTTTTTTTTTTTCTTCGACCCTGATTGATCGACCTGCGTGGCTCCGTCCGCTGTCAACATTCATCATCGCGTTCGTATCTCGACGTGCTGCGGTCAACTCAGTGTCTTCGGCAGTTTTTTTTCTTTTCAATTTCGGCTGCAGTGCTCGTCATAATTGTTTGTGAATTCATCATGTGTGATATATGCTCCGGTCATCTCCGTGCTTTCAGTGGCGTCTATCAGCTGCAATGCGTGTCATAAGTGTGTGTGAAGAAAGATACCCAAAAAAATGTGATATCAACGAAAGTTTTGTTTTCTTTTCTCATCAGAATTTTCAACATACACCAAAAAATAATAAATCCAAAAAAATTAGTAGCGATTAATGTGGCAATTAGTCGAGCACAAAAAAAAGAATTAGTGAAATATATGCAATGAGGTGTTTGTGATAAATAAGTCATCAATCTCACATACAGAATTTTTCATTGAGAAATACGCAAAAATATTAAAAAAAAGTGTGTGCCAATTATCTTTATTCCTTGAGTGCTTTCCGAAATGATTATCAATGGTACACACATAAGTTTTGAATGTGAAATATGCTTGTGATCCCTGTTGACAGGGATGCTAAAACAATATACACACAAAAAAAAAAAAATTTTTTTTGAATTTGTGCTCAAGCGAAATTTTATTACATTAATAATGCCACAACACTTAGATTTATGTTTTGCTATTATTATTGTTATTGTTTTATTTGGATACATGATTATTTAAATAACATTTTTTTTTGTTCAGAGCATTTCAAAAAAATAGTAATAATGCTTTTTAATACTTATTTGATTAAACTTTATCTTACGGTATTAAAACATCTCAATTATAATCCTGTATCCAAGCATTAATAAGATACCCTTTATATTTTTATTATGCATACATACATTTTCTTACTCTTTAATCTAAAAAAAAAAAGGTGATTTTTTTTCATAAAATTTTTTTTTTTGATACAAAGTAAGTAATTTTCAATGTGATATTTTGTTCAGAGTCATGAGAGAACAAATAGATGTTTTCAGTAATAGATAAAAAAAATATAAGAGTAAGACATTTCTAATACTATCTCATTTACGAGCTAGATATTTTTAACTAAGTGCTTTAACAATTTTTATTATGGTATCTATTTTTATTATTTAAGTGATATTTTGTGTTTTTATTATTATTTTATTTGACTTTAAATGATTGTGAGTACCTTTGAAATCTTTAGAATTTAGTCAAAGGAATACGTGTGCAATTAAATAGTAGCCCTACACCTACCAATTAACATTTACAAATAGTTTTAAACCTTTTTTTTTAGTATTTGTTGCATTAGATCAGCTACATATTTAACTGATATGGCTAATTCTAAGATTACTTTCAAAACCATCACTTTTGATGGCGATGCTAATTTGGTTGACTTTTTCTTCAACCAAATCAAAACATTAGCCAAAGCACACGGATGGAAGGATCAGGACACCATCCAGTTTCTAGGTAGTAAGTTATCCGGACCTGCGCTTACTTTCTTTACTCAGAACCCATCTATTTATAAAGCTGACAAATTAAAATTTGTAGAAAAAGAATTCAAAAAATTCTTTGCCCCCCCTAGTAAAACAACAGCACTCGTGGAATTTAACAATTTAATAATGCTGCCTCAAGAAACGATTAGAAACCTTGCACACAGAATAAATATTCTAACTACTCGAGTACATGATAACATAAAAGATAAAGAAGCCTTAGACAATATTAAATACACAAAACTAATCTCGTGCATTCCACCCCCACTGAGAATTAAATTGCAAGAGGAAAACATTCTCGATTATGACACTGCTGTTGACAGGGCACAAATGTTGCAGGATATAATGCAAAATGAGAATGTGCTACAAACATGTAACACAACAAATCCTGTAGCAGACTCTATTGCTAATCAGTTAAAAATTTTAACTGAAAGAGTCAATGCATTAACATTAACAAGCATTCCAAATGAACAAAACATAGACGCAATTCACAGTATAACCCCACAAAATTCAAAACAGCGTGAACAGTATGCGAACAAGGACTTTAAAAGGAAGCATACGGTTTCACCTAAACATAACACACGTAAAAATAAATCTACATCACCACCCGCTTGCCAGCTATGTGCGAAGCGTGGCCACACAGCAAAACATTGTTTTAAATGGCGTAGAGCAAATTCAAATAGAAATAAACATAGTTATAAATACGACAATAACTATAGAAGAAATGATAACAGAAATGGTAATTTAAACTACTAATGAGATGTACTTCAGCTGATGGCTTTACATCTCAAAAGAAGTCTAACACATCAGCAACTTCAGACGAATTTCCATGGACTCATGACCCAACACTGCCTACACTCTGTCCAGACAGAAGGGTTAAATCCGTTGCTTCGCAAACAAAATGTGAAGTTAAATGGTCCAAAAATTCTGCATCACAAACAGTCGAAAACAATAATGAAGTAGCTTCACAAACTGTTAACATATGTGATGACAAAGTTGCAGTTATTTGCAATGTAAATAATTCATCCCCAACACTCCCCCTCATAAAGGCCTCCATTGCAAGACATAAAACTAACTTTTTGCTCGATACTGGTTCATCCATTTCAATTATATCACAAGATTTGTTTGAAAAAATTAAAGACAAACTAAAATATAAAAGATTAGGAACAGGCGTCACTATTAAAACAGTTAATTCAGATGTTCAGTTCACTGCATGCATTAAAACTTCTATTCGCATACACCAAAAGTCATTCTCGCATAATTTCTACATTGTTGACATATCGAATTCCGCTAACTTCCAGGGAATTTTAGGCTTTGATTTTATTCACAAAAATAGAATTGTGATAGATATTCATAAGAATAAAATGTCAACAAATGAATTTAGCATACCACTACTTGATTCTGCCTTATGTGAGAATGAAACACATCATCTTGAAACACATGAAATACATCAATCGGAAAAATTCCCAAAAGAAATTCGATTGGAGAATAAACTTAAACTAGAACCACAGGAAAAGAGGTGGATCTCCATAAAAACTGATTCAATTGACCCAAGAAAACATTACTATTTTCAATGTGAAACAAAAAAGAATATAATTTCTTACGATAGTATTGTAGGTGGTCAAAGTTATGAATCAGACATGGAAGGAACTCAAAACACAACTAGATCCCCACAAAAATTCCAGTTTTATGTTTTTATACAAAATTCATCTACTAAACCTGTACACATAAACAAAAATGCACGAATAGGAACTTTATTTGAAACAATGGACATTATGGACCCGTCACAAAACACAAATTTTCATCAAATTATGAATTCATGTGAAAATGTTTCGAATTTTAATCTTAAATCTCAGGATAACTTAAAGGATTACATTTGTAATTATATTCAGGCATCAAATGAAACATTAAATCAACGTAAAGAAGAACTAAAAATTAGTGACTTTAATTTAAATCATTTACAGGAAGAGAATGCAAAAAGGTTAGGAAAATTATTGCTTGATAATTATGCATCATTTTCCAAATCCATAAAAACACTAGGCCACACAGACAAGGTAGTCCCAAATTTAAAGTTTATAAATGACTATCCCATAAAAACATTACCATTTCCCCTCCCACAATCATTACATAACGAAATGAAAGAGCAAATTCATCAACTTCTTGAAGCAGATATTATAGAACGAAATTGTTCTGAGTGGGCATGTCCCATTTTGCTTGTAAAAAAGAAGACTGATCAGTCTGGAAAACAGAAATACAGACTCGCTCTAGACTTACGTATGTTAAATTCCATGTTACAAGGCTCATCATACCCCCTACCAAAAATACAAACCATAATTTCAAATTTATCCGCATACAAATTTTTCACTTCACTAGACTTCAAAATGGCGTATCATCAAATAGACCTTCCGGAACAATTTCAAGACCCACTAACCTTTACATGTATCTATGGGACTTTTAAATATAAACGCCTAGTATTTGGTCTAAAGTCATCAAGTGGATTCTTCCAACATTTAATGGATTCTTTAATTGATGAATTGCAAATTGATGGAGTATATTCATATCAAGATGATCTAATATTTGGGTCAAACTCATTTGAGGAAACTTGTTCAAAGTTAGATAAAATACTTAAAATCTTAACTAAGTATAATTTAACATTGACTCCAAACAAATGTACATTTCATACATCAGCAGTTGACTACTTAGGGTTCCATATTGAAAACCACTCTATTGCACCGATTCAGGCAAACATTGTTAAAATTAACTCGTTTCCCACACCAAAAACTAAGAGACAATTAAAAAAATTTATTGGTTTAGTAACATTTTATAAATCATTGGTGCCATCATTTTCGGAAATTATTCAACCTCTCATTGATTTGACTACTCCTAAAGCTACATTTAAATGGACACAAAAACACCAAGAATTATTTAAAAAAATGCAACAAGTGTTCTTTAGTTCACCTATGGTTCGCTTACCAGATTGGTCAAAAACCTTTTACGTTAACACTGACGCATCTAAGGTAGCGATAGCTGGTGCATTATTACAGGAACATGAAGGACAATTACTTCCTATTGCATATTTTTCTAAATCTCTTAAACATGCAGAAAAACGTTACCCAGCTTTAAAACTTGAATTAATGGCCATTTATAAATCAGTAATCGCATTTAAGTACTATTTATACAACAGGAAATTTGTAATTTTGTCAGATAGTGCTCCCTTAAAAAAATACAAGAATACATGTAACCCTGCGGATTTAACTACACGTTGGTTAACTGAACTTTCTGAATACACCTTTTCCTTCGAACATGTACCGGGATCATCCAATGTACTTGCTGATTATCTATCAAGGTGTACATTTGAAAACAATACCCAAGATCTTAAATCAAATCCTGAACTCCTTAATGACCCTCATGCTTTACCAATTGTATATAATGATATTTCGGACAATATCGAAGAATCCAATAAAAACAAACCCAACTCAGTAAATTATTTAATTTCAGGCAGAGATGCAAACAAGGATCCATTACTTGAAATATCAAACGACACATTTGTCAGTGAGCAAAGAAAGGACCCAAATTTGGCCGAAGTTTACAATGAGATTTTAAGAAATGGATCATCAAAAAAATTTCCGATGTACTTCATACATCCTGACAGTAAGGTTCTCATGACAAAAAAAGAAAATGTATATAATAACACATTTTCGTACCATATTATTGTACCAGACTCACTTAAGGCTAAAGTTTTAACAATTTGTCATCTGTCACACTTTGGGTTAACTAAAACATATGCATTTGTAATAGCTAGATATTTTTGGAAAGGAATGTATACCGACACGTTAAATTTTGTAGCATCTTGTACTAAGTGTATTCAAACAAAACATCACATAACACCACCTGCTCCACTTCAGCCCACTTACACACCAACCCACCCAGGACATACCATTGGGATTGACTTACTAGGACCATTTAAAAACGGACAATCAGTTTTAACGGTAACAGATCATTTTTCACGGCACCTCGAACTATTTGCTTTGCATACAACAACAACTGACAAAATTGCTAAATGTTTATTTGATTACATAACTACCTTTGGCAGACCTGCCACTATTCTCAGCGATTTAGGTAAGCAACTGACTTCTGACATGTACAACAGATTCAACGATACATTGGGCATAAAAATACTCCATTCCTCAGTAGGTCACCCCCAAAGTAATGCAATTTCAGAGAGAGTAAATAAATCAATAAAATATTCAATTACCACTTTACTTGAAGAAGGCCATTCTTTTGAAAATGCACTACGTATACATAAATCACTATACAATGGTTCCACACATTCTTCCACTAAATATTCCCCCAACTTATTACACTTTGGAAGAGAACTATCTTTATTATTTGATACTTTTGATCAAACTATTAATCAGCCAATCCTTGATAAGGGGATAGAAACTTACCAGTTGCTAAATGATTTGAATTCAATTTACAAAAAAGCATACACTAACATCAAAAATTCACAAGAAAAGAGAAATCAACACTTCCAGAAACGAGCAAAACTAAGAGTAATCTTAGAAAAGGATATAGTGTACCTCAAATCCGTTGATAAGTTTAAACCAAAATACACCGGACCTTTTATTGTGGTACATAAATATTCGCCAGTTTCTGTTTCCATTAAGCGTTTACACTCACCCGGTGAATCGGCATTCAGAGTACACATTGACAGGCTAATTATAGCTCCCCCTAGAAATGATCATTTATTTGTGCGTCATGAGGAAAATATAAGTCACCCAGGAAACAGCTCCATAAAATGCAACCTAAGATCTCGTTTTTAACACAGCCCATCACAATACTAGGTTAACATAGATTTACAGTAAATGCAGTACATCACAATGATACGCATGTTGTGTTCGAGTTTCCTTTGAGGGAGTTCATGGCTGGTCCAGGTTCTCCATCACAGGGGGCTTCCACATAACAGATATGTCTCTTAATTGCTGGGTTGTCGCCAATATTTTTACTTTTCCCTTTCAGTAGTTTTATTGTTCATACGTAATAATAATAATAATAATAATAGTAATAATAAAAATAACATATCACATTGCACATACATTAAATTTTAGTCATATCAAACATAATCATGATGCACAATAAATCTCTAACCGATTATGACAAAGCTGTTTCTCACTACTCTAGGATTGACATTCCCTTTCAGATATATATAAATACCATATGTATCAGAATTTTTTTTATTTTTAATTATGCCCCTTCGAAGTGAAGGCCCGTTCAAAAGTCGCCCAAAGGACCTGTAACTTCATTGTGGTGAGAAACAAAATTTCGGATTGGTGCAGTTCACACCAATTTTACCTAAACTCCCTGTTTTTCTATGTAATGCGACGTGCGCTCCTCTGAGAAAGCAAAAGATTTCGGGAGGAGCAGAGGGTCCATGTAATGTGGGCTCTCGCCAATATTCCCACTTCCCATAGGGCTAGGCTATAAGCCGATGCCATCACCTTGTCATTTGACAAGATTTAGGGCAGCACCTTTTTTATGGATCGCGTGTCGCTTTCCTTTTTTTTTTGCTTGTCCTGTGTGGATACACGAATTTTTGTTTTTTTTCTTATTTTTTTTAAACATACTCATTTGTCACAAAATACACTTCATCCATAACATTTCATTATTTTTCATATTATTATGATACACTTACATGGTTGCAACCTCCATTTCATATTTTTAACCTCCATTTCATATTTTAACCTCCATTTCGTATTTTAACCTCCATTTCATATTTTTAACCTCCATTTCATATTTTAACCTCCATTTCATATTTTAACCTCCATTTCGTATTTTAACCTCCATTTCATATTTTTAACCTACATTTCATATTTTTACTATCTATTTCGTATTCTTTTAGTATAGATTTTCATATTTGTACCACATAATTCATACTTTTATTATATACTTCATATTCTTCATATTTTATTCAAGATTTCATTTTATCCATAACCTATGTTTTTATATTATTCGTGACCTATAGCTAACATTCTTCATAAACATATATATTATAAACAATTGATGGTACGAACTTCATGACTATTTTACATATTAAACATCTTCCTTGCATTTGGCGCCTTATCTTTGATTAAAAAAAAAAGATAACCTGTATAAAGGAACAATATATGGTATACCTAGAAAAAAAAACAGGAAGAATGTCTTGTTGTGTGCAAAGTGCTAGAAAAAAGCACAAATAGGCCTGAACTCTAAGCAATAAAAGGCCAATGTGTTCCGGAACAACAACAACATCAAAATAAATGAACATTTAAAAAAAAAAAAAGAAAGAGAGACTCTGAAGATATATAAGCATATGTCGACATAATGTATAACTGCATAAATTCAAATATATGTAATCAATTCATTATATTTAACCAGCATAATTCTACACTTTTGTATGTAATTCTGAGAGAGACATTTTCGTACCGGGTCCAAAATTTTTTTCAAACCCAAACCAGCGGGGGAGATATATGATATCAATATATCATATATCATTGAATATGACGATGTTAGGTAACAAATTGATAAACTTATCTTTTCCTCTATTAAAAAAAAAAAAAAAAAAAAAAAAAAAATCCTTTCTTTTAAAGTAACTAAAAAAATCATGATCACAACAGGATCTACATTACAGTTGAAGTTATAAATATATCGCCCCTTTTCTCATTTTAGTAATACTTAAACCAATCCCTTAATGTAACGGTCACCGAAATCCCAGCACATGTATTTCACTTTGTCCATACCTTATATGGTCATAGAAAACCGAATGTGGTTTTCTTATACCAGCTGCTCTGCAATAAAAATGCTGCATAAGATGTTTTGCGCGTCGTACATATATTTCCTTCTCATGCTACCGTTCCTTATTTGGTATACATTCGCAAATGTTAGACCGCTTCATGAGCCCCAAAGCCTATCCCACAAAATTCCTTTGCTTTTTCAAATTCCAATATCAAGGTTTAAACTCTTTTTTCGCCAATTAGCGATTATCTTGTTAATATGCTAAGTACAAAAATCTCTCTCTCAGAAGAAAAATATTGCACGTATATTTTGGCCAAATATCATATACATGCCAAACATTGTAACCTTTGGCGATATCTGACAACTGATGTTATCTTGGTTCTGACTAAAAGAACGGCCACTTTCACTTTTTCTCTTGCCCCGGCTCTGCTGTAACCACCAGTAATTTACGCTGAGCGTCCTACTTTCTCGAAAGGGTGAAAATAAAACTTTACTTTAAAGAACCTGGCTGCATACTTCTCTTTTTATCGATCTACTTTTCACGGCATTGATGATAACTTGTAATAGTCAAATATTAAATCTGCAAGATACCGTAATTACCCAAGATTTCCATTACAATGAGGTTCACAAAAATCTGTTTAAATGAAAGTTTACTTTATTCTGAACAAAACAAAAAAAATTTGAAAGCTCTAGCTTAAACCTGAAAGAAGTTATGGACTTTTTTGTTGTCACATGTGCTATTCAAAATGGCGGCAAATCGGCCATCTTAGGAACAATTTAAAAGCTCATAACTCAAAAACCACTTGATCAATTTTGATATAATTGATGTTTTTGGAATCAGCATTAGAAATTCTACAAATTCACTGAATTTTATCAAAATTGGTGATGGTGGGTGCCATGGTCTGGGTGATTTGACATGGAATGACCCATAAACTTAGAATTTTTTTATTACAATACAAAAAAAAAAAAAAATTTGCATTTCTGCAATTTTGGGCAGTAAGGAACATCTTCTTTTCGCTATTATAATAAATAATTCTATTATTAGTCAGAATACAAATGAAAGCATTAGAACAATCAAATAGTTTTAAGAAAACACGAAATTTCTTTAATAGAGTACAAAGTCCCAAATCAGGATGTTTTGCTAACTACCGTTTTTTTTTTTTTTTTAATAATGCTGAATTAATCTCTATAATGATCTTTTACTTTTTCGATTTTGTTTACAGATTTTTTTTCTAGGATGCTTTTACTTTCGAAATCAGTTTCAAAAATGAAAGTATTCCAGTAAAGAGAAAAAAACTTGAAAACAAATATTAAAAAACGGCTTTTGTTGAAAGAGATCAACCTCAGATGTGCAATGCAAAAACAATAAATAAATAAATAAAAATAAATAAACAAAAATATGGAAATGTAAACGAGGTATACAAAAAATAAGATAAACATTGAGCGGATGTTTTTGCATTAGTAAAGGAGCCATGATATTCAAAATCAAAACTATCCTCATTCTTTTATAAGAGATAAACTGTTCGATTTTTTTTTTTAACTTTTAAAAAGGGTTTTGTGAAAGTATCAACTAATTTCAGTTGTTTAAGTGTGCGAAAAACACATTCAACGGCACATACAAACGAATAAGGGGGGGGGGGGGGAGAAAAACAAAACCTTTTATTCTTTACCATTAAAAAGGGAAAAAATTCATAACTCCTAAGTTAATTTACCGATTTTTTTCAAATTTTCAGCAATTTGCAATAATAGTAAATTAGGTTGTGTGACAAATTTTTATTAAAATATAATAAGTTATTACAAAATTTGAGCCGTCTTTTACAAGTGTCCAGTACAGAAGAACCTAAAAAAAAAACATAGGAAACTATCCAGCGTTTGTTTTTGTTTATCGAACTCAGCGAAATCAAAACTTGAATGTTTATACAATCATATTGTCACCTGCTGTGGATGGGTAATATGTTTTGCAGTGTTTCCCCCAGGACAAGGGCGCACAGGCCTTCGACCAGTAAATTTTTGATCTTCCACCAGTAAATTTTTGAAAAGAAATGTTCCCCTTATTTTTGGCATTAATTCTGTATCTTTAAGAATTTAAATAAGAAAAAACCTTCTGCTAACATTTACCGGTGAACGTTTCCCTGAAGGCCTGTGCGCCCTTCTCCTGGGGGGAAACACTGTGTTTTGCCAAGCAGAAAGACACCATCCATAGAGTTTTAGCGAACTTTCGAAATGAAAAGTATTTTCCTTCCTAATTTAAGAAAAATTTTCAATTTTTTTTTTTTTTTCATGATTTTTTTTTAAAACCTGTACACAAAACGGGTAAAAATACTAGTATCCAATAAATTGTAAAACTAAGGTGAATCACAATGAAAAAAGCAAAAACTTCCGCTTTAAATAAAATTTCTGCTTAAAATAAATGACATAATAGAATTATCATACATGTAAATTATTAATAAAAAATGTAAAATATGTGATTTAATATAATTATTTATTAATGCTATTAATAAATGAAAAACAAACATACAAGAAATATCGATTAATTGTGCTCACATTCTTGAAAATATGTCAATCTATTCTGCATTCCATCAGCAATAACTGTACACAAGCTCACAAGAAAACAATAGTCAGCCACCGATATGGAGTCAACAAATGATTGTATCGGAAATGTCCGATCCTCGAACGGGTGTTTCAACTTCGATTCTCGAACGAACTCCGATAAATAAAGCGCTACATGTCCATATTCCGGTATGTGCGCGACACCAGTGCAGAAAGTAGATGGTTCGCCCATATTCCGGTTATGTGCGCGACACCAGCGCAAAAAGTAGACTGTGTCAGCCATTTTTTTTCTTCCTTAACACTCTAAAATACATAATTCTAATTATATATATCGTAATATTGTAAAATGGCATGGCTTACTATCTTATATTTTGTTCCAACTTCCATTTTTCTTCTTTGCCGGCATTTTCCAATCTTCCGATCTTTTGTTTACATGTTCAAATCAATCGCTTATCTTTTGTTTTTCCGATCGTCGCTGATGGGTGTGTTCATCCTGGTTTGATCATTCCGTTCGATCGCAATCCGCAAGCATCGCGGATCGCAACTCGTAAGTGGCTGTCTCGCATTTCTCCCATCGCAAGTCAAAGGCGTATCCAGTTTCGAATTGCCGCTGCTATTTAAACCGGCTGAGATATGTTGTGCTGGGGATTTTGAAGCGATGCTATGAGCTAGCAATATTGAAGTCAATATGATATAGTTTCAGAAATGTTTTTTTAGATTCATCCAGTTTTTAAAGTTAACAAACTTGTGTTTAATTACGCCAAATCCGTTGCTGGACATTTAATTGTGAAAATGGTTTTTCAACTTCGCCCGTTTGTCATTTTACCAGCAGTCATAATCCATTTGTGTTTTTAATTAAGTCTTCATATTCATTTGTGGACATTATTATCTTCAGTTAAAAAACTCTACATGTTTTTAAGACTTTTCATCGAAACAGTTGGTGTGCCGTATCATTGGAATTTTTCCAGTACGTCGATAGCTGTCATCCATAAGTGAGTCCGTTTTGGTTTTCAGTGCTATCCTAATATTGTTATATGCCATGCCATGCCATTTAATAAGTAATATTATGTCATTATATAGAATAGTTTTAATTTAAATACGGAATTGAACTTATTTTCTGTTTACATTTTACCAGTTATATTTTTCATCTAAGTTTATACATATTTTATTTAAACTTGAATATTATTTCATGACATAGAATAACTTTAATATAAATCTGGAACTGAACTTGTTTCTGTTTACGTTATGCCTGTTATATTTTTCACCTGGATTTATACATGTTTTTATTTAAACTTGCATTTATTTTTTCGTTAATAAACGTTAGTCTTATTTCACTGAAAAACAGTTTCTTTAATGAATGTCTTACACTACACTGTCACAATGTCACCAATACTTACTCTCTTAGGTCACCGAAGTTGCACTATTATAAACTGCTAAATTTTATTTTGTTTTAGACGGTTCTTGTTACAGAACCGATCACGGGTTATGGGCCCAGAGCGAATACGCTTTTAAACCCTTTACGGCGGCCATAACCTAATTGGTGACATTTCAAAAAATTTGACAGTTGTTTGTAGTATGCGGCCATTGGACCTCCGAGTCATTTTAGAGGGGGGGGCCGCAATATAAATTTTTTTTTTTTTGAAGGTTAAATGAATTTTTTTTCTATTGATATGAAATACAAAAAGGTTTTTTTTTTTGGATAACTTATAATAGAAATTTTGTTTATGTACTATCTGACTACTAAGTACGTTATTTAAAAAAAAAAAAAAAAAAAAAAAAAAAAAAAAAAAAAAAAAAAAAAAATTTTTCCTTTTTTCTGTCAAATCTTCTGTTTAAGGCATGGCCATGGCTAACATACAGGTGTGCATAACAAAACTGAATTCTCACAATTATGGAACTTGGGCAGCTGACGTCAAGTATCTACTATTAGATAAAAATGCGTGGAGCATAGTTAATGGCACTGAAAAGGCTCCTGATGAAAATGACTCTGTAGCGACAAAAGAATATCAATCCAGAGTCAGGTCTGCCCTATCAATTGTGTATTTAAATGTTGAAAATGAATTCCGGAGAATCATAGAAAATATCGACGACCCTCATGAAGCCTGGACTAAACTTAAACTGCATTTTCAGCCTGATAACCGGGCACGCCACATGCAGCTCTTTGGCGAAATACTTTCCTGTAAAATACAACCTGAGGAGCCCGTTGATATGTTTGCAGCTCGCCTCCAAAGACTTGCTGACCAACTTGCTGCGATAAATGAGCCAATCAAAGAAACTTATCTTACATTTCAATTGCTTAGATGGCTCCCGAAGAAGTTCGACAACATGGTGCAAGGGATTCTGCGATGGCCAGACCAACAGTTCACGTTTAAAGATGTTCTTACAGAGTTAGTCGCAGAGGAGTCCCGTATCAAACTACGAGAGGACGACAGAATAGATGCCGTGCAGTCTCATTTCTCTAGAGCCCGTTCCTCAAAGAAGTGTTCCTTTAAGCCTAAGTTCAAAGGTCGGTGTCACAAATGTGGACGCAGAGGACATTTACAGAGCCAGTGTAGAGTGCCTGATGTCACCCGCCAGGAATCCTGTCTTAGCTCTAGTTCCAGAAGTTCCATGATGCCTAGAGACTCCTCCAATTCCGGTTCCGTTGTGTACAGAGACTCTTCCAGTTCTAGAAATTCTTCTTTGTCCAGAGGTTCCTCTTTTTCCAGAAATTCATCGAAAGACTCTTCCGTATCCAGTCCTGTCCGTGCTCAATCTGATGGTCATAGATCCAGAAAAGATGTGCCTCGCAACCGACGTCAACGTAAGCCAACAAGCCAGGTAAATTACCTCATACAATCTAATCTGAGTAACATAAAATGTGGTGGAGACGCCTGGGTCTTTGACACAGGTGCCTCCCACCATTTCTGTAAAGATAAAAGTTTATATGTTAAGTTCAAACCATTAAAAAATGAGGAATTGGCTGTTGCTGTTGACGGTGCTACTTTCCCTATCGAGGGCACCGGTTTAGTGGATTTAAAAATAAATGGGGAAATGGTTCGCTTCGGCGACGTCATGTATTGCCCTAGTCTAAGACATAATTTAATTTCAGGTCCCAGACTTGATAAAATGGGTGCCAGGTTCAAAGGAGGTGAGGGAAGGGTCAAGGCATATCGGGATTCTGGCACACTTTTTCGTGTTTTTCTTAAAGATGGCATTTATTGCCTCTATCCAGATCCTAACCATAAAAATAGAAATAAAGACCCTAAAACTAACCGTAATCAAAATCCTAAAAAGGTACGTTTCCAAGCCTCAACCGTTCAAAAAGATGATTTTAAACTCTGGCATAGACGCCTTGGGCACATCAGTTCCACATTAATTGAACATACTCTAAAATGTAATGGCGTTAGGGGCTTACCACCCATTAAATGTAAAGACTTTGAATGTGAAACATGTAAAATTAATAAACACAGACGAACATCATTCCGCCCAATAAACCAAATAAGATCTAAACGACCTCTAGAACTGCTACACACTGACCTGTGGGGTCCGACACAAATAACAGGGCGAAACGGGGAGAAGTATTTTCTAACTATAACAGACGACTTCTCTCGCAAAGTGTCGGTATACCCCTTATGCAGTAAAACACAGGTGTTTAAAGTATTTTCTAACCACGTAAAAAGAGCAGAAAGGTTTTTGGGCACCAAAGTAAAAGAAGTTCGTAGCGACAATGGGCGGGAATTCGATAATGAAGCATTCACCAAATTCTTTGAGGACAATGGCATACGACACGAATTTACCAATGTATATTCTCCGGAGCAAAATGGAGTTTCAGAACGTTTAAATCAAACAATAATGGACGGGGCTCGCTCAATACTCAATGAAAGTAAACTCAGTCTCAAATTCTGGCCAGAAGCTGTCTTATACATCGCATACACTCTTAACCGAATATGTCACAAAACTCAGAAAAAAACACCTTTCGAATATTATTGTGGTAATAAACCATCCATAAGACATTTACGACCTTTTGGTACGGTGGCATATGTGGGGGTACCTAAACAACTAAGAAACTCCAAATTCGATCCGAAGGCTAAAAAGGGTGTTTTAGTGGGTTACGCAATGTCTACAAAAGGCTACAGGGTATGGATTCCCGAAACCAATAAAATAATAGAGACAATAAATGTTAGGTTTGGTGACGAATCTGTATCCAGAAGTATCCACAAACACAGTGAACAAGGTCCAAGCTATTCAATAGGCACAAACCCATTTACAACTTCGGAGCAGCGCAACGGAAGCGATCTGGGACCCTCTTACATCCTAAGTTCCGAACCACCTGAAATAGACCCTTTGACTGACCTTCAACCTGACAGATTTACTTCAGAAACACCACCCACTCAAAGTATTAGACCGAGTACCTCTGAATCTTCCGACTCTGCCTCCTCACACCCATCTGAGGGTGACAGTGACGAGGATGGCGAGGAGTTTACTAGAACTTTCAGGGAAGCTGTCTGGTTCCGTAAGCCTGTAACTAGGCCTGACAAATCGAGAACCGACGTCTACTATTACGAGTTGGGTGAAACACAACGTCTAAGATCACTGAAGGAAGTAAGAGATTACTGTCAATCTAATGGTATCAAATTTAATCCGTCACTGTTCAGTTTTAAAGGAAGCAATAAGTACCAAGGCATTGTAAAGTCCACTCCTAGTGCTAGCTCAAGTCCTAGTTACACACCCCCACACACCTCTTTCTCTGAAACTCATAAAACCAATACCTGACTAGAAGACTCCATACCTAACACATATAAACAGGCATTAAAATCCCCTCAGTGGGAACTCTGGAGACAGGCAATGCAGGAAGAGATGGATGTTATAAATAAAAGACAAGTATGGGTATTAACATCTCTGCCACCCAACACCGAACCACTAGGCTGCAGATGGGTATTCACCATCAAACGAGACGACAAGGGACGGGTTGCAAGATATAAAGCGAGACTTGTAGCACAAGGCTATAAACAAGTCAGGGGTGAAACGTACGATGAGACGTTTTCGCCCGTAGTCAATTTCAGTCTAATTCGCTTTTTCTTTGCAGCCCTTGTCTCATGTCTCGGATGGATCCACACTCAGTGTGATGTAAAAGGAGCCTATCTGTACGCCCCTCTTTCTGATAACATCTACATGAAACAACCATCAGGGTTCGAGGTAAAAGGTAAAGAACATTTAGTCTGCAAACTCCAGAGGGCCCTTTATGGTCTCCACCAGAGTGGACGAGTATGGTTTTATGAATTACATAAGATTTTAATTTCTCTTGGTTTTAAAAAGTTAGAGTGGTGTAATTGCGTCTATACGTTTTCTAATTATGTTGTTTTGTTACTATATGTGGATGACTTTGTAATATTAAGTAACCATCAGAAACATATTAATGAAATTTTAACCCTTTTAACAAAACATTTTGACATAAAAATCCTGGGGAAAACACGCAAACTACTTGGTGTTGAATTTGAGGAGGATGGGAATGGCACTGTTTCAATTCATCAAATGCAATATATTGATGATATTTGTACAAGATTTAAAGAATTCAACTTTCCCATTACATCACTCCCTATAACTAAAGGTACTGTATACTCCAAGTCACAATGTCCTCAAACCGAAGCAGAAACCCAGGAAATGTTACAATATCCATACAGAAGTGTTTTGGGCTGCCTTTCATTTTTAACAAGCAGGACACGTCCTGATATTTCGTACGCTGTAAATATCTTCAGCCAATTCCAGAGCAATCCTGGGATTGTTCACTGGAATGGTCTCCTGAAGCTTTTAGGGTATGTCCAAAGCACAAAACACTATAAACTGAGGTTACCTTGTCACCACATAAACCTAATAACTTACACCGACGCGGATTTCGCCGCTAATAGGGATGACAGGACATCAATGGGGGGACAACTACTAATGTTAGACAAAGCTCCTATCATGTGGAGAGCCTTTAAACAAAAATCTGTCTGTTTGTCTACTATGGAATCAGAATTTGTGGCTTTAACAGAAGCAACTAAAGAGCTTCTATGGTTCAGTAGGATCATAACTGAATGTTATGACAAACATATTTTTACAGGTCCACAAGTTAAACCAACACTTTTAGTAGACAACATGGCCTCCATTGATTTTCTTAATTCTCCCATTGAAAATTACAGAACGAAACACATTGACGTAAAATTATTTTTTGTTAGAGACCTTTTAAACCAAGAGATTTTTAATGTTAAACACGTAGCCAGTAAATCTAATCTCTCAGACATTTTCACTAAACCTTTAACAAAGTTTGATCTTAAAAAATTTATTGATGTAATTTTTAGTTATAAGTAATTTATAAATATACATAATATTTAAGTGCTATGAAAAAAAAACTCCTCCTCCTTTGAACTTGTGTCAAGCATTAAGATACTTGTTTAACTTTTCATGTTAAACCTTGAAGTTTAGCATCTTTTTTTTAAAACTGAAATTTTTGTATATTTCAGTACTTTTCTTTTAAAAAATGTTTGAATATGTGATTATACTCTTGTTATTTCATATTTGTTTCGTATGCATACGTTTCATAATATCATTTCATAGGTTTTGATATACCCTCATTTCCAACATCGCGGACAATTTAACTCCCGCTGGAATGTGGTCAGACCTCAGGATCGTTCATCCTCCGGGATCCGAGCAGCCTCGAAAAACGCCTCGTGAGGTGCCCTTGTAAATAGCCAGAGTGGTCTGCAGGGGGTAGCGGCGTTCTTGAGTGTTCTGATCACAGGAAGGCCTGTCGCGGGCATCGTTCTTTTTAAGTCTGTAAGTCCCTGTTTTTGTATAATGGAAATGTCACATAGGTCCCGTCCGTGGTGTTGAAAATCGAGTTGTATTTTTTTTGCATATGTAAATATGAAAATTTTTCTTCTCGTTTTAAGAGTATATATAACAAGTTTTTTTCATATTTAAATTGGCCAAATCATTTGCAAATGTATATCGTTTCAAAAGCTTAAGCATATTTTTTTTTGTGTTGTCTTTCACGTGAGCGCTCACAGTTATTTAACTCTGTCACTATCATAATCATAATTCATAATCGTTATCATGATCATGATCGTTATTGTTCTCATTATTGAAATTTTCTCATTTGCATAACATGTATCTTTTATTGTCAAAGTATTTTCATATTGTAATTCATGTATATTTATTCTTCATATTATCCTGAATTTGCGTTTATATGATAATCATTCTCTTCCAGAATAAATATGCAAATGTATGATTGTTTAAAATTCATTTGAATATTGTACAAGTCAAAATCAAGAAAAAATCATCATATTAAATTGTTATGTAAAGGTAACTCGTAGTCACTTGCACGTGACGAGGTAATTGTAATTATCTTTCATGGTTTTTTTTTTCAGGAAAATGTTATCTTTATAGACTTTTGCTATTGAACTTTATTCGACGTGAAAAAAAAACTTTTCGTTAAAGTTACAATTGTAACTGAACTTTCATGAAATGAAAAAGTTGTTAATCTAGTTGTTATATAATTGTTAAAATTGTTGTTATTGTTGAATATTGTTATTAACATTATTGAAAATTGATGTTTTTGATTAACCCTGTTGAAGTTATTGAATTTGTTGCATTTATACTTGTTAATGTTAAGTTTCTGTTTTACTGATAACTATCGAAGTGTGATAGTTGATATTCTAATGTTTTACATTATTCTATATATATATATAATTTACAATATCTGTTAATTATCCATTTTATTTTTAAGTACGAGTGTTAAGGGGAGGGGCGATTGTCAGCCATTTTTTTTCTTCCTTAACACTCTAAAATACATAATTCTAATTATATATATCGTAATATTGTAAAATGGCATGGCTTACTATCTTATATTTTGTTCCAACTTCCATTTTTCTTCTTTGCCGGCATTTTCCAATCTTCCGATCTTTTGTTTACATGTTCAAATCAATCGCTTATCTTTTGTTTTTCCGATCGTCGCTGATGGGTGTGTTCATCCTGGTTTGATCATTCCGTTCGATCGCAATCCGCAAGCATCGCAGATCGCAACTCGTAAGTGGCTGTCTCGCATTTCTCCCATCGCAAGTCAAAGGCGTATCCAGTTTCGAATTGCCGCTGCTATTTAAACCGGCTGAGATATGTTGTGCTGGGGATTTTGAAGCGATGCTATGAGCTAGCAATATTGAAGTCAATATGATATAGTTTCAGAAATGTTTTTTTAGATTCATCCAGTTTTTAAAGTTAACAAACTTGTGTTTAATTACGCCAAATCCGTTGCTGGACATTTAATTGTGAAAATGGTTTTTCAACTTCGCCCGTTTGTCATTTTACCAGCAGTCATAATCCATTTGTGTTTTTAATTAAGTCTTCATATTCATTTGTGGACATTATTATCTTCAGTTAAAAAACTCTACATGTTTTTAAGACTTTTCATCGAAACAGTTGGTGTGCCGTATCATTGGAATTTTTCCAGTACGTCGATAGCTGTCATCCATAAGTGAGTCCGTTTTGGTTTTCAGTGCTATCCTAATATTGTTATATGCCATGCCATGCCATTTAATAAGTAATATTATGTCATTATATAGAATAGTTTTAATTTAAATACGGAATTGAACTTATTTTCTGTTTACATTTTACCAGTTATATTTTTCATCTAAGTTTATACATATTTTATTTAAACTTGAATATTATTTCATGACATAGAATAACTTTAATATAAATCTGGAACTGAACTTGTTTCTGTTTACGTTATGCCTGTTATATTTTTCACCTGGATTTATACATGTTTTTATTTAAACTTGCATTTATTTTTTCGTTAATAAACGTTAGTCTTATTTCACTGAAAAACAGTTTCTTTAATGAATGTCTTACACTACACTGTCACAATGTCACCAATACTTACTCTCTTAGGTCACCGAAGTTGCACTATTATAAACTGCTAAATTTTATTTTGTTTTAGACGGTTCTTGTTACAGAACCGATCAGACTGTTCGCCCATATTCCGGTGTGTGCGCAACACCGACTCAAAATCAGAAGTATCACGCAAGTGCCGATTACGGCACGAACATTTGCAAAAGTAAACAACTTTTGCGCCGATAGAGGTAGATTCGAAATTCCATAACTCCGTAATTAATTCCAAAAATAGGATGAAATACTGTTTGAAACGATATATCGGAAGGATTGAAATCTCAATATCGTTACCGTGGTCTTAAAGAAATATCGATATATAACGATATTATGGTATATCGCCCAGCCCTAATATATATATATATATATATATATATATATATATATTTTCCAGCATAGTCGAGTCAGAGCGAAATTGGATTAAGTTGTTTACAGTGGGACAAGCAATATGTTTTGGAGAAATATTAATAGATTAATCGGGCCTCTAAACAAATTTAAATGACTTGGCCAACAAAAATATTGAACGAACCTGCCATTCCGGATCGATAAAAAAATTAAGTAGGCCTACCGGCCCGATATAAAAATTTCTACTGGGCCGATAGAATGCGACTTTCGCAAGAATATGCATAAATGTGCGTCATGAGCCGATAATAGTTTGACAATATCAATAAAGAAATGTTCGAAGTGTCCAGCATATAGATCGGCATCGGACAGTTATATGGCATCTGAATTCGGGCTTAATTTTTTCAGCAGACTTATACCGGGCCAAGATCAGGCTTTCATTTTTTACACAGTCGAGACGGACAAAACTAGATTTAATTTTTCTCAGGATGTGGAGGGCAAGGAATATGTTCTGTAAAAATATTAATAGAGATAATGAACGTATATCAACATAATCTTTGTAAGTACAATTTAAGGTTATTCTGATATTCCCAGATCAACAACGTGAAATTTGACACACTTTCTGACTCATTTTTCTTTATAAAGGCATAAAATTGACAGGCCTGATGATTGAAGTAATTTGGAATCGAATAGCATTCTCGGTTTTTTTTAAATAAATAAATAAATTACTTTTTGATTTATAAGCTATTCTAATCACTTGATGACAAGTTTTTCTTCTCCCCAATAATGTTGCGTCTTGAATTTCAATTCAAAATGACAACTTTGTCAGTATCTTCTCAAAGATTTTTTTTGTCTTTTACAAAAAATAGAAAATTCCATTCGATTACATAGTTTCTGAATAAGAACATCTGCCAATTTTATGTGTTTCCGAAAAGAAATGAATTCAGAAATGTGTTAGAAAGTAGCTAAATTGGATCAAAATAATAATTTACGGAAAAAAACGGAGGTCATCCATAAAATAAGTTTGCCGTGGGTAGAAAGAAATAAAATATAATTAACTAAAAAGAACTGTTACAAAAGATACAGCAATGTTTTAACTACTTCTCCACATTAGAACCAATGGAATTAAAACGCTTGTCACAACGTGGGATAAGTTTTTGAGTCCAGTATCATACAAGTCTGCGACCTGGGAATGGAGCCAGGAACTTGTTACAGTTGTCAACTCACATCTCAAAAATCTTGTTGAGGTATTCGTTGTCTTCATCGTGATATCGCTACAGAAACATCAATGCTGCTTTCCCACGTTTCGTTTTGTGTTCAGGTGTAAGTTGATTAGGCACCCACCTGGCGCACAGTTTCCAGATAAACAGGTGTTTCGTGATGGTTTCCTCCATTGAGAATCTTTTTCCCGCTTTTTTAGAGCGATAAAACGATGAGGGCAACGAGTACTTCAGCAAGGGCTTCAACTTCAATTGGACTCAACTTTCCGGGTAATTATGTTTTGTTTCTTTTGGAATGAGGTGAAAACTCGTTTTTTCGATGACCCTCGTATTTCAAAATCTACTTTTTTTATAGTTTCAAAAGTTAGAATTTTTTTAACCAACTTTTTTTAAAATTCTAAACTACATCAAGTTTTATGAATCTTTATTTGAATGTTGAAAAGTCTTAAATGTCTAAGCAATTATTAATGCTGCTGTTTTCTGGCTGGTGAACACATAGTAATTTTATTTTTAAGTATACTGTAAAATTATACAATTAATACTTATGTTTTTTCACTGATTTTTTGTACGAGCCTGGCCGTAAACTATGAAAACATAAACGGACCGGGCTCAGGTGAAACTTTTAATACCCACACCGGGCCGTGCTGAGCCCGTGCCTGCAAATTCCTGTCCATGTAGACCTCTAGCATGTCCCACTGGAGGGACATGCTAAAGAGATGGTCATCACATGCGCGAAATTTATTCTGCGAGCCACGATTTTATTCATTTTTTGACCGACAATCATTTTCAGGGAATTTCTTTATCTCTCTTGATCATCCCCCCCCACCCCTTGTTTTAAAACATTGTGAACTCTTTGATTAAAAGAAAAAAAATGCAAATTTCTATATGTTATTTAGTTCTGAATTTCTAAATTAAAATTAAACCTTCTAAAATTCCAAAATAAACGCGAAATAATTATTTAATAGAATTTATTTATGTTTGTTAGTTTTATGACGCCTAACAAAAGAAAAAGATTTTTTGTTACTTTTTTGGGACTGGGGGGGGGGGGAGGCGCCAAATTGAAAATTTGCCAAGGGGCGCAGTTTTTACTTCCCTGGTGCCCCCCCCCCCCAAAAAAAAGTTTTGGTCACGCTACGCCTATGACTGGAGGGCTGCGTTTTTTCAATGAATGAAAAGAGGGCGCTAGTTTTTGAATGAGGGGCAAGAGGGGCACTATTTTTTAAACTAAAGGGCAGGAGGGGCGGAGCGCCCCCCTGAAACCCTCTGGGGGAAACTCTGGCATAAATAATGCATGTAAAGGTAGCAAACAGCCATTTTGAATCTATCATTCGCTCCCGCAATTTGGCCTGCGCTTCTCTGTCGCTTTGCTCAACTTAGCTTTTTCTAGCATGCTGAGTTTTGTCCTGATGAAGAATCTTGGTAGTAGATTCAAAACGGCTGTTTGCTACCTTTTCATGCATTATTTGTGCATTTCTAAATGTTGGTTTTCTATCTTTATACATTTTTGCAAAAAGGCTTTATTTGCTATTTTGACTTCAAATTTTGTTTTACAATCTGAAAGAAAAGATACAATTTTCTAAAAGGTATAAACGTAAATTCTTGAATTTATTACAGCGTTTAAATATAAATCGTAGGAAAGCTGGCAATTCTTTAAACTTTTGAGAATTACCTTTTACTCATTGATAGGGAATTTATTATAACATTTCATCTTTTGCATTGCAAACAAAAGTTTTTAGGCATTGTTTGGGATCAAACAATTACTGTTATTCATCTATATTTGCTTTGCTGCATTCTACCGGATATCCAATAGAGAAGTCGGATATCCGGTGATTGTGATTTGGATATCCGATGATATTTCGGATACTAAAAAATCAGCCGGATATGCCGGATATCGGATATTGGCCGGATATCCGTTGCATCCTTATTTTGAACCGAGCATTAATTGCATATTTTCACGATGAATTTCCTCAATTGTTCGCAGAAAAATTTGTTAGATTATCACGATAGAAACACCAATTTTCGCAAAAAAAAAAAAAAAAAAAAATCGCAAAAAAAAAAAAAAAAAAAAAAAAAAAAAAATCAAAACACAATTTTTTTTTTTTAAAAAAAATCGCGGAATAAGCACGAAATTTCGTGAAAGGATCATAGAATAAATGCAAATTTCGTGAAATGATGGTGGAAAAAATGCGAATTCTGTGAAAGCGTCGCGGGATAAATATGAATTTTATGAAAGCATCTAGGAAAAAACGTGAATTTCATGAAAGAATCGTGGAATAAATGTGTATTATGTGAAAGGATCGCCATATAAACAGCGACGTGTGAAAAGGGGGCAAAAATGTAGGGGCGCCTATTTTCTACTACCAACATCATTTTTGTCCTGTAAGAAGAAAAAGAACACTAAATTGAAATTTTGCCCCGAGCGCAGTTTTCTCTTTGATTGCCCCTGTAAATGAACCCAAATTTATCAAAATGCTGCTTAAAAAATGCGAATTTTATGAAAAAAATCTCGAATTAAATGTGAATTTCATAAAAGACCTTTAAAAAAATTGCCAATTTTGTTGAACAAATGCGGAAAAACGCAAATTTTGTCGATAATCGAGAAAAAAAAATGCTAATTTCTTTAAAGAATTGCGGGAATATGCCAAATTTGACAAAAGATTCTCAAACTCTTCAAGGGTGATTCTAAATAAAAATAATTTTGAAATTTGCAGCAAATTTTCTGAAAAGTTACAACAGATTGTGTGAGAGGTGGCAGGGATTTACTTTTGCTCTGTGTTTTTTTCACGGCCTTTTGACGAAATTTGCAGATTTTTCGCAGTCTTTAGACAAAATTATCGGAGTTTTTAGATTTTTTGATGAAATTTAACAATTTTTTACGGTTTTTTAACGAAATTTGTGAATTTTTTAGGTCCTTTGACGAAATTTGCATATTTTTCGCGATTCTTTTACAAAATTCACAGATTTTTCGCTATCCTTTGATGAAATTTACGATTTTTTTAACAATTTGCGTTTTCTTGCTGGTTTTTCATCGATATTTTCGTTTTTCCTGCTATACCTACCCGAAATTTGAGTTTTTCCGTGAATCTAATGGTTATTTTTTACACTACTGTTTGACGGAATTCACGTTTTTCTTTTTTTTTCACGATCTTCAGATGAAATTTGAGTTTTTTCACGATTATCTGAAAAAAATTGCGTTTTCCCTGCGAATCTCTGACAGTATTTATGATTTTTCTGAGAACGATTTACAAAATTGATTTTTTTGGGTAACAATTTGCTGAAATTCGCTGTATGTTTTTTGTTTAAATTTTCAAATTGATGGCGTTTTTTTTTTTCTTTTTTTCAGAACCGAAAAGCTTTGATTTTCAGAAAATACAGAACAGAATCGCCTTTGGATCGCTTAATGAATGCAAAATTCATCAAAGGATTGCTTAAGAAATGCGAATTGTCACAGAATCGTGTAAAATATGCAAATTTTAACAATACATTGGGGGAAAAAAGGGAATTTCTCAAAGGGTTGTAAATATACACTAATTTAGTAAAAAGGCTGAATAAAACCCTGCAAATTTTGTTGAAGAATCACAAAAAAGATGTAAATTTCGTCAGATGGTCGCGGAAAAAAAAATGCATCTGTCTCCTTGAAAAACAACACACCCACTAACATATCTGTTTATTGTTATAGGTATAATTTTTAATAGAAAATAATATATACTGAAGTAGAGATGTAAATTTTCCCGAAAAATATAAGTGGCGGAAAAAAACTGGTTTTTTACTGTTTTTTTTTCGGAAAAAAACGGAAAAATTGATTTTTCATGACTGTTTCTCCCAAATAAATTATATTTTCTTAGAGAATATTAAATAATAAACATTTTTTCCCATTTATTTGTATTAAATGAAAATTATTTTCACTTTATATTACAAAGTAAAAAGAAAGTAGCAAAGCCTACTTTTAAAAGTTCCGTTTTTTTTTTCCACAGCCTAAGAATTTTTAAAACACTATTGTTTGTTATATCATATCTCTGTTGAAATGATTTTTCAGTTACAGGTTTAACTACCAATTGGCATAATGTAATAACCTGAGCCAATATGTCTGCAGTTTGGAATGAAATAAATTATGCATTCCATTTACATAAGTATAGTTTTTAAGTAAATGATACTAATTTAAAGAAATTGTTGCAGTTTTATCATTATATTATCAATATCATAGAAGGCGGCAGCCTTCAAGTGACGCAGCTTTAAACCTACCATCGTCATAAGGGTAGATGCGGAACTTCATATATACAGCTAACTCAACATCAAAGGAAATCGGAAAAGGCGCCTTCTAATAACTCAGCAAATATTGGTCAGAATGGTCCAATTTTTTTAATATAGTCTTATATTCCCAGTCTAATCCTATCCTATAATTTTTACATTTCTACGTGCCGTATATTTTTAGATCTCGATAACCATTTTTAAACTGAAAATGATGGTGTTTGTTCCTGATAATGAGATCTAGAAAACGGACTGGGAGATTTTATTAAAACTTATATATAATATGAATCTCTTTAAGATAGAGGGAATAAGACTTGCCTTGTTTCTAGGAAAACTCTTGTTTGTTATATATTGGTCTTGGAAAATTGGACTATATTAGCTCACGGATTACATGTTATTCTATGGGTTAGCAGACGAAGACACTGCAAAAAGGCAAATGTAATAATGGTCACAGTTAAAACACCCGCATCGAAGCAATAAATGTTTTTTAAACTACAAAAACATCTTATCATGTGCTTTAAACATTCAATAAATATATACTAAATCAAATTTCTATTTATTTTGCCTTTATTTTTCGTAAGAAGAAAATATTACGTTTCTTACATTGGATATTTTTGCATTTTGTGGAAAAAATATTTTGAATCCTTTTTTAAAATAGGAAAATATTTTTTAATTATACATATTCAATATACTTTCGACTTATGATTTTTTTTTTTAAGTTTTCAAACAAAAATTATTTTAAATTATTTGTTGTTGGAAAGTCATGTATTCATACGCCTAGAGGCGCCACTTGTCTAGTTTTGTTTTGAATCCGAACCCGAACGCGGCAAGTTACACGGAGCATTTTTCATTCAGGTAGTAATATTCTTACATAATGTCCATTAAATTGATATAGAAAATGCACGAATTCAAAAATATAAACCAGACAAGATAGAATCATTAAGTAATTTTCAGGTTTTAATAATCCACATGTTGTTTCTTGTTACGCCAATTGAATCTCGCAATGTCAATATACAACGAATAAGCTCTACAATAAAGTTAACCGGAGAATCTTGCAATGGATTATTAATTAATACAGAATGTGTAACTTTGCAATAAAGTTATTTGCTTGTATTTTTGAAGACTTATGGATTACAGTGTGGAGGCAGGATATATTCAAAATTTTACGAGAATGCCAGTTAAAAATCTGGACTGCATTTTGTTTTGTTTTGTTTTTTGTCAGTAATTTTGGGTGAAATGCAGTTTACTCTCCTTCGCCAAGGAACTTTTTATGTGTATTGTTTGATAAACAATTTTACCTCTATATATTTTTTGTTTATTTTTTTAATTTTTTTGCTGCTTGAGCAAAGAATAGGTTTGCATCAATTATAATTAATAAACGGAAACTTACTGGCTTGCTTAAAGTATTGTTTTTAAATACAGGGTACAAAATACATGAATTTTCTTAAATCCCAGTTTATTTTATTAAAATTTGTCATTTCATGAAAATAAAATTATTGCATATCTTTTATCTTTGAGTTTAAGTGTTAAAACACTTTTCAATGTTTGCATTTTAACATGTTTTGCAGATAATACATTTTGTGAATTTCACAGAGTTGACTGTATTATACTCTATTATAAGCATTCATTATGATTTCTAGTACATTATTACATTCAAATTACTCTTTTTAAAAATGTAAACAAAAGATGAGCACATTATATTTGTGCAATGTCTGGTCCAAAGTTACACACACTTGATGGACTTTACAATTTCTATATATTGCTTGTTTTAAACTTAAGTGAAATGTTGGCTAAAACATTTTCAGTTTCATAAATTATTTCAATTTGAAATATTTTAGTAATCGCTACTACTGTTATTCCGTCGACCAGTTTTGCCAAATTATACATAATCACATATTTTTTTATTTTAAATAATGAAAAAACAAATAATTAGTAAAATATTAATAAAAAGTCGAAATAAAAATCAATGACATTTTAAATATACAAATTGTATTTAATGTCATTGAATGTGACATTCACAATCATCCATTATTGGAATTTAATCTTATAGTTTGGCGATAATTTTTTGGTCGACGGGATAACCTAGTAGTACCTAGTAATCTATAAAGCTAACAAGTAACATTTATACAACATTTCATTAACTCGATTCCTCTTAAGTAAATTTGAATAAGCGACGGCAAAAATCCATTGCAAGATTCTCTGGTTAACTTTATTGCAGACTTTATTCATTGTATATTAAGACATTGCAAGATTGAATTGGCATAACAAGAAACATCCATGTGGATTATTAAAACCATGAAAATTACGTAATGATTCTATCATGTCTGTTCGATGGTTTTCAATTTGTGCATTTTCTTTATCAATTCTATTCTAAATAAATTCTACCTGAATGAAAAATGCTAATAATGCGTTCTGATTCAAAACAAAACTAGACAAGTGGCGCCTTCTTAATATGGAATATAATATAGAATGTATGAAAACTTATGAATTAGAGGGGGGAGGCAGGGTATATTCAAAATTTTATGAGAATGCCAGGTAAAAATCCTGTATTGTACTTTTTTTTGGTTTGTTGTCAAAAACTTTTTTCTCATGTCTATGAATAAATTACTCCTTGCACCAACATAAGATTTTGTTGTCAGTGGCACTGCCAAGGGGGTGTTTTTGTGAACTACATCCATGAATCGCTAAAAAAAAAAAAGCAAATTGCATAAAAAATGGGAATTACGTCCACAAATTGCTTAATGTGAATTACGTCCATGAATCATGTAAAAAAGCGAGAATTATATTCATAAATTGTATGAAAAATGCAAATTACGTCTATGAATCGTGTAGTAAAACATAAATTATGTTCATAAATCGCTCAAAAAACACGAATTTTGGCAGCAAAAAGCTGAAACGGAAATTACCTATATAAAACGCATAAAAATAGCGACTTGCATTCATGAATTGCATTAAAAATGTGAATTACGTTCATGAATCACTCAAAAAACGCAAATTACATCCATGAATTGCATAAAAACGTGAATTACGTTCATAAATCACTCAAAAAATGCGAATCACTTCCATGAATTGTGCAAAAAAACACGAATAACGTTCAGAAATTGCAAAAAATGCGAATTACGTCCAAGAATTGGTAAAAAAAAAGTGAATTACATTCATAAATCCTATAAAAAAGCAAATAATGTCAATAAATCGATCAAAAAATGCAAATTTCGTCGATAAAAAGCTCAAAAGATGCATATTATGCCTATGAATCACATAAGTATAGCAAATTACGTCCATAAATCATGTAAAATGTAAAATACATTCATTAATCGCATAAAAATTGCGAATTATGTCCATGAATCGCTCAAAAAAAGCAAATTGCATAAAAAACATGAATTGGGTCCACAAATCGCTCAAAACGTGAATTACATCCATGAATTGTTTAAAAAAGTGAAAATTATGTTCAGAAATTGTATGAAAAACACAAATTATGTCTATGAATCGTGTAGTAAAATGGGAATTATGTTCATAAATTACTCAAAAAACACAAATTTTGGCAGCAGAAAGCTGAAACGTAAATTAAGTTCATAAATCACTCAAAAAATGCGAATCACTTCCATGAATCGTGCAAAAAAATACTAATAACATTCATAAATTACAAAAAATGCGAATTAGGTCCAACAATTGGTAAAAAAAGCGAATTACATTCATAATTCCTATAAAAACACAAATAACGTCAATAAATCGATCAAAGAACGCAAATTTCGTCGACAGAAAGCTCAAAAAATGCAAATTATGTCTACAAATTGCATAAATATAGCAAATTACATCCATAAATCATGTAAAATGTAAATTACATTCATTAATTGCATAAAAATTGCGAATTATGTCCATGAATGGCTCAAAAAAAGCGAATTCCATAAAAAACATGAATTGGGTCCACAAATCGCTCAAAACGTGAATTACGTCCATGAATTGTTTAAAAAAGTAAGAATTACGTTCAGAAATTGTATGAAAAACACAAATTATGTCTATGAATCGTGTAGTAAAATGGGAATTATGTTCATAAATTGCTCAAAAAACATGAATTTTGGCAGCAGAAAGCTGAAACGCAAATTACGTCTATAAATCACATAAAAATAGCAAATAGTGTTTTGCATTCATGAATTGCATAAAAAACGCGAATTACATTCATGAATCGCTCAAAAAAGACATTACGTCCATGAAAACATGAATTACATTCATAAATCACTCAAAAAATGCGAATCACTTCCATGAATCGTGCAAAAAAACACTAAGGACGTTCATAAATTACAAAAAATGCGAATTACGTCCAAGAATTGGTGAAAAAAAGCAAATTACATTCATAAATCCTATAAAAACGCAAATAACGTCAATAAATCGATCAAAAAAAGCAAATTTCGTCGATAGAAAGCTCAAAAGATGCAAATTATGCCTATGAATCGCATAAGTATAACAAATTATGTCCATAAATCATGTAAAATGTAAATTATATTCATTAATTGCATAAAAATCGCGAATTATGTCCATGAATCGCTCAAAAAGAGCAAATTGCATAAAAAACATGAATTGGGTCCACAAATCGCTCAAAACGTGAATTACGTCCATGAATTGTTTAAAAAAATGAGAATTATGTTCAGAAATTGTATGAAAAACACAAATTATGTCTATGAATCGTGTAGTAAAATGGGAATTATGTTCATAAATCGCTCAAAAGACACGATTTTTGGCAGCAGAAAGCTAAAATGCAAATTACGTCTATAAATCGCATAAAAATAGGGAATAGTATTTTGCATTCATGATTTGCATAAAAAACACGAATTACATTCATGAATCGCTCAAAAAATGAAAATTACGTCCATGAATTGCATAAAAATATGAATTATGTTCATAAATCACTCAAAAAATTCGAATCACTTCCATGAATCATGCAAAAAAACACGAATAACATTCATAAATTGCAAAAAATGTGAATTACGTCCAAGAGTTGTGTAAAAAAAGCAAATTACATTCATAAATCCTATAAAAACACAAATAACGTCAATAAATTGATCAAAAAACACAAATTTCGTCGACAGAAAGCTGAAAAAACGTAAATTATGTCTATGAATTGCATAAAAATAACAAATTATGTCCATAAATCATGTAAAATGTAAATTACATTCATTAATCGCATAAAAATTGCGAATTACGTTTATAAATTGCTCAAAAATGCAAATTACATTCATAAATCGCATAAAAAACACGAATGATGACCATGAATTGCGCAAAAAATGCGAATTACACCCAACATTAATTTGCAGAAAGTTTTTGGTTTTATACAAGTCTGCCAACAAGAACCTACAAATTATCCTGAAACCCATTCTAAACCAACAAAAATTTAATGGAAAGATAAATTTGTCCAAGAAAGACAAAATAATTTCCATTGACATACATTGACCAGAATCGAAAAATTCCTATTGAAATCTATCCTATACACTCCAAAACCAGAAAGAAAAAAAATCCCTCCAAGAGTAACTCAATCTATCTGCTGCAAAATAAAATACATTGAAATGCAACTGAACAAGAACCTGAAAATTACATTTGAAATCAAACCGAAACCAGATTCAACGCCCCCCCCCCCCAAAAAAAAAAAAAAAAAAAATCCAACCATATCTTGATTTGGGAAAGAAAACTTAATTTCCATAGATACGCGTGGTCAGAAATCTGGAAATTCCAATTAGTCTATGGGTTAGCAGACCTTAATTCGATCTGAAAAAAAAAAAAAAAATTCTGACAATACACATACAATTGCATAAAAAACGTAAATTGGGTCCACAAATTGCTCAAAACGTGAATTACATCCATGAATTGTTTAAAAAAGTGAGAATTACGTTCAGAAATTGTATGAAAAACACAAATTATGTCTATGAATCGTGTAGTAAAATGGGAATTATGTTCATAAATTGCTCAAAAAACACGAATTTTGGCAGCAGAAAGCTGAAACGCAAATTACGTCTATAAATCGCATAAAAATAGCAAATAGTGTTTTGCATTCATGAATTGCATAAAAAACGCGAATTACATTCATGAATCGCTCAAAAAAGACATTACGTCCATGAAAACATGAATTACATTCATAAATCACTCAAAAAATGCGAATCACTTCCATGAATCGTGCAAAAAAACACTAAGGACGTTCATAAATTACAAAAAATGCGAATTACGTCCAAGAATTGGTGAAAAAAAGCAAATTACATTCATAAATCCTATAAAAACGCAAATAACGTCAATAAATCGATCAAAAAAAGCAAATTTCGTCGATAGAAAGCTCAAAAGATGCAAATTATGCCTATGAATCGCATAAGTATAACAAATTATGTCCATAAATCATGTAAAATGTAAATTATATTCATTAATTGCATAAAAATCGCGAATTATGTCCATGAATCGCTCAAAAAGAGCAAATTGCATAAAAAACATGAATTGGGTCCACAAATCGCTCAAAACGTGAATTACGTCCATGAATTGTTTAAAAAAATGAGAATTACGTTCAGAAATTGTATGAAAAACACAAATTATGTCTATGAATCGTGTAGTAAAATGGGAATTATGTTCATAAATCGCTCAAAAGACACGATTTTTGGCAGCAGAAAGCTAAAATGCAAATTACGTCTATAAATCGCATAAAAATAGGGAATAGTATTTTGCATTCATGATTTGCATAAAAAACACGAATTACATTCATGAATCGCTCAAAAAATGAAAATTACGTCCATGAATTGCATAAAAATATGAATTATGTTCATAAATCACTCAAAAAATTCGAATCACTTCCATGAATCATGCAAAAAAACACGAATAACATTCATAAATTGCAAAAAATGTGAATTACGTCCAAGAGTTGTGTAAAAAAAGCAAATTACATTCATAAATCCTATAAAAACACAAATAACGTCAATAAATTGATCAAAAAACACAAATTTCGTCGACAGAAAGCTGAAAAAACGTAAATTATGTCTATGAATTGCATAAAAATAACAAATTATGTCCATAAATCATGTAAAATGTAAATTACATTCATTAATCGCATAAAAATTGCGAATTACGTTTATAAATTGCTCAAAAATGCAAATTACATTCATAAATCGCATAAAAAACACGAATGATGACCATGAATTGCGCAAAAAATGCGAATTACACCCAACATTAATTTGCAGAAAGTTTTTGGTTTTATACAAGTCTGCCAACAAGAACCTACAAATTATCCTGAAACCCATTCTAAACCAACAAAAATTTAATGGAAAGATAAATTTGTCCAAGAAAGACTAAATAATTTCCATTGACATACATTGACCAGAATTGAAAAATTCCTATTGAAATCTATCCTATACACTCCAAAACCAGAAAGAAAAAAAATCCCTCCAAGAGTAACTCAATCTATCTGCTGCAAAATAAAATACATTGAAATGCAACTGAACAAGAACCTGAAAATTACATTTGAAATCAAACCAAAACCAGATTCAACGCCCCCCCCCCAAAAAAAAAAAAATCCAACCATATCTTGATTTGGGAAAGAAAACTTAATTTCCATAGATACGCGTGGTCAGAAATCTGGAAATTCCAATTAGTCTATGGGTTAGCAGACCTTAATTCGATCTGAAATAAAAAAAAAAAAATTCTGACAATACACATACAATTGCATAAAAAACGTAAATTGGGTCCACAAATTGCTCAAAACGTGAATTACATCCATGAATTGTTTAAAAAAGTGAGAATTACATTCAGAAATTGTATGAAAAACACAAATTATGTCTATGAATCGTGTAGTAAATCGGGAATTATGTTCATAAATCGCTCAAAAAACACGAATTTTGGCAGCAGAAAGCTGAAACACAAATTATGTTCATAAATCAGTCATAAATTGCAAATCACTTCCATGAATCATGCAAAAAAATACTAATAACATTCATAAATTGCAAAAAATGCGAATTAAGTCCAACAATTGGTTAAAAAGTGAATTACATTCATAAATTCTATAAAAACACAAATAACGTCAATAAATTGATCAAAAACACAAATTTCGTTGACAGAAAGCTCAAAAAATGCAAATTATGTCTACGAATTGCATAAATATAGCAAATTACATCCATGAATCATGTAAAATGTAAATTACATTCATTAATCACATAAAAATCGCGAATTATGCCCATGAATAGTTTAAAAAACGCGAATTGGGTCCACAAATCGTCAAAACGTGAAATACGTCCATGAATTGTTTAAAAAAGTGAGAATTACGTTCAGAAATTGTATGAGAAACACAAATTATGTCTATGAATCGTGTAGTAAAACGGGAATTATGTTCATAAATCGCTCAAAAAACACGAATTTTGGCAGCAGAAAGCTGAAACGCAAATTACGTCTATAAATTGCATAAAAATAGCGAATAGTGTTTTGCATTCATGAATTGCATAAAAAACGCAAATTACATTCATGAATCGCTCAAAAAACACAAATTACGTCCATGAAACGCATAAAAACGTGAATTACATTCATAAATCACTCAAAAAATGTGAATCACTTCCATGAATCGTGCAAAAAAACACTAATAACGTTCATAAATTACAAAAAATGCAAATTACGTCCAAGAATTGGTAAAAAAAGCAAATTACATTCATAAATCCTATAAAAACATAAATAACATCAATAAATCGATTAAAAAACACAAATTTCGTCAACAGAAAGCTGAAAAAACGCAAATTATGTCTATGAATTGCATAAAAATAGCAAATTACGTCCATAAATCATGTAAAATGTAAATTACATTCATTAATCGCATAAAAATTGCGAATTATGTCCATAAATTGCTCAAAAATGCAAATTAAATTCATAAATCGAATAAAAAACATGAATGATGACCATGAATTGCGCAAAAAATACGAATTATGACAGGAAATATGAATATATTTCCCTCCTATTCTTGTTCCTCCATTCAACCACTCATGCTTTCATCCTATTTCTATCCTTAATATTTATTATTAAAGTTTAAGACTATTTTTAAAATAAATTTCATTTTATTTTTCTATTTATTAAATTCCTAAGTTTAAATAAATTATAGTTTCAGTTTAAACATTCTTTTTATTTATTTCAATGTTTAAACTTCAACTTAAAATAAAATAAATCTCCATTTTATTACTTACTTATTTATTGCGTGCTGTCAACTTCATAACAACTAGCGGTATTCGAGCTCAGCGTATTTCCTCAAATCTGCCTTGTCAACAAACGCCGATATTATCAAAGTTCAGACTGACAGATTACCGGGAGCATCGACAGATGGCGTAGCGTGTCTGCTATCTCCGACGCGTGCCTCTCCTTCACAGCAGCATACCATTGGTCCGTTTTCCCGATCCTTCTAGAGATCGGATGTGACGTATGACCAGAAGGAGGAAGTCACGTGAGGGGGAGTTGCCCAAGACAAGAGTCTGAACTATTTATATTCCCGGCGGAACATTCGTTTTTCGACTTTGAAGGCGGCCAGTGTTAACATGGAAGTATGTCTTTGAATTGAAATGTCCTTTTTAAGAGTGCCGATTAGAAGCGTGAAGCGATGAGTATCCTTAAGGAAAGTAGATTATATTTTTAAATATTTTTATTAAAAACTAAACTGGATTTTAATTGGAATTAGTCTTTCATTATGACCACTACTATTCTGCCGTGAACCTGGACTTAGTCTTGAAGCTCGTATTAAGAAGATGGAATCTTCGGAGCGGGATGTTTGGCCGTGGAAATGAAGACCATGTGAAAACGTAAACATGAGAGGTCAGCCACCGGCAGTTAAGGTTCAGAAAGGCCCTTTTATATTTTTCAAATTCTTAAAAATAGTTTTTATCAAAATGTTTTTAATCTCTCTTCTTTAAAGTCTTTTTCAGTCTAGTTTTAATCTGATGTATTTTTGAATTAATCTGGCCAACTCATTCAGTTTTTAAGTGAATCTTTTTCTATGAATGTTGTTAGATGGTTCCAAAGGAACCGGGAAATATTTCTTTCCGTCTCCGCGTCACATTATCGATATAGGCAATAATGGTCTAGGATCTAGGATATGGACGACCATGCCAGATGCCTGGAGTTGTTTATTGGCGGTGACGTGTGAGATTCTTTTCGAATATTTTTTCTATCTTTTCCTGAACCCGAAAGTCGGTAACTGCTGTGAGGTTCGTTTGGAAATTAACTTTATAGATAGGAGGTTCACTTAGCTTTTTCTTTTTCTCCTTCCTCCAAACAGGTGTTGTGGCAGAACACTAGTTTAGGAATACACACTTAGTGGCAGGAAGTGTTGTATTAGGGAAATGCTAAAGTGGCAGTTTAGCTTTTCGAGGAGACCAGTAAAATAATAGAGTTGGCTTGACTAAGGTGTTTTTTGATAAGTCTTTGGGAGAGAGATTTAATATGTAGAATTTAAATAAAATATTTAAATTTCTTTTGGTCTTTAAAGTGGCGTCGGCATGTTTTGAATATGTTTGGTCAATATGATGAATTGGGATGGATTGGATAAAGTATTTTTTTTAAACAGGTTTCTCACTTTAAATAGATATTAACTTTTGACAATTTAAATTATCACTTCATATATTTAAAGTAAATTAAACCTTAAGTTAAATTTGATTTAAAGTTAATTAAGTTAAAAATACATTTATATACATTTTTATATAATTGAAATAGCTTTTTCTTTTTGGTGCTCTAGTTCATTAAACATTGATATAGAGTAAACGATGGAGAACTTATGTCATGTTTAAGAAATAGATTTTAATTGTTATTTTGTTTTACTTTTAATGTTGCTCAATAAAGTTATTTGTTTTTTTTTAAATTTGCTTAGTTATTGTATTTATACATTTTTACATAAAAATCCTTTTTCATAGTTGGAACAAATTTGGTAGGGCTTTCTAATTCAGCTTTCGCTCCACTAGCGTGGAAACTCTGAAAACTCTTTTTAACACGATAGTGACACCTATCTTTGGTGTTCACTATCAAATTACACCCAACATTAAATTAATTTGCAGAAAGTTTTTGGTTTTATACAAGTCTGCCAACAAGAACCTACAAGTTATCCTGAAACCCATTCTAAACCAACAAAAATTAATGGAAAGATAAATTTGTCCAAGAAAGACAAAATAATTTCCATTGACATACATTAACCAGAATTGAAAAATTCCTATTGAAATCTATCCTATACAATCCAAAACCAGAAAGAAAAAAATCCCTCCAAGAGTAACTCATTCTATCTGCTGCAAAATAAAATACATTGAAATGCAACTGAACAAGAACCTGAAAATTACATTTGAAGTCAAACCGAAAGCAGATTCAACCCCCCCCCCCCCCCAAAAAAAAAAAAAAAAAATTATCCAACCATATCTCGATTTGGGAAAGAAAACTTAATTTCCATAGATATGCGTGATCAGAAATCTGGAAATTCCCATTAGTCTATCTTAAACCTAATCTGAACCTGAAAAAGGAAATTCCATACAACCGGAGCCCAGTATTCTATACAGGACAAAATATTTTCCATTAAAGCGCAACCTGACCAGAACTTGAAAATTCCATTTGAATTGAACCTGATTGAAACCTGAAAAAAATTTCCATCGAACCTTAACCTAATCCGGAAAAGAGAAAATTATTTCTGCCGATACACACTGACAAGAGTCTGAAAGTTAACATGAAACCTAATCCAAACCCGAAAAGGAAAAAACAATGGAAACACAAGTCTGTCCAAGAAAGACCAAATAATTTCTGTCCACATACACTGACAAGAATTTCAATTGAAATCTATCCTAAACCCAGTTCAAACACTACCCCCCCCTCCCCCCCCCAAAAAAAAAAAAAATTCCCAATTGTAACCCAATTTATCTGCGACAAAATAATATACTTGAAATGCAACTCAACAAGAACCTGAAAATTCCATTTGAAGTCAATCCGAAACCAGATTCAATACCCCCCCCCCCCTCCAAAAAAAAAAATATTTAATCAAATCGAGATTTTAGAAAAAAAAGAACAATTTATGTCGATATGTATTGACCAGATCATGGAAATTCCAATAGAAGTCTATCTCAAACCCGATCAGAATAACCTGAAACCCAATCTAATCCCCCCCCCCCCAAAAAAAAAAAGTAAAATAAAAAAATTAGGAAATAAAAATCTGTTGAAGAAAGACAAAGTAATTTTTGTCCCCATCCATTGACCAGAATTGAAAACTAGTACTTGAAATGCAACTCGGCAAGAACCTGAAAATTCCAATTCAAGTCAAACTAAATCGAGATTCAAACCCAAAAAAAAAAAAAAAAAAAAAAAAAATTATCTAACCAAATCAAGATTTTTAGAAAAAAAAATTATGTAATTACGTACAGACTAGAGCATGGAAATTTTAATAAAATCTTAAACCCGATACAAATTCCTCCCCCTCCCTTACATAACTAACAAGAAGCCTTGATGACCCCACAAAACATAACTAACAAGAACGAAGAGTCATGCATACTGCATCGATTATGATGCATTTTCTGACTCTTTCTGAATATTGTAAACTTATTGTCATTCATGTACAATAATTTTACCATTCTGTGCAAAAAAACAAAGCATAATTAACGAGAGTAAAAAATTTTCCTTTAACATGTTTATATATCCATTTTATTCTGAATGCTTTAAACCTATCAGTTTCATCTTTGTACAGTAATCTTCCCATCCAAATCTCTCTCCCCCCCCCCCTGTTAGTTTATATATGTTTTGTGCAAACAGCAAAACATAAATAAACTAACAAGAATGAAAAGTTACACACACAGTATAGATTATGAAACACTTTCCAACACATTTTCATTATTGTAAGCCTATCATTTTAATCCATTTGCAGTAATTTTACCACTCTATATAAAGAACAAATCATAATTAAGAAGAAAGAAAAACCTGTGTGCACCATAGATTATTAAACACTTTCCAGCATATTCTGAATATTGTAACGGATATAGTCTTAATCAATCTGCAATATTACCAACCTATACAAAGGTTGAAACATAATTAACAAGAATCATGCACGCAGCATAGATTATGAAATACTTTCCAGCACATTCTGAATATTGTATTCCTGATCATTTTAATCCATCTGCAGTATATGTATCATCATGTGTAAAGAATAAACATAGTTAACTAGAATGAGAAATGATACATATGTAACATATGCTCCATGATTGCTTTAATCGTAATCGTTGCTGACGTCATCTTATGCGAGCCCGCATTGGTTTGTATTTAAGTAGTTCGAAGTTGTTCTTGTCGTACTTTATGTTATGGCTGGAGTTTTAAGTCATTAAAGTTTTTCGTCTTTTAAATAGTGTTTTCTCTCAGTGTTTTACATGACATAAACTTAACATGGCGCAGCCGGAGTTTGTGAATAAATTTTTAGGGTTAGTGAACTATGACTGATATTCGTTTGATAAAGAAGTATTGATTATTGAAAATTATTTTTGTTGATTGAATACTGGCATGGAGGGACTGAAGCCCCCGAAATGTCTTGGTTTTGATGGAAATATTTCAGAGAACTGGAAAAAATGGATACAACAATTTAGAATCTTTCATATTGCATCTGGAAATGATAAAAAAGTTGCGAATGTACAAGTGGCGATATTTTTAAACGTAATTGGTGAAGAAGCACTTGAGAAATACAATACTTTTGATTTATCAGAAGAGGATAGAGGAAATTTGACCAAGGTTATCGAAGCATTTGAAAATTACTGTTTACCGAAATCTAATGAAAGTGTCGACCGTCATATTTTTTTTACAAGAAACCAACAAACATCTGAATCCTTTGATGATTTTTTTACTAGCTTAAAGAAGCTGAGTTCGACGTGCGGATTTGGAGACTTGAAAGATAGTTTAATTAGAGATAGAATAATTAGCGGCATTATCGACAAAAAACTGAAAGATCGTCTTCTGCGTGAAAGCGACTTAACTTTGGATAAATGCATAAAAATGTGCAAAACTCACGAGCTCGCAGAAATACAACTAAAATCGTTGAATGGGGACACAAAAATAGAAGCAGTTAAAATACATAAAGGAAATTTTTCAGGAAAAACATCCTCAAGTTCAAAATTGCCGTCTTTAAGAAATGAATTTCATGAAGAAAGAAGAGGTGGTGGTTTTCAAAGAAGATACTCCAGTAGACAGGAAAGAGAGGCAAGGGAAAATTACGAGTGGAGAAAACACTGCGGAAGATGCGGTAAGTTTCATAAAAAATTTAATTGTCCTGCTTATAATAAAATTTGCAATCTTTGTAAGAAGAAAAATCATTTTGCTAAAATGTGTTTGAATAAAAATATACAAACTGTAGAACATAACTCTGATTTTTTAACAAGTGTTGACGGTAACAGTTCAAATGATGATAATTTTATTTTAAGTTCTATTTATGAGTATAAATGTAGTAGTAATGGCTGTAGTGACTGGTATGAGAAACTAGTAATAAATAATTCTAAAATTTTGATGACAAAATTAGACACCGGAGCACAGTGTAATGTTTTGCCTGTAAATGAATTTAAACTTTTGGGTTTAGAGCAAAGCCACCTTGAAAGTTCTAGTGTTAATTTATGTAATTATAATGGTTCTAAAATGAAAGTTATCGGTAAATGTATATTAAAATGTCAAATTGAAAAAGGTATTAAAGCTAATATTTTGTTTCAAGTGGTGGATACTAACCCTAATACTACTTCTGTGCTGGGTTTACCTACTTTGACTGCATTGAATTTAGTTCAACGTGTAAATGCAGTCAATTATTTGGGAAATTTTTCTCGGACTGTTTTTCATAAATATAAAGATGTATTCACGGGTATTGGAAATTTAAAAAACTTTATTTATGACATTAAACTTAAAGATGATGCTGTTGGCAAAATTGAGCCTTGCAGGAAAATTCCATTAAGTTTATTGAATTTATTGAAACAAGAACTTGACCGAATGGTTGATATGAATGTCATTAGAAAAATTGAAGAACCTACTGAATTCGTTAGTTCTTTAGTGGTCGTAAGAAAGAGTAATGGTAGTTTAAGAATTTGCTTAGACCCGCAACATTTAAACAAACAAATTTTGCGTGAATATTTTTATTTACCAACTTTTGAGGAAATCGTTTCTAGAATGCCTAGAGCAAAAGTATTTAGTATATTAGATGCTAATAAAGCATTTTGGCAGATAAAGCTATCTGAAAAAAGCTCTAAACTTACTACGTTTAATACCCCTTTTGGTAGATTTTGTTTTTTGAGAATGCCATATGGTATTTGCTCTGCCCCCGAGGTTTTTCACCGATCTTTCTCTGATGTTTTTAAAGATATTGAAGGTGTTGAAATCTACATTGATGATATTCTAGTATGGGGAGAAACTCAACAAGAGCATGATTTAAGATTAAAATTTGTTTTGGATAGAGCAAGAGAGTATAATATTAGGTTTAACAAAGAAAAATGCAAAATTGGTCTTTCTGAAGTTAATTATTTGGGTCATAAGTTTTCTAGTAATGGCATTAGACCTGATGAAGATAAGGTAAAGGCAGTTGTGGAAATGAAGCCACCAAAAAATAGTAAGGAGTTGGAAACTTTTCTGGGGATGATCACATACGTTTCTAGATTTATTTCTAATGTTTCAGATAAAACATCTGTTCTGAGAGGTTTGTTAAAGAAAAATTCTTTATGGTCATGGAATGCTATACATGACAAAGCATTTATTGAGTTAAAACAAATTCTAAGTAAAAAACCAGTTTTACAATATTTTGATTCAAATTGTGATGTGATTTTGTCTGTTGATGCTTCACAATCTGGTTTAGGAGCGGTTATTTTACAAAATGGATTGCCTGTAGCGTATGCTTCTCGAGCTCTTACTGACACTCAGAAAAATTATGCACAAATTGAAAAAGAAACGTTAGCTATAGTATTTGGATGTGAAAAATTTCATCAATATTTATACGGAAGATCATTTACAGTAGAAAGTGACCATAAACCCCTTGAAGCTATTTTTAAAAAGCCTCTAAATAAATCTCCTTTACGTTTACAAAGAATGAGGATTCGATTACAACCTTATTGTTTTAATTTAGTTTATAAACCTGGTAAAGAATTATTGTTGGCTGATGCCTTATCAAGAACATATTTAGAAGATTCTGATGATATTTTTAAAGGTGAAATTGAAACTCATGTAGGAATGATTGTTGAAAATCTTCCTGTAACTGGTGAGATTATGAAAAAGTTTAAAGTTGAAACTGAAAAAGATGAAGCCTTACAGCTTGTTATGAAATGTGTTAAGAATGGTTGGCCAATTCTAAAATCAGATGTTCCAGATATAGCTAAACCATACTTTTATTTTAAAGAGGAACTAAGTGAAACAGGCGGTATTTTATTTAAGAATTTCTGTATAGTAGTTCCAGAAAGTTTGAGAAAAGAAATGTTGAATAAAATTCATTACACTCACCTTGGTATCGAAAAATGTAAAAATAGAGCTAGAGAACTGTTATTTTGGCCGGGTATGTCAAAAGATATAGAAAACTTCATAAATAATTGTACAACTTGCTTGAGTTTTCAAAATGCAAATGCGAAAGAACCACTTTTACCGAAAGAAGTTCCAAGTGGTCCATGGCAAGTTTTGGGAGTTGATTTGTTTCATTTTCATGGAAAGGAATACTTGTTAGTAGTTGATTATTTTAGTAAATTTGCTGAGATAGAAGTACTTAGAGAAACATGCAGTAATAATGTAATAATTCCACTTAAAGCTATGTTTTCAAGATATGGAATACCAGAAATTGTATATTCTGATAATGGATCGCAATTTGCTAGCCAGTTATTCAAGAAATTTTCAAAGCAATGGTGCTTTAAACATGAAACATCCAGCCCTCATTTTCCTCAGTCAAATGGAATGGTGGAGAGACATATTCAAACAGTGAAAAATATGTTAAAAAAGGCCATGCATGATAATAAGGATATTTATTTGACCTTATTGGAATATAAAAACGTACCGATTTCTAATGAATTGAAATCACCTGCTGAGCTAATGTTTGGTAGAAAAATCAGAGGTATTTTACCACATAGAAATGATATCACTGAGAGATTTTTGGAAACACAAGATCAGTTACGAAGAAGGCAACTGGTACAGAAAAAATATTTTGACCGGAATACAACAAATTTAAAACCGTTATCAAATCAGGATAAAGTTTTTATTCATAGTGATAAGAAACCATATGAAAAAGCGATTGTATTGAGTCCAGCTCAACGACCCCGTTCTTATAAATTATTAAAAGAAGATGGAAGAGTTGTGGAAAGAAATCGAAAAGATATTTTAAGAGGCACAGATGACATGAATTTTCAAGTTAGGGATGATCATGATTTCATTGATGTAGAGACAGAGACCACCCCTGAGGCGATATCCAGTAATGAGCAAAGTGATTTGCTTGCGTCTAGTGGTAAAGTTGCTGGTTCTGAACAAGTGAAGAATCCATTAAAAACTCGATCGGGTCGAATTGTTAAGAAACCTGAACATTTAAAAGACTTTGTAACATAAACTGTTTTTATTGAACTCTAAAATGTGCTTGATATTGTTTTTATAGTTTTTATTGATTTTTTAGGGGAGATGTAACATATGCTCCATGATTGCTTTAATCGTAATCGTTGCTGACGTCATCTTATGCGAGCCCGCATTGGTTTGTATTTAAGTAGTTCGAAGTTGTTCTTGTCGTACTTTATGTTATGGCTGGAGTTTTAAGTCATTAAAGTTTTTCGTCTTTTAAATAGTGTTTTCTCTCAGTGTTTTACATGACATAAACTTAACAACATACAGCATAGATTATGAAATCCTTTCTTAGAAATACAGTGCTGAATGTACATTTCTTTCTTATCTTATACTAACGTACTTTACTACAGAGTTGTTTTTAACGAAATCAAGTAGCACAGCATATATTAATAATAAAATATGAAATATCTTTTTTTAAGTGGGTGGGGGAGGGGTAATTAAAGGTGCTCAGAAATCATGAAAATGAATTCTTTGCATTAGTCTTTAATTTTTTGTTTTTATCTTTTTATTATTAACCTAAAAAAAGCACTGATATCAGTACAAAAAACCCTGAACGGGTTAAAAGCTTGTGACGCAGCACTTTATCTTATATATCTAAGAATTTTAAATTTGGGACTTAAAACTAATGATATCAAAATTTATGTGACGCTATGCTATTAATTAATATATACATATATTAAAATTTATTCATTAAGATTTTATCAATTACATCTTTCATAAATTCAAAATATGAATCTTAAAAGATATGATATCAAAATTTAAGTGACGCCTTGACGAGGCTTTAAACAATGTTTTAAAATTCCATTTATTTATTTATTGTCTAAATACATTTTCATATCTAAACAATACTTTTCATTTTCCAATACACTGTTAAATACATCACTTTCACTGAATATATATAATGCACTGAAATGTATTTATTTGAATAAATAGATTTATCTTTTGGGCTACGCTATCCAAAATCAAAAATAACATTTGAATACATATTTTTTGCGTCATTGTATCTATTTGCATCTATTTAACTTACTTTGGATACAATGACGCAAAAAATATTTATTCAAATGTTATTTTTGATTTTGGATAGCGTAGCCCAAAAGATAAATCTATTTATTCAAATAAATACATTTCAGTGCATTATATATATTCAGTGAAAGTGATGTATTTAACAGTGTATTGGAAAATGAAATGTATTGTTTAGATATGAAAATGTATTTAGACAATAAATAAATAAATGGAATTTTAAAACATTGTTTAAAGCCTCGTCAAGGCGTCACTTAAATTTTGATATTATATCTTTTAAGATTCATATTTTGAATTTATGAAAGATGTAATTGATAAAATCTTAATGAATAAATTTTAATATATGTATATATTAATTAATAGCATAGCGTCACATAAATTTTGATATCATTAGTTTTAAGTCCCAAATTTAAAATTCTTAGATATATAAGATAAAGTGCTGCGTCACAAGCTTTTAACCCGTTCAGGGTTTTTTGTACTGATCAGTATACAAAAAATTTCATTGTTTGTTTAAAAAAATGTATATTTTTACATTATTACTTTTTTCTTACAATTATAATTTTATTTCCTTTAAAAAATATGTTTAGTTTTGGTATAGCTTTCCAATCTCAATTCAAAGTTTTGATTTAGTTTTATAATCTAAATTCAAACAAAACTAAGTTTTAGTTTGGCTTACTCAGGTCTGCAACTAAAAAATAGCATAGGATTTACTCACTGGAACTAGAAAAATATATTTTTTTAAGTTTAATTAAACGTAATTTTTTTTTCTTTTTATCCTGAAATCTGGTATTCTATTCTTGAGTAAGAAACCATATTCAATAATGTTTCCATATGGTAATTTCATATTTCTAAGAATGGAACTCAAAAGTTATGAAAACAGAACACTACAAATAGAAAATGCTTGCTATTTGAGGGATTAACAAAAGCAGTAACATACAGAGATAAACTTCTAGTGTGCTTTAAAAAACTACAAAAATTCAAAGTTTAATCAAGAGGGAATGTATAATTTGGAACATAATTACTTGTAATAAAATATGAGTTTTTTTTCATCGCAGTTGTACTTTTCTAATGCAAACTGCCCATGTTTTTGCAACATTACTGTACATTACGGAGGTAAAATGGAGGTCAACTTTAGATTCAATACCTTCAAAAAACATTCAAATAATCAGCTATAACGAAATCTTGAAAATGCAGCATAGTAGTGCCACCTATAGGACAATTAACACCAAAAACTAAACAACATTAATATATATCAGGAACTGTCTGAATCTGTAGTTTGATAAAAAAAAAAAAAAATCGTCCTTTAGTCCTTGAGATAGAGCTATAGCGATAATCATGAATAATGCAGCATAGCAGCGTCATCCATTGAGCGATTTACACCAAAAAGTAATGTGCACAAAGTTATATCAAAGATTAACTTAATCTGAAGTTTTATGAAAATACATACATTAATTCTTGAGATAGAACTATTGTGGAAATTATGAATAATGCAGTATAGCAGCGCCATCAGTTGGGCGATATACACTAAAAACTAAACATCTCGAGTTTATATCAAGGTGTAACTGAATCTAAAGTTTTGTGAAATTATGTGCATCAGTTCTTGAGATCGAGTGCCCATAAAATTTTTGTCCCATACAGACTCATAGAGTGACAGATATTTTCCAAAAACTATCAAATCTTGTTCAGGACCTTCTAAAACGTTTAAATACACCAAAAACTGGAAGTCAAAATTTTCACGAATTCAATACTTAATTCTTGAAAAGATAGAAAAAAGTAATAAATGCATGCTTCAAATTTTATATTAAATTTTTAATTTTACCATTTTTATTAATCGACTTATTATTGAAATAATTTTGCACATGAATTAATTTTTAAAAAGAGAAGTTGCATTTAATTATATATCTAGATTTTTTTCATGTAATCCTGTTTTTGTGAAATTGTGAATTTCTTATATATAATACTTATACAAAATATATTCAGAATTTGTGAATAAGAAATTATTACTATTTTTAGAGTCCTATTTAGACATTTTTAATAAGGTTATTGATGCATATATACAACTTGATAAGATTCAGCTGCTATATGGCATGAGATTCTTTTTCTTCAATCACTGCATATGCAAAAGATCCAATTTGTAGATTAAACTTTTTTCTGAAATGTCTATTTTCAAGAGAAATTTTGCAAAGGGTCTTGTGTTTCAAACAAGAAAAAAATGTGAAGGATTCTTTCAAGTCTTCTCAAACAGATTTCTGCTCAGAGATCAGATTGCCCACATTAAAGTTTTCATGTGGGACACTTAACATAAAAATAAATAAAATAAAAAGTATAAGAATGTAGCTATTACAAAATTTCCACTATATTATTTCATAAATGAAATTTCAATTTTTCCAGTTCGGAAAAATTGAAAAATAAGCCTTCGGAAAAAAACCGTTTTCTTTCCCAATTTTTCCGGGTTTTTTCTGAGCATTCCCATCTCTATACTGAAGTAACTTTTGAAAAATTAGATTAACCCGAACCCAACTTGCAGCAATCAACACTCAACCTAAAATCAACCTCAACCAAAAACAGAGTTTACTAGACCTGAAACAAAAGTAATTAACACAGTTAGGGAATTTATCCCATTCAAAACTAAATAGACTACATAAAATCTCGACTAACTCTTTTTTAAAATAAAAAGTGCATTTTGCATAATTATTCTGAGTTGTTGATAAAAATTGCTTCAGTGGTATTTTGTCATGTCTGTATTTGTGTAATTCTTTAAATAGCACATAAAATAACAATAGAGTTTAAAGATTTTTTTTTCTCCCTCCCAAACACCTAAACTCCCCTCCATTTATAAATGTTGGGAGGGAGACTCCCCTCCTCTGGAAAATTGAATTTCAAGCCCTGTATATCTTAAAAATGTATAAACAAGAAACTGAATATAATGCTCATATCAAATTCTCAAAATTCTGATTCAAATTTTCACAATTTTAAGAAGATTTTTACAATAACATTTTTGATTATTTCTGAAGAAAATAATAGTAATAAATCATTTCCAATGTCATTGCTGTTAAAAATTAAATTTTTAAGCATAGAACCAATAATGACATGGGGACAACGTTAACTTGGAACAGCTGTTAAAAGATAAAGTTTCTAAGATAGATAATCATTTTTTTTTACAGCTATATTTGATTGAACAATTCTTGTTCAGTTGTTGTTGTTCTTCAGATTAAACTGCACAACAGGTCAAGAACTCAAAAATTAGATAAACTACATTCATATTAATTTTTTCTGTTTAAAAAATATATATATATATATATTGTATTCAAAATTTTTCTGTATGTAAAACATAATGTATTCTTGATACTTTATGCTTACTGTATCCTATAGTTTTGTTTTTTGATTAATGTAAACAGCAAATTGCTTTTGTTTTCAATTGATCTTCAAACAGACTAATTCCGGATATCGTTATGTAAGTGAAGTATACTGCATCTGAAAATATTTATAATTAGCAGTAAGTTGTCTAGTTTGAAAACATTGGATATACATAAAAAAAAAAAAATATTGGATATTTAAAGTACAGTAAAACCCCGATAATTCGGATTAATTGGGACTGGACCCAATCCGGATTATTGAAAATCTGGATTATCTGGAGAATTAGAAAAAAAATGAAATAAAATATAACATACTAACAGAAAATCACCTTTATGTTAAACTTATTGAATATTTGCAGCCAGTAATAATGTTTACTTTGCTTAATTATTCCGAAAACATGTCGGAAAAAGTTTTTTTATTTAGAATAAGACGATGAAACAAGTTAATGTTATGGAAATTAGCCAATCGCTTCTCAAACTTGGGAAAAAAAAAAAATGACTAAACCGATCCAAATTATCCGGAGATCCGGATTATCGGGGTCCGAATTAGTGGGGTTCTACTGTATCATAATATTTTATAACCTGTTTATTAATGACAGGGAGCAAACTACTTTGAATATCTTCCATTTTATTAGGGTTTCGTTCATCTGACAAAATCCTATTCGTCTCTGTCCTCTGTCTGTCACAGAATCCCTACTACTCAAAAATCATAAATGCCAGAAAGTTCAAATTTTGTTACTTAGAAGTGAATACCTCTTGTCACATAACAAATCATAAAATTTTAAAAAAGACTTTATTCTAATTTAAATATTTTTTAAATCATCAGTTCGTTTTGTAGTTTTTTTTTTCTCTTTTAATTGTTGCCACGTAAGTTTAAATAGATATAAAAATTATTTCATTTTTTATCCTTTATTTTTAAAAAAGATGGAGTTCTTCTGTTGCTACAATTACAAAATTGACATTACAAACTACAAAAAATAAATTATTATATCAAAAATAAATTGAGATAAACAGCTTTTAAACAGAATGTACTGTAAAAAATTTGACCCATTTGTTGCAGCATCACTCCACCGCTTTTATAGAAAATGGTTATTTTACTATGTTATGGAGCATTCTCATTGGTCATAAAAGAGATATTCTATAAAAGCTGTGAAGTAACGCTGCAGCAAATGGGTAAAATTTTTAACAGTGTGCATTTAAAAGTACTTTTATTTCCCTATATGGTGGAGTAAAAATTAAAAATGTGTGATATTTAGAAGCTTAAAAAATTTTGCAATTGCATAAATTTCAAAATTGAAATTTTATTTCTTCTAATTGTTGCACGCATGTTTAAATAAAATTATTATGTATGTAACATAAATTAATGGATTAAATAGATCATGTAAAAAATGTACTTATTTGTTTTTATTTCATCATATTTATCATCTATTTTGGCACCCAAAATGAAATATTTTTTATATTTATTAAACTATTATTCATTTAAATTAAGAGCCCCCTCTAATGACCAGTTTGGTTTCCCTTAAATTTATGCTAAGTTTTGCAATATTTTACTTTTATTTACCTGCATACTTTCACTAAATCTGGAGATTCTCATAAAGAAATCAACAAATCTAAGCGATCAAGGCAACATTTAGGGGAAGAATTTAATATTCTGTTCTGGTTGGCGCGATTGGCGAAGAAAACCCAAAATAGCGCCGAGAAACTATTTTTCATTTGTTAATTTAATGAAAATATGTGTTTTGAAGGACATATTAAACGAAACCCTCTGTACAATCTCCAATCGCACTTGCCCACTTGTTTGTATTTTAATGTGCTATTTAAATTAACTTAAAGTATTAAAAATAAAAGCAGAGTGATGTTAATTTTGAAAAGTCTGAGTTGTGGATATTATTTAATCTAACCTGTGCATATGAAAAAAAAAAAAATAATAATAAGTACATTTATTGCTTTAATTGAATAAAACACTTTCAAACAACAATATGACTACACTTTCCATCTCTTCGTGTGCTCCTCTTTGGCATTTACCTTACTGTTAGTGCCACCTCTCTTTTTTTCTCAAAAGATGTGGTTTTTTAAACTATCTTATAGCTACTAATTCATAAATTTGTATGTAACTGAAAGAGTGGTATATCTATCTTTAAATACTAATTTCACAATGTTTTCCTCAGAACATTGTTTTTAATTATATCATTCTACTTGAAAATGGACAATGATAAATTTTTAATTTACCAATGTTTTATATACATATAAGCAGCACATATGCATAGAAACAGGTGTGTTACATATGTATAGTAATATATTTAAACTAGATGGATGTGCCTATCCCAAAACTTTCTTCTATCTCATATGTACATTTTAATATTTCAAAATTAAGTTACTTATGTTGTTAATACTTTAATATTATTAATTCAATACTATACCAACTTTGATTTTCATCTTAAATTTCTGTTTCAGTCAATTAATCAGAGTAAAAACGAGTTAATGTGGATCATGATATTTATTAAAATCAATAGTTTTCTCTTATTCTGTTATCTTCAGTTGTTTACATAGCCAAATTAGAAAGACCTGAAATCCCATCTCAGCACAAGTCGATGTGCAATAGAACAATAGACAGATGTTTTTCAAAGTCAGTGACGTCTGCTTTACATACCCACAAATAATCATACATAAAGAATTAAGTTCAGTTCTATGCATGACTTGATATACTTTTTGATAGTACAATAATGAAAATAGTACAGACTACAGACATCACAATTATGGTGCCCCCTTCTGGCAATTTTTTAAAGTCAGGGAGGCCCTGCTGACGATAGTCAAACACTTACACAAAATATTTTGTTCAATTCTATGCATAACTTCATACACTTTCTGATGGCTCAATATTGAAAATGGCACAAAAATTGCTATTACAGCTCCTCCTTTTGACAGAATATTTCAAAATTGAAGGAGTACCTGCTTGACACAGCCAAAAACATTTACAAAAAGACTGGTTCAGTTCTATGCGTAACTTCATACACTTTTTGATGGTAGAATGGTGACATACGGACACACTCACTGACAGGCATTTTGGAAAAGCATGGTTTTTTTAAATATCTATATAAAACATGTAAATCCATAGAAAACTAGAAGTCAAAAAAATTTTAAATTGCAATATTTTCTTCTTTTGAAGATAGAAGAAAGTAAAAATGAGTATAAAATTTAGTTAAAATATTATATCTCTAACTTGCATTTTGCTAAATAAACTTGCCTTAATAAGGGGATAAAATATATCCAGGGAAGTACAAGAATCTGTTCCACTCAAATACAGTTCTTATAAAGATTAATTTGTTAATATAAATTAAGACTTTAAAAAAACTGCTATTCTTTGAAATCTGACTCGTGATTTATTTTTTATGAAGTTAATTTAAATTTATATTAAGTATAAAAATATTTCTGGGTTGGTTATAAAATATCATTTTAATTTTTGTGAGAAAATTGTCTGTCTGGAGAATTTCTAAATTTCTGATCTAGAAAATTTTGTTACACAGTTTCAAATTTATAAATTAATGAGTTCTTTTCTCGTCATTTTATAGGTTTGTTGAATATAAACCGACATCACTAGAGAGAAATTACAAGCATGATCTTTTGACTGAACATGACATGGGTGTTACTATTGACTTAATTAATCCTGACACCTATGCAATAGATCCTACTGGTAAGATAGTTTAAGATCACTTTTTAAAAAATATATGTATGAAAATTATTCTAATGTATGCTGTTAGAAAACAGATTTTTTTAAAAATCAGATTTTTTTTTTAATATAAATTAGAATTTTTTTATTTAAATCAGATTTTTATGATTTTTCTTTTCAAGGTGTTCAAATATTGAATAGTTACCAAGAATTTTAGATTTTCAAAACAATTAAACTTTTAATTGCTAACGTAATTTGTGTTTTTACACTTTAATTAATAAAATTATACTTATTAGTTAATAATTACAGAAATTATAATAATTGCAAATTAGTCATTTCATTAATGGCATACAATAACATTATCTACATTAATATTTTGTAATAATTATGTAAAACTACATTAGATACTAGTGATGTTTACAATTATTAAAATTATTAATAACTGCATTTAATATTAAATTTTTACCGCAATTATATTAATAATTATTAAACAATTAACACTATAAGTGAGAACATAATATATATTTTTATGCTTTAATTACTAAAATGGTAATTAATAATTTAGTATTCATTCTAGAAAGAAAAGACGGCAAGATGCTAGTTCCAAAAAGAGCACTATTTCATGAGGAAATATATTAGTAATGTGTTTTGTAATTATATACAGTAGAGCATCGTTTATACGACGCCGAAGGGGCTACCGAAAAACGTCGTATAAAATAAACGATAACGACATATAATCGATTTTCACTTCCAAAACTAGAATTAATTTTGTTTTCTCTTAATTTTAATGTTTAACGTGATGATTTGCATGAATTTGTAAATTAAACAAACCAAAATAAACAAATAACCAAAAAACGGGGGAGGGAGAATTAGTAAGCAATTTAAATATGCGTACCTTTATTTATGTTTCACCGAAAGGTTCCTCAATTGCAGTATTTCATTTCCTTTCCATTTAAAGTCAACGATAAAAAACCCTGCGTGGCCAACTAAAATTCGCCAATACTGATAACAGTTAGAAGTATAGTCTATTTGCAACTTAAAACAGGTCGGGAAAACTGACCATCCCCGAAAAAAGAATGATCCCTCCCACAGTGTAATCTGTTACATGTAAGCTGATTTTTCCAACTGATCGAACTTCGAACTCCAGCCTACATTTTTATAATTTAGAGTGTATTTAAACACGCTCTTTGGTGTCATTCATAGCTGACAAATTCCGTTCGTTCATAAAATATACAAAAAAATAAGCAAAAATAAACCTATAAAAAATTGAAAAATCGACGTATAAACGATTTTGGGCGTCGTATAAAAGATATATTTTTACATTAAAATGAATAGGAATGAATCGGGACCATATTAAAACGTCGTATAAATGTAAACGTCGTATAAGTGATCGTTGTATAAACGATGCTTTACTGTATATAAAAAATATATATAGTCGAATTCGCTTATAGCAAGCATGAAAAGACCATGATATTTGTTCACCAGAGTTGTATAATATAGACGCACGCCATGCATAGAAAATTTTAGTAAGGAAACAATTTTTATAGTACCAAAAAATTAAAAATATTCCCCCAATTTTATGTACAATTTATTTACTGTTAGTGCACAATTAACAGCAGGGCCGATTTTCGAATTTTCCAAAATTTAAGGTATTTAGAGCTGAAAACTTTAAAAGTTCACTAGTCTGAAATTTTGGTCACCAAATTGCGAATTTTGGCAAACGGTTGTCATAAAAATTCAATTTTGCCAAACGATTGTGAGAAGAATGTGAATTTTGTCAAAAGACTTTGAAAAAATCGTGAATTTCAATAAAGAATCTCATAAAAAACTCTTATTTGAACAAAGAGCCACGCAAAAACCATGAATTTCGTCCAAAAACCGCATAAAAAACAGGAATTTTGTCCTAAATTGCATAAAAAATGGGAATTCTGTCCGTGAATTGCATAAAAAATGGGAAATTTGTCCATGAATTGCATAAGAAGAGGGAAATCTGACCGTGGTATTGCATAAAAAACGTTAATTCTGATGGTAAATCGCGTATAAAGCAGTAATTCCGTCCGTGAATCGCATAAAACCTGGGATTTCCGTCTGTGAATCGGCTAAAAGATGAGAATTACGACCGGGAAATGCAGAAAAAACGGTTATTCCATCCATACATTGCAGAAAAAAAAGTTAATTCCATCCTTGAATCGCGTAAAAACCAGGAATGCCGTTTGTAAATCGCCTAAAAAATGGAAATTCTGTCCGTGAATCGCATAAAAAATGTTAATTTTTTCCGTGAACCTTGTAAAAAAAATGAAAATCATCTGTGAATCCTGTAAAAAAACAGAAAATCGTTCTATAAATCTTGTAAAAAACGGGAAAATCATCCGTGAATCGCATAGAAAACGGGAATTTCTTCCGTGAATCGTGTAAAAAACAAAATTTCCATTTGTGAATCTTGTAAAAAAACAGGGAATTCGTCCATGAATCGCATAAAAACATGAAATTTGACCATGAATCACGTAAAAACAGGAAATCTGACATCGGTATCGCATAAAAAATAGTCATTCTGACAGTAAATCGCGTAAAAAACGGTAATTTCATCCATGAATCACATAAAAAACGGTAATTCCTTCAGTAAATCGTATAAAAAACAAGATTTCCGTTCGTGAATCTTGTAAAAAAACTCGAAATTCGACCGTGAATCGCGTATAAAACAAAAAATTTGACCATGGTATTGAATTTAAAAAATGTTAATTCTGGCCGTGGTATCACATAAAAAATGGTAATTCCAACCGTAAATCACATAAAGAACGGTAATTCCGTTCGTGACTCTCATAAAAAAACGTTAATTACGACTGTAAATCGTGTAAAAAGAGGTAATTATTTCAACCGTGAATGGCACAAAAAACACAAATTTCGTCCATGTCAAAATAATATAACACATAACTTTATGAAACATTAAATTTGCAGAAAGTTTTGACTCAATATTTATGTGCGCAGAAAGTTTTTGGTTTTATACAAGTCTGTTGTTCACTATAACCGGGTGTTCATAAAAATCTGGATTTCTATCTGGTAGCATCAAAATCAAGTGCTTACAGAAATTTGATTAAAAACTTTTGATGTCCCCTAAGTCCATAGGCTGGATGACAGTTTTAGAATTCAGTTGTTAAAATTCAATCCTGATGTTTGTAAAGCCCAGTAATTTTGGAATGCGAGAAACAATTATCAATTAAAGGATAATTTCTCCCTTTTCTTTTTTTAATTGGCTCTGTCATTTTGAAATGAATTTTGTGAAAATGTACACAGTCATCAGTGCACTCCTGCTGTAAGTCATAATCAACATTTATAAATTTTTGGATTTTTAAAGAAATCCTTTGATTTTGTAAAACCCTTACTTTTCTGTTAACTGATAAAATTTGATGAGCATACTCTATGAATGTGGAATAAAGAATGACTTTCACAGAAATCTCCTACCCTAGCACTTCTATGCAGAATAAACTTCTGTCTAATCATCATCCTCAGTCTTCTCCATACATCTCCTCAAGTTCATCATAAAAGGTCCTCACATGTGCACTCTACACAAGGAAAAATAACACCATCACTTGTTCTTAGGATTTATAACTCATCGCTAACTTTTGGTTGACTTCGGAACGTTAAAAGAATTTTTGCAAGAAACAATTAGCTGAGCTGTAGAGGTGGAAGTTAATAGAAATTTATGAATCTCGAAAATATTTCTCACTATATCCGGGGTTTGCTTGTTAAAAGCGAGTTATGCTTCCATAGAATCACCATTGTACCAACCAAGTATTTCTGATTTCCTCATTAAATCTGTGTTCTTGTTAAATCAGGGTTCGTTCTATCCAAGTTCGACTGCATATAGTTTTTCTGTATAATAAAGTGTGATTGATTTTAATATTTTATGAATTATAAATTTAAAAATGCAATTAAATAACAACATGATTTAATAATATCCTGTTTTATATGAAAAAAATATAAATTTCTATTGTTTTTGCAAGGTTTTTGGTTTGTTTGTTTTCTTTGCTAATTACAAATTTGAAAACTTAGCAATATAAAATTAAATAATAATTAGTATGTTTTTATGAAATATAATTACATGAAAGAACCTAAATGGCTCCAAATTTTGCTTGATTGATCCCTAAATACACTCTGTTTTTATAGCTGCAAAATTGTTCTTTAATTTTGATACTGATTTTAAACTAATAAGATATGATTTTGTGTATATAAGGAGTACTTTAACCTTATGAATATTTCAGAGATTTTTCTGTATTTTTATGAGAATACTTGTAAATCTGAGTATATTATATTTTATTACAGTTTGATGTCGTAACATCATCTTTCATATCCCTTCATTCAATATACTTTACAAAATATAAGTGTTTAAATATTTTTGTTTACAATCGTTTGGTTTTAATACGATTTCTGGAAATAGAAAAGCACAGCCAACCTCCTGTAAACATTAAATGATAAGAAAATAATAATAATAAGTATAATGATTAAAGTTTGAATCAGTCAAAGTAGTGTTATTCCTTAATGGGTGTCTTCACTCACTTGAAAACTCCTGTTCCTGAATGTTAAACCAATGGGCAGATTAATTTCGAATTACTCGTTTAAATTGGAATATTTTTAAATGATTTTTTTTTTGGGGGGGGGGGGGGCATAGAATAGCTGAGCTCGATTTTAAGTATGATTGTTTTTACTTTTTCAATTTTGGTTGCAGATTTTTTTTTTTTTTTTTTTTTTTTTTAAGATACTTTTAGTTTCAAAACCAGTTCCAATAGTGAAAGTATCTTTTGAAAAAAAATCCATAACCAAAATACAGTAAGTAAAAAATAATCATATTAAAGATCGAGCTCAACTATCCTGTGCTAAAAAATAGTTTAAAATATTCAAATTTAAACGAGAAAGTCAAAATTAACCTGCTCATTGGTTTATCACTACAGCGCGAGAGTTTTCAAGTGATTGAAGACTCCCTTTAATAACCCATATGAAATTTTATTTTAAAATAATGCATTATCAATGTAAAAAATAAAACAAAAAAGTAACAAGCTAATTAATTAGAAAAGAAACATAATTAGTGCCTCCAAAACTACATTTTTAACTACACTAAGGTTTATTTACAGCTCATGAAAGGAAATAACTATAAATAAATGAGAAAATGAATATTATTTTATGTATGTTATTTGTACTTGCTCTTTTTCTGACTGGACAATTTTAGTAAAATTAAGTTTATTGGTAGATTTTGTTTAATATCCATACATCTATCTAAAAACTTAAATAATTGGCTTATTGAAAATTAATTTTGATCACATAAAATCAAAGAAACCTGAATATGTTTCAAATTATGCTTAATTTCTTATTTTTCATTGGTAATAGATCACAATGTTTGGTGACAGATTATTTTTATGAGGGGGGCTCATGATTTTATTATCCATAAGAAAGTAAAGAAATATGCTATATTATTTTGGAATTGGAAATTATTATTGTTTTAAATGCATTTGTTATTTTATGTATTTAATTGTTCAGAAAAATGATCTGTTCTTATAATGTATTTGTATCTTTTATCTATAGCTACTCTCCACCCTGATGATGAAAAACTTCTTGAAGAAGATACCTTAACTCCACAAGATTCAAAAAGGTAACTCATTAATCATGTGAAAATGAAAAAAAAAAAAAAAAAAAAAAAAAAAAGAAAGGAAAGAAAAGAAAAGAAATGCAGTAGGGCCTAATGGTTTAAGCCCATTTATAAATTAAAATTAAGTATTGGATAAATCAAAGTTTTGTTTAGTTTCCTTTAAATTGAAAACTGTTTTTTATTGCATCACTTAGCAGAAATCCGCGTTATTTCAACATTTTGTGTATTAACATCAATTGTTGAATTAACAAAATTGCACTTTTAAGTTTCACAGTAAACTGCTTGTAACCTGCTTTTTCAGACTTCTCTGAATTGCATCCTTTCTAGCAGTCAGTGTTAATTGTTGATTCATCTTTTGTATATTCACATCTTCTTTCCATGATATATATGTATACTTTTATCTCCAATTGAGATATGAATGAAAAAACATTTGTTCTTTTCCTAGCATATACCTCTAAAAACCTACTGTTGTTGGAATATTCTGCCACTGTTTTTTTTCCATTTTCAAATTTTGTTGGGCTAAGCAATTTTATTGGTTCTGCCTATTCAACCATTAAATCTTTGTATTAGGCGTAAGCAACATAATTTTCTTGTGTAACTATTCTAAACCAATTGATGCAGTTTAATCAATATTTGTTCATTACATCATTTTATGGATATTAATTCTATTAAACAGTAGACAAATCATTAACTATTTACAAATGGTATTTTCAAAGCACTAAACAAATTTCCAACACTGCAGCCTCTTTTTCTTTTTTTTTTTTTTTTTTTTTTTAATATTACAATTTTATAGTCTGTATAGTTTCATTAGTAACATATAATTTTATATCATAGCTATTTTCGCACAGTTATTTGTCGAGTAAAAACTCTTACTTTTGAAAAAAATGAGTTCAGTTTTAAATAAGTCAAATATTGTTTTTCCATGTTTAAAAAATAAATAATGAAAATTAAAAAAAAAAAAAAAAAAAAAAAAAAAAAAAAAAAAAAAATGCAAAATTTAATTAAAAAAGAAAAATATAAGATAGAAGTTTTATCACATCAGCTAAAAAGCAAAATGACAATTATATAAACACATGCATTTTCTTTAGGACAGCAAAGGCTATTTGATGGAATTTTGAAACCTAACTTGGTGAATGGTGATATGTCTCAGTCACTTGACGATTCATACTTTGGAACTCTTATAACAGTGAAGCACTGATGTATTTAATGGAATTTTTTAGTTCTAGTCTGAACTTAGTGAAGTATCCTAACATATAATGTGTAATTTTACTGTAACCTTATATAAAAGGGAAAACAATTTTAATTAGTACTGTTGGACTATTTAGCAATTTGCAGAATATTTTATTCATCCAAATATTATGTATTCTAAATATGTAAAATATACTTATCAAAAAGAATAATGCTGAACACTACCTTCAATGTACATTAAATATTTGGTGGCTGACTGATTAAATACTTACTATTCAGCTGAACTAACCATTCTGCAAATTATGATGTAGGTTGAAAATTAAGTACTATTTTGATATTTATTTGTCTCATCCCTTTTGTATACACATAATTCTTGAAAATATTAAAATTTATGCAAAATTGTTTTTCAGATCTAGGCACCACAATAAAGCTGTTCCTTGGTTAAAGAAAACTGAATATATTTCAAATGAATTCAACAGATATGGTGTCAGCAGTGAGAAAACTGAAACTAAGTATGTACATATTTATTATTCTTGTATATTGCAGCAAGTTGGATTTTCATGTTAAACAATGAGTGTAATAACTTTTTTCTTAATTATTCTTTAAATTTTCATAAAGTAGTATTTTTATACTGGCCTCCAAAAGTTAATCAATACAACCAAAAGTACAATTGATTTTTTAAATCTAATTTTCAAATGAAGGAATCCAGAAACAAAAAATTTGGAGTAAGTGTGTACTAAACAGTTATTCATTGAATGTGACTTAGAAATTTACATAAGTTAAATGCAAAAATCATTTACCAAAAAAAAAAAAAAAAAAAAAAAAACTTTGTAGAAAAGTCCATTTTTTCAAAAAACAGTACATTGCAGTAGTATGTGATAAAATGTCATAGAAACATTGCAAAAATGCGTTCTGATAAGGAATGTGTCCACCCCTAACTTGAATGCATTAGCAGCATCAGCTTTCCATGCTGCCAGTTGTTTCCAAACACCAAAAGTGAGAACCAGACACAGACTAGGCCTTGTTCTAGCTCATCTAACGACTTTGGAAGAAGACGACTTAAAGCAGCAACTTGTCTGCCTAGATATTCCCAAAGATATTCTATTCGATTCAGGTTGGAAAGTGAGTTTATTACATGGAACTAAGAAAAATAGGGAAGTAAAGCGAAACCTGTTTCCCATTAGAAGCAAGGAGAGAGTCTATAGAGAAGAAAATATATTTTTACATAATTATTGCAAAATATTAATGTGTATAACTTTATTGTATTCTACTAACTAAAGAAACTACTAATTTGCAATTTTTATAATTTCTCTAATTATTAACTTTATTAATTAATGCATAAAAACATAGATTATGTTAGCATTTAAAAGTTTGGTTTGGAAACCAAAAACTCCTGATATCTATTCAGTATTTAACTCTGGGGGAAAAATAAATAAAAATCAGATTTAAATTAATATATATATATATATATATATATATATATATAATAAAAACATCTCATTTAAAAAAAAAAAAATCCAATTTTTACACCCTACTTTTAAATAAGATTTTGTTCATGCTGATATTTTATTTTGTGATTTTTTTTTTTTTTTTTTTTTTTTGTGTGTGTGTGTTGGAGGGCGAAGGTTCCTTTTGAAAATTTGAATATAAATGTATGTTAACCTGATTTTTCATTCATTAACCTGTTGTTCAGTTTATACTGAACCAAGCCAAGCTCTAAATATTTATCTAAATCTAGACAGTTGTGAGATAAAAATTTTTTAAAAAGACAATTATACTTTAATTAATCCACCAGATTTATAACAATTTTAATAATGAATACCAGTTTTATATAGTGTTTGTGCTGGTTCTCTGTGCTTTCGCTCATCCCCAGTTATCAAATTTTCTAAAGTGGATCACTTTTATTGTATTTCATGAGTAAATAGCAGATTTCAGTACATTTCGTTAAATCAGCATCTTTAAGTTTATGGGGACACCCAAAAATTGAATTTTGCACATGTACCCAAGTTGTTTTTAATGTTTTTCAATGTATGTATGGAAGACATTAAGCTGTTGTGCAATCTTAAGTGTTGTGATATGACAATTTACATCAATTGTCATGATTTGGTGATATCAATTTTTATTTAATGACCAGGACATTGGTAGTATTCGAGTGAAAACTCATCTGTTCAAAACTCCATAAATCAATTTTAACACTGCTTTTTTTTTTTTTTAAGATTACAGTTCCATATGCAGAACATAACTTTTAGTGAGCTTGTGATGCATTTTTATATATGTAGAAGTGAAAAAGTTTAACATGATGACAATATCTAGTTTGTTTTTCTATTTTTCAGTCTACACAGAACAAAACTGTAAGTTCAATCAATACAAGATTTTTACTGAATTTTAGTCGTAACATTCAATTTTAGTAGTAACTATTGAACAACATGGCTTTGGAATTTTAAATACATAAAGATATTTAAAACAACAAACTGCAACTACTTAGTTGCCAATCCAGTGTAACATACTATTGAAATATTGTGTCAAATTGCTATTGTGTATCATTATTGAGAATTTTATTGTTCAAAACAGAAATGACTCTCCAAATTTCCTTATTGATAAAGAATTACAGAAGACATGATTTCTAAAAGTATTTTTTATATCTATCTGGAAATAAGGGTAATTAAATAGCTCTTTTTTTCTGACTTTATATAATAGTTGTAGAAAATACAGCACTGCTACTTATGTGCTCCATGTCAGGAACAAGGCGACATTGTTGCAGACAGGGAATGTCCCCTTGCAGAAAACTTTCAATCTCGAGCCATTGTAACTGATAAAAATATTACTTTTTTAAAATGTAGTTTTCATATCAAGTAAAAAGACTAACATTAGTAACATTCTTTAGAAATTTCTTGAAGACTAAATTTTTATGCAATTAAATAACTTTTTATTTATTTATGTAATTACAATTCAAAAACTTAATAATATACTTTTTTTAAAAATTGGCCTTATATTAACGTGTTGATATAAGAGATAAATTTAGTACTTTTACTAAAACTAAATATAAGAATAATTTTATCCTCAACATCTAGCTAGAAAAAAAATATATATGCATATTAATTATCATTTGAAATATATAAGCATATATATGTAATTCCTCATCTCCTTCAATAAATTGATCTAATTAAAATTTCAAATCTGTGGTGCATTGCCACAAATAAAAAATGTAACCTTGTACTGAATGAACAGATTTTAAGAAAAGTATTGGAATATTTATTTATTATAAATTAATTATAATTCCTCTAATGCCAATTCTTTAAATTTAGGTTTTTGGCTTTATTACAAGCAGTTTGAAAATGATATTGCTAATTTACATATAAAAAACATATAATACATAGTTTATTATCTGATTAGTTTCTCAGTGTTTTTTTACTGTGTTATGTATAAATTTCTTCCATTTCCACTGTTAAAAAGCATATTTTATTTTATTTTTATTTTTTTTTTTTGGAGGGGGGGGGGGGGCTAATTATAAAATTTGTTACAGAAAACTTAAACAAATTCTGCCACAGGACTTATGTGTATTGTATATATAAAAATTTCCCAAAACTGAGGAAATATATGGAAGAAAAGAATAAAAGAAAATGCCAAGTAATTAGGTTTTTCAAAGGGAAAAATATCAATTTATTTTGCTACTAAGTTTTATTTAACTCTTGTGTAATGTATGCAATTCTACATTGTTAATTTTGCTGTTGATGTATGTAACAGGATAAGTTTAAGCTGATTTTTTTCATTGCAGAGTTGGTTACAATGTTAAAAAGCTTTTCAAAGAAGAATATGTTTATATGAATCGTGAAAGCCAGATAGCTGCCATTGATAAGACATTTACAGATGCAAAAATTCCAGTAAATATTCTTTTACATATTATTTCTTTAAACTAAATTTAAATCTTCTTTGGATCATTTGTGAGTATGTTCTATTATTTATAGTTGTGTAATATTTTTTACAAATTGATAATTAGTAGTACATTAATAAAAATATTTTTTATAAATTTGGATGTTTTTGTTTATTATTTGAAAATTTCAGTAAGAAATAATGTTTTTTATCTTTTTAGAGATTTTATTTATTTCTTAACTCTTTAAAATTCTTATTAGTGTTCCAGAAAATTATGTTTTTGAAAATAATGAGTTTTGTTCATCATATAAATTATTTTTAATTATTATTTTTCTCTTAAAAATATGTTGTAATTAAATAATTCTCTATTCGAAAGCAAATATTTTTTAAGTAAAATTAAACTATAATAATTTACATAACTTTAACAATGATGAAGATATTATAAGGATTTTTATTTATCCATTTACTTTGTTTTATGTAAAATGTAATGGAGAAGTATTAGAAAGAAATATCATTAATTTCAAAGCTAGTTGACAGTGCATGTGGTACAATTGATTGAATTAGAGTACACATTTGCCTTTTTTTCTTATGTTATCACATTTAGCATCAAGCAGAAAGTCTGTTGTTACAATATCTTCATTTTTGTTATAAACGAAAATCCGGTTGAGGCTTGAAACAGACGCAAGTGTGGATTTCAACTCTGATATCAATTTCTTATCCAAAAATTGTTTATTTAAATGGGTACTATAACCTTTTAAAGTTTCTTCTATTTTTGATTAAAGTCTTAACTAGTATTATTGTATGATTTATTAAATTTATTATTTTTTTTTTCCATAACCACTTTCTTTAAAAGTAATCTTTCGCCAAATTTATTGGAGGAATCAACACTAATAATGAATTAGTATGACATCAGGATATACTCATAAAATCTTTCCTCAGAATTTTAATTTTGATTGGTATAATTGTTCCAATCAATTCCAATTACCTTGTTGCTCAAATCCAATTGTTTTCCATTTAATTAATATTGAATTGGTTCACTGGCTCTAATTAAGCCTTAGTGCAGTCACAAATGTAATTTTGGAGATGTCTTAAGTTTTTCTTTAGAGAAATTTTGCTTGTCACAGTTTTTTTTTTTTTTTTTTTTTTTTTTTTACATTACATTGTCATTATTATTCTGTTTGTTGATGAAATATCTTGCCATGTATATTAATACACACTTTTTTATGGCAGAATCTGTAATCTTGAAAATATTTTGTTTCATTCCTGTCCTTAGATGAAAAATTCCAAATATTTATATGCATATATTAATGTGTGATTAAACCATAGAAGTAGCAATAAACATATATTCTACATTAAAAAAATTAAGCTGAATTATCTACAGAATAATTAAAAATGGAAAAAGGAATATGTACATCATGTGTGATAGCATGGTTATGCATTATTAGCACTTAGTACCTTTGTTTGATGAGAAACTGAAGTTTATCTTTATTGAAAATAATTGATGTAAATGCAAATAATGCCTTTCCCCTTGAGTAAGAATTTAATTTTTATTTGTCTTTTAATTTAGATTGAGAAACATTATAGCAAGCCTAATGTTTATGCAGTTGAAGAACTTCCCGTTTTCCCCGATTTTCAGGTAAGGTAATTTATTATTCCTATTCTTACACGCTATTTTTTTAATAAGCTTGTTTGTTATTACTTTTTTCTCTTTTTCTAAACTAAAAATTTGTGTATTTTTTTTTTAATCATGCTGTTTTTGTTTTCAATGCTTTCTGTTTGTTTTTATTTTTGCTCCCTTTCCTCAAATTAAAGATTTATGTGTTAGATAAAATTTTTGAAATCATTTTGGACAGCATTTCATTAATATATCTCAAAACTGAATTCTCTATTTCAGAATACATTAGAATTCTTCTTTGGTAATTTCAGTATAATTTATGATTTGAATAGTTAAGTTATGATGAAAGAAAAAAGTTAAAATGAAGCAAAATTGGTACATATTTGCTTATTTAAAAAAAAAAAAAAAAGTTAGAGAAACATTTTAGCAGTTTGTTAATGAAAGTAATGACAGCTATATAAAATTAATCTTTTTATAAAAATTATACATATAGCATTGCCTATAGCTAATGAGTAAATTGATTAATAACTGTAATTGCTTCTCAGTTCTGCACAGCATGATTAAAAGAAATTTTTGCCTCTCTCAAGAAAATGTAATAGCACTCCTTCTCATAAGGGGATTCTTCATTTACTTGAAAACATCTGTTCACTAGCGTTAAACCTATGGTCAGGGTTTTTTTAATTTCTCGCTTAAATCTTAATATGATTTTTTGTATAGTGTAGCTGAGCTCAATCTCTAAAAGGGCTATTTTGCACTTTTTTGATTCTGATTACAGATTTTTTGAATAAAGGTATTTTCACTTTCGAAAACAACTCTGAAAGTAAAAATATCTTTATTTTAAAAATCTGTGATTGAAATCAAAAAATTAAAAATATACATATATAGAGTCATTTTAAAGATTGACCTTAACTATCCTATGAAAAAATAATAATAATAATAATCAAAAATATTCAAATTTAAACAAAAAATTTGAAAAAAAAAACTTGCCTATAAGTTTAACATTAATGAACAAACATTTACATATAGTATCATTTAGCTGAATCTAACTTCCATTAATGTGCCTTTTATTAATATATTTAAAAGAATATTTTTAAATTTCATTTACAGTTGTGGCGATATCCATTTGCTCAAGTTATGTTTGATACCGAACCTGCTCCGAATTCTCAAATGGAAGAAATGTCACAAGCAATGATTAGGTACTCTGTGTATTTTATTTGTGGAAATATTTTGTTAAAAAAATGATGGCTTTTTTCTTTACATGAATAGTTTTTATTTGATTGTTGGAGTTTTTATTGAAGTTTTCTTTTGCTATTCATCTTGTAAAAATTGCATAATTCTCCAAATATATGAATACCTAGTTTACCTATATACCTAGTTTGCAAATCTTGTTGAGTAGTCTGTAGCTGAAAAAGCTAAAAGTTTATTTGCAACTATTTAAAGGTATGCCTGTGTATTAATATAACTTATTCATTCATGAGCAGGTAGGATAATATAAAATTACCTACACTAATGAATATTTAACTTAAGAGATTTGGGTACTTTTTGGGTAGCCAGGCATCACTATTATATATACATGTGTATGTATATGTACATGCATAGATATACATATATACACACAGTGGCGTAGCTAAGGGGGAGCGTCCGCCCCAGGCGCCGAGGCCTAGGGGCGCCAAATTGAGAGAAATTGTTATATATCTATATTGGGGTGAAGGCGCAAAATTTCTTGCTGGCCCCGGGCACCAAAAAACATAGCTACGCTACTGTATACACATATAAATATGTATATATATACAACATGCATATAATGTTTGTATGTATACATATATATATGTATATATAACACTGGCACCCAGCGAACTGAAAAGTACTGAGATTTGTATTTAATATAATGTTAATTCCTAAAAAACATGCTTTAGTTACATAAATGACTCAAAATCGATGATTTTTGAAATGATGTTGTATTTAATAAGCAATTTGATAAAATTACTTAGGCTACCTCTTAGGTGTAACATCTACCTTACATCAGTGAGATTTCTAAAGATTCAAGTTTTATGTCACTCAGAGTTCAGTTCAGTAATGAAAGTCTTTAAAAAGCTCTTTTATTTTAAACTATTATATAAGCAATTCTTATTTATACATTTTAGGGTTCTCAAAAGCTTCTCCTATGATTTTCATGAAGATAAAGAATTTGGAGCTTTGGGGTTTATAAGAACTTTTCTGTCTTGTAGATGTACTTGAACTTCTTTAAAAAATAATTACATTTAAATAATTTATTTTAAATTAAAAAATAAATAATTAAAGATTTCTTCAAAATGGTGGCAGTTATTCCAGAAGTGTGAAACAATGGAGAATATATACTTATTGATGCCAAATATGCTATCCAGGAATCATTTGCATTTTACATAGTAGTGCACTCAGTAGCACTTTGGCCTAGTAGTTGTGTGTAAGATAGAACTATTGATGTGCATATGAAGTGAGCTTTAGAGTAACAAGTCTCTGTGTGTGAATATGTGGGTGAATATGTGGGTGATTCTCAAAATAGGGGACAATTTCAAAAGTGAAATCTTAAAAAAATTACTGTTAGAAAAATTTCTGAAAAAAATAGGTGTTGTTAATATAGTATTAGGTATACTTTACATGTAGTCAGCAGAGCTAAATATTTAAAAATTAACTTTAAAAAAAATAATTAGTATTTTTTGAGCCATGCTAATGACAAAACAAATTGCATGGAATAAATATATTAAGGAATTTTTATTTTCTTCCTGTTTAAATATTTTTTTCTATATTTATTAGCCTTCCTTTTCAGCAAATGGTTTCCATTTTTACATATATACATATAAGGCGAATAAAAACATTACCAAAGAGCAAACTTTGTTTACATGAGCAACATTCTGACACTAACAATGTAAGAAGCTGTCTTAGTGATTTTCTGACAGATTTAATGCATATTTTAGGGATAATAAATGTAATACCTAAATTTATATGTAAAATTAAACTTTATAAAAGATGCAATATAAGCAATGGTTACATTTATGCACATAGGAGTCTTTAGCAAGGACAGAAAAACCATGCTAATGACACTGATATTTGTCCATGCTAATGACAAATTTTAATTTAAATAAGATTATGAGCCATAATATAATCACAATGCAATAGTCCTTTCTGGGGCTTTTTAAAACACAAAAGTCCTATGCAAATAAGTAAAATAAAGATTTTAATTATAAAATAAACATGAAAATTATTATCCATTCTAATGACGTACAATTGATGTACACCCCTAATATTTAACTTATATTCTTAAAATACAATACATGCTTCTATTTTCAGGCTGGGGTAAAATGACTACTTGTTGCCATGGAGAAATTTTATATTTTCAAACTATTGTCATATGTGAAAATGAAATTTTGATTAATAACCAGCTGTTATAGTATGACCTTGTTTTGAAAATAGAATATGGAGGACAAACTTTAATTCTTTTTTTATATACTATAATTTTATTTTTAAAAAGAAATTAATTGGATAAATCCTCTCCTTGATTAATTTAAAGAAAGAATAATATTTGTTTTATTTTATAAACATGATATTAACTCTTGAAAAAGCTAGTATATACAAGGCACAGCTGCTGTGGACATCCATGCTAATGACATTTTGAACATTTATTCTGTTATTTTAAGGTAGGGGTGCACAACCTTTTCAAGAGAAGGGCCACTTACAAATATGTCTGGGCAGACAAGGGCCACATCAATAACTTAAAGATAATTCGATTTCAAAGGGGATCTGTGGAATATAATCGAATTTATTAAAAGTGCTGAAAAACAAAGATAAGTGGCTGGTACAAAAAAAAAAAAAAAAAAAAAAATGGGACCGGCTCTTTATGAACAAAGGAGAGGGAAGGAGCCGATCAATAAGATTTTTCTGTGTCTCATCACTGAAATTCCTGATTTTTCAATGCTTGATGAACAAAATTTGCAGCTTTCCATGCATGTCGACCAAATTAGGGATTTTTATGAAAGTGATCAAGAAAAATTTGCAATTTTTATGAAACTGATTGAGAAAATTCGATCTTTCTGTGTCTGATCAACAAAATTTGAGATTCTTACGAAACCGATAAAGAAAAATCACAATTTTTACGAAACCAATCGACAAATTTTGAAATTTTTACAAGGCGGATCGACAAAAACATGATTTTTTACAAAGCCCATCGACGAAATTCATTATTTTTACGAAGCTGATCGACAAAATTCGCGATTTTTACGAAGCCGATCGACGAAATTTGCGATTTTTACGAAGCTGATCGGGGAAATTCGCGGCTTTTCTGCTGCTGATCGACAAAATTATCGATTTTTACAAAGCTGATAGGCAAAATTCGTGATTTTTCTTCGAATGATCGACGAAATTCGCGGTTTTTATTCGCATGATCGATAAAATTCGCAATTTTTCTGCGGCAGATTGACAAAATTACCAATTTTAACGAAGCCGATCGGCGAAATTTGCGATTTTTACGAAGCCAATTGTCAAAATTTGTGATTTTTACGAAGCCAATCGGCAAAATTCGCGACTTTACTGCGACTAATGGACGAAATTATCGTTTTCTATGAAGCCGACTGCCGAAATTCGCGATTTTTACAAAGCTGATCGACGAAATTTACAAATTTTTCATCGCAAAAATTCGCAACTCTTTCATACCAGGTCAACAAATTTCGCGATTTTTACAAACCTTATCGATAAAATTCGCGATTTTTATAAAGCCGATTGACAAAATTCTCAATTTTTACGAACCTGATCAATGAAATTTGCGATTTTTGCAACGCCGTTCGACGAAATTTGCGATTTTCCTTCGCCTGATCAACAAAATTTCGGACTTTTCCACACCGGATAGATGAAATTTTTGATGATTTTATTAGAGCCTGATCTACAAAATTTGCCATTTTTGGAACCCGATCAATAAAACTCGCGATTTTTCCGTGTCTGATCGACAAAATTCGTGCTTTTCAGCCTTTAAGTGACGAAATCTGCATTTTTTCTGTGACCAGTCAAGGAAATTCGTGAATTTTAATTCATTTTGACGAAACTGCATTTTTTTACGCGGCAAAATGAAATTCGCAATTTTTTTCTCTTGAGAAATTTACAAAACTCACGATTGTTTCGTAGCCGATCAACGAAATTTTCAATTTTTCCGCGCATCATCGCAAAATTCGTGATTTTCCCGTGCTTTATCAACGAACTTTGCAATTTTTTCGCCCCTGATCGACACAATTCACGATTTCTTCGTGTCCGATCAACGAAATTCGCATTTTTTTTTCCACGCGGCAAACCTAGAAAACATGCGAACTTTCTCGCAGCCGATAAGTTTAATTTGCAGTTTTTTCGTGCATCATAAACAAATCTGACGATTTTTTCTTGGCTGATCAATGAAATGTGCGATTTTCCACGTCTGACCGACAAAATTCGCGATTTTCCCGTGCCTGATCGATAAAACTCGCGTATTTTTCGTATCCGATCCTACTATTTTTTTTCCGAGCCTCATGGGCAAGATTCGCAATTTTTTCATACCTGATGAACGAATAGGGTGATTTTTCCGCACTTGATCAATGAAATTCGCGATTTTTCCGTGCCCTATCTACGAAATTTGCGATTCTTAAGTGACTGGCAAAATTTTATATTTTCTCGCGGCAAACTGACGAAATTTACGATTTTTACCTGCGACTTTTCCACAAAAATTGAAATTTTTTCTAGCTGTAAATTGACGAAGTTCGCGGGCCACATGTTAACACATCACGGGCCACTTTTGGCTCGCGGGCCATAGGTTGTGCATCCCTATTTTAAGGTGTTTTTAACTAAAAAGTGAGTAATTCTTGAGTGCAAATAATGAATGATATTAAGACAAACATATCTAAATATAAAAACATGACAGAAAACATCTCAATTTTTTTTTTTTTTTTGTATGCCGAAAGACATAAATTGTCCCCTATTTTGAGAATCACCCATATATATAAACATACTTCTTGAACATATAATCATATTTTTTTATTAACTTTAAATAAAATTTTCAAAGTAAATAATTAAATTTGAAATTTAATCATGCATCATTTAAAGGCAATTTTTGAAAATTCAAAAAATTTAAAACAGTTGTATTATTTTTAAAAAAGGAAAAAAAATATACATACAAGTCAAATTAACCAAAGTGAAATTAAAACTGATTCTTTAATTTTTCTAACTTATTCTGATATCTGCAATCTATCTATCAAAAATGGATATTGGTTGCTGTAATTTTGAATAATGCAAAAAACTGATGTTAAATGTGTAGCTTGCACTATTCACAATGTGCAGTTTATAATAAATTGGGTTTATCATTCCAGTGTACTATTTAGACATGTTAGCTATAGCTAAAAACATTGTGGGACATTTTAACCATTCCATAGCTTCACGCTCAAATTTTGAAAAGGTCCAATTGCATTTGTCACAATAAAAGAAATTAATCATTAGAGCAATTAACTGTAATTATTCTTAAGATGGAACTCATAGTATGTTGAAAAGATTGCATGAATTAAAGCAACCTTTATGCTGCTGAAAATAAAATAACAAATTTAACTGCAGTTCAATGACAATTAATGGGAAGTGTAATGAAATTGCTATTGCCACTAAAGTTAATCATAACATTGATGAGCTCAAATGAATAGATCATATTAGAAGTAATACCATCAATTAAAACATTGTTACACTTTTTGAAAAAAGAAAGTTCCAATCATTTTTATTGTGGTACAATGAAAGGGACATTAAAAAGTGAACTGGAAAAAAAAATCACATTTGTGAAAAATGAAAACAAGGCAAGTGAGAATCAACAGGATACTATTGAAACTGAAGTGCAAGAACATTTCTTTCTTTTGTTTTATTGCAACTGTTATTGATTCTCAATTTAAATTGTCATTTTTCACTGAAAAATATTAAATGTGGAATTTAAGAAGGTTTAACAAATAAAACTGTAAAACCAAACAGTGATTGCAGATGGTTACAGGTTCTGGAAAAAATCAAGGCGTTTATCAGTCTGGAAAAATTAAGGAATTTTGTAAAAATATTTTAAAATTGGAGAAATTTGTTTACATGCAAAAATATTTGCATTTTCACATTGTCAATGAGATTGATACACCAACAAAAATGTGACGTTTAAAATAATAAGATGTGATTGTGCAATTTTTATATTTTTTCTCCCAAACGAGATATTAAGAAGTTGGATAAAGGTGTTTAATGTATGCAAGGAAGCAGCATACATTGAAAAATATTATTTGTGTATCATTAATAAAGGAAATCATTGAAATCTGATAACCATAATTAGGAAAAAATCAAGTTTTTTTTTTTTTTCACAATTTTTGTGGCTATCCGGTGTATAACACTGTATATCCTGTTTTGTAGCTATCCTGTGAAGATCAATCTTTAAAATTCACCTAAAAAAGAAAAAATACAGTATAAAAACACTACTAGTGATATCGATGTAAATGATTTAAATGAAAAAATAACAGAAAAAAGTCTATTTTTTGATGCAATTGTAAATGAATAGTATAATAATTATGACATTAACACAAGAACATAAATAAATATGAAGAAATAATTTGAAAATAGATATGCTTTCTCAGCTAGAGAGTTATTGGGTAAAATGTATAGTCTATTAGCATGTCGGGAAAATATAGCAAAACTTCTCTCATTATGTACTAGTTTTAAAAAAAAATTCTTATTCGCACCTTCAAATAGTAGTGCTTGCCGCAAATGCATTTTTTCTGATGCATGCCAAATTTCCGATGATAAAATATCTCCTATATCTTGAAAATATAAAACAAATTGCTGTCTTTGCAGCGTAACTTATGATATAACAAATTTAATTATTATTATTTATTTCATTTTTTCATTTGATATATTTTCTGTTTTTACAAAATGTTTCTACATCCAAAATCATAATTTTTTCTGTTTTAAAACTGACGTACTTTTATTTATATATTGAAATTGAATTTTGAACTGCATTGGTTTTTCTTAATTTTTCTATATTTTGTAGAAATTTTTATATATTAAGTAAATAGCTTTTATAGATAGATTATACATATACAGCATATATTATACATTTATATTCAAATAACTTTTACTGATCAGTTATAAATTCCTATATCTTAAATAATGATAACACTTAAAAAATGAAATTTTTACAACTATTCGGTACTGTGCTTGGTACTCAGCCCAAAATTTAGCTGAGTACCGAGTCTTGGACAAATTATGACTATGCTAAATACCATGTAAATGCCCTAATTTTACAGCTAAGGAGCATACTGCTTTTAGTTATATAAAGAATGTACAATTGAACAAAATTATGCCATTGTATTATATTATAAATAATGATAATTGATTATTGTTTAAATAATATTAATTATAATTTTTTCCAACTTATTATTGCATAATTATTTATAATTTTTTAAAAATTTCTAGAGGTGTTATGGATGAAAGTGGAGAACAGTTTGTTGCTTATTTCTTGCCAACAGAAGACACTATGAGGAAACGGAAAAGAGATGCTGAAAATGGGGTTGAATATGAAGATGAAGATGAGTATGTTATGACATGAAATTTATTTTATTTATTATTAAAAAAAAATTTAAGTTATTCACAACTGCTTGTTTTAATAAGTAGTAATCGGAAACTTCTTTTTCAAAAGTAGTGTACACTTTTAGGTGTTTAATTTTGTTAAAAATTCAATCTACATTCAATAAGTAATAATACATACTGCAAAAATTTTATTTATTATTCTTGCAGTTATTAAACAGGGATATAAAATTATTGCTTAATTATATAGTACTTAATTTTTTTTTTTTTTTTTTTTTTTTTTTTTTCCCAGTTAAGTATTTAACATATTTCTAGAGTATTTTGCCATTTGTAAAATATAGAATTACAGAAAACAAATTGTAAACAGAAAAGCAGAATTCAATCCACACTCGTGTGATTCATAAATATTGTAGATGATAAATAATATTATAAATTTTATACACTATCATTTTAATATTTGTACAGTTTTGTAAAATTAATTTAATCATTAATTTTTGTTTTGTTTGATGCTCATATCAATTTTGACCAACATTCCTGGAATTTTATTACACAATTGGCTAAAAATAAATTTTACAGTATGATCACCAGGACTCTTACCTACTTTACTTTCTGAGACAAAAAAAAGAAAAAAAAAGAAAGGAGAACAGCAATTAAAAGTTAAAACTGTTTATTTAAAAGCCTATTTGTTCATTTTTAACCAAAATTATGTTTCAAAATTGGAATTAAATGAACATGAACATTTTGGGCATCAAGCAATATATTGTTAAAACTAGTATATAACCCCTGTCAAAAATGACAGGATGTTAACTAAACATTCAATTTTCGATATAGTTCAAATGTGCATTTTACAAGTAAGAAAAGTATCACATGATTATTTAACTCATAAATTATTACACATTTAAATTATAATAATTCAGTATAGTAAAAAGTAGTTTCTAGATGCTTGGAAAACTTTTTAATTGGTACAAAATGCTAAGAATAGAACTAATAATTGCTTATAAATTTATACGAATTGAATATTTCCAACTGAGCAAAAAATTGACCAGGCTGGGAATCGAACCCAGATACTTGACTTTCAAGGCCAATGCTTTACCTGTTAAGTTACGTGGGTGATAGCCAGTTGGGATTTTTTGCTCAGGTAACCTTATTGGTCATAGCATCTGGTTTGTCATTTAGACAGCTCAACAGAATAGACCGCAGGTAATGGAACTCCATATGACGATGGTTGCGTAGATATACTATTATTTTCAACACAATCTAACTGATTGGTAAAGTAATCATACGAATTGAATATTTCCAACTGAGCAAAAAATTGACCAGGCTGGGAATCGAACCCAGATACTTGGCTGGCCAATGCTTTACCTGTTAAGCTACCTGGGCGATGTCCAGCTGGGATTTTTCACTCAGATAACTTTATTGGTCATAGCATCTGGTCTGTCATTTAGACAGCTCAACAGAATAGACCGCAGGTAATGGAACTCCATATGACGATGGGTACGTAGATATATTATTATTTTCAATACAATCTAACTGATTGGTAAAGTAATCATACGAATTGAATATTTCTAACTGAGCAAAAAATTGACCAGGCTGGGCATCAAACCCAGATACTTGGCTTACAAGGCCCAATCAGTTAGATTGTGTTGAAAATAATAGTATATCTAGGTACCCATCGTCATATGGAGTTCCATTATCTTCAGTCTATTCTGTTGAGCTGTCTAAATGACAGACCAGATGCTATGACCAATAAGGTTATCTGAGGTAAAAATCCCAGCTGGCTATCGCCCAGGTAGCTTAACAGGTAGCATTGGCATTGTAAGCCAAGTATCTGGGTTCGATTCCCAGCCTGGTCAATTTTTCGCTCAGTTGGAAATATTCAATTCGTATTATAACTTTACCAATCAGTTAGATTGTATTGAAAATAATAGTATATATACGTACCCATCATCATATGGAGTTCCATTACCTGCAGTCTATTCTGTTGAGCTGTCTAAATGGCAGACCAGATGCTATGACCAATAAGGTTATCTGAGCGAAAAATCCCAGCTGGACATCGCCCAGGTAGCTTAACAGGTAAAGCATTGGCCTTGTAAGCCCTTGTAAGTATCTGGGTTCAATTCCCAGCCTGGTCAATTTTTTGCTCAGTTGGAAATATTCAATTCGTATGATTACTTTACCAATCAGTTAGATTGTGTTGAAAATAATAGTATATCTACGTACCCATCATCATATGGAGTTCAAATCCCAGCTGGCTATCGTGCAGGTAGCTTATAAATTTATGTGTGATAATTCCTTCCAATTAACTGAAATCTTCTATACCCATATTGTTTGCCTACAAATTGTTTCTATAATTATCAATCAAAAATTTATTTTGACTTTGCAAATGTATATAACAGTCATTATTTCTTACAGATATGAATATAAAATGGCCAGAGAATATAATTGGAATGTAAAGAATAAAGCTTCTAAAGGTTATGAAGAAAATTATTTTATGGTATTTAGAGATGGTTGTGTCTACTATAATGAGTTAGAAACCAGGTAAGAATGATTTTACACAATAGAACTCCTCACAATTTCCTCAATTTAACAATAAGTTTTAATGTCCAGTTTCATCTATATATATTTCTATGTTGTATTATTTTCATATAAAAAAATAGTTTTATTTAATGACAATTTTGATGAATTTAAAAAAATTTAGCAACAAGAATTGTCAGCTTTTTATATCTGTTGTTTGTTTATTGATAAATGTGAGATCATAGAATGAGAATCAAAAGAAAGTTTGATTTTGAGAAATTTCAAACATCAACTTTATAGAAAATTTTCCTGTTGAAATTTTTCCACTTATAGATTACTTCCAAGCTCCTGTATGTTATCTGCAAATTATTAATGCTCATGTGATTACTGCCTTTAAAAAAAGAAAAAAGAAAGTAAGTTACCATGCTTTTTCATATGTATTGCATTGTGGGAGATGTTCGTCGGGTAAATACTAAACATTTCTTAAACAATCACATTTTTAATGAAAACATCACACCTACACTATTATTTACAACACTATATACATATTCGGATAAATGCGTAATAGATTCATAAATCTTGTTATACCACAAAATGTACTCTCAACGCCAAATTACTTCACTTCATGTTTTTAAAATAAAAGACAAAATATCTCAAGATATTTTGCCGAAAGTAGCAATAGCGCCACCTACAGATTCTATAATTTAAGGAAGGCAGTTATTTTGTTACAGCCTCCCCCTCTGGTTCCGCAAACGTCCTGGTGTGGAACCAGTAACTTTCTTAGGTGGTCTACCACGTTTCCTAATGGTGCAACAGGCACAATGTCAGAGTCATTACATAGTTTTAAGGCTGAAGTGTGACATGTAGCAAGTAGATCATTAGGACTTACCATACTTGCTATGACAAAAGTGGTGGGTGATTTTTGAGTTAAAATGATGTATGGCTCATCAAATTTGGGCATGAACTTCGACATTTTATTGTTAGAAACTTTACTTACTGGATGTAAGTCAACCCAAACCTTGTCTCCTGGAACAAAACTATGTCCCGGTTTCTGTCTATGGTCAGCATATTTTTTCCTCTGATCTTGCTTAGATTCAACTTTGTCTTTGATTTCTTTGGTGAATTTTGCAAATTTCTTGAGATTAATCTCTTGGTGTAATCTCAGGTACAAAATTGTCATTTTGAATTACAGCATGAATGTCATGCTGAACGTCACCCGTTGTTCTCAGTTCTCTTCCAAACTGCAAGAATGCTGCTGTTTCTCCAGTAGTGTCGTACTTAGCAGTATTTAGTGCAAAACGGATTGTTGGAAGCTTTTCTTCTCAAGAGCATTGGAGCCATCGGAGAGGCTGGTGGTCGGATGCCACAGTAACTTCTGTTCCATCAATGTATCTTCTGAATTTATTAAGAGCCCAGACAACTGCAAGTGCTTCTCGTTCTGTGGTGTGATAGTTGCATTCTGCAGCAGTCAGCAATCTACTGGCATACTCAATCAGATGCTCTTCAGCAAAATTCAAAAATCCCTAAAAACAATACTTATAACCAAGAAGCCAAATACTTTCCACTTAAGATCTTGGCTCCCTGAGGCCCTTTATGTTTTTGTGTGCTAAATTGTTAGTAAATTGTCCCCTTTTTAAATCCAATCATTGTTTAGGAGCCCTTTTTCTATTTAATTATTCTCTGTTTCTACATTCCAATTAAGATCCTAGCCCCCTAAGGCCTGGTCAACTGTTCCTTGAACTTTTTGTGCACTATTCATTTTTCATTCCATAATTGTGTCACTTTCTCACTCCCTTTAAAGTTGAGTTTTGGATTCATCTACCACGTCCAACATTCACTTACTTTTATTAGGCTCTAGGACTTTTTTTAACACATTTTTTTTTTTAATGACATCACAAGAGTGCTCTACAATTTGAATAGTGTCCCAATAAGTGCTCTCAGTTACATTTTGAATTATAAAACATCTAATTTGGTATTTTTTGGACACAAATGGCGTATATTTTCAGCTTTATTGCAATGTCGTCTCATTTCACTGTAAGAAATCCAATAAACATTATTACAATCTCATCATTATTGTTTAAAGTTTGGAATAAAAATCTAAGTTGAGTTTGAGACACCCTATATTTTTGACTGAATTCGGATATTTTGACCTGATTACACATTTAAAAATTGTCTTGATAGATATTATCAAGGAAAGTTTATTCCTTTAATGTAAAGACATATTACTAACTATTAATTTCATAAAAATATTGAATTTTCTAAATCAGAGTTTGCTGTTGGCTTCATAAGCAAATCTGCTGGATTTTCTGAAGTTTTTATATGATTGAGTTCAGTACATTTTCCTTAACATATTGATGTAAAAAATAAGACTTATCCATATGCATTTGGAATTTTTAAAGTTAAATTTTAAAAAATCAGTCATAATTGTTTATTTTATTCAAACCTTTTATAGTTTCAGAAAGCAAAGTATGTATAGTATTATAGTTGACAATAATACACATCTTTGCTTGAGTTCTGCAAGTTAAGTTCTGCAGTTAATTGTTGTTGTATCTAAATAAATCATTCTCCTTGATATCATATCAATTTGGTATGTAGTTGGCATCAGTATAACTATAAACATAAATTTATTTTATAATTTTTCTTTTTTAAAGTTAAAATCTGGAAGAATTATCAGGTGCATTGCATGAAGGAATTTTATTCGGATTGATTCATGTATAACACAATGATGCCACTTTTCCAGCAAATGGCAGATTTTTTCTGTTTTAATTTTTAAAAATCTGATTTTCATCAAGTGATTGTGAAATAAAACAACAGTTTTTGTCGAACGATCGTGAAATACAACAGTTATTTTGTCAAATGATCATGAAATAAACAGTAATTTTTTTGTCCAACTGTTCCCAAACTGTTTGACAGATGTGTGTTTAGAAAAGCTTAAGTGTTAAAGGTTTGCAAAAAACCAAAAAAAAAAACAAAAAAAAACAAAAAAAAAAATTGTCTTTTTTTTTAAGACAGTTAAAAAATAGTTTGTTATAAATTTCATCTGTTATTTAGTTTATAATAAGCAATGCAGTTTGCAAAATTCATGCATAACTGTTGTGAAAAATGTCTTAGATTTTACCTTATGCATAACTTCCTCCCTTTTGTAATTTTCCAAATGACATCTCTGATAATAGCAGCAATCTTATTTAGTAATTATTACAGCATATAATCACTTTCTCAGTATTAAAAATTTTGCTGGTTTATATTTTAGAGTTCGTTTGAGTAAGAGAAGGTTAAAACCTGGTGCTCAACCATCTAATTCCAAACTTATTGTGAAGCACAGATCTCTAAATGAAATGGAGTTCAAATCACAAGTATGTATTTATTAATATTAGATTGAAGTGAATATGGACTTATTTTATGATTAATACTTTTATTTTGTTTCCATTATAATTATATTATTGTAGATTCATTGTTGACAAATTATGAAATTTAATATTTTCTAGAATTTACATGTGTGCATTTTTTCTTATTTATATTCAAATGACTCATATAAATGGTCTTCCCATTAATGGTTTATGTGGAAAGCCTTTTAAGTTATTTAATTATCCCCATCTCTTCAAAATAATTAAAATTTCATTTTAAATAGGAAAATTAGTGGAGAAATTTTTTTCTGGATATAATGTAGCTCTAAACCAATTAATTCTTGAATTTTGTGAGAGATTTTCTATTTTAGGTCTGACTGTATTAATCTTTCTGTAATGTATTTCTGTTGATTTTTTTTCAATCAATTCTGCTTTAATATCATTTTGTTTTTGAAAAGTAATGAAATTTATTATTATTATTAATAGATAATATTTATAAAAATTACTGAAGATTTTTTAATTTTTTTTATAACAATATTTTAGCTGATGAAAGTTTTGCTAAATAAAATAAATGCTTCAATATTGTTTAATATTAATACTTGTCTCTTGTGTTTTCATTAATATATTTCCAGTCTCTAAAAATAATCGTTCACTTTAGACAATGCTTGCTAGTGCAATTAAAAATTTTACATTAAATCAGCAAGAATAAGAAAGTAATTCTTGTTCAGTTGCCACCATTTTAATAGATTGTTTATACCATTCCACCATTTCCTGAAATATTATTTCTAATACCATATTGAATTTGGAAAAAGAGAAAGGAGAAAACTAATAATAAGTACTACTTAATTATATTGTCAACCAAATTATATAAATCACCAAATTACACAAACTGACATTTTTTATTTTAAATAAAAAAAGAAATTAGTTAAACATTAATACAAATAAAATGTAGAAATAAAAATCAGTTGATGGCGTAACAAACATGTAACTTGTTTAAAGTCAAATGAATGTGACATTTAGGATTAATCATTATTAGCATTTTAATCTACAGTTTGGCAATAGTTTTTGATAGTTTTTTGGTCAACAGGATAACCAAGTAGTGCCAAAAATAACAATAATTTAATAACTTAGTACTTTAAGTTTAAAAATTACTTTAAGTAATACCAAAATTTAAATAAATAACTGAAGAATAAATAAATACATAAAAAGAGCCAAAAAAAAAGAAGCAATTTGTGTAGAAAACTATTGACTACTATTAATTCATCTTATATTAGTTAGTTACAGAATTTGTTTTAATGTTTTTTTCACACTAGGAATTGCGAATGACACAATTAGAAATCCCTGAAGAAGAGGAAGAAGAAACTCAAGAAAATGAAGAAAAGGGAGAAGGAGAAAATGAGAATGAGGAGAATGAAGAGGGCGAACGTGAAGGTGCAGATGAAGAAGAGAAAGGTCTGGGTTTTGTTTTGTTTTTTTCTATTTTTAAACTTTTTTTTACAACTGATAATTTGTTATTTATCAATAACATCAATGTATGTGGCTTAGAGGTCTGCACAAACCTGGGCTGGTAGAATGGTTTATAATTTCATAACGGGCCGGGCCGGCAGAATTTGAACATTTTTTTCAACGGGCCGGGCAAGTCCAGTAAAAAAAGTTAAAGGACCATATGGGCTAATAAAAAAATTTAGCAAGCCTACCAGCCCGTTATAAAGTTTTAAGCAGAAACAATAAAATATGGGCTATTTTCAATGAATATGGCTTTAATGAGCATAAATATAAATGTGCATCTCGAGCCGATACTAGTTCGACAAATCAATACAGTAATATAACTTGTACAATGTAGAGATCGAGATCGGACAGTTACATTGTGTGTAACTTGGAATTAATATTTTTTTAGCAGGCTCGTGCCAGGCCGAAATCAAGCTTGCATTGTTTTTCTACATATATACAAGTAGGGATGGAACTAGACTTAATTGTTCTCAAGATGTGTAGAGTAGACTACATGATTTGTAAAATTATTAGTAGCGATAAAGAACTTGTGTAATCTTTGGATATATATACTTCATGTTGTCCTTTTGTTCTCAAGATGTGTAGAGTAGACTACATGATTTGTAAAATTATTAATAGCGATAAAGAACTTATGTTAATGTAATCTTTGGATATATTCTTCATGTTGGTTCTTAAATTCACTTCTCAACAACGCGAAAGTTCCGACTAATTTTTTATTGTAAAAATATAAAATTGACAAGCCTGACTATTGGAGGGATTTGGAATCAAATAGCGTTTTTCATTTTTGGTAAATAAGATACTTGCATAACCTTGTTGAGATATGAGAGCTTCTTATCAAATAGTTGCAGATTTTTCTTCCTTTTGATGCAGTCGATTCCAGAAATTCTATTCAAAACACCAACTTTGACAGTACTTTCTTAAATTGCTTGTATCAAAAAATGGATAATGCCATTCAATGACATAGTTTCTCAATAAAAACACCTGCTAATCTTATGTGTTTCAAAAAATAAAGAATTCAGAAATGTATTAGAAAGAGAAGCCTTTGGATATTTGGAATCTATAATAAAATGATCTAGAAACATTTTCAGAAATCTACTTTTATTATACACCTTCAAAAGTTGTAATGTTTTTAACTTTTATTTTAAACCATATTAATTTCATAATCATTGTGCGCGCGGCAGCGCGCTACAATAATATGATTGAGCGATGGTGCACACGGATTTTTCAATTTTTCTTTTTGCAATAACTAACTAAATACTTATCCAATTTTGATTTTTTTTTTAAATGTTCGTCTGACCAAGACGCACAACATAGCACAATTTTTTTTTTTTTTTATGGCATACTGTAGGTGTACTGTAGAGTATTCTGAAAATATGACAAAAATTTTGTGTCCCAGCACTTTTCTCGAAAACTACTAAAGATAAAAACTTAATTTTTTTTTTAAACAAAAGACAAACTTTTTATCCCGAGGTAGTCATCGAGAAAACGTTATTTCGCTGGGCGGTTTTTCTGAAATTGCGTATTTTCCAAACTTGGTCATAAATGGGTATATCTAACGTTCTATTGCAGATAGAATGTTGCGGTAAAGTTTATTTTAAAGATTTTGCGATGCTAATTAATCCTGCAAAAATTCATAGCTTTACGTTAAACAGTTTTTTTACAAGATGAAATAAAAGAATGGCAGTCATCAATCTAAGGTACTTGTGATCATCGGAGAGAAAAACCAGTTACACCATTCGATTAAGCATAAAAAAATACAGAATGCTTTTTTTTCTCTTATTTTTAACTTAATTTTTTAACGAATTATGAATTTTTTGAAATTTTTGACATGCTGATTTTTGTCATTTTTTAACACTAGAACGCCCGGATGGAGTCGTTTCGACTCCAATCATCCTTATATATATTATAAATGTGAAAGTGTGTCCGAAAATTGGAATGAACTTGGCTTCAAAACGGATGGATTAATGTCTTTGAATTTTTGTATATAGTTAGATTATTGGTCTGAAATGAACATAGGCTAATTTTTATTTATTTTATTCAAATATTTTTCTTAATAATTCAACATTTCACTATTTTTCATACAGAATAAATTGAAAAAAATTTCATAATATTTAATCACCTTTCTTTTTTCGTTGCCAAAAAATAAAAAAACCGGAATAATTATTTCTCTTCTGTAATTAATTTTCAACTGAAAGATTTTCACGTGATAAAAGAAAATGAAATAAATAAATGGATCCTATTCTGTTTTCGGTTCGAGGTTAAAAACCGCGATTTTAGCAATTGTGACGTCAGAGGAATACTGTTTTTCGTCTTATATCACGCAGACGATTATATAAAATTTCTTTTACACTTTGAAGACTTCACAAGAATATAACTTCACACTTTACAAGAATATGAATATTTTAGTAGTTTTTCCAGATATTAATCCGTAATAAAAATGAACCTTTTTCTTTCTTTCGGTTCAAGGCTATAAAATTCAACTTTTTACCAATTGTGACGTCACAGGAATACTTTCCATTAAGAATTTTAAAAATATCAATGTAACGTCATATCTGAAACAAAGTATAAGTTTTTAAATTTTCAAAAATTCTGTTTTTTTTTTCGTTTTACGGAAACTACCCCTTTTTTGACACTTTCTAACATGGTCTAAAAGTGTTTACGACTTCAACCTGTCTGTATACCAGATGCCGAGTGCCTGGGGTCTGCCGTCTGTTTGTCCGTGTTTCAACTTGAGTAAATATAGTGGGATTCATACGAAAATAACATACGTTATTGAAATTTGCTATAGCATGTGCGGCATTGAAAATGAACCAGGTAGCAATTATAGCTGAATCACATGAGCTCTCAAAAGGAGACTTTACATTATAATATACGGCGAAAAAATCATTTGTGGTATATTTTGATAATGTTACATAATTTTAAATGTAATGAAATTTACATGCATTTTTAAGGTTCACAAGAACATGGTTACTATCGAATATGTTAAGTATAGTACTTATAGTGTGCGTACAGTGAGCTCAAAAGTATTTCAATATATCATAGTCTGTGAAGTAAAACCATTTGCAGCATATTTTAATAATGTTATTTTATTAAGGTTATTTTAATAATATTGAAATTGATATCAGTTTCTGAAGTGCACTAAAACAGGATTTCTGTAGAAAATGGGGTGAAAAGGTTTAACATTCTTTTACAAGATAACAGAAAAAATGTTCGGTAATATAAGTCTACGGGGAAAAAATATTCCCAGCGTATTTTAATTGCGTTGCACTATTTCAAACATGATGAAATTAATATACTGAGATAATCAATACAATGATAAATACTGAAATTTACTAATATGCTTGCAGTAAAGTATGATTTGCATCACATTTGTTGTTCATTTACAGAGACGCATAAAAGATTTTGGACCTGTGTCCAGATCTCAGATATTGTATCCAAAGTATGGTCTATTAGAAAAGATTGCTGAAGAGCTTTTTCAATTGTAGTATGTATTTTAAGGAAAACTAATGCATCCTGAAGTTCAGCTACATTTGGTATAATAAGAGATGTTTGTAGAATTTAAATAAATCATGTATCGGACTATACAATAAACTGGATATATGGTCACCTGTGCAATAGCGATTTCCGGAAATATGAATTCAATAATTTGAATCGGGTTTTTTGCTTGAATAATTTAAGCTAAATAAGCGGTCGTATAAATATTTGCACGTGATATACAGGACTGTACAAAAGAATTCAAGTACGTTTCTGTCTATTATTAGAAATTGCTAAAGGTGAATTTTAATCTTCGTTATACTTTTCTAACTAAGCAAAATTTTAACATTGTATTTAGAATATTTACAAGCACATAGATCACATACACAGATGCAGAAAAGAATGGGCCGGCGAAGTTATGTATTATGGAAATGTTGGATATTTTTTTTATTACCTATAGGTTTAACACTTGATTTTTCTTTCTTTGATATGGAATTCTGAAATGCACTACAACATGATTTCTGTTACATTGGGGTGCGTTACAGGTGTTCTATAGTATAAATGGTTGCAATTTCATTTTCGCGATCGTTAATATTATCTAACATATTTTCCATTTATTTGACTGAGTTCTTTAAGTCCCCTATAAAAAAAAAATAATAATAATAATAATAAACTACTCCATAGCCTGGTATAAGATATGTGTTATATATATTTTAAATTATTGTTAATGAAATGTTTTGCTTAATTAAAGCGTTTATCTTTTTTTTTTATGCTACGTGAACGACGTCACGGGTAACAGCTAGTGTAACTAAATTTCAATTCGAACCAGAAAAATTTTCTTGAAATAATTTAAATCTAATCCACGCAAATTTACGTTAAATAAATCAATTAAATAATTTTGAATAAAAATTCTGGTGAGAAATATTATTTTTAAACTTGAGTAGAATTTCCGGACGTTCTAGTGTTAATGAATCATTTACTGAATAATTATGCACGGTGTCTAGCCCTGGTGGCTGTCAAATTTGATTTTTAATTTTAAATTAGGCAATTTTTTGCACCATGCCAAATTTATATTTTATCCATTTTTTTCATTTATTTATATTTTGTTTTTAGCACAATGGCATCAATGGCAAAAATGCCTGGCATACCTGTCAAATATTGGGGCCCTGTACTTTAAAAAAGTGTATTTATTATAAGTATATACCGTATTTATTCTAATAGAATGCGCCCTCTAATAGAGCGCGTCTTCTAATAAAGTGCGCACCTTGGTGCTGATTGAAAAAATAAATATACGGAAACGATATAGTAGATAAGTAGAAAACGATTACTTAAATGCATTATCGAGGATTCTCATCGATCAAAATAGAGATATTCTATCAAAGCGATGGAGTGGCGATGCAGCAAAAGTTTCAAATTTTGAACAATGTACCACTCCTGTAAACTATAGCTCCAAGGATATGCACACTGTTAAAAATCTGCTGCATTTTGCTGCAACGCACTCCCCTGCTTGTATAGAAAACGGTTGCTTGGCCGTGAAATGGCGCTTTTTATTGGTTGGAATAGAGATATTATATACAAGTGGTGGAGGGCGTTGCAGCAAAATGCAGCAGATTTTTAACAGTGCACTGTTAAAAATTTGACCCATTTGTTGCAGAGTCACTCCACAGCTTTTATAGAATGTCTCTTTATGGCCAATGAGAATGCTCCATAACACAGTAAAGCAATAGTTTCCTATAAAAGCGGTGGAGTACGTTTTTAATAAGTCCGTAATAAATACGGATTAAGAAAAAAAAGAAGCATGGTTTTTGTATCAAACTTTACTCTTGCATAAAAAAAGTTCCTGTTTTTGGCAAAAATAATGGATATTTGAATGAAAAATCTATTCTTTGAAAGGATTTATTATTTTATTCACTTTAGTAAAAAACTGATTTTTTTTTTTTTTTTTTTTTTTTTTTTTTTTTGAAAACCACCGTAGAATTTTGGTATAGAAAAACCTGTTTAAAATTTTTTTTAATTTGTAATACCAGAGTATTAGAGTATGTAGCATTTTTTAATTTCAATACAAATAAGATTTTGTTTTCCATATATAAAATACAAAACAAGTTGTGCAGTATCCCTATGGAATATGGAAAAATAGAAGGACTAGTGAAAAATGCTCCAAGGAGCAGTGCAAAAGCAGAATATGATTTTAATTGAGCATTAAAAAGTAATGGACAAGTGCTTCTGTTAATTACTGAGCATGAGGAAGGATAAGGGATCCCTTCTTGGCTACAACTCACTTCAATGCCAACTTTGAAAAAATCATATTTGCGCTTTTTCCGTGAAAACAAATCAGTCGCAGTTACTATAAAAATGTATAGTGTAAAGACGTAACCAGTAAAGATGCAGCTTAATTAGACAAAAATGTAAAGGAAGGCGACATAATGCCAGATACCTAGTTCCTGCAGGTATCACATTCATGTACTGCCACCAAGCATACCCTAAGTGTATAATTGCACAGAAAATTGATTTGTAGTATAGTGCAGAGTGAACAGTGCAGTTAACATCAGAGATGTAGTACAGGCTATACGCCGTACACCTTCTGGACTTTTTAATAGAACACCATATACCCTCTGTTTTTCAAGAAAGCTTATAGTATACACATTCTAGAATATCCCTCTGCTTAGAGCATATATCTTATGTTATTTTTATGACTACACCCCTGGTTAACATCTAAAGCACGGTGGAAAATTCTACTAAAGAACCGCAAATTTCTTTTGTATGGAAAAAGCGCAAATATGATTTTTTCAAAGTTGGCATTGAAGTGAGTTGTAGCCAAGAAGGGATCCCTTATCCTTCCTCATGCTCAGTAATTAACAGAAGCACTTGTCCATTACTTTTTAATGCTCAATTAAAATCATATTCTGCTTTTGCACTGCTCCTTGGAGCATTTTTCACTAGTAAATCTTTATCTGAACGTTGAAAGTCTAAGAATCTAAGTAATTATTAATGTTGCTAATGTGTATTTCATGTAAAATACACTATAACATCATTCTATAGATATGTATGCAGTATTCTTTAAAAGAATCTTAATTACATGAGAAAAGTCCGAATTTTTTAGAAATAGTAAAAATTTTGGCAGGCCTAACTTTTGAATTTTACAACAGGCTGGGCCCGTGCAGACCTCTAATGTGGCTTCTAAACCTACCTAATGATTTGCTGTCTCATTCAACTAATTTTTATTATTCTAATTTATTTTTCTTTTAATATTTTTCTGTTTCTGAAAAAAAAAAATGTTGTTCAGTTCATGTTTGCAAAATCAGTTGTTTGAAAACTGTAAAGATTCATAAGGCAAGGTAATAGATATATTATTATCAATAAAAGTCCCTTCAGCATATGAGCACATTATGATGAAATCCTGGAAAGCATAGTTCACACGGTCCTTTAAAGTCCTTGAATTTGTTTAAATTTTAATGAAAATGCTTAATCTTCATTTTTTGTTATAGATGCTTAATTTTTCTTACTCAAATGTTCAAATAAAAATAGAGTTGCAAGTTTGTTTTTTTTAAGTTAAATAATAATCAACAAAATTTTTTTATGAGATTTTTTTTTTTTTTACAAGGAGGTATGGGCATTTGTTCTCTTCTCCCTTCCCTTAGTAAGATTAAGTTATCAAAATAAAATAAAAGAATAGTAACTAATAGCTATTGCCTATTGCAAGGTCAGAAATTTCTCTAATCTCGTCATAGGATCATCCCAATAGACAAAAACATTTTTGTTCTTTCCTTTCTTTCTTTTTCCACTCTAAATATGAAATTCTGATTGTGTAAAACTGTAGGGAGATTGGAGGCGATACCAATGTTATTTGTCATGGCTCATGGCTACCAGCAAAAGGGGGCAGAAAACTGTTGTGATTCTCATTGTAATTTTAAAAAAATAATAATTAGATAATTTAAGTTTGTCTAAATTATCTAATATCAATAAAGATTAAACTTTGACTAAATTATTTTATATAATCAATGTAATTATATAAAATAACATATTCAAATGAGTCTGAAAATTATCCTGCCATAAGTAGCGCTTGTGTAAACCTGAAATCTAGTAGAATTTCTACATCTAATTTTTTATTTTAAAATAATGATTTTATAATTATCTTTTGCATCAATCAATCTGCTAATTTCTGTATGTAACATATATATATATTTTTATTTATTTATATTCCATTTTATTATTACTTATCTATTCATTTCCCTTCTTATTTTAAAAATGTTCAGACTTTCTCGAGATTTAAAATCACATTTTCTTTAGTTAAAAAAAAAAAAAATTAACTTAACTATTGAAAATTAACAATGATCACCAACATAATTTTTGCCTTGAGCGCAATATTTTTTTCTGGCAACAAATTGTTCGCTAATAAAGCTAATTGCTTCACTTTAAACATGCAACATTATGGATCATATATAATTTTTTCTTTTCCAACCCTCAATTTTTGGTTAATTAAAAAGTTAAATTACATGTAAGTATTCAGGGTTTTACTTTTTTTGCATGTTAAATCTCGCATAGCAGTAGGAAAATTCAAATTTACCTTCATTTTTTCCAATGTCGCAAAACAATACTTTTTTGGGGGGGGGGGGGGTTTCAAGTAAACAATTTATGTAATTATTATATAGTGTTTTTATTATTAGTGTTTGTAATAAAAGTGATTTTATTTTTTGCATATATTAGGCATGCCTTTTTGTTGAACAATTTTTTTTTCTCCTCAATATAAGGGGCCATCGATAAATGATGTCTAACATTTTTTTCAGTATTTTTGACACCCGTCCCCTTTTTGTCTCATTTCATCATACCCCCTCCCCCCCTTCTTGTCACATGTCATGCTATATGACATAAACATATATTTACAGTTCAGCGACAAAGCACTACTTTATATATCATACTTCGAGTATAACAATAAAAATCATTTGTGTATTTATTTTGCATGATGTAAGATTAAGGTTTATAACAAAAAACATATTTAACATACAATAGTAATAAAATATTAATATAAAAAAAATTAAAACAAAAGTATTTTGGAAATTAAAATTAAATTTAATATATTTGGTTTAAAATCTTATCTTTACTTTATGAATACAAATTTCATAATTTAATCTACTGATTTTTAATGCTTTTATTTTAATCAAAATGGTGATATCACACTTCTTCTTACCTCCTCCTACCTCTATGTCACAAATTTTCATAATTTCACGACCCCCTCCCATCCAAGCGTGACATCATTTATGGATGGCCCCAACTGTTTTAAGGTTGTTCTGTTTATTCAATTTTTTGCTAAGAATTCAATAGTCTAAATAATTCTAGAGTTTTACCAAATTGTGAATTGTCCTGGAGGCAGCCAGAATTTTATTTTGATGTTGACTTAAAAAGATTTACATTTTTAAACATTGTTTCTTAGGTTGTGATGTTCGGTTCAGTTGACTTAAGATAGTAATTATTAAATTGAACAAATTGGCAGTGATTGAAAGTTTTTATATTCTGATACTGCTTAAACTTTTGCAGTGCACAATATTCCTACTTAGTTAATGCATCTATGAGTTGATAATTTAAGAAGTGATGAACTATGAAACTTGGTTTTCTTAATATTTTTGTAAATTATTATTTCTATACAATTTGAATGTGAAAAATTTTACTACTTACATTTTAAGACTATTAAAAGATGGCACACCAGAATAAAAAAGATTTAAGGTAACAAACATCCAGAAATTTTAAATTGATGTGTTCAAGTGGAGTAATTTTTTAGCTTCATATGTCAGAGTGGGAAAGTTCAAACAATGTAGATTTCAGAAAGTATTTACAGTAGAACCTCCATAAGTTGACCACCCAAGGGTCTGTAACTAAGTTGTCAATGTACAGAGGTGGTCAACTTAGGGAATTTTTAGAAAATATTTAGTACAATATCAGCAAAAATTTAGTAAACTTTTTAAATACTTTTAAGGAAAAATTTAGCAATATAATTAGCAATATAATTTTTCTGCGTTTTCCTTGGAGTCCCCTGTTTTCGGAATAATATCTTTCTAGATATTCTGCCTTGCGTTTTAAAATGTTGCTCACAGTTGTCTTGCTCACACTGAATTTTTCCACTATTTTTCTTTGGCTGCTGCTTTCCAAAAAATTAAGTAGATCCACTTTCTCCTTTAATTTAAGTTCGTTTAGAGCTTTTCTTTGTGCCATTTTCAATGAAAATTTGCAAATAAACGTCTGATCCTATCACAATGCGATATGCAGAAAAAAAGAACAGAATGTATTTCACATGTGTATTTCGACAATCCTTCCATTTCTCAACCAGACGGCAGGCTCCAGGGGTCACGTGACCTACTAGATAATTGATATTAAACACATTTTTTCGTGTTCTTTTAGTTCACGTAATGTAAAACTAGAACGTAGTTGTAGACTGCATTATTTCTTGATCTTCCAAAAGTAGAAGAAAATAAAATATTATTTCAATGTTAAAAAGAAAAGAGTTGCTAAAATATTAATTGTTATTTAGAATCATGAGTTCTAACAAAGCAACTTAATATACTCATCTATAACTATGTATATAATGTATATTCCGATTTAATAATAATGTACAAAAAGTTCTCATAAATATGATTAATAACAAATGGTGAACACAAACAATACGTGAAATTAAATATCAAATCGTGACTTCTTCAAACATGCTTTCCCACTGTTTTTTATCAATTGTGATATAATGTGGGAGAAAAAACTGAGTAAAAAGCAAATTCAAGAAAATATCAGTGGTCAAGTTACAGAGAGTAGAACCCAGTAAAAAATGATCAACTTACAACTTACAGAGGTGGTCAACATAGAGAGTTAATTCTCTATTGAAAATGCATTGCGACCATTCAAACTAATAAATTTCAGTCAACATATAGAGGTAGTCAACATAAAGAGGTGGTCAACTTTGGAGGTTTTACTATAGTTATATTCTAATGTAGGTTTTTTTCCCCCAACATTATTAAATGGTTCAACTATGACTTCATAATATATGTTGTAAAATGTATCAGTTTTTCAAAATCTAATTATTTGAGAAACTAAAATAGTTTAGTATTGCATAACATGGTTTTGAAATAAAAAAAAATGCTAGTGAACAAAAGAATTGGCAAACATATAAATAATAAAAATTTTCTTGGGAAATTATTTATTGTAATGAAGTTTGTATTACAAGAAATTCTAATTTATAAAATATATTTATTTTTTAATACTATAACCTATTGCAGAAATTCACTCTGCTAATTTTTTTTTTTTTTTTATTTCACACCAATTTAGGGGGAAACTCTTATTAATATACATTGTCCCATAAATCCACAATAATGAATTTCTGTAATTTTATTGTTTCATATTTTTAGGCTGACTCATTTTCAAAATTCTGTAAATTATCCATTGAAGGATTAAAGCATTAATTTTGCATTTGTAATCTTAGCAATAATTTCCAGGCTTTATTTTTTATTAAAACTGTAAATTACTCCTGAAGCTGTCAAATATTTAGATACAAAATAATTTTCTATTTGTGCTTTAATTATTAATTAAATGCCTTTACTTCAATCAAGACCTTTTTATAGTTCAATTATACAGGTTGGGGTGTTCTCAGAATATACCACATTTATTTAGAAATTAGAATCATTTCATATTTCTATTTTCAAAATATTTTGAGAGTAATAATATCTTTGACAAAAATAAAGTTACTGCACTTTTTCATTGTTTGCTTATGTAGTAAATTTCAATACTGAGAGCAAAGTGTTAAACATTTATTTAAAATTTTTGCCAATATTTTTGCTTCCTGCTATATGAATGAATTTAAAAGCAATAATTTTCCTAATATCCCTATTATTTTATAGCATCAGCTGCCTCCAGTGAAAGTGAAGATGAAAAGAAAGAAGAAAGCGAAAAAGAACAAGAATCTGATGCAGAAAGAGAACAAGAAAAAGATGATGATGATGATGATAAAAATAGTGTAAAATCCGATAGTTCAAGAGCCAGCTCGAAAGCTAGTTCGAAAGCTTCATCTAAAGCTAGTTCAAAAGCTTCATCAAAGGCTTCTTCTAAAGCCTCATCTAAAGCATCATCAAAGTCAAAAGCATCATCAAAATCAAAAGCGTCTTCATCATCATCATCATCATCATCTTCCTCTTCCAGTGAAAGCGAGGCAGAAGAAACTGAGCAAAATAAGAGAGATGAAGAGGAAATTTTTGGAAGCGATAGTGACTAAATTATGTACATAGTTTTTATTCCTGTAATAAATATTTTTCATGTGATTTTTTTTCTTGATTTATAACTTTAACAGAAAATAAATTACAATAATATAAAATAAAATTTATTGATATAAGCAACATTTTTAAATATTACAAATGGCAGATTATTCTTGCATCATGAATTCCAAATTGTTAATTCTGAAAAAGAAAAATATTTCATTTTAAAAACCATAGAATCAAATTACTTTGAAATATTTTTTATCATTAAACATTCAAATTTAAGTTAAAAATATTTAATTAAGCTTTTTTCATTTGTATAAATTTTTAAAAATTCATTACATGTAAAGAAACTTTTTTTCTTAAAATTAGTGCTAATTTATAATGCATCAGTTAAAAAAATTATTTATATTTAGTCAATATATTTATTTGTAACTAGCATTTTAGAACAAAAATATTTTGTAGGTGACTGATTTAATAACATAGACTACATTACAGCAAATTTGTTTGCATAATACCACAGCTTTTAAAATAATGCTTTATATATATGTGTAGCTATTTTTAAATTTTATGGGTCCACTTACTGAAATTTGATAGAGAGATTATATCAGAAAATATGTAACAGTTAAGTATATGGAAAAAAGAAGAAAGTATAGATTTGTAATGGAAAATGTTAAATCTTTATTACAATAATTGGCATCTCTCATTTTCCATGGTTAGTGTAGGATTTTACATTCTATCTACTTAATATTCATTTGTTCTATAGCTACAAATAATGTGGTTTTATATTAAACAACATTTAATGTTGGTATGAACAAATATAAAGTCCATAATTCAATTACATTAATAAAATATTGCACATCTGCAAATACAGTGAACTCTCTCTATTCTGAACACTTGTGGGATCGATCAAAAATGTTCAGATTATGGGGATGTTCATTATAGAGGGAGATTTGAAATGCATTACTACTAATGCTATGTGGGATTTTTCTTATGTTTTAGAAATAAAATAACATGATTTCTTCAATCCTTATTGAATGTCCTATCATGGGCAAAAAGGAAATCTTCTGAAATTAAATAGCAACAAAATTATAAGCAAATGTTTCTTGAATTGCCATTTTCCCTGTAGTTGACCAGTCATAGAAATCAGTTGTAAAGTTCGAAACTAATCTTTAAAATATCATACGTAAACTGTGATTAACTAACAATAATTCATATAAAAATATTATTTGAAATAAGCAAAATGGAAGTGGATTATTTTAACTTACTGTAATTGTTTTCAATAATTCAAAAACTAAATTTTTATATTTTCTAATTTAAAAAAAAAATGGCTTCTCTTACAGCAGGCAGCTGACAACAGTGTGACACCAGGTGCTCCAACATTTAACTGAAGATTTTATCTGAAGTATTTAAACAAATTGAAACTTAAGTACATGCTTAAAATCTAGCAGTGATTTTGTCTGTTTATTTTTTAAATCGAGTTCATTGAGCATTTTTATTCTTTCTGTAGCAGTTTTACAAATTTCCTTGATGTAAATTCAAACTCAGAATGCAAATAGATGTTCAGTTTACGGAGAGGTGCAGTAGAAATGGGGACCAAAAACAACATTCACAATATCGGGGTGTTCAGATTACAGAAAGTTCATCTTTTGTTAAGTTTATGGAATTTTGCCGGGACCATCGGAATGCTTATAATACCAGGGTGTTCACAATAGAAAATGTTCAGATAGAGAGAGTCCATGGACAATCAAAAGAAATTACTTAGAGTTTTTGTCCTTCTTAATATATAAAACCATGGAACTTTTTTATTTTTTAACCTTCTCCAGGCATATTTTATTTTATTATTTTTTCTGTTTGAGATCTTTTCATATTCTTTTATATCACATGCATCTTATCCATTGATAAATAAAACTTTTGAAATCTTTAATTTTCTTGAGGACATTTTTTAACTCACATTAGCAGTTGTCAAATATTTTTCCCTCGATAGTTGGTTATGAGATGCGATTTGAATGTGTTGTGATATCTACATATATTGCGTTATTTTTTTCCCATGCAGATAATTGTACATAGACATATAGTCCTCCTATATTAAAGATTTTTAATCTTAATACTAAAGTGGCATGTTTACTTCAAGAAATGTGTCAATTATTTAGAATTGTGGAACCTACTCGGAGAAAGTACCTGCTAAAGATTTCATTAAATTTGCTATCAGCATGAAATCATGTTTATAATGCAAATTCAATTTTAGAATTTTTTCTATCAAAATATACTTGAGTTGTGAAAATATTTTGTCCTTCTGAGATGAAACACAAATCTCTATAGCTGCAGGAAGAAAATTATTCAGAATCATTGTATTGGAATTAAACAGTTATATATATATATATTTTTTAAGTGTGTTTTGATTTACATTTTTTTAGAGATAAAGTCTTATTTCAGTACTACTCTGTTATCCCATTGACCGACTTCGCCAAATTATACAAATCACCAAACTAATAGCCAATTTATACATGTTGACGCAATTTTTATTTTAAATAATAAAAAAAACAAATAAATAGTAGAATATTAATAAAAATACAAATAAAAAGTCGAAATAAAAATCAATGACGTTTTAAACACGTGTATCGTATTTAATGTCATTGAATTGACATTCATGATCATCCATTAATGGCATTTAATCTTATAATTTGGCGATTGTATTTTGGTCGACGGGATAACAGAGTAGTACCCTTATTTCTTATACCTTTTGACATTTCTGTCATCTCTAAAAGAAAAAACAAAAACCCCTAATTCAAATTTAGAAGATGACTGAAAATGAGTAGCTATTATTAGAAATGTATAACGATGATGGACAATGATTGGTGTTTTGGCACTCAGTTTTAATTAATGACCCAGATTCTGGTACTGGCCTGGATAATTTTTTTTTTTTTTCACACTGTTGGTTCTTTTGCCTTGTTAGCAATGTGCATTATAATTCAGTTTCACTTTTATTTTTCTTATATTACTTTAAAATATAGCATTCATTCAAATTCTACATCATTGATTTTTGAATAAAGTTTGAAAATCTTAGCTTAATATAGTGACTGTTTTAATTTTCTAGCAAATTTTTCTTTTAATTATCTCAACGAACATTTGTTTATTGTATAAAGTAGTTAACCATTTACGTGCCGAAAAAATATCGCAATGCAATTGTAATTTTGTTTTTCCTATAATACAGCTTCAAATGCTTTAATTTATGAATACAAATTTAGAAAGTAACAAAAAAATATTTCTGCTGTTTTTTTAGCTGCTTTCATTTCAGCATTTGCTTTTCGGAACATGATTACTGATTGGCAACCTATGCAAATATAACAAATTATTTTCCGCTATATGCTATTGTATATTGCTCTTGAATATTTTCTCGAATTCCAAAAACATTTAGATTCCCAGCAAGTGTAAGTAATATAGAGAAAACAATAGTAGCAAATAATATATTTTTTATTCAGATTAATGAATTTACATTTTTTATATACCTGTGAATATGTTTAATGCTTAAACATATTTTTTTTTCAAAAATTCAAATCAACCTTATATTTTATAGTTATATTAAGGGCATTGTTATCATGTTGGAAAATATATGTTTTGTATGACAAACAATACAATGTTCCCATTTGGGAACATTGGCATTTAAACGGTTAATGGCAGATGAATTACCATAATTGGTAAATGATTTATTTGATTTTGAATACAAGTTTCTAGTTGAATGCCTTTTTAGGAAGATTAATTTCTAAAATTTATGAAGAATTTTATAAGCAAACAATACTTACAAAGATGAATATACAACATAAACTCATTAAGCTTTGCTACCATTCCACACAAATCTTGTCTTCATTAGATAGTGAGTAAAAGGACAGCTGACGGAGATCATTATCCATTACTGTTTTCTGATTTTCATCCTTAAAAAGCAGGAATTTGATTTGCAATCATTAATTTGTTATTTTACAGAAAAAAAAATCTTACATTCAGATTTATATTACAAAACTTTTTTTTTAATGCTCAGTCCTACCCACTATGACTTTTTAATTTTGAGCTCCATTGTTTTCTAATATGAATTTCCCCTTGTTTAAATTGTGAAATCAACCAAGATAAAGATCTTTATCTGGAAAAAGTGGTACTCAAAAATAAGTACTCTACATACTTTACATGTAGGATCTGAATACCTTCATCCAAATATACCAATAGCGAGAATTACAGGGTCCAAAAGTTCTCAAATTATGCTTATCTAGAAAAATTCATGTAACAATAGCAATTACGGGACTGTGCTTACCTATTCTTTTTCAAGGACTTTTTTTCTTGAGAAAAATAATTTTGTTATTAATATTACATTGATGCAAGATGCCCCAGTGCAAACAGTTATTCTTAACAAATTTTTTATGCTTGATGAGTGTTTTACAGCAATAATAATGGAATTTTACCAAGTTTTACTTCCTCCATTTCTGAAAATTTTGTTATTCATGTCACCTGAACGCACTGCTGCAAGCAATTATATTTTTAAATTTTTTTTATGTTTGAGTACATTTAAGCAACATAAATTTTGCATAATTTTGATAAGAATCAAATGAAAATATGTGAACTATTAAAAGCTATTTATTTGTGTAAAAATAAATTTATTCCATTATTTTTTTCTTACTTAGCTTGCATAAATATGGGTTAAGATGCCTTAGAATGACCCCCCCCCCCTCCCCCTCCATCACAGAGGATATTACACTCTCTGGCCTATATTCTTAGCTCAGATAATAGGCTTAACTAAACAATCACCAATTAACTTGATTAAATTTTTTTTTTTTTTTTTTTTTTTTTTTTTTCGCTGCATCAAGCACTCCTGGAATAAGGTTTTCTTTTAAGTTCAAGTTGTGTATTAACCATAATTTTATGAACTGCAGCATCCCTATATGCTAATCTTGTTGAAAAATATTTTAAAACATTGCTAACAGATTGTGCTATTTTATGCACTATTACATGACCTTTTTAGTTGTCAGGAATTTCTAAAAATTGCATTTACAGAATTTTGTATTATAGTACTTTTGCACATATTACAAAAAAAAAAAAAAAAAAAAAAAAAAAAAAAAAAACTTTATTAAAATCTAACTCTATTTGCAAAACAGAATGATAATTGAAGTTTTAAAAAATTATTACATATATTTAAAATATATATAATAAATTCTTACATTTTAATTTGCATGAATATCTAGATAGTCTGTCAGGATGATGTGTTTGCATTTGTACTATCTTCAATAGAAAAAAAGTATTATAACCGAAATTTTTTTTTACTTCTGGTTTTCAATGAATTTACACATTTTAGGGGGTCAGATATTCCAAAAAACATGTTTTTACAAAATGTCTGTCTGTTCATGTGTGTCCGTATGTCACCATTTTACCATCAAAAAGTGTATGAAGATATGCATAGAATTGAACCAAATTTTTTGTGAATGTTTTTGGCTGTGGCAAGCAGGTCCTCCTTCAGTTTTGAAATATTCCACCGGAAGGGGGCGCTGCAATCGCGATCTTTAAGCCATTTTCAATATTGTACCAACCTAAAGTGTATGAAGTTATGCATCGAACTGAACCAAATTTTTTGTTAAGTGTATGGCTATGGCTAGTTGGTCCTCCCTGAATTTGAAAAAAAATCTGCCGGAGGGGATGCTGCAATTGCGATTTTTGTTCCATTTTCTATATTGTACCGACCAAAAGTGTATGAAGTTATGCATCGAATTGAACCAAATTTTTTGTATAAATGTTTGACTATTGTTAGTTGGTCCTTTCTGAATTTGAAAAAAATCCACCAGAAGGGAGCCCTGCAATAGCGATTTTTGTGCCATTTTCAATATTGCACCACCTAAAAGTGTATGAAATTATGCCTAAAACTGAACTAAAATTTTGTGTATGATTATTTTTTGGTATGGCAAGTAGGTCCTCCATGAATTAGAAAAAAAAAAAAATCTGCCTATCATGTTATTGTCCATCAGCTCGTGCAGAGACGGAAACTTGTTTTTACTTCGTTTAATAGACTGAAACAGAATTTTAAGATGAAAATAAAAGTTGGTATAGTATTGAATTAAAATTATTAAAGAATTAACATGAGTAAATATTTTTTTTAAATATTAAAATGTATATCTTAGATAGGAGAAAGTTTTGGGATTGGCACATCCAACTAGTATAAAGAATGGTATAGCATTGCATTATAAAAAGAATTACATAGGCGTAACCATCCTCTTGAAATGAGGGGTGCCCAGAATTTTTAATATGAACATTTTGGATACAAACAATATTTTATATACAGTATTTTTTATTATTATTATTATAAGGAATTCAAATATTACTCATGATGAAATAAAAATTTTTAAATCATTTTGAAAAAGAAAGGAATACCTCTTTAAAAATCCTAGTTAAGGTAATATCTTGGGCCGTTATCTTGAAAATTCTTTTTACCAAAGCTTTTAGTTTTCCAAGAGTCATTTCATCTGAAATTAAATAAACTATTATCTAATTTTAATGCAAGCAAATAACATAAAAAAAATAACAGTTCTCGTTTTTATAAATTTGCAGGGACTACGAAAATAGTTCGTTAAATTAAGAGTCATAAGCATCAAAATAATAACTTTGTTAGTTTAAAAACACTGAACAATGTAACACCGTATTGAAAAATAGGTACTTTTAAGTAGCCAGCTGCCAGTTCTATACATACATATACATCTATATGTAAAAATGCATATATGTGAACATATGCACATATGTATTTGTATATATTACATGTGTGTATAACACTGCCACTCAATTAACCGAAAAATGCATCACTCTATTTTTTTTTCATATATTTACAAGTACTTCACAATGTTGGTGTTAAAGGAGTCCTAATAAGTATTCAATAGCCTTTTTCAAGGTCAATCTAGATATTATTTCATTTTCTTAGTCTGGATGTGAAATTTTTTATCGCATTCACACTGGTAATATTTCTCATAACTGCATTATCTGATATTTCCTTCATGCAGGTGACATTAGAATCATGAGAATAACTCATCTCTGAAGTCATCTGATGTATTTCATGGCATTCTTGTATGTCTTTTACGTACCAAAATGCATTAGAAAATGTTGCATTCAGAAACTTCATTCCATGTACAACAAACTCATTGCATTATAAATATCAATCCTGTAAGACTCTTTTCATCCCAAATCAGGGATTATTCTTTTCAAAAACACCCTTTTATATTTTTATTAGAAATCATGAATTATGAGTCAGTCCATTGACTGTTTAAAAATGAATATCGCATATGCGGGAAATACTTTACATGGACTGACTGAAGTCCAGAGACTTCCATATATGCAAACAATTGTCTACAATTCAAGAAATTTTGTGCCACTCTGCTGAAAAGATCTAATTTCTCAATTATTCTTTGATTATTGCTAGTCATCTTCCGCTAGTCAAGTCTTGGTATTATTATGCACTAGAAAGCTTTTGAACATTGTGTTAATTTTTTTTTAATATATAAAACATCTGGGTTTTTCAGATACTTTCCAATAAAGAGCAGAGGAAATTTTTATGATTCAGTTACACTTGCTGCTATCAAAAATGCAAGTTTGTTTAGCTTTCTTATGTCTCCTTTCTTTATCCATTTTAAAAGTAATGTTTACTATGGCACATCTCCTTTCTTTATCCATTTCAAAAGTTAATGTTTACTATGGCAAAAAAAAAAGTTTGCAGTCATTAAAAATGATAAAAAATTGTATAGATATTTAACAAAAATTTATAAAAATTAACATAATATTAGAGAAAAAATATATGCTTTAAAAATATGAAAGGGTTTTTTTAGTGAAAAATTAAATTATGTATTATTTAACTGTAAAAATAAAATAATTTGGTCTATTATCTTGATTTTAAAAATTATATAATTTTTAAATTTTAAAATGAGGAATTTCTGAATAACAGCCATTCCTAAAATAGGGACACTTTTTTAATTCTCCCTCTCTTCCCCCTCCAGTGGTGACTGCTATTCAGAAGTTTTACTGAATAAAAATTGTATGCTAAGTAAGAATAAAAAGTATTTTTACCTGGTAATTTCTTGAGGACAGGAGGCTTGTCTGGCAATAATGGACTAAAAATTTTCACATCTTTGTAATCATAAAGGTAATAAACTATATTTTACAAAACATAATAAATCTAGATTCATGTATATTTTAAAAAAACAAGAATGGTGTGGGCCACCAACAGTGAAGGTAATATGAATCAATGAAAATTGGTTTTAAAAAATTTAGCCAAAAAGAAACATGCAATTAAATGACTGGATACAGTTGTCCAGTAAAATTAAGATTCAACCAAATTAATTATTTAAGTGGCAAGAACAGTTGTAAAACCACATGTAAATAATAATTAAAAAAAAAAAAAAATTGATAGTAGTTAAACTAAGGTTATATGGCTTAAATTATATTTTTCACAGATTTTTTTTTTTTTTTAATTATACATGTTTCTTTCTTTGTAAGAAATATCTCAATTATTCTTTATTTTATGAAATACTTTTTAACCCTCCAAACGTCTTGCAAAAGGATAAAATTATAATGTTGTTTTCTCAACATTTTGTTTTAATTGTTATGAAAATATAATTATTTCAACATTATAAAAAAAACTTTATTATAAGCATCAATGTAATGCTCCAGAGCATGAATCCTTCTTCTATGTATTGAAAATTCATTAAATCTATAGAATTATATTATCTTAAATATTGCTTATAATGCAGTGAAAACTGGAGCTTAGTATATGGAATATTATGTTCCAGACGCTTAGAGGGTTAATTATAACTTCAAAAAAACTCTTAGTTTCCATTAATAATTAATCTTTTGAATTCAATTTATTATTTTAAATGCATCTACCTATAATCTATCAAACTCGAGAACAAAAAAAAAAAAAAAAAAAAAAAAAATTAAATTTTATATTCTAATATGTGTATAACCCCATGTGAAATAAATGCCATATCTAAATTAATAGTACTTGATTTGTACACTTTTTGTAATCAAAAGTATGTTTCTACCATTGGTAGTTCAAAAGATAATCATCATAACCTCTATTTTGAATCACTCTTTATATAACAATTAAATAACAAAGTACTTAAACAGTGAATGAAGAATGTTAAAAGGATACAAGTCAAGTTGTCCTTTAATAAAGTGCTTTGTATTTTCACTTCATGTTCATCAGGGGCACCATGTTCTAAAAAATAAGCATTTGTATTTTAAGTTTTTTTAAGATATGTATTTATGAACTTACTGAAAATGAAATAAATAGTCAATTACATGAAACATTTTACTATAAATAATGCAAATGAAGCCATCAAGAAAAATTTTCACTTGTAACTCAAATGTCTGTTTTTATTTATTTATTTATTTATTCAGTAATTGTAAATGAGGGGAGGAGTAAAATAAAAAATTAAATAGAACTCAACATTTTTTTTTTTAATTACAATAATTTTCCAAAATTATAATGTAAAAGGTTAGTATGAATGTTACTCATGCCGCATGTTACAAGGGGCGGCTAAAATGAGTTGAATGAAAGTCTAACAACCAACCTTTACTCTTAAAAAACTTTGCTGTAAAGCTCTTAAATACAAATGACACACTAGAATTGGAAAATGGCTCTTGAATTTCAGAATAGGCACTTGAAATGTTTTGAGCTTATACCAAACAGTTACAAAGAAGCAATTGTACATGGAGGTGAAAAAATATAATTTTATACAAAAACTGTTTATTTTGATGTTTATTATCAATCCACTAAAGAATTTTTGTTCTATTTTACTTAGAAACAGATTATTACTAGATAATACAGTAGACTCCCTCAAATCCGCACAGCTTGGGACCAGAGATTGTGCGGATTTTAGAATTTTGCAGATTTCTGGTCATTACTTTGTGTGCTTTTTTTTTTTTTTTTTTTTTTTTTTTTTTTTTTTTTTTTTTAATTAATTTGAATGTTATTATTAATGCAATTGAAATTATAATAAATGCTTACAATATAATAAAATATCAAAACTAGTAATAAACTAAAATAATAAAAATTTAGATAATTTTTAAAATACAGTAGACTCTCTCAAATCCGCACAGCTTGGGACCAGAGGTTGTGCGGATTTTAGAATTTTGCGGATTTCTGGTCATTGCTTTGTTTACATTGTTTAAACAGTAATTTGAGTGCACTTAATAGTGCAATCAGAACTATAATGAGTACTTGCAATATAATAAAATATTAAAATAAGTAATAAACTAAAATAATAAAAATTTAGATAATTTTTTAAATGATTAAAGTACTAATAGCAAAGGTATGATCAATAGTGTATGATTAAATATTCATTATAAAGATTAAATATATTTTTCCAAAATTATTCAACAAAACTTGCCTCAAAAAAATACATTACTAATTCACATCAAAATCATAAAATAAGGATAATTTTTTTCAAATTTAGCCAGGCTTAATAACCAAAAAAATCTTGATTAATGCATAAATATATTTGGTAAGAAGATTGTGATTACCAGTGATATCAGCAATATCTTGAATTTTTTCCAAAAAAATTTATTCTTCCTTCATGAAAAAAACATGAATAAAGTATTATTAACAAATTACAAATAAAAAAATATATGGAATTGATACAAAACTAAAAAAATAAAATTTTGTCCCAATATCCGAACTGAAAGTTTCATTGTTTACATCAATAAAATATGTGCGGATTTTAGAGAGTTGCGGATTTCTGGTTTGTGGATTTGAGGGAGTCTACTGTATTAAAAGCAAAGGTTTAAGTTAATAATGTATGATTAAATATTCATTATAAAAATGAAATGTATTTTTCCTAAATTATTTAATGAAACTTTCCTCATAAAGGTACATTACTAATTCACAACAAAATCATAAAATAAGGAACTTTTTATTTCAAGTTTAGCTAGATTTGATAATCAATAAAGCTTGATTAATACATAATTATATTTGGTAAAAAAGTTGTGATTACCAATGATATCAGCAATATCTTGAATTTTTTCAGAAATAAATTTATTCTTTCTTCTTTAAAAAACAGGAATTCAGTAATACTAACAAAAATTACAAATTAAAATATAAATGAAATTGATATAAAACTAAAAAAGTCAAATTTTGTCCCTGTAACTGGAGTGATTGTTTCATTGCTTACATCCATAAAATATGTGCAGATTTTAGAAAGTTGCTGATTTTAGGGTTGCAGATTTAAGGAAATCTGCTGTATTCAGAAACTTACATTTATGGATCATTAACTCCCAATCACTGCAAACAGGGATTGTTTGCAATGTTACTATTTCTTTTATTATTCCTAAGTTATGGTTCATGAATCAATTCCTCGTGGAAAGCTTGAATGGGATAAGCCACATTGAAAAAAAAAAAAAAAATTAGATCATAGTCTATTTTTAATTAAATTTTTTACAATAGAGTGCATGGTTATATTTAATCTCATTGTTGTGTGTAATTTGTATTGGCCATGAGATGATTTGTATTTTTATTCTTATTATGAAGAGTGTTCTTATCAGAATTGGAACCGAAACATGTCAAAGTTGTTTATTTCTAATATATTTTGTAACAGCTCTCTCAAGTAATATAAATTGTTTACCAAAATGTTTATAAAAAGTGAAGTTCTTAAAATCTTGTGATTTAAAAAATTATAATGGATTTAATAAACTTTTTATTGTGTACCATCAATATGGAACCTGGCTTTGTTTTATATTGCTACATACTGATTGATGATTGTTTTTAATCATCAGTCCCAAGTGTGCCTCATTCTTCAAATTAAGATAATTTCATTTGTGCATGGATTATATTCAATTCATGTTTTTTTTTTGCTACAGGTCAATGTGTCTGGTAATCTTTTTTTTTTTTTTTTTAATAATTCATAACAAATTAGAAGCATTTCTAAAAACACATCAAGCCATGGCTTACTCTTTGAAAAATCTTTACATTTTGTCTCTTGAGTTAAGCTGCATTATTTGCAAACACTGTTGCAAATTGAAGCTGAATTAATTATAATAGACTACCTCAAATCCGCTACCCTAAAATCAGCAATTCTCTAAAATCTGCACATAATTTACAGATGTAAACAATGAAACATTTAGTTCAGATAGAGGAACAAAATTTGACTTTTTTAGTTTTATATCAATTTCTTATAGATTTTAATTTGTAATTTTTGTTAATATTACTGAATTCATGCTTTTTCATGAAGGAAGAATAAATTTATTTCTGAAAAAATTCAAGATATTGCTGATGATATTACTTCTAATCATAATCGTCTTACCAAATATATTTATGTATCAATCAAGTTTTTTAGTGATTAAATCTGGCTAAACCTGAAATAAAACTTCTGTATTTTATGATTTTGATGTGAATTATCTTTATGAGGCAAGTTTAATTAAATAATTTAGGAAAAATAAATTTCATCTTTATAATGAATATTTATCCATACATTACTAACTTGACCTTTGCTTTTAATATTTTATTATATTATTGTTACATGTGGGTTCTGGATGCCGAAAAATTCAATGCAAAACTGTTAAAATGTTTTAAATTTAAGGATAATTTGCATAAAGTTAACACCGGAGCATCAAAAATTCCAACATCCAAAGCGCACACGTAATTGGCCGAATCGCATAGTGGATAAATAAAAAAATATATATATAAAACAAATTAAAATTAATCAAAAATAAAAATAATTTTAATTTATCAAAAAATAAAACTTCGATTACCACCGATGATAAAAAAAATTAAAATAAAATAAAAGGAAAGAACTCACCCATCTTGTGAATAAGATCAGGAAACACACAGCAAAGCACAATAAATTATTTTTTATTTTGTATATATGAATACGAAACGTTGCATTCTAAACATTATATTAGAAATAAATTTTACTTCATTTCTATTTTTAAAAAAAAAGTTGAGTCCTGATTCATAAAGTACATAAAGAGGTAATTTAACTATTGTTCAGATTAATAGGTCCATAATCGTTAAGTCCAGAATATTGAAGATTAATCAGACATAATCTTACTGACAGAGTACAATAGCTGCAGTGATGATTCCTGAGTGTCCTTATCCTTCTGGAATGAAGAAAAACGGAGGTAGGCACTGTTGTTGCATACACAATAGAGATATTTCAGCTCACATTAAGGCGGCTGCTGCAGTATTTCCTCCGTATCAGGATCGAAAAAAAATTTGAATAAAGACGATGCTGTAGTAGACACAATTAGGAGGGGATGTTGATGAATCGTATCAGGATAAAAAAAAAATTGAATATAGACAAAGTTGTAGTAGACACTGTCAGAAGGGTATGTTGATGATTCGTTACAGGATCGGAAAAAATTTGAATATAGACAATGCTGTGATGGACTCTATCAGAAGGAAATGTTGATGATTCGTATCAGGATCGAAAAAAATTTGAATAAAGACGATGCTGTGGTAAACACCATCAGAAAGGAAGATTGACTGTTCCAGATCTTCTATATAAACATCATCAGCACGAAAAAAGGATTCTTTTTTATTAGATTTCGGGCTCCAAAAATTAAGGGACCTTCATCACCTACGTCTTTCCATATCTCTGCCCCAACGCTACGGGAAAAATTCCCGAGCGAGGGAGAACAAAACGCTGCGGCTACATAGCAGTAGATTCAGAGTGGAAATGATGAGTTTACCAGACGCTAGCCTCGGAAACCAGCCTCGGCTTAGCCAATCAGAGACGATCCTGAGCGTACACGTTTCCCACGTTTTCTCGAAAATTCTATGATGATTCATCCTCAACACCACTGACCTACACATGACGAAAAATGGCGTCTATTTTGAAGGGAAGAACACATTTTTTCACTGTCATGGCGGACCGATTTACAGCGGGAATATTCAAAATATAAAAACATTACAACATACAAAATAACATATTTCAGCAAATATATGGTTGTTTTAGAAGTTACTTATGTCAAAATAACCAGAAAAATTTTATCTATCTATTGAATATAGATAGTATTAAAAAAATTTGGAAATAAAAATATTTTATTTCTTGCAAAATAAAACAAAGAAAAAAATGGTGCACGTCATGTATAGCGAAATATTTAATTTTTTCATATTAAAGATTATGCTATAAGATCGATTTATTATTTTTATTATTAAATTAAAAAGGGAGAAATAGATGATATCTAGAATTTATATTATATAAAACTTTTAATTTTAAAAGACTTAATTTTAAAAGATCGTTATTTAAACTGATAAGACTGAGAATTGAAATACTGTTAAATGTAACAGATTTTAGAAATAAAGTAAAAACATTATAAAAGTAAATAAATTGTTATTATGAAAAAGCAACTAATTTCGAAGGATGTGTAAAAAGACTTAAAACTTAAGTAATTAAATTTATGAAAGATCGTTTAATTTGCTAAATGAAATTTTGAAAAGTAATAATTTAATTTAAATTTTAAAAACGGAAATAATTTTTATTTATTTCTTTTAATTATTTAATATGATGTAACATTTACCTTCCCCCTGTGGAAAAAAAAAATGAGAAAAAAAAAAAATTCAGCTAACGGTCCCTACAAGAAATTGAAAACTTGAAAAAAAAAAATCTTCCTAGACAAAAATAGGAACTATAAAAAAAATTTGCATAGACAAAATAGGAACTATAATATGCAGCAAAATTTCACTGATGAAAATAATACTGAAATATGAATGCAACACCAAAACAATATATATATATATACAAAACAAAATAATTAACACAAAGTACAATATCAAACCAAGGACAAAACATTACAAGAACATAAAACAAATATAATGCTGACAATGTACATATTGGCTACAGAAACAGTTCACAAGTGGAAATATACCCCGTACCTACAGAAGGGTGAGTTATCCGGTAAGATGGATGACGAAAAAGAACATAAAAAAAAATATAAATCATGTGCAGACTTTGACCCTAAACATATAGTAAAACAATGCACAATATTAACTATGTACTATTTACAAATAAATCTCAGTAAAATCCAAATATTCAGAATAGCAAGACAAATAGACACATGGTGATACAACATAATACTGGTAATACCGTACATAACTGTTTCAATCAAAACATCAATTGTAAGCAAACTTGTAGAGTGATTATTTACATATTGCAAATGGAATAAGTATTATTTTGTATTTTATAATTTTATATACATCAAATAATTTAAATAACTACATAAACTCTAGGAGAAAAACTTACGTACATCTCACAGAGAATGTAGTTGTGTCCCATGAAATAATTGGTTAAAAATTAAAAAAAAAATCAAAATTATGTTTTGGACACTCATAAAAATAAAAAAATTTCCCTTAAAATTATAGCTTAACTGCACCTTGAAGGATTTATCGGAAGGGCATAAATTTGTGTTTCTGATCTCCCCAAGCTATGCCGAATTTACCTTCCGTGTGTGCTCGTTAAAATTTTTTGGGACTAAAAAAAAAAGAGAAAGCACTTAGAGCAGTTGCTCCATCGTATTCTCATCAAAAAAAATCTCCACTAGTACCAATGTAGGCATGCGCATTATTGGAGATATTTGTATACATTTTACTTTATATATTTGTATTTTTCATTATTGTTTGCATTTTATTTTCATTCAATCAATTTTTTATTATTATTAGGATCCTATATAGAGAAAAAAAAATTTTTTTTTGAATATTCTGATTTATTTTATCACTCTAAACAAGTCATTAATTTAGTATGCCCAAATCAGTACCACTCAAAATTTTGATATAGATAATATATTGACAGGAAAATAATTTGTGAAATAAATAAAAAAAAATAATGGTAACTTGATATTGTATACTAAGGTATTAAATATTGGAACTAATGAAAAAGGTTTGGGTGTAGCACAACAATATTAAAATAAAACAAATTTAAATGGATTTTATGCAGAATGAGTTATCAAAGAAGAATGAATCGACCCCAAAGGATTATATGCATCTAGTCCAATGGTTGTTTCGCCCGCGAGACAAGGAAAATTCACTCTAAAATGATTTTATAGTTACCATAATATTTATATGTATAGTAAATGTGACATAAAAGGAGTTAAATAATTAAAAAAAAGGAATTACCGTTGTAGGAAGATTGGTATAAATAAACAAAACAAAAAAAGATAAATTTCTATATCAGAATGAGATGATATATGTTGATAAAAGACACACTAATTATCTCCTGCTCTAATCAATTTACTGACATTTACGGAAATATCTCTGACAGTTGTGTCACTTAAATGTCTAATTAAATAATTATTATTTCTTAGTGCTCTTATTATTTTATATGGACCAGAATTTTTTGGATGTAAGGCTGATGTGTGAGTAAAATTTTTTAAATATACAGTATCACCAATTTTGAATGTTGTAGCTGGTCGACCCCTAAGGAATTTGTCATTTTTAGCAAAATAGTTTTGTTCAAATTGTTTGACCAATTCTCTAGTAGCAGTGATATGTTGTTTTTGTTTCTGAAAGTAAATTGAAGGTTCCTCAACTTCTTTAGGTGGTTGAAAAGTATCAATAGGTAAGTTTAAATCTCTGCCGAAAAATAAATTAGCTGGAGTGAAGTTAGTTACTGAATGCTTAGAGTTATTGTAGTGCAAAACAAAGAATTTTAATCTGTCAGACCATTCTATGACTTGATCAGATAATGCTGCAACAGATTCTTTAAGGGATCTGTGTATACGTTCTAAAAGACCGTTGGATCTTGGAAAATAAATAGACGAATTTCTACGTTTTATGTTAAGACTTTTAAGAAAAGATTTGAAAATATCAGAGGTAAAATTTTTTGCATTATCAGACAAAATAAATTTGGGAAGACCATATCTAGAAAAATAATCATTTAGTGCTTTAATGATTGAAGTGGAAGTAGCATTAGTAAGTGGAACAGCTTCCAGAAAGCGTGAATAGTGGTCAACGATGGTAAGAATAAAGAATTTTCCATCATGTGACCTGGGGAGCGGACCCACAATATCTATCGCAACCATCTCCCCGGGAGCCAATTCGCACTTAGAAATGAATGAAGGTTTAGTATTGGTCTGTTTACTTTTATATGGCAGACATTTCTCACAACTATTGACAAAATTCTGAATATCTTGAACCATTCCGTGCCAAAAATAGTGTCTAGAAATAGCATCTACAGTCTTTGTTATTCCAAAATGAGCTTGATGACCAAGAGCAATACAACTATTTATTAAAGTTTTAGGAATTAGAATTTTGTGAGATCTATTGACATTTTTAGCTTTTTTCCTAGCAAACATTAAAAGGTTGTTTTCTGGATTGATGGAATAATTAGGATTGGAACAGGTTTTATTGATTATTTTTTCTCTGATTTCTTTTAATTTTTGATCATTTAGTTGTTCTCTTAGAATATTATCTGTGCTTAAAGAATCATTGGTTGGTATAAAAATATTTAATGCATTTACATATAAATTAGGGTTATTGGGAAGATCAATGACACGGGATAAAAAATCAGCAGGATTAACAAGTCCAGGAATATGTTCAACCTTAAAATTAAAACCTTGTAGAAATAAAAGCCATCTAGTTATGATCTCGGGTTGTTTTTCCAAATTTAAATGATAAGTTAAAGCTTTGGCATCTGTTAAAATTTTGAATTGTCTTCCGTACAGGTATTCAGAAAAATGTTTTACAGAAGAATAAATAGCAAAAAATTCACGTTTAATTGAAGGATATTTTGATTCTGCTTCATTTAACTGTTTCGAATAAAATTCAATTGGATAAAATTTATTGTCATGTTTTTGCATTAAAATTCCACAGATAGCAACCATAGATGCATCAGTAACCAGAAAAACTTCTTTAGTGTCGTCAAAATTTTTGACAGTGGGATTAGTAAGCAAAATATCTTGAATTTTAAGAAAAGCCTCCTGACATTCCTTGCTCCAAACAAATTTAACCTTCTTTTTTGTTAAGTTAACAATAGGCTGAACAATTTTAGCAAAATCAAAAATTAGATGTCTGAAGTAGTTAATCATGCCTAAATAGCTCTGAACCTGTTTAATATTGGTAGGAACTGGAAATTTATAAATTTTATTTACATTGTCAGTGGAGGGAGAGTGACCATTTTTATTTAATTTAAAACCTAAATATGTGATTTCTTCTTTGCATATTTGAAGTTTAGCAGGATCTAAAGTTAAGTTAAATTCTTTAAGCTTATCAAAAACTTTTTGGAGCCAGACTAACATTTCTTCAACAGAATCCGCAGCAATAATAATATCATCTAGGAAGTACTGTACATTTTTACCTCTTAATGAACTCAGACAATTATTAATTAAGGTGTGAAAGTAACTGGTACTATTGATTAATCCGAAAGGTAAACGTTTTGGCATAAAATTCCCAAACTCAGTTGCAAAAGCCAGTTTAGATCTATCTTTTTCTTGAAGAAGAATTTGAAAAAATGCTGCTTTGAGATCTAACACTGTATACAATTTTTTCCCTGAAATATTTTGCATTATGTCATTAATTTTAGGCAGACAAATTTTGTAAGGTTCTGTTATTGCATTAAGTAGTCTGTAATCTATTACCATGCGAAATTTAAGTTTATTTGGATCATCAGTCGAAAGGTTTTTCTTTTTAACAAAAATAACAGGAAAACAATAATTAGATGTAGAATTTTCAATTATGCCTGCATTTAGAAGTTCAGAAATTTCATTGCGCGCGAATTCTTTTGCAATTCTTGGTATAGGGTATGGTTTGGTTTGAAGAGCAAAATCATGCAATAAATTAAATTGAGGTACTACTTTGTCTGTACAACCCAAAGTTTTGTAGGAAGAAGAAAAAACAGCTGAGTTTTGCATCAAAAGTTTAAGAAGAATTTTCCTATCTGCATCAGGTAAGTGATCTAGATTGAAATTATTAACATTTAACTCTTTCTTTCTTAATTCTAAAATATCCTCAGAAGCCAAAGAATTTACCTGATACGTTTTAGTGTTTTCATGAGAAGAAATTTGATCATCAGAAATGTATTTCAAATAACCCAATTTGGTGTTTTTATTTAGAATTACTTTTTGATCATTATTGTTGTAGACATATAATAAAATAGAATTATTTACATTTGGAGTATGAAGACTGAAATCTAAATTTAAAGATAATTTATTTGTAGAAGGACAAAATAGATAGTTAGCTGAGTTCTGAATTTTATGAAGTGCTTTTAGACGAATAATTCTGCCTTGATTCGGTCTTAGAATAATTTTATGTGAAGGTGTGACAAAATTTTTTAAATTATCATCCTCTGTTTGTTCATCAATATCTGAAGTAATAGATGTGGAAGAATTATCAGATATATTATTATCAGAATTTAAATCTCTATTGTTGTTGATATTTTGTGTAGAATCAGGATTCTTGTTTTCAAAAGGAAATGACAAATTGCCCATTAATAGTTTAGAGTTTGCTGAATCTAAAATTAGTTTGTTTCTGTTTAAAAAATCATACCCTAAAATCATTTCATAGTTTGAATTCCAATTGTTATGAGTAACAAAAAATACATTTTTAAACCATTTATTTTGAATTTGGAAATTTAGTTGAACTGTCGAAGTGTATGGGATATTTGTATTGTTGATAGTTTTGATGTTAACAGATCTGGATAAAAAATTAAGTTTGTTATTGATTTTGAGCTTTTCTATTGTTTTAGGTTGAATTAACGATAAATTAGCCCCCGTATCTAACAATGCCTGAAGATTATGTTTATGAAATTTAACTGAAATGATTGGAAGATGTGATTCCTCAGCATAACAAGACATAAGATTTTTAGAATCAGAAAAATAAAAAAAAGAATCATTACCCTCACTCGAAAATTTATTAAATTGGGTTCTGTGAAATTGAGGGAATTTTTGAGAAAAATCTTCAGAACCCTTTAAAAGTTTAAATTGCGCCTAGGTCTCTGATTGTAGGGTTTAAAATTATTCCTACCTCTACCTCTGCCTCTTTGAAATCTCGGAATATCATTATCACTACCTCTGTTGCTATGACTCATTGCATTACTGTTCGTACCATCAAAAAATCTATCTTGATTCTGCGAATTTTTATGAGGACTTGAAAAGTTGTAACCCTGACCTGAAAAATTGTGGGGCGGGTTTGAAAAATTATTCTGCATAGGAAAAACATTCTGGTTCGCAGAGGGAAAATACCAGCAATCTCGTGTATTATGTGGTTTCCCACAAATATGGCATGCAGCTTTCTCCTCTTTTAACTTTTTTAGTTGCTCTGCCATTTCTGTTAAAAGTTTGTTGGAGTCATTTTGTTGTTTGATTAATAGTGTAATTAAAGATTCCTGGTTATTAGAAGTACTGGATTGTGTAGCATTTAAGGTGTTTACTGAAAAAGATTGTTGATCGAGTGCATTTTCGATGTCAATAGCACATGCAACCAAATCCTCAAAATTTTGCTTACCAAATTTTAGAACTTCAAGTTTTATATCTGATCTTAAGGCATCTAACAATTTATTGAACATCATATTTGCTTTTACTGTATTGATTTGTGGTAACTCCTCAACATTGGGTATCATCCTATTTACAACCGATTTGATTTCCTCAGCTAAGTTTTTTACATTTTGTTTAGGTTTCTGAGAAATTTTCTGAAAATCACTAGAAGCGGATTGAAAGTTATCAGCTTTGGTAAATTTTCTTCTAAAAAGTCTTACTACCCCCTCAAAAGTTTCTTCATTTACAACCTCTGAATCCCCAGAAAGATATTCTAAAGCTCTGTCCCTGCACAAAAGACGCAATACTATGATTCTGATGTGGTCCGGCCAGGCCTCAAGATTGCACACATCAGAAACATTTTTTATGAAAAAATCTACATTTTCCTCATCTTTTCCATGGAAAGTGGGGATGGAAGAAATTAAGGAATTTAAAAGTATCTGATTAGACATTGCTAATTCCCTGGTAAATTCAAAAAATTAAAATTTCAAGGGAAAAAGAAAGGAAAACTAATCAAAATACCAATGTAAATAATAAAAAATATATGTACTTCAAAATTTGTAAAAGAAAAAAAAAAATAAAATATATCAAAATACACTAAAAACTCATAAAAATAAAAATGAAAATAAGCACCTAAATATTCATATGAGAGTGAACCCAAAAAAAATATGCATAAAAATATGATCAATGAAAAAAATATATATCCCTAAAATGTACTCAAATTAAAAAATTTTTTTAAAGAATACATAGGAAAAAAAAAATTTTTTCTTTCATTTGCATGACTAAATCCCCCAAAAATAAATAAATACACAGTAAATAAATAAAATTACTAAAGTACTTGCATTTTTAACACAAAAAAAAATATATATATATAGTCAAAGTCAGCACATGAACCATAAAAAAAAAAAAAAAAATAGTGCATAAAATTTATTAAATCATCTTTATTTATTGAAAATTTAGCTATGAAAGAAAAGGAAAAAAATACTAAAATTAGCAAAGTACCCCAAGCAAGATCGCTAATGTCAGGGCACCAAAATGTTACATGTGGGTTCTGGATGCCGAAAAATTCAATGCAAAACTGTTAAAATGTTTTAAATTTAAGGATAATTTGCATAAAGTTAACACCGGAGCATCAAAAATTCCAACATCCAAAGCGCACACGTAATTGGCCGAATCGCATAGTGGATAAATAAAAAAATATATATATAAAACAAATTAAAATTAATCAAAAATAAAAATAATTTTAATTTATCAAAAAATAAAACTTCGATTACCACCGATGATAAAAAAAATTAAAATAAAATAAAAGGAAAGAACTCACCCATCTTGTGAATAAGATCAGGAAACACACAGCAAAGCACAATAAATTATTTTTTATTTTGTATATATGAATACGAAACGTTGCATTCTAAACATTATATTAGAAATAAATTTTACTTCATTTCTATTTTTAAAAAAAAAGTTGAGTCCTGATTCATAAAGTACATAAAGAGGTAATTTAACTATTGTTCAGATTAATAGGTCCATAATCGTTAAGTCCAGAATATTGAAGATTAATCAGACATAATCTTACTGACAGAGTACAATAGCTGCAGTGATGATTCCTGAGTGTCCTTATCCTTCTGGAATGAAGAAAAACGGAGGTAGGCACTGTTGTTGCATACACAATAGAGATATTTCAGCTCACATTAAGGCGGCTGCTGCAGTATTTCCTCCGTATCAGGATCGAAAAAAAATTTGAATAAAGACGATGCTGTAGTAGACACAATTAGGAGGGGATGTTGATGAATCGTATCAGGATCAAAAAAAAATTGAATATAGACAAAGTTGTAGTAGACACTGTCAGAAGGGTATGTTGATGATTCGTTACAGGATCGGAAAAAATTTGAATATAGACAATGCTGTGATGGACTCTATCAGAAGGAAATGTTGATGATTCGTATCAGGATCGAAAAAAATTTGAATAAAGACGATGCTGTGGTAAACACCATCAGAAAGGAAGATTGACTGTTCCAGATCTTCTATATAAACATCATCAGCACGAAAAAAGGATTCTTTTTTATTAGATTTCGGGCTCCAAAAATTAAGGGACCTTCATCACCTACGTCTTTCCATATCTCTGCCCCAACGCTACGGGAAAAATTCCCGAGCGAGGGAGAACAAAACGCTGCGGCTACATAGCAGTAGATTCAGAGTGGAAATGATGAGTTTACCAGACGCTAGCCTCGGAAACCAGCCTCGGCTTAGCCAATCAGAGACGATCCTGAGCGTACACGTTTCCCACGTTTTCTCGAAAATTCTATGATGATTCATCCTCAACACCACTGACCTACACATGACGAAAAATGGCGTCTATTTTGAAGGGAAGAACACATTTTTTCACTGTCATGGCGGACCGATTTACAGCGGGAATATTCAAAATATAAAAACATTACAACATACAAAATAACATATTTCAGCAAATATATGGTTGTTTTAGAAGTTACTTATGTCAAAATAACCAGAAAAATTTTATCTATCTATTGAATATAGATAGTATTAAAAAAATTTGGAAATAAAAATATTTTATTTCTTGCAAAATAAAACAAAGAAAAAAATGGTGCACGTCATGTATAGCGAAATATTTAATTTTTTCATATTAAAGATTACGCTATAAGATCGATTTATTATTTTTATTATTAAATTAAAAAGTGAGAAATAGATGATATCTAGAATTTATATTATATAAAACTTTTAATTTTAAAAGACTTAATTTTAAAAGATCGTTATTTAAACTGATAAGACTGAGAATTGAAATACTGTTAAATGTAACAGATTTTAGAAATAAAGTAAAAACATTATAAAAGTAAATAAATTGTTATTATGAAAAAGCAACTAATTTCGAAGGATGTGTAAAAAGACTTAAAACTTAAGTAATTAAATTTATGAAAGATCGTTTAATTTGCTAAATGAAATTTTGAAAAGTAATAATTTAATTTAAATTTTAAAAACGGAAATAATTTTTATTTATTTCTTTTAATTATTTAATATGATGTAACAATTATAAGCATGCATTATAGTTTTGATTGCATTATTAATTACATTCAAATAACTACAGTAGACTCCCTCAAATCCACACAGCTTGGGACCAGAGGTTTTGCGGATTTTAGAATTTTGCAGATTTCTGGTCATTGCTTTGTTTATATTTTTTTAAAAATAATTTGAATGCAATTAATGATGAAATCAAAAGTATAATGAATCTTACAATATAATAAAATATTAAAATAAGTAATAAACTAAAATAATAAAAATTTAGATAATTTTTAAAATGATTAAAATACTAAAAGCAAAGGTCAAGTTAATAATCAATAATGTAGCATTAAATATTCATTATAAAGATGAAATGTGTTTTTCCTAAATTTTTCAATGAAACTTGCCTCAAAAAAGGTACATTACTAATTCACATCAGGATCATAAAATAACAAAGCTCTATTACAGGTTTAGGCAGACCAAATAACTAAAAAAGCTTGATTAATACACAATAAATATATATGATAAGTATGTGATTACCAATGATATCAGCAATATCTTGATTTTTTCAGAAATAAATTATTCTTTCTTCATGATAATACATGAATTCAATTATCTTAACAAAAATTACAAATTAAAAAAATGTATGGAATAGATATAAAACTAAAAAAGTCATATTTTGCACCTACATCTGAACTGAATTATTCATTGTTTACATCTGTAAATTATGTGCGGATTTTAGAGAGTTGCGGATTTTAGGAGTGCGGATTTAAGGGAGTCTACTGTATTTAAAAAATGTAAACAAAGAAGTGGCCAGAAATCTGCCCAACCTCTGGTCCCAAACTGTGTGGATTTGAGGGAGTTTACTGTAATACAAAGGCTATGTTTTCTCTTATTTTTCTATTGGGATGTCCGGTTGGGTAATCTTGCAGGCACTCATATTCAGCGATACCAGACATGTAGTATGCTGTAAAAATGGTTTGCAATGGGGTCCTTCAAATATTACATAAAGTATAAGGGGGGGAGGGGTCCAGTGTTTGCTTATTTTTGATGACCAGGGAGAAGAGAGAGTCATGAAAGTTCTTATGTAAGCAATAGACAATGAAGAAACTACAGTTTAACAACAAAAAGCAAAAGATCATTATTTGGATGAGCTATCTGGAGATATTGAACGACTTAAGGAAAAAGATATGGTTTAAACAAGGATTGGAAACAAGGAACACTCTAGCCAGCCACTACATTGAAAATGTAATAATAGACAATGCAGAAACATGGATTCAAAGATAATATGATGCCAATTATCACTCAAATTTAAATGCCTTCATTTGGCTCAAACAAAACAAACACATGGAATGAAAACTAAATTCTTTGACATCACCTATATATTTCCTAATGTTTGTAATGACTAATGTTTTGCTTAGAAACCGATGGCAAACATACGACTGCCATGCTATATGTTCTAGTTTGTTTGTATACTAAAGCTATATCTCATAGAAAGTGCTTTATACATTATATGCAATAGTAGCATTTCTACAATTTAGATTTAATAAAGTGTGAAATATAGCAGCCATTTGTTTGGAGTAAGTTTCCAAGCAAAACCTCATGACTGGCATCACACTCAAAAGTGTCTACATGTGATGAAATAAATCAAATAATTCTTACCGTTAGTAACTTTTAACTCTTAACCTACAACTATGGGCATGGCCTGTTTATGACGATTGGGTCAAATGTAAATATTACGAACACAATCCATAGTATGATGATCGGGGCACGCTCGATCAGTGTATTACACAAGTTGTGCGAATGGCTTGAAGACTGTGCGAACTTGTTTAGGTTTCCAGCCCAAAATTCTTGAATGTAAATCATAGGTTAAGGTGCTATTGTCAGGGTTCGTGATTTTTTTATTTTTTTTAATAAAAATGAAAAAAATCTGATTTTTTTTATTATTTTTTTTAAGTCACACATTATTACTTTATATGACTTTTTGTTTAATTTAAAAAATATAAATTTTACATACATAGACATGCATGTTACATAAATGATTATGCAATTTACTTAAAAGATTCATATTATTTCAAGGTAAAATTTTAGGCTATGAAAAAATCTTAATCACGAAAAATACATAAACTACAAATCAGATGTCAAAAATTAATTCAACCTTCAGTATTTTAATTAAAATAAAAACATCTGCAGCACATAAAAATTTTAAACAAAACTGGAAGCAAACTATGTTTTTAAAGTGCTGGTTGAGAAAAATGAGTTTAGCTGTTGCCATCGAAATATTCAAGGCCAGAGGACACAAAATGAGATGTCATCACAAATTGACTGATTTCTTAGTAGTGTTGGAATTTACACAGGAAAATTTTGAATTGCAATTTTATTTTATATGTAGAATATTTACCATCTTATAAAACAATAACTATTTAAACTTACTAATGAGAATTTGAATCCCTCAATAAAACTTCAACCAGAGAAGGAATGCTACAATGTTACCGCATCTGACTGATCATCTCATGGGAATTCCAAATTTTCATCAGTAAGTTTAAGAAATAATTAATCATAAGTTAATCAGTAAGTTCATTGTTTTATAAGATGATGAATATTCTACAAATAAAATAAAAGAAAATTGCTATTCAAAATTTTCTGGTATGAATTCCAACACTTGTGAGAAGTCGGTCAATTAGTGAATGTGTCATAATTTGTGTCCTCTGGCCTTGAGCATTTCGATAGCAGCGGTTTAACAGTTTTGTCAGTTGATTTCTAATTTCTGAAAGTACCAAACCAAAGGCAGAAAACATTTGTTCTACTGAAGCAGATAAATATATTGCAGTAAAAAGCTAGTTGATCATTAATTCTTTTAAGTTTTTTAGTATCAGCCTTTTCGATAACTTTAACAAAAATACCTTCCACCATTCTAAAGGGCTGAGATTAATTATATTAAATTAAAACAATAATAATAAATAAATAAATAAGTGAATGACTGGTTCAGATTTTGTTCAAATCTTAATATAACAGGCCTCGCCAAAATTCAGCACATAAAGTCATGCAATTTTATTTTACCTGTAAGTTTTTTTAAATATTAAAGAGTAAATATTCAAATACTTAATACATTATTATTTATATTTCTTTACTGTTGCAAGATTCCTTTATAATTTGATTCAAATGAAATTTGAAAGCATTTTTTTCTAAACTTTGCATTTATTTTACTTTTTGACAAAGCTTAAGCTTTATCTTTCCGAAAGCTGTTTGAAAATATTTATTATATAATACCAAATTATATTAAAGAAATTTATAATGTTTGTTTACATCTTAAATTTATTAAAAAGTAACTTGAAGGAAAAACTGATTTAAATCAATGATTTTTTAAAAGAATCAATTGATTTAAATCATGATTAAAATCAAGCTGATTTAAATCAACGAACCCTGGTTATTGTGAATTTAGAATATTTAATCATCAAAATTTTCATTTCATCTGCAATTTGTCCTTGGATGTATCAAGCATGAGGATTAAAGGGGTTAATCATACCTATGTCAACAGGTGCATCAAAGAACTTAGTTGTGTTTGAGTTGAATGTAACAAATTTTAGGGTTGCATTTTTGGTATCATTCCTAGCCACCACACTTCATCTCTATTCTTTTTTTTTTTTTTTTTTTTTTTTGTACTATGTGGCCCATATTCATATTGCTTTTAGTTGAATTGAAAGAAATCATATAACAGGGTTCATACAGAGTTTGCTAAATGAAAAATAAGGACTCTGTAAGGACTTTGTAAAGGCTTCGTTAAAAGAAAAATAAGGACTTTCTAAAGTTAAAAAAGAACACTACATATAATTACTTACATTAAATTTTAATCGTAATAGATTGAAATTTTACATAAAACATAATTATGTAATTATATAACAAAATATATAACATTAGTTGGCTAGCAACTGTTTTTTAGCATCTATTTCTTTGGCCAGGGAGGAAATTTTTTTCTTTTGCAGATTTTCAACAATTGTTCGATTTTATAAATAATTGAATATCTTTAGTTGATTCAGCTTTATCAGCTAATTCATTGGCCTCATTTTTTAACTCCAATACTTCTTTTTCAACAAGCCATATTTTTTTCTTTTTAAAACCTAAGTCATCTTCATTTAATTTCCTTTTATTTACTGCAGAGGAAGACTGTTGCTGTTAACCATACTACACATATCCAGTGAAATACAGTAAAACCTCTAAATAACGGACACCTCGGGAACGAAAAAAATTGTCCGCTATTGGGAAAACTTCAAAGATACAAAAATCACTAAGAAATGCTTAATATTTCATTAATTGACATTTATATGTCCTAAAAACTTTATTAAATGATTAATGTGAAATTAAAATAATAAAACTTAAGTAAAATTGTGCACACCTTTAATTGCTGTTTGTTACATTCTTATAAAAAAAAATCTTACAAAAGTTTACTTTTGCTGACGATTACATGTAATTTGTTTATGAATATGACATTATTAGTCATTATAGAGTTCCAAGCAGAAATGGGGATTGCACATTTTGATCATTATAAACATAAAATCTTCCGGGGGGACATAGACATTTGAATGCGCTGGGAGATGTCTCTAAACAGACAACCCTCTGTAACACTGAACGTGAAGGAGAAATTTCCTCAGTCCACCCACTACTTTAGTCTGTGGTCACAAAATTTGTGACACATTGCTCTGATAAATTTAGAAGCTTTTTTACTATTTTTTCTCATTTTTTCTTGTTAAAAAATACTTTTTCATCCTTTATCAGCGAAAATAGTGTCCGCTATTCCGAATGTCTGTTATTCAGAGGTTAAACATACAAAAATTTAGGTTTTGGGAGTGGGGATTGGAAAATTGTCCGTTAAATAGAGGTGTCCGTTATTCGGGAGTTTTTTGGTTCCATTCCGTTATGGAGCATTCCCTGGTTAATCCTGGAGTTATCCCTGTAATAAGCAGGAATGGGAACTGCAAAAAAGCAAAAAGACTGAAAACACGCGTGAACGAAAAATTGCACCATATTGTATTCACATGCGTGAATGAAAAATTGCACCATATTTTGATCACACGTGCGAGTGAAAAACTGCACAACATTTTGTTTGTGAAAGATAATTCAAGTAACAAAAGCAGGCCTTGATTTCCAAGCAAATGAAGACAAGCACACCAGCCTGTATATTACATTACAGGAGTAAATTAGAAATTCTCATTTTCTCCTTTTCCCCCTTATCACAAAAATTTTATATCTATTTTCAATACCATAATCGCTGCCCTCTTCAACTCTCTTTTTAGATGCGAAAATTGAAGTTGTTCATTTGCAAAAGACAAATTAAATGCAATAATTATTGTTTTAGTAATAATGTATAAATAATTAAAGCCAATATATTTTTTAAACTATTAAGAGAAATTTTCTTTACTTTTTAAAAAAATAAATGTGCAAGATACAAATTATATTATAAAATAACGCTTATTTGAGTGTAGAAGATAACAAGTATCACTATTGTTCGCATCTTTTAAAAAGGGGCAAAACTGATTTATTGAAAAAGACATTTTTCCTGAAAAAAGAATGCTTTTGTTGAGTAAAAGGGTACTTTTTATTTAATGAATGGGTGTTTTCAGAAGTTACATTCACTCAGAAAGATTTGGAACAATGAGAAACAGATTGTGAAGTAGGAAAATCTGTTTTTGGATCAGCAATAATAATAATAATAATAACAATAATAATTTTTGGAAGCAAGAAAATTTTTTAAACAGAAAAATTCTATCCTGGCATTAACTTTTTTTTTTCGTGCCCCTTTGACGAAAATTGAGTTTTAAAGAGATTTTTTGACTAAATGTGCCGTTTTTTCGCGATCTTTCGGCGAAATGTGCCGTTTATTCGCGATCTGTTGGCGAAAGTTACCGTTTTATCACGATTTTTTGATGAAAATTGCCGTTTTTCGCGAATCTTTTGTCAAAATGTGCCGTTTTATTGCGATTTTTGGATGAAATTTGTCGTTTTTTTTTCGCGATTTTTTGAGGAAATTGACTTTTTCGGAATTTTGTAACAAAATTGGCCTTTTTTGCGAATCTTTTGACGAAATTTACCGGAAATTATTCGTTATTTCGCGATTTTTTAACGAAATTTGCCTTTTTTGCGATTTTTTGACGAAATATGCCGAACTTTCGCGATCTTTTGACGAAAGTTATAGTTTTATCACAATTTTTTTGATAAAATTTGCGTTTTCCGCGAATTTTTTTGAAAAAATTTGCCGTTTTATCACAATTTTTGGACGAAATTTGTCGGTTTTTTTGCGATTTTTTGAGGAAATCTGCCCTTTTTTCGGGATTTTGTAACAAAATTAGCCATTTTTTCGCGAACTTTTTGACGGAATTTGCCGGTAATTATTCGTTATTTCGCGATTTTTTAACGGAATTTTTCTTTTTGCGATTTTTTTGACGAAAATTACGCGTCCCGCGGGACGCATAAGCTCAATTTTTTTGCGTCCCGTCGCTGATTTTTTCCGTATTTTACGCGCGTCCGCGGCATCCCTGTAAACAAAAAGTGCGGAAATCCGCCAAAAAGCGGAAAATTCCCATCCCTGAATAAGACTACGATCAAACACAGATTAGCGGATTATAGAACAGATTGGCGCAATTATTTGGCGAAATATTTTTTCTTTGTTATTAATTTCTCTATTTCAAAGAAAAGGAAATTTTAGATGGTGAATACTGATTACAAATGGTGTTTGTGGATACGAGGTTTCTACGTTGCAATCGGGAAACGAAAGAGGCAGCTTTAATGTCCAATCAAAAATAAGAATTATAACAAAGAAACTTTATTTTTTTTCAGCTGCCACATTTGGCAGATTATGAATGTTTCAGGGGTGATTCTGAGTGAATTTTTTTTTTTTCGGAAATTCACATCGCATTTTCGGAAATCGGCGGCGCGGGGGGAGAGGGGGATTCCGCGAGTTACCCCTCCTTGGAGGAGGGGTTTATCCGCGATCTTCAGACATAATCGGCGATTTATCTACGATATTTAGCAAAATCGGCGATTAATTACAATCTTTTGTCGAAATCGGCGGTTTTTCTGCGATCTTTGACGAAATCAGCGTCCCCCCCCCTTTTTTATAAAACGGCGTTTTCTTAGAGGATCTTTAGGCAAAATTTACATTTTTACGCGATCTTTTCTCAAAAACGGCGTTTTATCCCTGCGATCTTTTGACGAAATCGGCTTTTTTTCCGTGATCTTTTGATGAAATCGTCGCTTTTTTTCAATGATCTTTTGACAAAATATTTTTAAGCGATCTTTTATCGAAAACGGCGTTTTTTTCCGTGATGTTTTAACGAAATCGGCGTTATATCCGCAATCTTTAGACGAAATTGACGTTTTAACGCGGTCTACAGACGAAATCAGCGTTTTATCTGCGATATTTGGTGAAATTACCGTTTTTTCCGTGATCTGCACAGGAAATTCGCATTTTCTAGCGATCTTTTGACAAAGTTCGTTGATAAAAACATCGACGAAATCGTCGTTTTCCCACGAAATATTGACGAATCGTGTGCTTTTTCGGCGATCATTTCACGAAAATTTGCATTTCTCCGCGATTTTTTTTTCCGCGCGCTAAACCGTACAAGTTGGCAACTATGCGGAACTGACAACCCAATTTAAAATTTTCGGAAGAGGATGCCTTAAATTTTCAGAAATTTCGGACGAGAATCACCCCTGGAATGTTCGGCGATTTTTTTAAACATTTTACAGATCGCGTTAATATTAAGCTCACGTTAAAAAATAAGGACTTTTAATAAAATATAAGGACTTTAAGGATCCTTATTAAGGACTATCGAAATATAAGGAGTTTATAAGGACTTTTAAGGTCCGTGCGAACCCTGTATAAGCTGGCTTCAGGCATTCGGAGCATTTCAAGGAATTTTCAACTCTTCATTTGGGAAATATTGCATTAAAAAGATTTTCATAATTATATACACAATCATAGATATAATCAATTAGAAAATATTTATGTAAATAATAAATAGATAGAATTATACATGATTATTTTTTTAATAATCGTATAAGTGTATTAAAGTAAAATATACTTTTGATTAGCTCTAAGTAAGTAGGATGCTGTGTGAGAAAAGCCAGGGATAATTGACTTTGATCACTGTTATTATTTCCACCACTTGCAAGCCATTCACTACGAAACCTTTTTAAATAGTCTATTTCAGCCCCTCTCCTTTCAGATCTGTCAATCTAAAATTAAAATATAAATATTTTATTAAGTTAAAAAGCTAATAACTAGTAGAAACAGAAAATAATATTTCAACTCAAAACTCATTCTTTAAATTACCTCACAATATTCTTAAACATTTAAAAGTCAATTCATAGATTTGTGATTAAAATTGCCTTGATATACTTTACATTAGTTCAAAAAAAAATAAAAAATACATAAAATCTCACTGTATAATAAGTAAAATACTACAATCATGCAAAATGAAAATTTTTCAACTGTGTAAAAAAAGCAGATGAAAATGCACTGAAAAGCTGGTGATAAATCACAATTAAATAATAAAATTTTGTAAATCACCATAAAAATATAAAAACACCCAGGACATGTTTCGAGCTGGAAAATTTAACAACAAGGCATCAGCTGAAGTAAACCTGTGCTCATAAGGGGACAAGGTCACAAATGAACAGCAGGATAGTGAAAAAAGCTTACAAAGTATATGACAAGTGGTGTTAGCTGAACGATAAACATTAATCACAGATGAGCACATGCAGAAAAGGAAAGTGTTGCCAAAATCATAAAAGAAAAGAAATAAAAAGAAATAAACAAATTAAAATAAACTAAAAGTAATAAATTAAAAAAGAAAAAAAGATTTTTGAATTAAAGAAAAAATATTGCTTTTAAGTGAATATTAACTATAATTCTTTTATTTTCAAATCTGCTTGGAACAATGAATGAAATGCATCTTCTGGGGTTTGTAACAGTTTAGTCTTATTTTTAATGTGATGTGAAGATTGTGCAATTTATGAATTTCAACAGTTATTCATTATTTGTAACAATAATATTAAATTTAGTTTTAAATATATTTCATTCTCTTGAATTGAGAAAAGGAAATTTCTGGCAATTTAAGCTTGCAATTATTTAATTTTATTTCAGATCTTATTTCAAATAATCAATTAAGACTTAACTTTAGCTCTTCTACGCATTCTTCTAATTCAAGCAATGCATTTTTAATTTCTGACACCTCTTGATCAACGGGAACTGTAGCATAAAAAATCTGTATGAAACAAATCAATATTGCTAGATATCTTTGTGATAACCTTAACTTAGTTTCAATGTATATTTTAGTACATAGTGCAGTATTATCTTTTATAAGATTTTTTTTTTTTTTTTTTTTTTTTTTAATCAGCTGCCTCCTAATCAAGCGTCTTAGGTGGTTTAAAGTCATTGCTGTAGTAAATTCAATTGTTAATATAATAATGGACAAAACTACAATACTACCATTAATGTATAAAAACAAAACTACTCTGCAAATGGATCAAATGTGACTATTTAGTGATCACTGATTTGATACTAAATAAAGATGAACTCTTACTTGAAAAATTGTTTATATACCGGGTGTCCCAAAAATGACTGATGGATTTTAAAATTCAATAACTTGCAAACGGTGACAGCTATTTAAAAAATTTTTGCAGGAGGGTTATGTATAATGTCAGGAGTTTTTTTACCGTAATTTTTTATTTTAGTTCGCATATCAAACAATAGGTGGCACTGGCGGCGATTGAAGGCCAGGTGATCAGTGCAGAGTGAAGCTTTGACCTGGCCTTCAATCACCACCAGCGCCACCTATTGTCAAAGCTTCACTCTGCACTGATCACCTGGCCTTCAATCGCCGCCAGTGCCACCTATTGTTTGATATGTGAACTAAAATAAGAAATTACGATAAAAAAACTCCTGACATTGTACATAACCCTGCTGCAAAAATTTTTTAAATAGCTGTCACTGTTTGCAAGTTATTGAATTTTAAAATCCATTAGTAATTTTTGGGACACACGGTATATGAAATATTATATACAAATTGGATATTTACAGCTTGGAATATAGCTTAAAATTAGGTGGTTCCAGTGAATATATTATATGTCTGTTCAGATCATGCTTAAATAACTAACTGTTGCCAAATGACAAAGCCAAAAATATATTAGAATTCTCAAAGAAAATGCATGCTTTGGTCAATATGTGACAAGTTGTAGCAACCTTCTTCATTAAAAAATTCTTTTTACTAGCTTTCTGAAAATAAGTAAAAAGTCTACATAAAATACCCAAATAAAAACTTTATTAAATCCATTAGATTTTAAGAACTTCACCTTTTCATGAACACTTTAATAAACAACTTATATTATTTAAGAAAGGTGCTACAAAATATAATAAAAAGAAATAATTTGACATGTTTCAGTTCCAATTTTGACCATAATCATAATAAAAAATGAAAATTAATAAGAGAATTCATTGAAATTTATATGCATAAAAGGTTTGCTTGCAATGATGCAGTTCCTAAGTTATGGTTAGAGTTAATGAATAAATTCCTCATAGAAGCTTGAATAGGAGGAGCCACAATGGAAAATAATTTTAGATCATGGTCTATTTTTAATTTAATGTTTCACAGTAGAGCGCATGGTTTTATTTACATCTCACTATCTCATGTCATTTGCATTGATTGTGAGACATTTTGTATTTTTATTTTTTACTACGATTATGATACTTGTCAGAATTGGAACCGAAACATGTCAAGTTATTTGTTTTTAATATATTTTGTAATGTCTTTGTTAAGTTATATTACTTATTAAAATAAAATACTCAGGTTTATTAATTAAAATGATTGCTTTTTTCCCAGCAACATCAAATTTATTTTTAAAAAAAGAAAACATTATTATCAAAACAATTTTTGGAAAAGTTTCTTTCAAGTAAAATAAACATCCCATAATTTTATGTATATTTTACTTTAGGAAAAGACATTAACAGTAAATAGCAAAAATTAATTGTTACCTGTGTTCTGTTCAGTTTTTGTAAAGACAGAATTTTAGCAATAATTAGTTGTCGGCAAGTTTCTGGACTTGAGGATAATAGGATTGGATTCTGACTAACCATGAGATTATTTAACTTAGAAAGCTTGTTTAATTCACCAATGTCTTGCCACTGAAATAAATCACATTAAATTAATATGCTATTTAAAAAATCAATTTTGAGTTACAATAAAACAGTCAAATATATGAAGTAAAACTAAGTTAAAAATAGTTTAAAAGCTTATGAGGAGGGGAGAAATGCTAAAAAACATTATAACAAACAAAATAATGACAATAGAGATCTTATGATATAAAATTTTAAAAATTAAAAACTACAATTACTTAAATTTTTATTATCAGATAATTTTAGTTTTTTTCTAAAGCAGTTTTAATTGTTCCTGCGAACAGAGGCATCGCCATGGGAAGAAAAATATATCCTAAAAATTAATATTAATTGTATAACGCATAAGAAAAACAGTTTAATAAATATCTGCATAATATTCTTAATAGGTTTTTTTTTTTTTTTTTTTTTTTACGAAGCAAATAAAATAATGAGTAACCTAACAATAATGAAACCTCACTAACCTCTTGTAATTTGTTGTTCCTAATAAAAAGTGATGTTAATTTAGGAAACAAATCAGTTTTTTCTAGTGGTGAAACATCAGGGAATGATATTGATTCTAGTGACACATTATCAACGTGTAGCTCTTCTAAACTAAAATTAATAAATTTTATCAGTACAAAACAAGCTCAAAATATCATAAAAGATCACAAATTATTCAATAAGAATGAACATTGAAGATTGAAAGATAGAACAAAGGTGAATAATGCCTACTTTTGGTCTATAATGTAACCATTAGGATTTACACTAACAAATTTTACAACAGCGAGTCAACAATTAGTTCATAAAATAAACAATAGGTTTTAAGTCTGCATGGGCTTAAAGCCCGGCCATAGCAATTTTCTTTCATTTAGACTGAGTCTGTGCTTGGGTTTACATTTTTCTGCAAATTTGGGTTGGACCAGCCTCAGGCTTACATCTTTTTTTTTTTTTTTTTTTTTTTTTTTTTGGACTTCTACTTCATTTTTTATAGGTCATGCATGCCAGGGCAATTTATTTGTAAAAATACAACAGTAAAATTATACGTTGTTTGATAAAATATTTACACATCTATTTTGGTTTAATAAATTAGATAGAAATATTCTTTTAATCTATCTTTTCATCTTCACAAAGTTTCAAGCTTGTGATTTTTAAAGTCATGTTTTTGTTTCTTTTCAAAATACAATTTTTTAAATATGTCTTCATTTTAATGTAATTGTGCAAGTAATAATTAATGGTGTTTTTCCATAAACTATGGCTTTCAGAAATGTATGTTGAAAAATGTTATTGTTAAAAATTTTTGTATTTATTTTTGTATTAATTTACATTTTACTACACACTTTTGCATAAATTTTCTTTTGAAAAAATTTTAATTATAGGATAACTTTGATTATGAAATACCAGCATTTTTTGTAAAAAATGAATTAAGCCAGATTTCATTATTTTTTTTACCAGACTAAGCCACTACAGTAGAGTCGCGATTATCAGAGTCTCACCCATAACTTAATTTCAGTTTAACTGAATCACCAAAAAATAATAAAATAATCATCTCTTTCTTTCATTTTGATTAGATAATCAGAATTTTATAACTTTTCTTTCACCTCCGCCTTACATTTCATTAATAATGACAGTTTCTTACCCTAAAGGCTAAACTCAACTAATGGTATCCTTCTACCAAAACTGATCTGATAGATCTGAGCATGCGCGTGTGAGTGGAAAAAAGAAGTATATGTCCTTGAGAGCTCCATGCTGCAACAGATCCAACAGTCAATTGCACTGCCATATTTGGTTTGCATTTGACTTTTGTGCAAAATAGAAAGTATTGTTTATTGCAAAATTTAACCAGAAAAATAAAATGATTAGAAAGGACAAAAAACAGAAGGGAAATATTGCTTTGATAGAAACAAAAATTGATGCTTTGATGAAGTTTTAAAAAGGACAATCTATTAAAAGTGTTGCATTCGATCTGGGTGTTAGAGAAATTACTGTTGGTGACAGGAAAAGAAATAGGGTTAAAATTGAAAAGTTTTTTGTGTATAAAACAAACAGTAACAAAGCTAAAAATACAATGAAGCACTGCAAGTTTGAAAAAATCTCTGAAGCTTTATTTCTGTGGTTCATTCAACTGCGAAAAAGTAAAGTCTAGTTTCAGGACCAATGTTGAAGTAGAAAGCTCTGGATTTTCACAAAAAAAGAAATTACAGATGACATGTTACAGATACAGTTGAAAATTGTGAACAAGAGAGCAGTGATGATGAAAGCTACATTAACTAGAAAAAAAATATGCATTCTGAAGGTCTAAGTTCTATTGAAAAAACTATTCAATACATTGAGCGAGAAGAAGAGGCTACACCTACAATATTGATGACACTAAAAAAATGGCATAATATTGCAGTAAAAAAAGAGGGTTGGCAAGTTTCTTCCGCAGTGGAAAAAACCGCGGAAAAAAACATGGAAAAAACCGGCCGGAAGAAATAGGTTTCTTCCAAGTGGAAGAAATGGAAGAAACTGTGTTTCTTTAAGAATTTACTATATATTTTCAATTTTGTAAGATATAATAAATATCTTCTTCCTATAATCTTATATAAATTAATTTCACTGGACCAAAACCAATTTAATTAGGTATATATGCTAAATTAATAATTATATCAGCTTTTTAGCCAAGATCACACACAACACTTATCTAGAGATCTTTAATCATTGGCTAAATGAAAAGAAATTTTATCCAAAATACACAAAATTAATTAAATGTAATCCATTTTAATTTAACAAACATATTTTTTTATTTAAATTTCTGAAACTAGTAGTAAATAGTAGAGATTCTTTACTAATGGTAGAATGAAACCCATTTAAATAAAAGATTTTAATTTACATCAGTTTTTTAATGTAAGTAATGTATAATAATTACTGTATTAAAAAGAGATCAACCAAAAATATGGTTTCATGTTCGGCCCAAAATCTGAGTTTTGCCAAAAGTGTGGGTGAAAATTTGACCAGATCGAACATCAGTATTCCAAAAATCTTGTTTCTTCCTTCGGAAATTTTCGACATTAGTCACTGATTTGAACTGTATAAGCTCAAATGAATGTATTGCAATGAACTTCATTGATTATAATTATCAGTCATGAATTATCAATCATCGCATAGAAAATTTTTAGTTTAAACTGCATTAGATTTCAAATATTCTTTCAGAAAGTTCTAGAATAACAAATGATCATTTACAAAAATCATTATAGATGAAAAATCAAGGTGTGTATACCTAAAACTAAAATATTTTTTAATTAAATGAAATTCATATAATTAGAAAATCTTTCAGTGTCATGGATGAATTAATTATGTATTATTGTATATGAAAATAAAGCTTTTGGATTATTAATAGTTGTACATAATTAATAAATGCTATACATATAATTAATTTACATTTATGTATGTATTAATTACTTTAAAACATACAATTTAATTAATTAAAATTATTTTTGGATATTATTGTTTTCAGCCAAAAAGTAGGAAGGTCACCTAATTTGGTTTTGGCTTTACAAACCTGTTTTGGTCTATCCTTAGTATTAACAAAATCATTAAAATTTTTATTTTTTTTAGTACAATGCAACATAGTATAACAAAAGTTTTTTAGCAGTAGGATGCTGCAATCAATTTCTCAACTTAAATTGTATAGAAGCAAAAAATGAAGATTTTTAAGTTATACTTTTCAGGATAGTTTAAATGCATTTTGAAATATCCATAGATTTTTTAGAACACTAATCTTTTAAAATCAGCATTGAGATATTCAAGCTAGATGAAAAATATAAAAATGTAAAAAATTACAAAATTATTTATTTACTGTGTTGCACAGTTTAAAATAATACACTTCTATATGAAAATAATACATTTTTATATGAAAAATAAACAACTTGCAGGTAGTTTCTTTTTTTATATATAAATGGAGCAATTTATTAAAAAAAAATCCGACCCTCTACCTCTAAAGTAGGAAAAATCCATCACCTGAAAATGTCTGCTGAACCTGAAGTTTGTTGATTAAAAAATATTAATTAAAAAATAACTTATCTTTGCAAAAATAATATTTTTAATAATAATTAAATTTTCCAATTTAGGGAGGCCACACACCTGTGAAACATTGAGCGAAAAAACATGAGACATGCGACAATTTCACCCTGATAACAAAGGAAAAAACGGTTTGACTGTGACATGTTGCACGATTTTTGACGCATGTCTCGCTAGTGTGTGGCATGCCTTAGATTTCATGTAATTATACTTTAGTTCTTTTGCATAGTTAATATACTTTAACTTTGAGCATTTGTATCGGTTTCTGGTGGTTTCTTCCATTTCTTCCAGTTTCTTCCGGTTTTTTCCAGTTTCTTCCACTGTCCTGGAAGAAATAGGTTTCTTCCAAAAGAAACCCAACCCTGTAAAAAAAGTTTATCATCCCACAAACAAAAAAATATCAAGGACTTTTTCAAATAAATAATTTTAGCATCTGCTTTTTATTTTACAAGCATTTATAGTGTACATTACAATGGTGGTAAATATGCTATAAAAATAATAAATTGCACGTAAATTTAAATTTTATCTCTTAAATTAGAGAGCATTTATGTAAATCCTGTTTAACAGAGTTTTTCACTTATACGAGGTGAATTTCATCCACAATTATTCATATAACCACAACTTTACTGAATAGCATTTTTTCAGACTGGGCTGGGCTTCCAAAAATTTGTTTCATTTTTCCATTGTAGAATAAAAATTATGAAATTTTCAGACAACTTAATTTATACAGTATGATGAATATTAAGATAAGAAAGAATTTTCATCACATAAATGTCCAAAACTCACATACATTTTTTAATTTGTATTAAAACCTAAATTTTCTAAACATGATAAATCGCTATATGAAGTTCACTTTAAATATTCTGAATAAATAAGGAAAAGGGATGAGGGAAGTAGGAACATTTTATTTTTATGGTCCTATTTATTTATGAAGAATTTCTAAGCCTTGTGATAATTTTAAAGAATGACTAAAATTGTCCACATTTATCCTACCATAAAAAATTCATTTCTCTTTCTTTCTCCTCTCTCTCTTTTTTTTTTTTTTTTTTTTTTTTTTTTTGTAGTGTTTAAAGATGAAGAAGTTTCTTCGAAATATATTACTTATTTAGCTTTATCTGACTAAAAAACTTAACTGAATAGACTTGATGTGTCTAGAGAGCAAATATAAAATGCATAGTTTAAAATAATAATAAACTGAATGCTCAACAAATTATACAAACAAAAAAAATAATAACAAAGTAATGACTTAAAACATAAATCTTAAGCAATTAAACATTTTAAACTTACTTTTTTAAATTACCTAATTTAGATATTTCTTGCCAAGAACCAATTGGATTATTATCTAAACTTAAAATCTTAAGATTTGAGAAAATGGGGTGCAATGGAGCTTCTAACTTTGAGATCTTATTGTCTTGAACACATAATTCTTGTACATGAGGCCACATAGTTGCACATGAAAGAATCTAAATTAATTTAAAATAAAACTTACATTAAAGCATTAAATTAATTTACAACATTTACATAAGTTCTGTATTGAAATATTAGCATATTATAAAGAAATAAATTTTTTTTCTGTTAATAATACAAAAAAAAGATTTTCTAGATAAAGAAAAAATCACAATTTCCATACATACTCACATATAAGTTGAGGAAATCCTGACAATTTTCAGCAAGTAAATTGAGGGGGGAACGGGGGGGGGGGGGGGGGGTCAACTTATAAGTGAGTCAGTTAAAAAAGCAAAAACAAAAACTTTGGATAATGCAAAAATCTTGTTTTTTATATGTATGAATAATAAAATAATGTATAAAATATACAAATAATAATAATTTATAATTTTTTTTAAAATTCAATGATTTGATTTTGTTTACTTACTAACTTATCACATTGCAAGTGAAATCTTTGGTTTCATTTTGTACAAAATTGAAATAAAAAGTTAGGGGGGGCGACTTATATACAGGTTTTTGATTTTTTCCAGAATTTGCATTCAGAAATTAAGGGGTCAACTTATACGCAAATATATATGGTAGATTTTTCTTTTCTTTTCTTTCTTTTTCTTAATTATATTTTAAAAATAAATGCTTGGAAAAATCATGAATTGTAAACTATAATTTTTTTAAACAGAAATTGACTTCTACATGCTTTAAATATGAGAATCCAAAATGGCAGTTCATATAAAATTTACTAAAAAAGCCGAATATAAAGTTAAAATTCAAAACAGGAGAAAAAAAACTAGTTGGATGTGTCAATCCCAAAACTTTCTTCTATCTCATAAGTACATTTTAATATTAAAAAAAAAAAACGTGGTGACCCCAAAGATACCCACTATCGAATTTCTTCGAACATTTGACCTAGCCTAATGAGATTCTTGTATCCGAAAAGCCTAAAACGCAAAATTTAATTAATATTCTAAGAAAATGAGCTTAGTAATGCCTCATGTTGGGTAATTTATACTAAAACCTAATAAGCATCTATTTATGTCAAGACCTAACAGAATCTGAAATTTGATGGAATTTCGTCATTAGTTCTTGAGATATAGTTATAACAAAAAAAATTACAAAATGTAGCACAGCAACACCATATCTTGGACAATTTATGCCAAAATGTAAAAAAGCATCTAATTATGTCATGGTGTAAAAGAATCTGAAGTTTGATGAAGTTCTTTGCATTAGTTCTTGAGATATAGCTATCATGAAAATCATGAAAAACGTGGCATAGCAGCGCCACCTGCTGGCCAATTTACACCAAAACTTAATCAGCGTCTATGCATATCAAGGGGTCACAGAATCTGAAGTTTGGTGAAATTCTGTGCATTAGTTCTTGAGATATAGCAATCTTGAAAATCATGAAAAACGTAGTATAGCAGCGCCACCTGCAGGCCAATTTTCACCAAAAATCAATAGGCACTAATTCATATCAAGGTCTAACTGAATATAAAATTTTATTAAATTTCGAGCATCAGTTCTTGAGATAGAGCGCCCAAAAATTTTTTGTCACATACAGACAGACGGACAGACAGACATTTTCTAAAAATAGTCAAAACGTGTTCAGGACCTTCTAAAACATATAAATCAGTCGAAAACTGGAAGTCAGAAATTTTCATGAATCCAATACTTTCTTCTTGTAAAGATAGAAGAAAGTAAAAAAATGATTGATTATAAGGGAGTTACCTCTTTCCATGTATAAGAAACATCATTCAGAACAATTAATTTAAGTGATGAAAAATAGTCATGATCTGAATCCAAGTTTTCTGGTAGTCTCAAGCGATTTTTCCTAAAATGAATACAGTAAAACACTTCATTATTTATTTCATAAATACAAAACATTCTTAAAATGTAACAATGCAAGAAAACATTAGAATAAAAGAAAGAAAAACCATGTACATATGAATATTTACTGTAGGTTAAGAAGAAGGGTAATAAAACAACAGACAATATCAAATAATTTTAATACAAAGATTTACAGTGCAATATTTTTTCTTTCAAATCAACACAATATTCACTAACTGGGATAAAAACAGCTATTTTAAGAATTTTTTTTTTTTTTTTTTTTTTTTTTTTTTGCTAAACTTATATCTAAAAACCATACTCTTTCTAATGAAACAAAAATTTCTGAAAAGCATGGAGGTGGATAAAAATCCACTTAAAAAAGTGTTTTATCATTAATTAAGAGCTAAATAAATTAAAGTTTAACCTTTAGAACTCTTTTTTTTTAATTATTAATATATTTTATTAACATACTCTATACTAGCATTCGCCAAATTTCTTGATCTCATTGACCACTAAAATCATAATTTCAAATGTCACAGACTACTACAGAACTGGATCTCAAATCCGGACTGGTTGGGACTACGATCATTCTGGATTTCACAATTTTCTGGATTTTAGGTCTTTAACCAAAACAATAAATAAACAGATCAGTATATGCCCGTGGCCAAATTTTACATGCCGCGAAACAATCTATTTTGTGAATTGTCATGTTAGGTTTAGTGTAAATAAAGCCAAAAATACAAAAAATAATTCAAAATTAGGATAAGAAATACTTTTTCAATACTACTGCATATTCTTAGAATTATTAGAACATCTTTTGGAAAATGAAAATGTGTTGTTGTTCGCAAGAGCCGAACAAAATTTGCCAAAAGATCGTGGAAAATATGAGAAATATGTCGAAAGATCATGCGAAAATTCACGAATTTTGTCAAAACATCGAGGAAATACGCAAAATTTGTCAAAAGATTGTAAAAAATTTGTGAAATTTGTTGAAAGAACATAAAGTATGCATAAAATTTGTCGAAAAATTGTGAAAAATATGCGAAATTTGTTGAAACAATGTGGAAAACTCTTAACTTTCTGCAAAGGCCATTCAAAAATGTGCGAATTTCATCGAAAGATCATGGAAAATATACAAAATTTGTAGAAAGATCATGCGAAATTTGTGAATTTTCCCAAAAGATTGTGGAAAATACACAAAATTTGTTGAAAGATCATGGAAATACACAAAATTCGTCAAAGGATTGCAGAAAATACATGCATTTGTTGAAAGATCCCAGGAAAAAGGTGCAGTTTTTGTCGAATGAAAGCGAAAAATACACAAATTTATGCAAAAGTCATGAAAAATGCATTAATTTTGTCAAAAGATTGTGAATTTCGGCAAAGGATCGCGAAGAATGCTAAAGCATGAGATTATTCTCATACCTGTATAAACTATAAGCATCACAATCAATAACTTTTGTATACAAATAGCTAATGCAATCCAGAAGTTAAATAACCTTACTTACGAAATTATTAAAGAAGATAGATCAGAGAGCTGCTCACAAATCTCAATTATATCTATCCAAGAAGATAATAAAGTCTTTGACAAATCCAAACTTTGCAAATGAGGTACTAATTCTTTCATCTCATTCTTTTCTCCAGGGCTCGAAACCATCATACCAGCCAGAACAACCTCTTTCAATTGAGCAAAATTACTAAAACAATAGAATGTTTTACATAAAAAGTATTGAAATGCAATATAGCATTAAATTACAATGTAATAATATACTAATAAATAAATAAACACTTCAATAAGAGGAATAACTTGAAGTACTCAAAAATTTCAACATAAGAAGGACTTGTCATAGACAATAAACCATGAAATTAGTTTCTTTAATAATATAATTTTCCAAAAAAGTTCCCTGGAAGATAAATATTAGTAATCCTTTCAGCTGCATTTAATCCATTTATACTGAAGGTTTGAATTTTGGAATTTATACCAGTATACACATACACACACATATATATACAGTACAGCCATTTATCCAGAATGGTTGGGGTCAGATGTATTCCGGATAACTGGTTTTTCCGGTTAACTGGTTGAGCATTAAAACAGCATCCATTTGATAAGTTTTATGGAACATATGTGGTTGTAATATTACTTCTTACATTAAATTAATTATTAGATTACTTGAACTAAGAGTCAAATGCAAGTAAGATCAAAAGTTACTGTTTGAAAGAAGGTAAATTATGGGAATTCCTTTGGAACAAAAATTCTTCTGTTTTCGCTGCATAAAAATGAATAAATCCAAAATACAACTAAACATGCTTCTATTTCAAATACTAGATGCTGTTATCAAACTATACAATTGTTTCAAGCAATGAATATGTCAAATTGGCAGTGTATGACACTTTTTTCTACAAAGATTCTAACATCCGTCTACAGGGCTCGAAAAATAGCGTACCCGGGGAACCCAGAAATTCTTTTCGGGAACGCATATTTTATCACTAAGGTTCCCGGGCGGGAACCTGACCTTTCGCTGTGTCCGCTAGCAATGCCGCAGATACATTATAATGCGTAAATTAAGCAAAAAATCGGCAAAAAAATAGCTTTTAAGCAGCCCAAGGGGTGCGTAATTTCGGTGAAATATTACGGGAAAAGCCCAAATTTCAACAAAAGAATCGCAGAAAAAAAAACGCAAATTTCATTAAAGGATCGCCAAAAACTGCAAATTTCATCAAAAAGTCGTGAAAAAAACAACAAATTTTGTCAAAATATCGCAAAAAAAACGGCAAATTTCGCCTAAAAATATCTAAAAGTCAACAGATTTCGTTGAAAGATCGCATGAAGCAACACAAATTTCATTAAAAAATCACAAAAAAGGCAAATTTTGTAAAGGTTTTCTTTTGAAAAGCGACAGGCTTCGTTAAAACATCGCGAGAAAACGGCAAGTTTCCATCAAACATTGCGAGGAAATGGCAAGTTTCTTTAAAACATTGCGATAAAACGGCAGATTTCGTCAAAAAACGCAAAAAAATTGCGAAAACGGCAAAATTTATTAAGAAATTGCAAAAATCTGCAATTTTTGTTAAAAAATCATCGAAAACAACAAATTTCGTAAAACTTCGTCTAAAAATAGCAAAAAGACAACACATTTCGTCAAAAAATCATGAAAATGCTCCAAAATTCGTCAAAAAATCGTGCGAAGCACTGCAAATTTCATTTAAAAATCACAAAAACAGCAAATCTCGTAAAAAAATTTTGAAAAACAGCAGATTTCGTTAAAATATCGCAATAAAACGGCAGATTTCGTCAAAGAATCACGAAAAAATGGCAAGTTTCTTTTAAAAAATCGCGATAAAACGGAATATTTTGTTAAAATACTCATACATAAATTTTTTCGGGAACTTATGCTTTTCATCTGGGAACCTATATTTTTCATGTAGGTTCCCAGCTGGGAACCTTAAAATTTTTAGAATTTTCAAACCCTGCGTCTATTAGAAATATCATTCTGGATAACTGGTTTTCCGGTTAACTGGTTTCCAGATAAATGGTTCCATACTGTATATATTTGTTGAGTATAAAGATACAGTACTGCTTGATTATCCTGTTGATCATAAAACTGTCACTAAACTATAAGATTAAATGTCAATAATGAATGATCATAAATGTCACATTCACTCCAATACAATACATGTGTTTGTTACATCATCAAGTGATTTTTAATTCGACTTTTTCTTTATTTTCATTAATGTTTCACTCATTAATTTGTTCTTTCGTTATTTAAAATAAAAATTATGTCAATTTGTATAGTTTGATGAATATTTTAGCAATTTGTATAATTTGGTGAAATTAGTCAATGGAATAATCAAGTAGTACCAGACATACAAGATATGTTAGGTAGACATGGCATATTTAAAAAATGGTAATTCCATGCCAAATCAACCAGTGACTCAATCTGACCCTTTCAGATTTCGATGAAACTCTCAGGAATCATTCTGCCAGATGATATAAATGAAAAATTATGTTTTTTTTTTTTTTTTTTTTTTTTTTTTCTGCATCAAAATTTCATACTGTTAATTATTTAATTTTTAAAAAATCATCCTTTTTCGGCTTGCTTAAATGTTTTTAATTTTGAATTTCTCAAGTTCTATCAAATGTAGCAAATTTTAAGACCACTCATTTTAAAAAGGAATTTATAAGGTTTAATTTGATATGCAAGTTGAATATGCATAGTTAAAAAATATATAAGTTATTTTTATTTATTTTTTTTTTTATTTAAAATTTTTTGTAAAAATTATATGTTTGTTGTAATATTACAAGCTTAAAATTCTGAAAATTTTAGAGTGGGATCTCAATGGGATCAGGAGTTATGAAAAACAGAAAGAGTCCTGTCAGAGACATTGTGCCCCCCCACCCCATCAGGAAAATTCTGGAGCCTCTCTTGATTGTCACGGATATGACCAGTACAATAATAACCTTTTAAAGATATATATATGTAAATCACATTTTATAAAATAGCAGTTTTAACAATTTAAATATCTTTTTTCCCAGAGAATGACCTCAATCAAGATGCCTGATAATCAATTTGGAAATAGTTACTTTTAAAAAATATGGATAACACAGTGGTCAATGAGTCTTTAAAATATGAAATTAACAATTTCCTTCCTTTTTTTAAATATTTATTCTTCTTTGCTAAACAGTGTTAATATGACTCAAAAGCAAATATGTAAATAAAACAATGATCTGTAGTCTACTAAATTCTATAATAAACATAAACTTCTCAAGCTAAGAAGATTCCACAGAGTTGACTGTATATATAAAGAAATATGTAGCATGTTTGCAATAATCTTGAAATTACCATACAAATATCTTTGTAAGACAATGGCTTTCCTGGAATATAATCATAGCAAAGAGAAAAAAATAACTGAATATTTAAATTTCGGCAGGTTACAAAAGAAAGAGGGGAAATGAGAACTGTGGTGTCCATTTTCAAAAAAAAAAAATAAATAAATAAATGAAAATGCATTTACAATATATTCAAATGTTGAAGCAATCTGTATATTTATGAAATCGGATTTAATCACGGATGAAAAAGGCAGATAAATAGAGAGATAAGATATACAAAACAGTCATAAAATTATATACACTAATAACAATTTTTTGGAGGGGAGGAGGGGGGGGGGAATAAAAGTTAAATTATGAAAATACAATTCACACTAGTATGGTTTTTTTAAAATTAATTTTAATGATAACTTTTTTAACCAAAATTACTGCATTCTTTAAGATTATTATGTATCACAATAATTTAAATTTGACTGAAAAATTTATTTTAAAAATAAGATTTTTTTTTCATATTATCAATGTCATAAATCTACCCTTTCAGAAATTGAAATGTAAAATGTCAGCTAATCAGGATAGCTGGTCAGGTCAATTTTAATTAGTTGTCTCTTTTAGTTTAAATCATACTAAAAAAGTCAGTTTTAATTAAAAAATTCTGGCTTTTATTAAAGTTCAATAAAAGAGTGTTTATTTGAATTTGTTTTCACAGTCAATTCACATACATGCATATGTTTCTAATATTGTCAAATAAATAGTGACTTTTATTAAATGATTTGGTTTTGTATGTTACCTTAAATATTTACTTGATGGGGAGGGTAATAAGACTGTTACATATAAACAGTTCTTAATTAATTAGTAATTTTTTTAAGATGTTTTAAATTTTCCTTTCTTTAAATTGTATATATGCAATAAAATATGTCACTAAACATTTTCTTTGTTTTTTTAAGATTACAGTGTTTTATAACTCAAAACCAATAATTAAAAAACATTGTCAAAGCTTAATTAAAACCAAATATAGAAACTAATCTGTCTTTTTGAAATTTACAAGTTACCTTACAAGTTTCGCCATCAATATAACTGTTTATATTTCTTATGCATTTCACACCATACTTAAATGAAATACTGAAACTTTCTCTTATATCTCAATTATATAACTAAATAATTTGGAGAGGCTAAATGATAAGAACAATATTTATGATTAATTAAATTACTCAATCAAATTTTTAAAGAAAAAACATTTAATTACCTTTGTTTCCCCATAATTTTCTCCATTCCTACCATTTCTATGTGCCGCTCTTGACCAGTTTTTTGTGGCAAATTTATAAATGTGGGAGGTTTATCTTCATTTTTACCATACTTCAAACGTAAGGCACTGGGGCAAGAAATGCCAGTATTTGCTTTGGAAATTCTGATGAAACTCCCTGCATCAGGAATTCTAAAATCAATCAAAAATAAAAATGTAAAGGGAAATAAAGAAATATATTATGTACTTTTTATTGATGCACAAAATATTTTTTAATCATAAAAAAAATTACTACAGTATTTATATAAAAATACCATTCTTAAGCATGTGCAATGCATAATTTTTTTTCCAAAATTTTAGGTCTAAAAAGAGGTCAATGAACATTATACATTCCTGATAATTATGTGAAACCACATATGCTTCACTAAATCAAATAAATACAGTATAAGTTTAGTCATGTGAAAGTTAACATTCATGTGTGCAAAGGCTGAAAGCCTAAGCTACAAGACCAGGGGTAGTTTGTATGTAGGTACTGTGGAATTATAAATTCTTTGTTTTCTTCTAGATTCATAAAAATATCTATTTATCTAAGGAGTGAGACATGCTTTTATTGGAACTTGGAACTTTGTTTCTTTGTAATATAAAGTATTCATAGACAAGTTATTATGTAAAGAAAGATCATGCGAAATTTGTGAATTTTCCCAAAAGATTGTGGAAAATACACAAAATTTGTTGAAAGATCATGGAAATACACAAAATTCGTCAAAGGATTGCAGAAAATACATGCATTTGTTGAAAGATCCCAGGAAAAAGGTGCAGTTTTTGTCGAATGAAAGCGAAAAATACACAAATTTATGCAAAAATCATGAAAAATGCATTAATTTTGTCAAAAGATTGTGAATTAAAGAAACATGAAAGAAAGATGAAAGAGTGTAAACTAATATCCTTTGGAAACCTTATCTGTCATTTCTTTTTGTGCATATCCTTTTCAATTAATCAGGTCTAACTGGACTGAGAAAGGCCTTTTCATAAATGCTCTTCCAAGCAAAATGATTTTTGTAAGTAAGCCACAAGGAAAAAAGCTACGAGAAATCGTTTGTTGCATATAAAAAGCCTTAATTTACAATTTCCCCAGTAGAGGGCACAGTTTTTAAAAAAGGAAGAAACTTTCATATGATTGGCTATTGCTTCATGGTTTGGGCCTCCTCATGAAATGAGGGTTTGACTAAAACCCAGGCATATTAACCACAAATGCTTACAGAAATTAAAAGCTCAGCAAATTTAATTTTAAAGATCATTCAGCATTGAAATGAGAAAGTACTAATAGATACAGGCTGGAAAAGAAAGTATCAGGGCAAAACAGTTTTAAGCTTTAGAATTAAAGTTAAGAAACAATAGCTGATTTTTTTTTATTTTGAACTTTAAAAAACGGATTTAATTTGTATCCTTTCATATATATAATATATATATTTGCACATATCTAACTTAATCCAGTTATTTCAAATAGTAATACAAATGATAGTAGCAGTAGTAAGTAGCAAATAAAAATAATAAATATTATTCACCTGATAACACGAGAGAGAGTATAAGACGCTAGCAGAATTGTGTTTACTATGGTAACATATTGATGTACATGAGAAATAATATAAGTAAGTCATCCAAAGTTATTAGCATAAAATGATATTGTCCGTCTCATAAAATTCCAGCTTTTCATGACAAAATTAACTTTGCCAGTGTTTGTTAATCAGAAAAAAATCATGTGTTTAATGTGGGTTTGTGGACTTCTTATTTTCATCTTGATTCATAAAAAGGCATTTTATTTATTTATATTTGCACATAATATTTAACTTTATCCCCAGATGGGCTTTATATATTGGTCATGAAGTCTTTATATATTTTTTAAATATTGTTCACAGTAGATTTCTCAATCGGTAACTCTGCTGCAATCTCATAAGAGGATTGGATCTTTAGCAACAAACACATCATATATTTACAATCAATAATTGTTACTTTTCATTGTTAAATTTCAACTACATTATTCACATTGATTAATTTATAAACACAGTCAAAAAAAAAAAAAACTTTACTGATAAAAATAATAATGAATAATGAATGACCAAAATGTTTTGCACATGCGAATGTTGAATTTGTCCTCTTTGCATCAAGTGTCTTCAGTATCCAATTAAAATGATCATATGGTCAGAGATTATTTATATATTTTTAACTTTTGGAGCAATTGTGCTTCTTCATTGTTGAAACCTTCTGGCAAACAAATCAAAGAAATTGACTGGCCAGAAACGTTCAACTACTATTATAAGGATGGATGCTTCAGTAAATAATGGCAGGTGTAGAATTGAATGCAGCAGCACATGGAAATTTGGATATGCAAATATAGGGAGCAATTTTTTATTACCACACATGTGGATCAAGAGATGACATCTAGACCGATTTATGGGCTTTCAGCATGTATAGCTTGTGAGTGTTGGATGTTCCATTTGAACAGGTCAGAAAAATGTTGCACATTGAAAAACGAGATCATGTCTAGAAGGCATCATTTAGATGATTTTACAAGAAGATGGATAATGAAGAAGCTTATGGAAGAGTAATAAAATAAATTATGAATTAAATCAATTTAAACTGGGTGGGCAGAGATTAAATTATCAATTGGGCTCGTACCCCAAGGGCCAAAATAAGTTGGCAATATTGCTTCAGCAATTGGGTTTCATGTCAAATAAGTATAGAGTTTCCCCCCAGAGGATTTCAGGGAAGCGCTTCGCCCCTCCTGCCCTTTAGTTTAAAAAATAGCACCTCTCTTGCCTCTCATCCAAAAACTAGCGCCCTTCTGGTTGCTCATTCTAAAAAATAGCCCCCTTCTTGCCCCACATTTGAAAAAACACAGCCCTTCAGAGATGATGCAAACGCGCTATAGCACGTAAATTATGCAAAAAATAGCTCTTACGTGTCTCACGGAATGCGTAATTTCCTCAACAAATCGCAAAAAAAACGGCAAATTTTGTTAAAAAATCGCAAAATAACAACTAATTCCGGCAAGATTCGTGAAAAAATGGCTAATTTTGTCACAAAATCTTCGAAAAAATGGCAGATTTCCTCAAAAAATTGTGAAAAAACCGGCAAATTTTGTCGAAAAATCGCGATAAACAGAAATTTTTTTTTAAATGATTCGCGAAAAACAGATTATTTTGCCAAAAGATCCCGAAAAACAGCAACTTTCATTAAGATTTTTGATAAAATGACAGATTTCATCAAAAAATTTGCAAAAAAAAAAAACGGCAAATTTCGTCCAAAAATCGCAATAAAACAGAAAATTCTGTCAAAAAATTCGTAACAAACTGACGATTTCGTCAAAAGATCACAAAAAATGCAACTTTGTTAAAATAGCACAAAAGTTAATGCCAGAAGTGAAATTTTCTGTTTTATAAACTAATTTTCCTGTTTCAAAATTGTGTTTTTATTGCTCCAAAAGCGAATTTTCCTGATTCACAATCATTTTCGTGCAAAGAGAAAATTGTACCTGGAGCATAATTAGAATTTGATACCACCCTCTTCCAACTTTTTCTTATGACAGCTCAAAAATTACGTCTGTAGTATAAATTTGGCACCTCCTAAATTTCTGCGCCCAGGGCGACCCTCCCTCCCCCACAATGTTCTGTTCTCAATCCGTCACAAATTTGCCACTTTTTTCGCGATTTTTTTCACGAAATTTTGTCATTTTTTGCTTTTTTTTAGCAAAGTTTGCCGTTTTTTCGTGATCTTACAACAAAACCTGCTGTTTTTTTGCGATCTTTTAACAAAATCAGCTATTTTTATGCAATCTTTTAACAAAATTTCTCTTTTTTGGGGGAATTTTATTCTGGATTTTTTGACGAAATTTCTGTATTTCTACGATTTTTTGAACCGCTAAATTCTAGATTCAATCCTATAAAAGTGCCCTTAAAAATCAAAAAAGTGCCCTTTTCAGAACAGTAGCGCCCTGCCCCTTTTTAAATCTGGGGGAAACTCTGTAAGTACATAATCAAGACCATTTTATTATGCATTTACAAAAAAAAATTTGGTATAATAATGCAATAAGCAAAAATAAAAAAATATTTAATCAAAATTTAAGTATGAAATCATTAAACAATTTAAATATAAGAAAGCAATTCTCACTTTGTACTGAAATATGTAACATCTTTATAGGTACCACTGTGTTTTCCCCGTGAAGGATTATCCCATTCTATTCCTAACCAAATGCCTGCAATAAAAAAAGATTAACAATTAAATTGATGAAAACAAAAGATTACAATATTAATATTACTATACAAAGCATGATTTGCAATGATAGAAAACTTTTAAAACTTGCATTTAACAAATATTAAAATTAAACCAGAGCTGTATAACAGGCATGAAAGTGCAAAATAGGAAAAAGGGTGGAAATTTTTTCTTGTTTATACAAAAGGGCCAAATTTGTAAAATCTAGATGTATTTTAACAGTTATTGATACAGTTAAACGAAATATAATTGTATACATGATTGTTATAATTCCCCCCCCCTTTTTTGGTAAGAAAATTTTTATTATTTTATTTATTTATTTATTTTCTTTTTCTTACATCAACAATAAAAGTATTGATTCATTAAATCAAAAAAGAAAATTGAACACAAGTTTTCTAAAGGTGTAAATCCAAATATATCCGATAAACTTATATGAAGCACAGGAATTTAATTTTCCAAAATAAATACTATAATAGATGGTTTGTCTGTTTATAATTTTAACCTTTTATTACTTGTTTATTTTAATTTTCATTTAAAATATATGCATGTCAAATTGATGTTTACTCCAAAGGTATATTTATAAAAATGCATCAATGAATTTATCCGAAAGTGTTATATGACTAGAACAAAATATTCTATTTAAAAAAGAAAATCAAAGAAATTTCCCTTTCATTTTAAGATACTTTGAACTTCATTTACATGACTTTCAAATACTTATAGTAAAAGTTGATCATTGATAGGCTAAATGTTTGCCTAAATTTTTCAGATTCATTTTTTTTTATGTGAATTAGCAGTACACCTTTAGGAGACAAGTTTCACTGTATACTTTGGAAAAAATACAGCTCATCTTTATAATGAATATTTAACTATACATTATGGATTATTTACTTTACTTTTGCTTTTAATATTTTAATCATTCTAAATTATTGAAATTTTTATTTTTTTAGTTTATTACCTTATTTATTTATTCTAATATTTTACCATATTATTTGCATTCATTGTAATTTTCATTGCATTATTAATTACATTCAAATTATTGTTTAAACTAACAAATCCATGACCAGAAATTCACAAAATTCTAAAATCCACACAACCTTTGATCTCAAGCTGAGCAGATTTGTGGGAGTCTAGTATTACTCATATTTCATACTGTTATTTTGTACTGCAGGTGACGGTGCCCAGGCAGGGTTCGAACTGGAGAACCCACGGTCAGTAAGCGAGCGTCTTATCCGCCGAGCAAAAGGGTACCTCGGTCGCTTCCTGCGAGAAACTCGTTTTATTGACCGCGCGCGATGGCCGCCACAGTACTCCACCCCCAGTGAGAAGAACGTCGCGTTGACGTTGGACGAGCGATATGCACTCGTGTTGCGCTGGCGCGTGCCAGATGCGTTGTCGTGCTGCCGCCGATTGCACGTGTGCCCCTCGATGATGCGCGGCGTGGCAGGCTTTGCTTGCTGTGAGCGTTACACAGGCTTTGGTCGTGTGCTCTGAGCGTTACAGAGGCTTTCGTGCTGCGAGCGTTTCGCAGGCTTTGGATGCTGGGGGTGTTTTCAGTGCTGCAATCTGTTGGACTAGAGTGAAGGTGGTGAAGTGTGTTCGTTTGTCCGAGGTCACCAATGCAGGTGACGGTGCCCGGGCAGGGATCGAACTGGAGAACCCACGGTCAGTAAGCGAGCGTCTTATCCACCGAGCAAAAGGGTACCTCGGTCGCTTCCTGCGAGAAACTCGTTTTTGATCGGTTCTGAGACCAGAACCGTTCTAAAATTAAATAAAATTTAAGCAGAGGTTGAAAAAAAAATAAAAAATGGTGACCTGAAAAAAATATTGGCAATATGTGTGATTGCGTTATAAAGTCAGTAAAGAAGCATTTGATTAAAATATAACCTAACGTTTATTTTTCAAAAAAAACATATTCAAATTAAAATATATGTATATATGAAATAATAAACAAAGAGAAAATTATATCTGGTAAAATCAATCAAAAACAATAATTTCTGAAATTATATTATCCATAGAATTAGAGTAATACTTTAACATGATAAAAGCACTTAATTAATTTAAACGGCATGACGTAAGGTAAAGTTTAAAAGACCAGTACAGGTTTGCAAAATGAACAACTCACCATGGCATCACTGGAAAAAGCAATTCTCAAAACGGACGATGACGAACAAGTAAAGTCCAGGAATAGTTCAAAGAAAATAAAAAAACCTTGGATGTTAACACAGTTCATGGCAGCAACATATTCATCATCACATTCCCGCTATTAACTAACAGAAGTTTGTTTCAAAAAAACACTATCTTTCACTATCTAAGATAAACTGCAATTGAACCTTCCATAACTAGTATTTATGACAACAAACGGCCATTACTAGCCCACAACATCGTCAAACCACCAGCCGTCAAAACAAACCGACTGATTTAAATACCCCTCGCGATTCCAGATATCGCCAGACGACAACGCCCCTTTGCGTCTGCAGAAGTTGAGCGAAAGCGTTCCTGCTTTGCGAAAGGGAGATACGGCTACTCGTAAGTTGCGATTTGCGAAGATCGCAAATCGCGATCAAACGGAAGAAAACGACCATGAACGCACACGTAAGATGATCAAATCGAAAGTAAACAAATAAGTAACCAATTTAAACGGTGGAATATGCTATGGAACCAGGAAAACAAAATAAAAGAATTGGAGATAAGACAAAGATCGAATAGTATTGAAATAAAATAAAAACCAGTAAGTCATGCCATATTATTCCCTTACAATATGTATATGTGCTTAGGAATATGAGTGTTAAGGATATGGGTAAGGCTGACAATCGCCCCCCCCCCCTTAACACTCATACTAAAAACTAAGTAATTACCAAGTATTACCAAATAATATAAATAACATCAAAGTTCATATTGAACAACATAAGATATCAGTATATCTACTATCACACTTTGACAGTTACTAGTGAAGAACAACTCAACATTAACGTGCATAAATGCAACAAATTCACAACATCATATAACAAGGTTAATTTGAAAAATGAACAATTTTTTAACAATGTTAATAACCACACAATATGAATAACAATTTGATAGCTATACCACAACAAGATTAACAATTTTTTTTCATAGCACAAAAGTCTCTAGTTACCATAGTAACTTAAAAATTTGAAAGTCTATTTAGGTACACAAACATTTCAAGGAAAAGTTCATGAAAAATTTGTTACCGTGTTACCTCGTCACATACAAGTGACTACGATTACCGTTACATACCATAACATTCTTTAGTATGTCGACTCTTGATCCTTGCCTTGACAATACAAGATTAATATTTACATACATTTGCATAATGACACTAGAGTAGATGATTATTATACAACAGATTCATAAACATTACGAATATGAGGAATAGCAAAAACATGAATTACAATGCAAAAACACTTTGATAATGTATGAGAAATTCGTGATATGCAAAAATAGACACATTTAATGATAATAACACTAATGATCATGATCATGATAATGACTGAAAAATATGATAATGATAAGGACGGTGAGCGCTCACATAAAAACAAAAATAACAACAACAACATGCATGCTTAAACTTTTGAAATAATACACATTTGCAAATGTTTTAAGAAAACTTTAAAATGTGAAGGACACTTGTTATGCAATTTCTTAAAAGTAAAACAACCCTTTTCATATTTATATATGCAAAAAAAAAATACAGCTCAATTTTCAACACCACGAACGGGACCTATGTGACATTTCCATTTATCAAAAATAGGGACTTACAAATTAAAAAACGATGCCCGCGACAGGCCTTCCTGTGATCAGAACACTCAAGAAGGCCACTACCCCCTGCAGACCACTCTGGCTATTTACAATGGCACCCCTGCGAGACGCTTCCTGGGGCTGCTCGGGTCCCGGAGGATGAACCATCCTGAGGTCTGATCACATTCCAGCGGGAGTTAAATTGTCCGTGATGTTGGAAATGAGGGTATTGAAAAGCTTATGTATGAGAAATAGAACATATGCATATGAGACAAAACTATGAGATAACAAGAAAAACAAGTGTATAATCACATATTCAAACATTATAAAGAGAAAAATACTGAAATATACAAAAATTTCAGATTGAAAAAAAATGAAATGTGTTAAACTTCAAGGTTTAACTTAAAAAAAACTAAACAAGCATCTTAATGCTTGACCCAAGCCCAGAGGAGGGGGAGTTTTTTTTTTCACCTTATACCTCTAACATCTTTATACATTTTACTTTTTTACATTTAAATAAAACATATTTAAAACAATATAAATTACTTATAACTAAAGATCACTTCAATGAATCTTTTAAGATTAAACTTCGTTAGGGGTTTTGTAAAGATGTCTGAGAGATTAGCTTTACTAGTTACGTGTTTTACATTAAATATCTCTTGGTTTAAAAGGTCTCTGACAAAAAATAATTTAACGTCAATGTGTTTTGTTCTGTAGTTTTCTATGGGAGACTTAAGGAAATCAATGGAGGCCATATTGTCTACTAACAAGGTTGGCTTAGTTTGTGGACCTGTAAAAATGTGTTTCTCATAACATTCAGTTATGATTCTACTGAACCAAAGAAGCTCTTTAGTTGCTTCTGTTAAAGCCACAAACTCTGATTCCATGGTAGACAAGCAGACAGATTTTTGTTTAAAAGCTCTCCACATGATAGGAGATTTGTCTAACATTAAAAGTTGTCCCCCCATTGACGTCCTGTCATCACGATTGGCGGCAAAATCGGCATCAGTATATGTAATTAGATTTATGTTATGACAATGTAGCTTCAATTTGTAGTGTTTGGTGCTTTGTACATATCCCAGTAATTTTAAAAGACCATTCCAGTGGATTATGCCCGGATTACTCTGGAATTGACTGAAGATATTTACTGCATAGGATATGTCGGGGCGAGTCCTGCTTGTAAGAAAAGATAAGCAACCCAAAACACTTCGGTACGGATATTTTGACATCTCCTGGGTTTCAGTATCTGTTTGAGGGCACTGTGCTTTGGAGTACACTACTCCTTTACTTATAGGAAGTGATGTGATGGGAAAGTTATATTCCTTAAAACGTGTGCAGATATCATCAATATATTGCATTTGATGGATTGACACTACACCTTCCCCATCCTCCTCAAACTCAACCCCAAGGAGTTTACGTGTTTTCCCCAGGATTTTGATGTCAAAATGTTCAGCTAGTAATTTTAAAATCTCATTTATGTGTTTCTGATGCTTACTTAAAACAACAAAGTCATCAACATATAACAATAAAACAGCGTAATTAGAAAATGTGTAGATGCAATTACACCAATCCAGTTTGTTAAAACCAAGAGAAATTAAAACTTTATGTAATTCATAAAACCACACCCGGCCACTCTGATGGAGGCCATAAAGTGCCCTCTGGAGTTTACAGACCAAATTTTCTTTCCCTTTTATTTCGAATCCAGGAGGCTGTTTCATGTAGATGTTCTCTGAGAGAGGGGCATACAGATAGGCTCCTTTCACATCGCATTGTGTGTGAATCCATCCGAGACATGAGACAAGGGCGGCAAAGAAAAAGCGGATTAAACTAAAATTTACGACTGGTGAAAACGTCTCGTCATAGGTTTCACCCCTGACCTGTTTGTAGCCTTGGGCTACTAGTCTTGCTTTGTATCTTGCCACCTGCCCTTTATCGTCTCGTTTGATGGTGAAGACCCATCTGCAGCCTAGAGGTTCAGTGTTGGGTGGTAATGATGTTAATTCCCATACATGTCTTTTATTTATTACGTTCATTTCCTCCTGCATTGCCTGTCTCCAGAGTTCCCACTGAGGGGATTTTAAGGCTTGCTTATATGTGTTGGGTATGGAGTCTTCTAGTCATATGTTATTTTTACGTGTTTCTGATAAGGATGTGTGTGGAGGTGTGTAACTAGGACTTGAACTAGCACTGGAAGTAGATTTTACAATACCCTGGTATTTATTTTCCCCTTTGAAACTGAACATGGTTGGATCAAATTTTATACCATTAGACTGACAGTATTCCCGCACTTCTCTGAGTGATCTTAAACGTTGTGTTTCACCCATCTCATAATAATAGATGTCGGTTCTCGACTTATCAGGCCTAGTTACGGCCTTACGGAACCATACAGCATCCCTCAATGTTCTCTGGAATTCCTCGCCCTCCTCGTCACTTTCATCGTCAGATGAGTGAACGGAGGCGGGTTCAACAGCTTTTGAGGTGCCTGGCTTAGGTGTTGGAGATGGTGATCTTTCTAAAGGAAATCTGTCAGGTTGAAGGTCAGTCAAAGGGTCAATTTCTGGTTGTTCTGAACTTAAAATATATGTAGGTCCCAAGTCGCTTCCGTTGTGCTGCTCTGAAGTTGTAAAAGGGTTTGTGCCTATTGAATAACTTGGGCCTTGCTCGCTATGCCTGTGAACATTTCTTGGTACGGATTCATCCCCAAATCTAACATTTATAGTTTCTATTATTTTGTTTGTGTCGGGAATCCATACTCTGTAGCCTTTAGTTGACATTGCGTAACCCACTAAAACCCCCTTTTTGGCCTTAGGATCAAATTTTGAATTTCTTAACTGCCTAGGTACTCCTACGTATGCCACGGTACCAAAAGGGCGTAAATGTCTTATTGAGGGTTTGTTGCCACAGTAATACTCAAAGGGTGTCTTTTTCTGCGTTTTGTGACATACCCTGTTTAGTGTGTACGCGATGTATAGAACTGCTTCCGGCCAGAATTTTAAACTGAGTTTGCTTTCATTAAGAATTGAGCGTGCCCCGTCCATTATAGTTTGATTTAAACGTTCCGAGACCCCATTTTGTTCCGGAGAATACACGTTGGTAAACTCATGGTGTATCCCGTTTTCCTCAAAGTATCTTTTAAATGCTTCATTGTCAAACTCCCGCCCATTGTCGCTACGGACTTCTTTTACCTTAGTGCCTAAAAATCTTTCAGCTCTTTTTACGTGATTAGTGAACACCTTGAATACTTGTGATTTGTTACATAAGGGGTAGACTGATACTTTACGTGAGAAGTCGTCAGTTATGGTTAAAAAGTACTTCTTACCGTTTCTACCTGTTATTTGTGTCGGTCCCCACAAGTCAGTATGAAGTAATTCAAGGGGTCGTTTTGATCTTATTTGATTTATGGGACGGAAGGAAGTTCGCCTGTGTTTGTTAATTTTACATGTCTCACATTCAAAGTCTTTACTTTTAATAGGTGGTAAGCCCCTTACACCATTACATTTAACAGTATGTTCGATTAAAGTGGAGCTAATGTGTCCGAAACGTCTATGCCCTAACTTAAAGTCGTCCTTCTGGACAGTAGAGGCTTGAAAACGCACCTTTTTAGGACTTTGACTATTTTGAGTTTTAGTTTTATTTTTAGGGCTAGGATCTGGGTACAGGCAGTAAATGCCATCTTTAAGAAAAGCACGAAATAGGGTACCACTGTCACGATATGCTCTAACCCTGCCCTCACCTCCTCTGAACTTGGCACCAGTTTTATCAAGCCTAGGGCCAGATATCAAATTGTGCCTTAAACTTGGGCAATACATAACATCGCCGAAGCGAACCATTTCCCCATTTATTTTTAAGTCCACTAGACCAGTTCCTTCAATAGGAAAAGTTGCTCTGTCAACGGCAACAGCCAACTCCTCATTTTGCAAAGGTTTAAATTTTACATACAGGTTTTTATCTTTGCAAAAGTGGTGGGAGGCACCTGTGTCAAAGACCCAGGCGTCTCCACCACATTTAATATTACTAAGATTAGATTGAATGAGGTAGTTTACCTGGCTTGTTGGCTTACGTTGACGTTGGTTTCTAGCTCTATTGCGAGGCACATCTCTGCTAGGTCTGGAATTACAGGGTTGGACTCGAACTGGACTGGACACTGATGAACCTCTGGACACGGAGGAGTTCTGGAACGAGGAGTTTGAGGAGTCTCTGGAAGTGGTATGGAGGCAGGATTCGGGATTGGAAGATTGTTGAGGCAATTTACACTGTCGAAGCACATGGCCGGCTTGGCCACACCTGTGGCACCTTCCCTTGAACTTAGGCTTATATACGGACCTCTTGGGTGTGCGAGCTCGAGAAAAATGGGATTGGACCAGGTCACCTCTGTCTTCTTCACGTAATTTGATGCGGGATTCCTCGGCCACCAGCTCGGTCAGGACATCTTTAAATTTGAACTGCTGTTCGGGCCATCGCAAGATTCCCTGGACGAGATTGTCAAACTTTTTAGGGAGCCATCTCAACAACTGGAATGTCAGATAAATTTCCTTTATCGGCTCATTCATGGCAGCCAGCTGATCAGCAAGTCTCTGTAGGCGTGCAGCAAACATATCGACTGGCTCGTCAGGCTGTATTCTGCAGGACAGGAACTCGCCAAACAACTGCATGTGACGTGCACGGTTGTCAGGTTGAAAGTGGGTCTTCAGCTTTGTCCACGCTTCATGAGGGTCATCGATGTTTTCAATTATCCTCCGGAACTCATTTTCGACGTTTAGGTATACTATGGATAGTGCTGACCTGAGCCGTGCCTGATAGTCTTTTGTTGCTACTGCATCACTGGTATTCGGAGCCTCTTCGGTACCATTTACGATGCCCCAAGCATTCTTGTCGAGCAGCAGGTATTTGACATCCGCTGCCCAGGTTGCATAATTGTGAGAGTTCAATTTGTTTATGCTAACCTGTACGTTGGTCATTGCCATGCTCTTAATTAAATTTAAACAGAAAGGAAAAGAAATTTTTTTTCAAAAAAAAAACGTACTCTAAAACAGTCGAATAGTACGACAAAAAAAATTTTTACCAAAAAACCTTTCTATTTTATACTAGAATAATTAGATATGATTATAAATTAAAATACAAATGCTATTGCGGCCCCCCCCACTAGAAATCGCTTGGAGGTCTAATGGCCGCATGCTACCACTAATTTAAGATATTGCCAACGAAGGTTATGGCCACCATAACAGGTTAAAAAGCGTAGTCGCTTTGGCCCATAACCCGTGATCGGTTCTGAGGCCAGAACCGTAGGGGTGATTCTGGATGAAATTTTTTTTTCGGAAATTCGCATCGCATTTTCGGAAATGGGCGGGGGGAGGGGGGGTCGTGAGTCCCCCCCCCTCCAGCGATCTTCGGACAAAATCGGCGTTTTCCCGCTATCTTCAGACGAAATCAGCAATATTTTAGCAAAATCGGCAAGATATTGCGATTTTTTGCCTAAATTGGCGGTTTTTCCGCGATCTTTTGACGAAATCGACGTTTTCCCATGTTTTTTTTAAGTGAAATCGGCGTTTTTTCGACGATCTTAAGACAAAATTGCTTTTTTACGCGATTTTTTCTCGAAAACGGCGTTTTATTCCCGCGATCTTTTGACGAAATCGGCGTTTTTTCCGTGATATTTTGATGAAATCGGCGTATTTTTTCAAATATTCTTTTGACAAAATATTGTAAAGCGATCTTTTATCGAAAACGGCGTTTTTTCCCGCGATGTTTTAAAGAAATCGGCGTTATATCCGCAATCTTTAGACTAAATCGGCGTTTTCCCGCCGTCTTCAGAAGAAATCAGCGTTTTATCTGCGATATTTGGTGAAATTGCCGTTTTTTCCGCGATCCGCACAGGAAATTCACGTTTTTCGTCGATCTTTTGACAAAGTTCGTTTACAAAAACACTGACGAAATCGTCGTTCTTCCACGAAATATTGACGAAATGTATGCTATTTCGGCGATCCTATCAGGAAATTTGCATTTCTACGCAATTGTTTTTTCCGCGGGCAAAACCGTACAAGTTGGCAACTATGCGGAACTGATAACCCAATTTCAAATTTTCGGAAGAGCATGCCTTAAATTTTCGGAAATTTCGGAATTTTCGGACGAGAATCATCCCTACAGAACCGTTCTAAAATTAAATAAAATTTAAGCAGAGGTTGAAAAAAAATAAAAAATGGTGACCTGAAAAAAATATTGGCAATATGTGTGATTGCGTTATAAAGTCAGTAAAGAAGCATTTGATTAAAATATAACCTAACGTTTATTTTTCAAAAAAAACATATTCAAATTAAAATATATGTATATATGAAATAATAAACAAAGAGAAAATTATATCTGGTAAAATCAATCAAAAACAATAATTTCTGAAATTATATTATCCATAGAATTAGAGTAATACTTTAACATGATAAAAGCACTTAATTAATTTAAACGGCATGACGTAAGGTAAAGTTTAAAAGACCAGTACAGGTTTGCAAAACGAACAACTCACCATGGCATCACTGGAAAAAGCAATTCTCAAAACGGACGATGACGAACAAGTAAAGTCCAGGAATAGTTCAAAGAAAATAAAAAAACCTTGGATGTTAACACAGTTCATGGCAGCAACATATTCATCATCACATTCCCGCTATTAACTAACAGAAGTTTGTTTCAAAAAAACACTATCTTTCACTATCTAAGATAAACTGCAATTGAACCTTCCATAACTAGTATTTATGACAACAAACGGCCATTACTAGCCCACAACATCGTCAAACCACCAGCCGTCAAAACAAACCGACTGATTTAAATACCCCTCGCGATTCCAGATATCGCCAGACGACAACGCCCCTTTGCGTCTGCAGAAGTTGAGCGAAAGCGTTCCTGCTTTGCGAAAGGGAGATACGGCTACTCGTAAGTTGCGATTTGCGAAGATCGCAAATCGCGATCAAACGGAAGAAAACGACCATGAACGCACATGTAAGATGATCAAATCGAAAGTAAACAAATAAGTAACCAATTTAAACGGTGGAATATGCTATGGAACCAGGAAAACAAAATAAAAGAATTGGAGATAAGACAAAGATCGAATAGTATTGAAATAAAATAAAAACCAGTAAGTCATGCCATATTATTCCCTTACAATATGTATATGTGCTTAGGAATATGAGTGTTAAGGATATGGGTAAGGCTGACAGTTTTATTGACTGCGCACGATGGCCGCCACAGTACTATTCTCAACACTTACAAGGAAATGTTGCAAAATATGGAAAAAAAACCCTTATCCAGAATATCTCAAGTCCCAAGCATTCTTGATAACCAATCCTACACTGCAGTAATTTTTATTTTATTTAATCAAGGAATGTCTAAAATTAAACAAAATTAAGATTCATATATTTAAATAACGATAGGTATTTTTAATTGAAAAATAAACAACCTAGAAAATAAACAACAACAAGAAAGGTGTATATCACTAATTACAATAAGGTAATATTCTTGTACGTTTTGGGCTATGTGAATAATGGCACCTTTTATTGTGTGTCACCTGCTTACTGAAAGGATGAACAAGCCTGAATTCTATGTAAACTGTGAAAAAGGCCACATAAAAATGACATCTGTAGAACATATACACAAAAACCTAATCAGCAACTGTGTGTACTAAATTCTAATTAAATACGGCATTTGATAAAATTTCATGGTTTTTTTTCTGAGATAAAAATGGCTACAAAAAGAGAGATTTTTTTTTTTTTTTTTTTTTTTTTTTTTTTTTTTTTTCAGGTCAATCTGAAACATATCCATCAAAAAATGGAAATTATTTTCAAGATTTTAATATGTTTCTTCCTGATAAACGGCTCTGACCATATAAACTGAGCTCACCCAATCTTGTTCAAACACTGTGGACTGTAAACCTTTTTGTTGTTAGGAAGGAAGTATTATTATTTGTGCTGTCTTAGTATTGGCAACAATTGTTTAAAAAATCACCACAAAATACAAAATAAATCTCTCGTTCATTTTTTTTTTTTTTTTTTTTTTTTTAACTGTTTGACAATATTATTACTTGGGTATTTTAAATGTGATGTAATTTTTCCTATTTACTGCTTTTTTCTAAGGACTTAACACCTTCAAATAAAAAAATTATTCAAAAATAAATACCATCTTGTCCTTTGACTGGTCCAATATAAAGGACGGTTCCATATTCACCATCACAGGATATTCTAGAACCTATTTCTAAATTTGATGAGCCCATTAAAAACTAGAAAATGAAAAAAACATTAAACAATTATTTTATATGAAATCAATCTTTAAAAAAAAAAAAACAGTGAAAAAAAAAAAAAAGAGTTAAAATTGAAACAGAAAAACTTTATCTTTGTATACTTCTATCTACAGTTTAAAAAAAAATCACAAAACACAATGATAGTTTTATATTTACTTTAAAATTTCATTACTTATGTATTATCTAGGTGAGGAAGATCGAAGATGCATCGACAACAGCAGCCCAATAATACCGATTAAAGTAGCCTTAACATCAATTTACTTAGTTACTGCTGTTAGAGTATAGCTGTTAAACAGAAATTTTTTGAGTGCTACAGTAGACTCCCTCAAATTCTGCACAGCTGGACCAGAGGTTGTGCGGATTTTAGAATTTTGCAGATTTCTGGTCATTGCTTTGTTTACATTTTTTAAAAAGTAATTTGAATGTAATTAATTATGAAATCAAAAGTATAATGAATGCTTACAATACAATAAAATATTAAAATAAGTAATAAACTAAAATAATAAAAATTTAGATATTTTTTAAAATGATTTAAATATTTAAAGCAAAGATCAGGTTAATAATCAATAATGTATGATTAAATAGTCATTATAAAGATGAAATGTATTTTTCTTAAATTATTCATTGAAATTTGCCTCATAAAGATATATTACTAATTCACATCAAAATCATAAAATAAGGAAGTTATATTTTAGATTTAGTTAGACATTATAGTCGAAAAAGCTCGATTAATACATAAATATATTTGTTAAGATTTTGATTACCAGTGATATCATCAATATCTTAAATTTTTGCAGAAATTAATTTATTCTTCATCCTTCATGAAAAAACATGGATTGAGTAATATTAACAAAAAATACAAATTAAAATACATATGGAATTGATATAAAATTAAAAATGTCAAATTTTATCTCAATATCTGAACTGAATTTTTCATTGTTTACATCCATAAAGTAGGTACGGATTTGAGGGAGTCTACTGTATACAGCAAAACTGAAAAGCATGACACCAAAAAATATGTGAAAAACTTCCATAATTGCAAAATATTTGTGATTATCCTTATTGGTTTCTGCCAATTAGTCAAAGGATTGAATAAAAAAATTAAATTGTGAATGAATGCATGTATTATATTGCAATGTAAAATATACTTAAGGACACCATAGGACAGTTATAATAAAACTATACAATTTTATAAATAAAAGGGTACCTTTGATATATATACATATTTTTTTTAAATCAAAATGCATTATTTATGCATGAATTCCCTTTTAAATATTGCAGAATGATCATTTAAATTGTTTTTCATAGACAAAAATTACAAAAATATTAAATTAGATATGTCTTGTAAGAGGAGTTTCATTTGTAAATACAGTAGACTCCCTTAAATCCGCACTCCTAAAATCCATAACTCTCTAAAATCCACAACTCTCTAAAATCCGCACATAATTTACGGATGTAAACAATGAAACATCCAGTTCATATGTAGGGACAAAATTCTACTTTTTAAATTTTACATCAATTCCATATATATTTTAATTTGTAATTATCATTTATATTACTGAATTCATGTGTTTTCATGAAGGAAGAATAAATTTATTTCTAAAATATACAAGATATTGCTGTTATTACTGGTAATCGTTATCTTGTTACCAAATATATTTATGTATTAACCTAAACATTTTTGGTTATTAATTCTGGCTAAACCTGAAATAAAACTTCCTTATTTTATGATTTTGATGTGAATTACTAATGTATCTTTATAAAACAAATTTCATGTGAAAAATGCATCTTATCATTATAATAAATATTTAGTCATACATTATTTATTAACTTGACCTTTGCAATAAATATTTTAATCATGTTAAAAACTGTCTAAATTTTTATTATTTTAGTTTATTACTTATTTTAATATTTTATTATACTGTAAGCCTTTATAATAGTTTCAATTTCATTGTTAATTACATTCAAATTACTTTTTTAAAAATGTAAACAAAGCAATGACCTGAAATCCGCAAAATTCTAAAATCTGCAAAACCTCTGGTCCCAAGCTGTGCGGATTTGAGGGAGTCTACTGTAGTATCTTCTTTACATGAGATTCTATAAAATTTTTGCAACAATGCAGTGCAGATATTTTGCTTTTGGCATGATACCAGGAGAAAATAAAAGGTAAAAATGAGAGCAGAAATGAAAAAAAAAAAAAAGGCAAGAAATATTTTAAAGTAATGGAAAAATTGGAATAAAAAAGAGAAAAAAATAAAAGCATCAAAGACACAAAAAGCATAACAGACTTTTTGCATAAAAATCACTGAAGCCTAATAACTGGAAGGCTGTAGCACAGACAATCATCTCATTGAATTCATGGATTAATTAAATCTCGATTTGCATATTAAAACACAATCGGTCTGCCAAGTCATATCTAGGTAGAAAACACCTAAAAACCCAATTTTAACAATTGACTCATAAGTTTACTATTGTGGTTTCCTGCACCAAAACATATGAAAGCATGGAGGATTGGGACTCGGGAGTAGGAAAACATAATGGTAATCCTATGAGTCAATGGTTACAATCAGGTTACAGCTGTTTTCCACCAAAATATGACTCAACAGACCAATTACATTTAAATATCGAATTAAGATTTAACTAATCCTAAAATTCCACCTATGAACTCAATGAGATGATGTCTGTGCTGCCGTCTTCAGGTCTATAAAAATAATATCAGGAGATTTGAAACCCCTGATACCATTTTTGCACCACACTTTTCAAGTACTCTCATGGTTCAAAAACTTTAATCTAAGCTAGTATTTCTCAAACTGCAGCCCACTGCAAGTGGTTCTAGCAATTTTTGGTTCTATAAAAGGTAGAACAGCTCGAAAATTCTATGGAAAACACCTAATGTAGATTATACCATTTTCTTGAGAACTACCGTAAAATGGGGTGAATAAGAACAGTGGGGTGAATAGGAACGAAACTTCCCGGTCATACAAATAAATTCATTATAAATATATGTGATAATATTTTTGGTTGCCAATTTTTTTATAAGAAGGTTATAACATTATAAGTTCGGAAATTCAGCTTTGACATGTTGGCACCACTACTGGGGTATATAAAAAATTTCAAGAGGATTCTCAAAAACCTCATTTTTTTCAGAGTCTTCAAAACTTTGTATGTAACTACAGTATTTTTCGTATTCTAAACCTACGGGAGGGAATTTTTAATTAATGATAGACCTGTAAACGTTATGCTATTTTATAGGTGTAAATTAACGGTCGCCACTCGCCACATGGCGATTAAAGTTGTAAAAGTGGCGATTAAAAATCGGCTATCGATCGCCACCCTTGTCGCCACTCGGCGATTAAAAAATCTTATTAATTTGCTTTGTGAAATACAACCTTTTTCATGGATATATGCATGTCTACTTTGTTTGCATCTAATTAGAGAATTGGTTCTGTAAATTAAAAATTGGCCATCGATCGCCACCGTAGTCGCCATTCGGCGATTGAAAAATCTTATTAATTTGCTTTATGAAACACAATTTTTTTCATGGATATATTCATCTTTACTTTGTTTGCATCTAAGTAGTGAATTGGTTAATTCTTTAAATTAAAAATCGGCCATCGATCGCCACCCCAGTCGCCACTCGGCGATTAAAAAATCTTATTAATTTGCTTTGTGAAATACAACCTTTTTCATGGATATATGCATGTCTACTTTGTTTGCATCTAATTAGAGAATTGGTTAATTCTGTAAATTAAAAATTGGCCATCGATCGCCACCGTAGTCGCCATTCGGCGATTGAAAAATCTTATTAATTTGCTTTATGAAATACAAATTTTTTCATGGAAATATTCATCTTTACTTTGTTTGCAGCTAAGTAGTGAATTGGTTAATTCTTTAAATTAAAAATCGGCCATCGATCGCCACCCTAGTCGCCACTCGGAGATTAAAAAATCTTATTAATTTACTTTGTGAAATACAGCTTTTTTCATAAATACAGTAAAACCTCCATAACGGACACTTCCGAATAGCGGACGCCTTTATTTAACGGACGGTTTTCCAATCCCCACTCCCAAAACTTAAATTTTTGTATGTTTAACCTCTGAATAACGGACATTCGGAATAGCGGACACTTTATTTGGCGATAAAGGATGAAAAAGTATTTTCTAAATAGAAAAAAAATGAAAAAAGTAAAAAAGCCTCTGAATTTAGCAGGACAACGTGTTACAAATTTTGTGATCACAGTTACATGTTGATAAAGAGCTAAGGGAAATCCCCCTAACGTTCAGTGCTAAATTCAGGGGGTTGCCCGGGAGAAATAATCTTCTAGACTATTGAAATGTCATCCAAGAATATTTTGAGATTTTATTCTTTTGAAGATCAAAAAGTGCAATCAATTCCTCCTTGTCCAGAACTCTACAATGTCCAACAACATCACACAGGAAAAGAAATTACATGTAATCGCAAGTAAAAATAAACTTTTGTAACAGATTTTTTTCACAATAATGTAATAAACAGTGGATAAAAGTGTGCACAATTTTATTTCAATTTTATTGCTTAAAAAATAATTTTAATTTATGATTAATTATATAATAGATGTTTTAGGACATATAAAAGTAAATTAATGAAACATTAAGCATTTCTGTGCGGTTTTTGAATCTCTGAGGTTTTCCCAATAGCGGACACCTCCGAATAGCGGACAATTTCTGCATTCTGGAGGTGTCCGTTATTTAGAGGTTTTACTGTATATGCATCTCTTCTTTGTTTGCATCTAATTGGTTAATTCTTTCTTTCTATCGGATGCAAGCATATTTAGCAACTTTGTTGTATTTTCTATATTTTGGCTTTTTTACCATGAACTCTTTATTTGGATTATGTTTTCAAGAAACAGTTTTTTTCTACAAAACATAGTCATCAATTTTAATTCCACATGCATTTTAAATAAATTATACCATTTTTACCTCTGGATGCAAGGAGATTTTAAGGACATTGCTGTATCTTAAATCTTTCACTTTTGCCATATGCTCAATAATTGTACCATTAATAGTTGGCTGGTACAATTTTTTTTTTAAATTTATGATTAAAGTTTATGTAGGTGTCAAGAAAGATTGAAACATTATAGCCAATTACTTTAAAAATATCATACAAAATTAGCACTCGCCACTTAGGCGAGTAATACTGCTAATTTAGCATCTGACTTTACTGTTACCAAGCAGACTTCCTCCTCCTCACCGACACATTGGCACTCTCTGATTTTGCCTTAATAAGACATCCGGAGTTTTGAAATCTCAGCCAAAGCAAAGAGTATTTATATTTATCTGTACACACGCCAAACTTAATAATTACCACCAATTTTAAGTAAGAATAAAATATCTAAGAAAGATGTGAAATTATTTTTAAACTTAAAATTTAAAAATACAATTTCCTTGTTTGTTTTATACAATGCATTAATATATATTTAAATATAGTTTATCACTTATAATTTTATCTGCAGTATTAATCACCAATTCATATTTTTCCATGCAGTGGAATGACAGTTTTATTTTTAACCAAATATGCGTTACTTTGTAACTCACTAGCCACTAAATAAATAAAAAAAAGCCATTTTGACCTATTTTTAAAAAGTGGCTACTAACTTTTAAAAAGTGGCCACTAAAGAAACTAGGTCTACCGGCCACTGGCTACTAATAAAATTTCCCAGTTTTCACCTATATGCTATTTTAAATTCTACTTATTTCTAAACTACATAATGAAAAAAAGAAAAATTGCTTGTAACATCAGAGGTTTAAGATTCACGGGGTGAATCAGAACACGTTTTCTCTCATGGTTTATTTTTCTATACAGAAATAGTTTCATGTAATATATGAAAACATACGTATGAGTATGTATTGTAACAATATTTTGTTTGTTCTAATTACTTGAAGAGCTGAAAGGTGTCAAGCAATTACTTTGTTAAACAAAAAAGTCAATGCCTATTCCAACAGACATGGAACACACAATAAAAGAATTTAGAAATAGCAAACTAGTTAGAAAAACTGTACAGAATTAATCTCTGGCATCCACAACATTACACAAAAATCTCAAAATGAAAAACCAATTATAAAAGAGAGGGATGCAAACATTACTAAGGGCTGGGGATGAGGGCGTATTGTAGATCGTATTAATACATGCAGTGATTGGGGCTACTCAATAGATTTACTTACCCAATGACTACTAGTAAAGGGTAACACAGAACAGGGCTGAATTTGTATTAAATTCTACTTCTGCAATTTGAATATATTTTTTTTAAATAAATTTTAATTTTTCTTGATTTCAAAGTTGTTTTCTAATTTTTAAAAAGACATGTCTTTACTTGTATATAAAATAAAGGCTTGGTTTCATAGTAACTGCATGTTCCTAGTCCTCCCTTATCATTATTACATGTTTTCATTAACCTCATTAAAGTTTGAATAGGAATAAATAAAGATTATAACATTTGTTCTGATTCACCCCTATCTGCAGGGTGAATCGGAACACCATTAAAAAAATAGATAATATATATATAAACATTAAAAATGTTTCGTTTTTATTTAAAAAGCACAGAACAAAACAAGACCGAAGTTTCTAGTAGAAAACTAAAAAAACTAAAAAATCGATTGTTGCTTTTTTTTAACGTTAAAGTTGAAAAATGTTCTGATTCACCCCATTTCACGGTACTGAAATAATTTCAATATTCATAACTGTATCTTGTTTATTTTGTTTTTCTAGACTATATATATATATGTAATAATAAAAATGTTTCGCAATTTTCTGGTTTCGATTTTGTTCCAAATACTTATAAAAATCTACTTTTACTTATATTTCAGTAATATTCTAAATTTTAATTATCATCTAAATTTCCTCTTTTTCCTTAATTTGATGTAATATAATATTTATTTTCCTAAAAAGAACTCAATTGTATTATTAAACTTTCAATCTATTTCTTTTTTTTTAGAACTATTAATTGATTTTATTATTTCCTTTCTCCTTTTTAGAATAAAAAATACTCTTTCAGAAGTTTTATTTTTAATATTTTATTAAATATCATCTGTTTTCCCATAATCCTTTTCGATCTGTCGGCCTGTGCACTTCTTTTAAATTTGGCAAACTTTCGCGACTTGAAAATAGTTCAGACGTGATACCCTACTTTCTAGCCAATAACATAATTGGATCTGCCCTGTCTCTACCCATTGACGCCTGCTCATTGATGTTTGGCCCATATGCTGTAATATTCTGCACCTTAAAATGTGCTGGCACTGGCTTAGAGTTCAGAATTCGTCTGATTTTTCAACTGCTAAAACAAACCACATGACAGAAGTATTAAAATAGAATGTTTTTGTTATTTTGTTTCTAAGAAGATGCGAAGTTTGATCATTCAATTGTTCATTAGTGGCGGACTTAGTGAGATCCGGTCGCGAAGTGGAGTAGCTTGCTGAACTTATACAACAATAAAGTATTCATAGCTTTACCTCTTGATTTATTTGGAGAAACTACCTTTCGTTTAATTTCCGTTTGCAATATTTCTCCAGCCATGAAATCTATAGGAAATTCATCTGTGATAAATAAATTTCATATCATCAATTGACATCATTCGTATCATCATTTTCGTTTTGTCATATCATCATCTGTCCCTCTGCGATAACAGGATTTTCGTCTCATATATATATTTTTAGTAACATCAGCTTCAAAAAATCCTGTTTGTGAAATTGTTTAACTATTGCACTTGTTTGCACTTTTCTATTATATAACACTATTCCATGCTAAGTACAAATAATGGTGAAAAAGCTGACAAAAATAAATAAAACTCTAATAAATTGTTTAATCACTATGCAATAACCAGAAACCTTAGATTTTTAGAAATCGCACATAGCAACATGTAGTTCACAGAACATTCTGACATGAATATGGTCCCACTAACACAAAATTTGAGAAATACTGTTTAAAGGTAAGCTGAACAAGAGTTCAGTTGGCAACAGTGCTAAGTATTTCTCCAAGAAGGGAGTCAAAAAATCCATGTTCATTTTGTATTTGGATCCCATGAGCTTCTTGATGGCTTAAACAAACAATGCATAACCAAAACAAAATACAATGGTACAGATTTCACAGGTGCACCAGGGTATTTTTTTTTTTTTTTTTTTTTTTTTTTTTTATGGCAAAATGGCAATTTTTGTCTTTGCTCAGCAAACTGGGTTGGCAAGATTTTGTTTTGTATGAATGATTTTCATTTCATAGACCAAATAGTGTGAGTCAAAACTCTCCTCTGGTAATAATAGCTTTGTATTTTACAATAAATAAAATATTGTAAGCGTTTTGTAATAAAATAGTTTGTGTGTATTATAATAAAATTTGTGTGTGTGTATTTCATATTAAATAAAACTATTTCATAAGGAAATAAAACTAACATGCTGTTAACAGGTTAGATTAAATAGGCATTTCAAAAACGGGACCTTTTTCGTAAAATAGAGTTAAAAAAAATCGCGCCAACCCCAGTCTGTGACATCTGTTCCAATACATTCATTAAAAATAATTTAAAAAGGATGTATTTTCTTTGTAACTTTGCTTAAATATAAAGCCATAATTTAGATTTATTTTAGCTAATTTCACAAAAATAAAAGAGGAAACAAAAATGAAACAAAAATGATTCAATAACATCTATATTTACAATTTGAAACAGGATATATACGGTGCTGAATCTCAAATTTACCTTTAACGATTCTGAAATGTTAAAATCGTAGAACAGACTGTAAAATTTATAAAATTATAAAGATAAACAGCATATTATATAAAATAAATCACGTTTTCTCACCGATACATACGTCTGCTCTTATATTTATTTTTTGTTTACTGTTTGTTTCCGCTGAATCCTGAATGGTTTGGGTTTGGTTGCTGATTCGTTCAACGTCTAAGAATTGTTGTGATTTGCGAAGTTTTCGCATAAAGTACTTTTATATGAGAGTGGCGATGTCCCTCATCCCAGTGCTACACGAGTGGCAATACCCGCGCCTCTGTGGGTAGATACCCTCCGAAAAAGTCTGTTTATTGTACAAGGGGGAAACAATGTTAAAATATTCTTCAGCATTAAGCAGTTTCATGCAACACTTTCCTAGCTTATTATTAAATGCCATTGACTTAGTTTTAATTTAGTTCCGTTTATGTAAATTATCTTTCATGAAAAAGAATATAATTCTACACTGTTAAAAATACCTGAAAAACTATTTCTGTTAATAAAGACTCTCCATTTTCTGACGAATAAGAACGCTTCATTTTTTTTTTTTTTTTTTTTTTTTATGTAGCGTTCTTATTGGACAGAAAATAGATAGTCTTTAAAACAGAGGTAATTTGCAGGATATTTTTAAGTTTACGTATTATATCTTATTTATAAATGTATTATTTTGAAATACCTATTTTATCAAAGAGTTTGAAAAGAAAGCATGACTTTTTGTTGAGCGTTTAACAATGTATTAATGATGTGCGATAAAATGATGTAAATCTTTATAAAACGTTTGTCCATATTTTTATTTATTTGTTTATTTTAGGCTGTAGCAAATTCGATATTAACTCCACATATCGTAAGATATTTACTGAAGCATGAATTTGAAAAGACTATTTATTAAACAAACTTACAAAAGATTTTCTAAAGAGGGCGGAGCTTCTACTTTTTTAACAATACAATTTTTCAAAATAATATCTTGAACTAGAAAGCACTTCTTATTCTTAAAACGCTGAAATGATTAAACACCACCAGAATTTAAGAACAATTTTATTTCAAAATAGATATATGCTTTTCTTCACGTGCTAGATAAAATAAAAATTTTCATTTCAAAATTGGCGATTCAAGCGCTCGAATACGCCATCTGGTGGAGAAAAGATATAACTTCTCCATTCAGGATAACGCCGTGTAAGCTCATTGCATTACATGCATTTTAAATTTGTTCAGAATAATTATTCTTTTGCACAATTTCCCATTTCCTGTGACATTTGTGTTCTGTCTTATATGACAAAGTAAATATTATGCGAATTTGAATATCTAAAACTTTTAAAAACATTTATAGTAAAGAATTGTTTCAATGGGACTTTTACACTTTAATATTAGTTAAAGGGAAATTAAAGGGACAGTTATCCTGTATCGAAGGCTGCGAGCAGCGCCTCTATAGGCCGTTTTAGTTCCCAATTCTGGTGTCCCCACTGCTCTTCAACGGTTTAAATTCCTTCGAAGTTAAGTAATAAATGCAACAACAAAAACTAAATCATGATTACAGATAAACTCACTTTAACAGTTATATCTGGCCGATTTTGATGCGTTTTTAATTAATTTTTTTATTTAACAACTGATTTTATCAGAATCGTGTTAAAGTGGCAATAAAAAAAAAATTCTATACTCAATAACGCGAAATTTTCAGATTCATTTTTAAAAGAAAAAAAACATGAAACTTGCTGACATATTTGAAGAAATTTATAAGCTACCTGTGTTTTTATTTTTAGTTAAATTTATTAGAACTTGATTTATAAACAATATTTTCTCAGTAGGAGAATATTTTTAGTTTCTAACATAGTCGTTTTGAAAAATTCAATTCAAAATGCCCACTTTAACATAATTTTTTAAAATATATTCTGCCTCCATCAAAAAATCTATTTTATCTAAAAATATGGCTTATATATTGTAAAACATGCCTCAATGGAATTTAATCTAGATAAATACAAGAAAAAAGTATGTGTTATACGAATTTTTGATTTTTAACTATTTTTCATATAGTTATATAGAATAAATTTTTATGAAAAATTTAGATTCAAGGAATAATTGATTCAAAATTTTTTCATTTATGATGATAATAGATATTCTGATGGAATTAGTATATAAGAAATTTCCAGACCTTTTCAAATACTTAAACAGTTCTCTGACATTTCCCTAAATTTTCGAATACCCTGACTTTTTTCTATTTTCCAGGTTTTGTCTAACTCACAGAAATTATGTATAACTATTTAAAACATGCATTAATTAAAAACAGTTTTGTCTTTTAATCAAACATGCAGACAAATTTATAAGAAAAAAATAAAGAAAAAAACGTGGATAATGGACTTGCCTTAAAATAATTCATAATATTGATTAAAATAATAAAAAGCAATTGCTGTAAAACGTATTAAAATGAACTTGTATATAACAGAATCCTTCCTTAGAGAAAAAAATGTTATGGTTGTAATGAAAAAAAAAATGCAATATAATTATTAACCTAGATAAAAACTTGTCTAAACAGGATAAACTTGTCAGTCCCATCTGATTCTGTCTTATCAGGTTTTTTCATATAAAGGATACGGTACGAACTTTGAGAAAACCTGTTTAAAATAAAAATTTTCCAATTCTTTTCGATTCCATCTTAGCAAGTTTTATTAATCTCAGTGTCCTGCTCCCCTTACAAAATAGGTGTAAATATGCCACAGGAGAAAGCTATAATCTTTTTTCTTTTTCATAGATAAACACCTGCAATACTTTTAGGTTTCAATCACATTTAATATGGAACGAAATATTTTTAAACATACGAAAGGATAGTTAAGCTTTGTTAGTACGAAAAAATAACATTTTCAATATTCTTTTATTAAAATATTCATTAAAAAAAAAAGTAATAATTCTCAACATTACAATACAATGTTAAACTTTAGACTCATATGTTTCCAAAACAATCCATATATTATTTAAACTGGAATAATTATTTTGGATTTATCACATTAATAAATCGAATGAAAAATAAATTATTCTTGAGTATGAGGACCTAAAAACAAATTCTAAAACAAATCTCCTATATTAAATTGAAATTAACTTACAAGGAAGGTCTCCTTATTGGGCATACACAGAATATCTAAAAAAAAAAAAATTAAATTACTTATGTATGTAATAACAGATTAGTCGAATTTAGAGGTGGGATTACAATCAGGTGGATCCAATCTAGATGAAATTCTTTATCACATCAGTCACAGTTAAATACAGATTGCTTCAACATATTTTAATACAAATATTTTATAAAACTATCTCTCATCGCAAAGCGTTGAGCCTTCATTTTGGTGACAGAGGCTCGGAGGAGCCCAGAAAGCACAGTCCAGCATGGGATGAGTTTCTCCATGTGACATCGTCACCAGTCTACAATCACCCACGGACATTCACTGTCCAACACATGCTCCACATCCTGTGCCCAAGAGTCTGTAGTTAGGCCGAAGCAACAAACTCCACCCAGCTCAAGGAGATGAGCCTTAGATCAAGAATGACTAGATAACGGATCCCTTTGTTCTCTTCGGGGATTTTTAAAGCATCGAACACCGAGATTTCATCGCCAAAAGGGTGTCTTTTTTCTTTTAGCGGCGATCCCTTCTTGGTAATTTTCTGTTTTCATTCTCATAATAAAAGAAATGTAACACAGCCAAAATATGTCTTGATGGCTGGTAGGATCGGTGGGAAAAACCAGTTTGGCATGCATTCATCCCACCATTGCATGATGGTGGGGAGGTGGGTCAATGCTTCAAGAAAAGATTGCTGAGTCCAGTTATATGAGAAGTCTATGAGCTGAGCGATTCTTTTTCTTGGTTCTCCCCCCGGTTAACCACAACGATATGCAGAAACCGGACACCTATGGAGGTGTTGGGCCCATGAGCCACTGGATCCCCAAAGGGAAGTTGCTTTACTGAGTCACTCTAAGATCTACTATAGCAGTAAAGACATTTATAGAGTGTAACCGATATGAAAAGCAGGTACTGGTAGCAACCCCAGAAAGCTCTGCCTGGACGGCATAGACACCACTTTGCTAGGAGGAATAAATATTCGATAAACTAAACTAACAAATGTTCAATTCAAAATCAAAGATACATAAACAAACATCTAATCAATTTTACAGCATTCAGCACAGAGTTTCAGTGAAGCCAGCATTTGAAAATCTTGCATTGCAAGGAAGTATAGCAAAAAGGTAGACTAAATTATTTGCACAACAAGTTTATAAAGAGTACAAGACTTAAAGAGCAAAATTTGATTTTCATGGCACTGCAATTTCAAATCCTCAGTTTTAAAATATTTTTTTTCTTGGAATTCTAAAATTTTTGTAACTTGCAAATTGAATTAGAAGAAAGTTAAACATAAAGAAAAAACATTTTAGTGATTTGGGATTTATGGACGTTAATTGGAGAATTGAAATGCACGGTCATTCTCAAAATAAATTTTATTTTTAGAAGAAAAATCAATAATGAAATAAACAGCTAGAACAATGAAAATTGGGTACACTGTGATTCAAAATTATTGGGTGGGTTTGGGACTTACAGGCCCATATAAGTTGGCGCCACTGAATACAGCTTTAATTTCACTATGGAAAATTATCTGGTACAATAATTACAGATTTATAGGTAAATTGTGTATTGATATTTTTTAATGGAAATACATGATAGAGATTAGAATGAAATGCTTAAAAAAATATAAAGAGGTAATAAGTGAGTCAAATGAGATACAGTTTTCCATCAATTTAAATTTGAAAGTAAATTTATTTAAGAGTAAAAATTGAGCACAGTTTTCATTCAATTTAAATTTGAAAGTAAAGTTATTTAAGAGTAAAAATTGAAATGATGCAATGATTTGAAATTTAAAAAATTGCAAAAAGTCATTTCATCATGAAATGTAGCCATTCGCAAAATGACATCAGTGCTACGCACAGACACATTTGTTCATTATAATATAGATAGATATGTTCCGCATAGTAAAATGCAAAAATAAAGAAATGACAGCATATGCATTTTTTCAAAGAAAGTTTCTTCCAAAGTTAATTCTACGACAAATTAAAAATTCGTTTTATAAATTAAACTACAAAAAGATTGCCTGACATCACTTCGACGTGCAAAGATGACATATTTTCAATGTAACATGTGTACCTTGATTTTTATACATAATGCCAAACCAAATATTCAATTGAATTTTAAACCTTAGATACCGGTGAATTATATAATATCATTTTGTCATTTACATCTTTCTTTATCAATTTTGGATCAATCTTCTATGTAAAAAATGTGTATAATATTTTTTCTTTTCTGAAAACATATTTGGAAAATGAAAATGGTGCTACAAATAAAGTAAAAAATTACATAAAACAATATAATTATTCCAAATAGAAAGAAAAATTAAATTTGTTTTGCATTTTCCTTTTGGTAAAATGATCGGCAACAAAAAAGAACTAAAAAAAAATCCTCTGTTGTCATAAGTTTAGCTGAAATTACTAAAATATTACATTAAGCAAATTATGTTATTTTAATAAAATTACAATAGAATGTCTTAAAGAATAGCAAGAAAATTTTATTACAGTTAAGAAGCTTTCGGACAAAAATTTGAGAAACTTGATATTATTTTAAGCCTGGAATTATTGCCTAGATCATCTTTGCTTGTTTGTCTAACTCAGTGGAGAAAATTCAACCTGGAGAGAATTAGCAAGTTCTGTAAGGTAAATTGCTGTATTTTGAACAAATACTTCCAATCTGATGATGCATACTACATGTTACTGAGCTTTTCCATAAAGACGGGCTAGCTTTTAAAACATTGTGTTTAATCAATGTAAGATTTCAATTATGTTACTTTCAAAAGTGAAGCATTTCCACCTGTAAAGAATTTGAAAGTCAAAGTAAAAATGATGCATTTTTACAAAACATATCTAAATTTTAAGACTTTAAACACACATTTATATATATATAATGATGTCATTTGCATCTGCTAAAGCATTTCACTTTTACAATCAAGTCTTGTACAACATTTATAGAAAAATATACATCTGGCGTTAAAAATCCAACAAAAAAGTCATTTCCTGATTTAAGAAACTCAGAAAAACATATCGATAATATATTGATCCATATGCTTTATTTATTATTTTTTTAATAGCTCGATGAGTTATCAAATATCATTATATATTTTTTTTCAAAATTCGAAAATTTTATTTCATAAAGATTATTGAAATAGCATTCTTTCTGATTTTTGATATGAATTAAGCAAATGCTGAGCAAATAAATCACACAAATACATTTTTGTAAAGAGAAATTTATGTATCTTTTGTAAAGTATGTTTGCAATAAACTAAAAATTGTTTAACTGATGTATAAAAAAGAAATAAAACCAAAACACGGAGTTTTATAGCAGACTATTCTTGAAATAGAGGTATTTTAATTAGAATTTTTTTTTTTTTTTATGTTGGAATGAAAAAAAAATGGGAACAAAAATATATGGTAATCTGCTATTTTTTATGGAGGAAAAAGATACATGGAGGTGCAGTATAATGTAAAAATAGTTTGCAATATGATGCACGTTATCCCTTAAATCTAAATGCATTCATTTGGCCCCTCAAAAAAAAAAAAAAAAAAAAAAAAAAAAACAATCACTGACTTCTTTAACATCAACTGTGCATTTTTTCACTAAATAAAAATTATCTGTACATATTAACACATTCTAAAGTAGGATTTCATTTTATTATAAATTAAAAATCATAGAGCTAAAAGTTTGTTTCTTTTTTGCAAAAGCATGCAATTGATTTTGGAATTTTATGCAGAGGATTTCAGGGTTATATTTTTTGCATCATTCTCAGCCGTCATAATTCTTGTCTATTCTCTCTTTTTATTTTATGGCTATTTTCCCTTTACTTCACACAGAAATGTAGTACTCAAGTTGCCACCTCTAGAAAAATTGAATTAAAAAACTGCAAAAAAAAAAAATAAATAAATAAATAAAATAAAATAAATAAATAAAAAAATCCCCAAAACAAATACAGATGCAGTTTTCAAACAAATTACATTTAAAAGTACATTCCCCCCCCCCCTATACATCGGAGTAAAAGTTAAAAATGTGCAATATCTAGAAGTTTAAAAATTTGCAATAGTAAAAATTGTAGAAGTAAAATTTCATTGGAAAGTGTTACCATTTGCAAAATGACACATGCGTTATGCACAGATACATTTTGTCTTTATAATATAGAAAGGGGGGGGGGAGAAATACAGGGATAGTCTAATAGCCAACAGCACAAAAATCTATGGAAATTACAGTATCGAACACAAGAAAGAAACCTTTATTTTACGGAAGAATGGTAATAGGGGAATCTAATGATCCATGTCTGGAGGAAGTGAAGTGGTGCATAAGCCAAAAGTTAATATCACCAGTGGTTCACTTGTAGATTCATCATTGTGTTTGCTGTACAATCAAAAGTTGTGAAATAATTATACAGCAAACACAATGATGAACCTGCAATTTAGCTACTAGTGGTATTAATTTTTGGCTTATGCACCACTTCACTTCTGGCAGACATGGATCATTAGATTTCCCTTTTTCTACTCTTCCATAATATAAAGGTTTTTTTCTTGTGTTCGATACCTTAGGTTTTTGTGCTGTAGGCTCTTGAACTAGGAAGGAAGGAAGAATTTCAAATCAAGATTTGATCTTTTAGGAGAAAAAAAAAACAAAAAAAATCAGGAGGACTTAACTAGTATGAACACTGGCACTAACTTATATGGGCAAATACGGTCCAAGCCTACCCAATAATTTGTCTTCCCAATCCACTCAATTTCTATTATACTGTTTTGTTACTTTATTTTTTAATTGTTGAGAGCTTTTGTTGATATTCACAAAGTGAGTTTATTCCTGTCATTTATAATTTTAGTTCTGCCCAATAAATTTTGATGACACTTATATACTGTAAGGTAATTTTATAACTGTGTTGTTTTTTCTGAAGAGAAAGTTTCATAACAAATCTAACTACAGAAAATTATATCCTCAACTACTATATATTTAAAATGCAAATTCGTATTTCATTCTGATCATCTGTTACTTAGATTCTCTTGAACAAATTTTAAGGGGAGTTATATTGTTAGTTAGGTAATTTTTTAAGAAAGGTTTTAATGCATAATTATCACTCAACTTCACTTAGTTATGGAGCTTTAATTTCACTATTATTTGGATACAAATAATTGCTTCTGTAGCATGTATTTTGTGACTACTATCTGATTTAATGTTATTACAGCTTTAACTATATTTTCTCTGTGGAATTCAATGAGGGAAAACCATGGTAGACCTGCCAGAAAAGTACATGTTTTATGAAATGCAACAGAGTTAAGATTGAGATAGCATTTAAGTTACCTGAGCCACACATGATGTCAAATTGATAGGCCTCAGGAATTATTAAACAATAATGAATCATCCAAGCATAATTTAGGTACTACATATAATTTCTATAATTACTGTAACACTCACTATTTTAGTAGTGTGGCAACTAGAGAAAATTGTAATTCCAATTGTCATAAGAGACTAATTTTCTTACTAAATCCTATTGTAAACGATCAACTAAAAGAGTTATTTCAAAATAGACCAAATTTTGTCCAAATTAGAGAATTTAATAGCAAAATGACATTCATATCTTTTTCAGCAAAGTAGAAAGGCATTCTAAGTAAGGGTCCATATTTGCTTTACAATACAAGGTCAAATTCAATTCACAGATATATTTCATTTGGTTCAAGGTTCATACTATAAACTGACCAGCTAGTAAAAATGCTTAGTATAGTTTAGTTTAATCATAACTTTATATTTTACTTCAAAAAATACTAATTTGACTTATAATATCTTGAATTATCATATTTTCTCGCCTTTGGTCTTACATTAAAAAACAAAATAGCTGTTTTCTTTACCTTCAAAAGTTGGCACCACTGAGTATGAGTACATGCATAAAATAAAATAAGAGATCAACAGTATATAAAATCAATTTATTTATCAGGAACTCTATTAAAAACATTTCAACAGCAAAATATTAAAGATGAAAGTCCTTCATCAGGCAGAATGCAGCATAAAACTATAAAACTACAACTCAATGACAGCACTTGAAAGACAAATATGATGAACACATGAAAAATCACAGAATGTTATTTACGCTTCTTGTTATTTATTACTCAGTAGTTATCTTTCCAGTGAGCAGATGAATGTGATGCTGAAGATGAATCCATGCTGTCGCGGATTGAAGCTTGCAATGCATTGGGAGTGAGCCATTCACGGGGTAGGCATTGCTGAAGAAAGGGAATACAAGAACTAAAGTAGGCCAATCTATTTATCCAAGAGGGTATTTCGGAGTTACACAGAATCTGAAAAAATATTGCATTGGAATAATTATGCTGTAGGTAAGACAAACTATTCAACATACTACCTAAATTATTCCTGCCAAAAGCCAAATTCAGACCCCAAGTGTAATAACAATAACAAAATTCCATACTTTATTTTTTAGTGTATTAATTTAAGGATATCAATCACTTAATGAGAAGAGGGAGGGGAGGAATTTGCATGTTTTTTATAATTTATTTGTATTTATATGATTTATTTTTTCAATTGGAAGCACGATAGTTTAATAAATTAAAGCAAACATATTAATGACACTATATGATATGTGTTTTTAACAATAATTATTTTATTTAAGATTATATACAAATTTTTAGAAGTGTTTAATCAATTTTTATTTCATGATGAGAAGAAAGAAAATTACATATATACTGCAATAAAATTAGTCATTGAGCCAGGGGCTCGTGCAGTTTCATGTCGGAGGACTTGGTAAACTATATATTTTTGGATTCACCATGTAAACAGCATCTCATTTATCTATGATACTTTCAAAACGAGGGTAGTTTTTGGGCGCCATATTGGAAAATGGCGGCCGTCATTGAGTTAAACAGTCGTATGATTTCATGTCAGCGGACTTGATAAACAATACATTTTTGGATTCATCACATCAACATGTCATTTATCCATGATACATTCAAAACCAAGTTAATTTATGGGCGCCATATTGGAAAATGGCGACCATATTGAGGCAGGGGTTCTTGTGATTTCATGTCGGTAAACTTGTTAAATGATACATTTTTGGATTTACCACAACATCATAATGACATTTATTCATGATATTTTCAAAACTAGGGTAATTTATGGACGCCATATTAGAAAATGGTCGCCGCCGTCGAGCCAGGGGCTCTGGCGGTTGCATGTCAGTGGTCTTGTTAAATCATACACATAAATTTTTGAATTCACCACGACAAAAGAATGACATTTATCCATATTTTCAAAATCAGAGTAGCTTATGGGCACCATATTGGAAAATGGCCGCTATCGTTTTCAGCAGCTTTTGTGGTTTTATGTTAGCAGGCTTGTTAAACCATACATTTTTGGATTCACCATAACATCAGAATGACATTCATCCAAGATATTTTCAAGAACAGAGAAGCCAATAGACACTATTTTGTAAAATATCCGCTGATAAACAGACTGATCCTAAAGATTCCCTTCCTTTTATAAGCTATTAAATTAATAGGGCGATTCAAAAGACAATAAGTAAAGACACGCAGGGGTCAAAAGCTAGAATGAAGTTCAGCTAAACACCTGCGGCAGTTAAGAGATATTTTAAGAGATATTTTTGATTATAGGGCAGCATTTCTTCACATGATTTATGAAAGAACCAAAATCAGTACTTCAGACAAATCTGTTTCAGATACAGATCTGTCTTTGAGCAAGATCCAAAAAGACAACCTTGATATCACATATTTACAGAACACGATTATCAATGAATAGATAAATCTAGATATGGTGATAGTATCAATTTGAGCAATAACAATTCTAGAAATTGTCTAAGACATGTTCAAAGATTATGAGATGGGTAAAGAAGCTTATCAAATTTTCCAGAGAAACTATCTGTCTCAAAGCCAGAAGTGTTTTTCAAACCTCCAAAGATAAAGAGACTAAATACATTTTCTGACTTGAAGAAGAGAGTGTAAAGTTTAATAAACCAGAGTTTGTTGCCAAGACAAAAAAAATCTGTTTACTCAGATAACGATCATTGCACAGCGGAGGAATTTCGATATGAGAACTGTCTATTACTACCATCTAGGACTTCATTCAAGATCCTTAGCGGCACTTGAATATTCAATGAGGAAAACTGAAAAAAGCAAACTGATGAATGTTATGAAAAAATTGCGACTGCTGAAAGAATGCAAATCATCATTAACATTGTAGTGTTGTTAAGATAAATGGCGGAATATGCTTTGTTAAAGCTACCAAAGGAGGTACATTCATTTGGAGAACTAGAAAAGAATCTATTTTCTGAAATATTACAAGATTATACATCCTAACAAAGAATAAATGTTGTATCTGATACATATAGGCAGGTGTTGATAAAAAGAGATAATCGAAAAACATGAACTGTTGGTATTGTTATGCAAGTTATTGTCTCCGGGGAAAACAGTACGAAAAACGAAGCAATTTTTATGCATTTCATTTCTAAAGATTGGCAAAATGAACATTATCTGAAATAGTTGAATACGTGAATGATGTAGGTTATCTACTAAGGAAAATTATATAAATTCACGAAATAAATAATTGAAGAATTCCCTAAACTGACTTGCTTCCAAGAAGAGGTGATACGTAACTTTTATTTCGTGCACACCATCATGTTAAATCACTGTGTCTGGATTTAAAAGTTTTATTATCTCTAAAGCTCCTGATGTGGTAGTTATTACACTGTTTTCTGTAGAAACTGATTTGAAAAGCTCGGAAGGGTTAATATTTGTGAAATTTGGATCCAATGACAAGCAAATTGAACATTAAAACTTAAGTAATATGCATGGACTTCTAAGTAAAAAGGTTTGTAATGCATTACTTGAAATGCTTTCACTGTTGAGTGCAATAGAGTAAGCGCTTGCACAGGCAAGGGAAAATGATGATTCAGAAAATAAATTTCGAGATACACTTAAGACGCTTGATACTGAAAATGATATATTACAGGAAACAAAGAAGCATGCTGAGTCGTTAGTTTGCCATCTCTATTATGCAAAGCACAAATACTTAGACATCAAGGAATTGATCCATATTCTATATACTTTTTTTACAAAAAAAAAAAAAAAAAAAAAGTCAGTGGAGTTACATTGCCTTTTGTCATGTAGTAATCCACTGTACGTATCAATAATGCCAACTAATTTCCACAGTCTTGTTTGTAAGTAGTACCTTCAGGGTGATCCTGATCTTCTATTCGAAGATAAATATGGTTGGTTTTTTAGAACAGGTAGTGAAGGAAAATGCTATTTAGAATGGCAGTTCTCTTGTTCATGAAAGTGCTTTGGAACATGTGTCACATTATAATGTCCAAGTCTTTTTAATAAACGTAGATGTACAAACATATGCAAAATATAGAACTGTACTAGGATGATGGAAATTAGATGAACATATGAATGTCAAACTATGATGATAGATATGCAGAAGACTAAGATTTCTCTTATTTATTAACTCATTCACGACTAGCATCTTTTACATGAATATTATTTGGCTTATACCCCTTTTTGTCATACAATTAAAATAGTTTAGAAAGTGAATATTTTAATTGAATAAGGAAAATTTTAATTTTCTTTTTTAGGTGTTATCACAAACAAGCAATGGAAGCACGTTTTGAAGGTGCATATCTGCACCCGTCGTTCCGAAGGGGTTAACTCTTAAGAGACTAAGTACAATAGATTCTCCATTACTATTTTGTTCTTAAATTGCTGTGTCTTATCCACATGAAAATAGCATGCATTAAAATTCAAAACAAAATTTCAGTTTTCTGTTGTGCAAATGTCTTATGAACTGTTTATCCAATTGAAAATATTAATAACCATATTAAAATAAAATCTGAACAAATATATAATTTGTATAATGTAGTATGCTCAACAATATTTGTTCTTTCCATTTTTTTCATTACAATTTAATTATGTAATAAGACCAAAAATAAAAACTCATTTGTTATGCATCTGCGATAGATAGCGCTGTTTTTTCAATATGACGTGTATAAGCTACCATGATTTTCATAGTATCATCGAAAAATGAACTCCTTGGATCATTGTGAATCCAAAAATGTATATATCGTCAAGTCCCCAGAGATAAAACCAAAAGCCCTAATTTTGGCTTCTGGCTCAACGACTAAATCTGCTTTTATGATTTTCTGTATATTTCTGTTTTGTGACTGAAAACTAATTTCAATCTCAAAAAAGATTTTAAAAAATCATGCATCTAGCATAGATTATGTAACTGTTTCCAACATACTTAGAATACTCTAAAAAAAACTTCACAGTTTATTAAGAAAAAAGGTGAAGGGGATGCCTAAATAAACAATTTAAAAAACACAACTTCTGCTATTATCATCAATAGTTTTTCTGATTGTATAAGGAAGGTAAAGAAGAGCATTACCAAACATGAAGAATCAAATGCTCAATTGTGATGAGATTGAGAATTTCTCCTTAGTTTTGCATATTTTTTTATATTACTGTAAATGCTACTTCACATTATTGCTGCAAACAGATGTTTATTGTAGAGCAAACAAATTAAAAAAACACATTTGCAAATTGTTTATAAAAAATCATAAAAAATTGTCAAACAGATTTACAAACAAAACATTTCTAAAGAAAGTGCATTTTTTGTCCAATTAGATTCTTTAAAAACAAAGTATGTGATGCTCAAAAGTTAAATTATATGCATAATATTATTTTGGGCTAACTTTGGTTTCATATAAATAAATAGAATTTTGACATGAATGAGAGGAAATATAGCAAAAAAATAAATTAGTTGCTTGAAAAAAAGTATTGATCAAAGTTTTAGTGGAAAATCTCACTATGTAATTCAACTGAATTACTTGAATTTTAAAATATCAGTTTCAATTGAAAATTTTGTTGATTTATGCATTTATCACATATTTCAATGTATTATTCTTCCGTAAAATTTGAAAATTTTTTATGCATTAAAAACTTTAAAATACCATCAAAAATTCTTAAATGTGCTAGCCAGGGTTGGCGAACCTTTTCACATCCGAGTGCCAATTATTTTCAATTTTTTTTTTTTTTTTCAAATGATCATGGCGTGCCCCCCCCCCCCCCCCCCACACACACACACACATTCAAAATTCCCTCAAAATAATAATAATAATAATAAATTAAAAATAATAATAATGAATCAAAAATATTTATTTTCACTATTATTAGATTAAATATGGATAACATACTTGAAGTTATTATCAACATACACATTTAAATTGAATAATGTATCCTATTGAAAAGTCTAATCAAAACATCTTGTCAGATGATAAAATTAATTAATTATATAATCACAGAAATAAGATAGTATAAAAGAAATAAATACAGTAATTGTAAAAAATATTAAACTGGAATAAAAACAACTTACCAAATGATTGTAAAAATTATGGTAATACATGGCATTGATTTTGGCATTTTAAGGATGCTGGGAGTTTTATATTGGATGTAATTTTATTTAAGACAGACACAAAAAATTTTAAAAATGCGACTTATATCTGTATAATATTTGTTTTAGACATAGTGTTAAATGGGAAATTATTATTTAAAAAAATGTATTACAATGCATAAAGAAGAAATTAGCAAATATAATAAAACATTACCTAAAAGTCTGTTAAGAAACACTGTTAGCTCTTTGGTTTTCGATAATTTATTTTTGCTTTTTCATTTCATAAGTATTACAAAACCTTCTTTTATTTTAAAAAAATAAAAAATAAAAATAAAAGCTTTTAAAAGTACGCAACGACACAGCAACTTAGAATTTTGGTGTAAATTTCCTCTTCATCAAGTTTGTTATCACCCTCATTTAATTTATTATCAAAAAAGTTTGTTTCTTCTATCGATTTGCAATTATCATTTGCATGAAAAAGATAAATTTGTTTGCATGAAAAAGATAAATTTGTTTGCATGAAAAAGATAAATTTGTTTACAGTTTGTTCCAGTAACAGAGGCTACATGCTTAGTTTAAAACATATTTTTACCTTAACACATGTAAAGAGAAAAATAGATTATATGGTATCAAAATGACATAATTTGCATTTGATTAAAACAGGAATAAAATTAACTTTGGGATGAAATTTATTTGAAAACTGACTTTCAATTTAACGACATTTTAAATTATTTTCAAACATGAATTATTTTTTTAATTAAATGTATTTCAATCAACTTAAAGAGTAGAGACCAAAAAAAAAAAAAAAAAAAAAAAAAAAAAAAAAAAAAAGGGATAAATCATAAGATTAAATTATTTATAGAATGCAGCATTTTGTCACTAAACTGAACTCTGTTAACCAAAAAGATAGATATTCACTTTATGTATAATGTAAAATTAATATAATGTCAAATTGTTTGAAATATGTTTTGAATCTGACTATGATAGGAATTACATTTCATTATTTTTAAAGAATCCATTGGATATGTTAGATTAGAACAAGGAAAGTATTCCCGTTTGTGGAAATGGGGCGGACATCCCAATTATGCAAAGGGAACAAGGAAATTTTCCAAATAAATTATCAGTCAAAAGCATTAAAATCGTGTTTCATCTGCAAATTGTTCTAATATTTTTGAAATTTTTTTTTCTCCATTTCTACATAAAAATTAATTAGCTTAAAACAATGGATACATTTTAGAAGAAATGAAATTGAAACAAAGAATGATGGATGAGAGCATTTTAAAACTTTTTTCAACATTGAATTTCGACATGCTCCATCTCGTCATATAATTAACACACAAAGTCCCAATGCAAGTCTCTTTATTATTTTGCAATTGCCAAATGTTGACTTGCTTCAGTAGTTTTTTGTATCAATACACCATAGCACTAATGTGATCTTATAATTCACACTCTTGAGAAAGTGGTGGCTTATAGATGGTCTTTTTATGTATTACTAAAAAAAGAGAAAAAGTCTCATATCATGAAGGTCTTAAACTGTGCAGAACAACTGAACCTCTATGAGTTAAATTTATATTAAAAAAAACATTGTCACTCGGACTTTGACTGTTACCTTACAAATGTGAGAAATTATGTATTATTTTGACAACAGTAAATAAAATATTATGAGTTGAAATTTATCACTTCACTTCACTTTAAAATACAGTGTTAAGGCAATATTACTTTTCAGACTCAATACTTTTACAGATCAGAATGTCAGTATAACTTATATGCAAATATTTTCTTCTTAAACCACTATCTCTTTTTCTCTGCTTGAGACCATTTTTAATGTTATCAAAAATCTGTCATGCATTAATTTTTGGTCATTTTCCAAGAAATAATAATAACTTTAAACTGATTAGATATGTATCATAACTAAGAAACTACAGATTTTTTTCCTGTTTTCATAAAAACCTTCTTTTTTCCCACCCCCTTCATACTACTTTGCAAATTAATAAACCTGACCAAGATTTTCTGCTCTCTGATTTTACGTATCAACTTGAAAAAGATTTGTTCAGAATTATGGAAGTTATTCTGTCCATAAAAAAAGGCATGTATTCAGATAGATAAATTTTTGAATTGGCGTGATTTGGGTTCTAAGGGGTCATGACCCTGACATCTTTATAATTTTTTCAGAAATTCCAACATAGGGGAGAATGTAATAGGTAACATTTCTTACAAATTCTATTTAAAAAGAGACATACATACATAAAAATTCAATTTTTAAAATGAAAAGACAGCATTGTTATTCTGAATTACTGACAAATTCTTCCAATGGTATTTTGACATACATTAATATTCATAGTTAATTTAAATAATACATTAAGACCCTGACCACCGAGCAAAAGGGCAAAATTGTAATGTTTTCTCCATAATTAAAAAAAAAAATCTAATAAAAGATTATTTTTTTTTAACATGACATAAATAAATTAATTGCATATAAGAATATAAGCCTTGAGCATATTAATCATAAAATGTTTTAAAATTGCATTATATTTGTAGAATTATATTAATTTAAATAACGCTTATACTGCTGTGAAATACTGCAGCTTAGTGAACGGAATATCAGTCTGTGGCAGTGATAAGGTTAAAATAAATATAGCATTCAAGATACTTTTTCCCTCCCTCTCAAGCAGTTACATTATAAACAATAACAAGTATTACATAGCTGCCAAAATATTCCCCTTTTTTGGCCCAGAAAAATTTTACAATAAATTTTATCATTTCAAAGCACTGTAATCTGTTGATTAAATAAAACAAAAATTTCTGTTAAATTTTTCTGGGACAAAAAATCAGAAGAGTTGGCAGCTATGATAGTATGAAGATTCTCCATCTAGAAAATAATAATAATTTCAAGATCTGTCAAAGACTTTATTATTTTACAATATTATGAATTTTATAGGAAATTGGTAAAAAAAAAAATACGCACTTGAGCTAAAGCTCCTGAGAAATCATTACAGTTTTGTTTCATTAAATGATAACTTTCTCCTTTAAAATCTCTTCCCATATCTTCAATAATGCGTCTCACTTCTTGCTCTGTGTAATGTGTATAACCAATTAAAATGGATTCCCTTAAGATAGAAAGAATAAAATTAATATGAGAAATAAAAAAAGTTAGATAAAACATTTTTAGAAATAAAAGTCTTTTCATTTACAGAGAGGATTAGAAAACATTTAAACATATTGCTTTTATGTGAAATTTCTATAAGAATATTTAGGTTAATCTGATTATTTTTGTAAATATTTAACAAAAAAGTTATAACTATCGATTTATTTAATCAGTTTAATGAAAAAATATATTTAAATTTTATATTATTATTTAAAAATTCCATAAATAAAAGGTAAAAATTGTAAATCAATGTCCTTAAGGTGGTTCTAATATATATATAAATAATTTTCACCAACAATGCAAAATTTTGACTCATTATTAAATATAAAAGCATGATATTTAGAGTAAAGATTATTGAAGTGATTCATAATCAAACAATTTATTTCATTTTCTAATAAATGAATTACAACACCAGTTATAAAGATTACAGTCTCAGAATGCATTCCCCCCCCCCCCCCCCAGTGCTAAATCCAGAAATTACATTCAAAATGTCGGCATTTTCTGAAAAATCTCATACCTTTACAAAAAAGAAAAAAAAAAAGAAAAAAAAGAAAGAAAAGAAAGAAAAGAAAATAACATTTTGATTACACAGTTTCTAAAAAAAAAGCATCTAACAATCTGATCTTTGTAAAGATAAATGAATTTCAAAAAATGTATTAGAAAGAAAGAAGTCAGCTTGAATTTGAAAATATGTTTAAGCACACTTTTAATGTGTAAAGCAAAATCATTACACTGTATGAGAGCTCATACCATTGTGATGTTGAATGTTTGGAAAACTAATAATCTTTGTTATTTAAAACCTTGCACTGAAAATTAGTTCTTTCTAGCACTATTTGCTAATATTTTACCACAGATTCTGTTTCAGAAAAGATTTATCATTAAGTTTTCGTTGTAAGACATTTACAAAAAAGTCACCAAAGAACAAACAACTCTTCATGTTTAAACATGACAAATTCTTATCTTACAAATCTAAAAGAAAAAGTTTCAGATTCATCTGAATGAAACAGAATTAATCAATGAAAGAATTTATAATCTTACATTAAGAAGACAATTTTAATTGCTACTTTTTGCTTATCTGATAAAAAATAACCCATTTTTAAATTATTTTAGTCAATAAATCTGTCAAATAACTTCAATTTTGTCCTGAAGTACAGAAAATTTCACAAATAGTACCAATGAATTCATACCCCCCCCCCCCTCTCCAGTTATTCAGTAATCAATGTGACCATTCTGACTGTTAGCTTGTTCCGCAGAAAAACTCTGAAAAGCAAAAAATGATTAGAACTGTGGCAATAATTTCAGGAAAATAAATCACTGTAGAACACATTAACAGTGTTACTTTATAATTATACAAACTTTAAAATTCTGTAAAGAGCTAAATAACTTCAGAAAAGTAAAAAACAAAGAAAAATTATGTATTAATCATATTTCAACATTTCCTGAATAGTATGTTGATACACTTCACCACTTAAAAGAATGAATGAAGATATCTATCAGGGCTCCCAACACATTTTGTGTCGCAAAAAGGGGGAAAGGGGACCATTTTTCTTTAAAAAGGGGACTTTTGGGGACCATTTTTCTTTGAAAAGGGGACTTTGGGGGACCATTTTTTTAAAAAAAGGGGACTTGGGGGACCATTTTTTTAAAAAAAAGGGAACTTTGGAGGACCTTTTTTTTTAAAAAAAGGGGGACTTTGGGGGACCATTTATTTTTACTAAATGTGTTAACATTTTTTTTTTTTTTAACATTATAATAAACATGTTAGTTAACTTTATAAGGATATCATTAAACAATTTCAAATATTGTTGCAGAAATTGTATAATTATATTTGAATACAATTAAATATTCTACTGCAAGAAGTGAAAAAGTAGTATAACATTTACCTTGAAAATTTTCTTTTAAAAGAGCCTGTACTTGTAATTCAAAATCTTGATTTTTTTAATATTTACAATAGCAAACTGTTTTTCAATAAAATAAAAAGTAATCTTAGCTAAAATGTATCTAACAAATTTATTATCGGAATATATTTAGCCATTAAGTATTTCAGGCAACAATTTCTTGAAATAAAAAACAATCTGTTCAAAAATGTCACAATTATGTAAATATCAAATACTTAAAAGAAAAAAAAGAAAAAAAAAAAAGAAGAAGAAGAAGCATTTATAAAATAACTATATACAAAACAACAAGCAATTCCAAAATGTTACTGAAAAAATTTGATTCTTCTGACAATAGATATATATATATACAGAAAGAGGGAGAAAAAGTGTGTTTTGTCAGTCTGTCACGGAAAAAACATCAAAAATTTCGATAAATAATCGCCCTCCCCCCACAAAAATAATAATAATAATAATAATAATAATAATAATAATCGCAGAAAAAATTGCTAATTCTGTTAAAAGATCCTGGGGAGGGGAGGGGGACAAATTTTGCAAAAAATTGTGGAGAGAAAAAAAAAAAAAAAAAAAAAATCCGAAACACCTTGTTTTCCTATTGCATTTTAAGTTCTCAAAGAAACAAAACAAACATATCAACCTCGTCAAATGTGCGCGTTAAGGTTAAAAGGCCATGTGCCACGGGATTGATCATTCTGTTGGATAAAGAGCAGGTGTTAATAGAGTCATTATCAAGTGCGTTTATCTTTTACTTCAATCAAAAGAAAACCAAGTTTCATGTTTGCTTCTTTTGTTATTATAACTATGTACTTGAGTGATTTTATTAGAATTAGAATATATGAAGCTTCATATAAACATATCACGTCAACTTTTTTTTTTTTAATGCCGTTTTTTAACTTTTCAGTTTTTGTAACAATTAAAATCTTTAATTAACCGTCAATCATAATGTAAAATTACACCAGAATATATCGATATACATAATGTCTAGTTAGTTAAAAGAATTTAACTGCATTTGATAAAAATTTAAAGTTAATAAAATTGAAATTGACAAAATGTCCGGAATTTGAATGCCCGGAGTTTTAAGGTTCAAATGCACAGAACAAAGTCTTAAAAATCCGATATCCAAAATTCGGAAATCAAACAAAGTCCGGACGTTTTGCTAACTATTTTTATTATTATTTTTTAAAATATACATTAAAAAAAAAAAAAAAATTAAATTAGGAATTTTTAAAACCGGATCTAAAACCTCTCTACTCTTAAAATTATTTTTAAACAATAAAGATATACTTTTTTCATACCACATGTCTAGTTTCGGTAAAATGATATTACGATCTGTTCTTCAGTAATGCCCGCGATCCAGTGTTGAATTCATGGAGGGGTGGGGGGGGGGATTCCTGCTCAGAGCAATGAAATTTCCCCTACTGACAGATTTGAGTTTATGTTTTGAATAGTGAAAAAGTACAACCCACCCCCCCAGGGTCGCAGAAATTCCTACAAAAAAGTCTGAATTCAACACTGCGCGACACGCGCATCAATGCGGCTGTGATGATTCATAACTATTATTATTTTTTTCTTATTTAACTATTCAAATTTTATTCTTTTAAATATATAAAATACTCCGTTAATATGTTAACAAATTTACATTGCTTAAAAGTGCAGAAAAAAAATCTGTTAAGATAGTTGAAAGCAAACAAAACAAGAAATGGAATGAAAAACCAACTTTTTTCCCCCCTTACAGCTTGGGAAAAAAAAAAAAAAAAATCTATATTTTCTAAGTAATTTGACAGATTTCTTTCAAATTTTCAACAAGTTGTAATAATAGTAAATTAGGCAGTTTAACAAATTTTTATTAAAATATAACAAGTTAATAAAAAGTTACGACGCCTGCTGAAAATGCCCAATTAACAGAAGCTGCCAAGAAAAAAATAACCATCTGTGGTTTTTTTTTTTTTTTTTTTTTTTTTTTATTCACACTTTATTAAGTGACATCCGAAGTCGAATGTTAACGTAATCAGATAATTTTCTTTAGGTGGATAATATGTTTTGTCATGCAAAGTAATCATTGATAGATTTATTATTTTTTTTTAGCTAACGATTTAGGGAGGGAAAAAACTACAGGGCAGGAACTGAAGTTCGTTTATAGAATAAAAGAGAAAGATTATCACCGAAAAATCGCAATTGATGAAGCAGCGCAAAATAACTGACACGTTCAGTGTAAAATGCACAAAGAAAAATTAAGGCTGCGAGCGAACAGTACTACTTTTTATTATACTAACAGAGCAATAAATCTATCTTTGTTTCCGAACGGAACAAAGGTGAAACCTCTTTAAAGGATTTTTGAGGGACTGACCCTACCAAATTGAGAAAGTTTTATCTACTCCATCTTCAGTCGTAAAGCTGTCAACTGATTTCGAGTTCGATTTCTCTCTTGAAGTTCAAAAAGTTCACTGAAAAAGCAATTTATACATCAAAGCGCCGACACGAAAGATAAAAAAAAGCGACGCCTGACCGCAAGAAGTTAGTGCTATGTGTCTGGTCCTTAAGTTTGTTATCTAAAATTTGAGGCATTGGCTAGTTTTTATTTACTTTATATATAAACCCTAAAATACTTACTTTTGTTTTATTATTTTTAAGAGTTATCTTTTTGATTGGTTGTTGAGTTTAAAACCTAATAGCAGACAGCTATAACTTAGCGAACATACCATTTTTTGGGAGAAAATGTGAATGTTTTTCCACACCCCCTAAAGAAAAACAGATGAACGCAACTCCAATGTTTTTTTTTTTTTTTTTTTTTTTTTTTTTCAGATAGGTGAAAAAATAAATCTGAAAGCAATGTATCTTTAAAAGTTTAATTACCTCTCTTATGGAATTATTATACTAGAAAATAATATATATTTTTAAATCATGAAATTAATAAATCTTGATTACAATTTTAAAAGAATGAAAACGGAATTTCGCGAAAGTAAAAAAGTTATTTCGCAAAAATTAATAAGGTATCCCTTTGTCTCTCTCCAGAGGGGTGTCTACATCTTACGATGCAAATATGGAAAAAGAAAGTGCGATCGGCATAGTTTATTTTGTTAATGTAAGAAACATGCTTGTCAAATTACAATATTTAGTATATACTTACTTTTTCTTCTGTTTTTTTTTTTTTTTCTCTCTTTCACATTTTTTTTTTTCTTTTTCATCAGCAATAAGAATCTATGAGACTAATTAATTCAATTCTCTATTAATCTATTGTTACTGAAATAAAGTACTTTTAAAAAGTAAAAGCACCTGCGAATGAGTCACGTGAACACATTGGGATGAAACGGTAACGATTCCAATCACAAGAAAAGGGGGATTAATGAAATCACAATATGATGAGTGGCTGGTTCCATTTGACTTCAAAACGCTAATTGATTGCTTAATAGGGAGGGGGTGGAAGTGTTCTTTACTTTATTTTCATGCCTTATAGAATGTGTGAATTTAGACATTGAAGGAGCATGAAACATCAGCATGCACCACAACTTTGCCGTTTTCTAAAAAAAAAAAAAAAAAAAAAAAAAAAAAAAATATTTTTTTTTGTCTTTTAAATGAACAATTTCTTCGTTTTTTAGTCATTGAAAGCGGACTAAGCGGACCAAAACACATAAAAGCGGACCAAAGCGGACCTTTTTCTAAAAAGCGGACTTTCGCGGGAAAAAGGGGACCATTTGGGAGCCCTGATCTATGCAAACAACTTAGAAAACACAAAACACATTTGAAAATATTTTAACAATTACTGCCCATAGCAGAAAGCCCTTGAATTTTTTTTTAAGCATCCCTGTACAAGATCTATAGATCTGTATATACACTAAATAGTGTGCTAAAATTTAACTGAGCTACAAAACTTTTAGCACAGTTTAAACTTCACCTTGAGCAATTTCCTCTAATAGATGAAAATATACTTTTAAAAGTTTATACAGGCCTGTATATACATACATATATACATATATATATTCTATTTACATATTTTTAAACATGTTTCATATTAATTTAAAAGTTAATTCTACAAAGTTTCCCCCAGAGGGTTTCATGGGGGCACTCCGCCCCTCCTGCCCTTTAGTTTAAAAACTAGCGCCCCTCTTGTCCCTCATCCAAAAACTAGCGCCCCTCTTGTCATTCATTCAAAAAAAAAATAGCGCCCTTCTTGCCCCACATTTGGAAAAACGCAGCTCTCCAGCAATGATCCGAACGTGCCACATAGCGCATAAATTACGCAAAAAATCGGCGACGGAACGCAAAAAAATAGCCTCATACGCGTCTTGTGGGACAGGTAAATTCGTCAAAAGATTGCTAAAAAAAGGGCAAGTTTTGTTAAAAATCGCGAAATTACGGCCAATTTCTTGCAAAAATCGCAAAAAATGGCTAATTTCTAGGGATGCAACGGATACTGATTTTGCCGGATATCCGGTATCCGATTTGCCTGCCGGATTCGGATATCCGGCCGGATATCCGATCGGATATCCGGTACTAAATATGTTTTTAGTTATGGTGAATGTTTATTTCTTTATCAAATGCCATCTCAAATAATAAATTGCAAAGATGTTTCACACACAATTATAACATTTTAAATATATTGAAATATATTTTTCACATCTTTAATATCTTTGACTATCAGGGCTTGAAATTCAGGTTTTCCCAGGAGGAGAGAGTTTCCCTCATAACATTTGTAAATGCAGGGTAGTTAAACTATATGAGAGGAAGAAAAAAATATTTTTTTTTAACCCTATTATTTTTTGCTTGCCACTTAAATATTTACAATTTATACCAACATGACAAATTTCCATTGAAATAATTGAAATCAACAACAAGATAATTATCCAAAATGTTTATTTTAACTAAATCAAAGGAAAATAATAAAGCTTTATATATATCATATCTGTTTTTCAATTTTCACTCAGTGTTATGATCAATTAATAACTGAGTTGCTAAATGAATTTTTTAATTTAGATTTTGATTTTGTGTGGTTTGGAATCTTTTATAGGTTACACTTTTGACAAACAGAACAAAGCAAGTTTTCTAACACATTAAATTATCGGAAATAATTGGTTTTGCTTTTTTCTTATTTTTTTTTCCCCTTAATTTTGTAAAATCTGATGTGCATTCATTTTTAATTTGCTTGCATGAATAATGTATGTAGGTGATTGTATCGTCAATATCCTTCTGTGATTGTATATCAGTTAGTGGAATTATCGTCAATACCGTAATCCCTGGCATTTTAGCTAATTGAATTGTGTTCAACTATGCATTGGAATTTTAAACTCATATGAAATATCTGAAAATGACCTAGTCACTATATTTCTTCTATTACATGAGAAATGGTTTATTTAAAAAAATCATGTCCTAATTTCTCTGAACTATGCACATCAACTATTTAAATGATTTCCTTGGAGTTCATCATTTTTTTTAATCATTTGGAAAACGGTTGTTCTTATCGGTCAAGAATGGACCTTGTGGTGTCCACATTTTATTTTGTTTATGATTCGTCCAGGGATATTAATGTTTAATCCATGACATACGTAATATATGACTTTTATTACATAAATCATGTTTTAATCATCATAAAAATGATGCTTTTAATGATTTTCAATAACTCAATGGGAAACATTTAAACATCTTGCTTTGGGCAATGGATGTCCATATTTTATTTATTTGTTTTTCGGAATTCTTTAAATTTAGAAGAATTTTTATTTGAATAGGAAATCAAAATGTCATTGTTAATAAAGAAGAGAGTAGAAAAGTTACAAATTGTGCAGGTGCAAATTATAAGATGCAGAAAAAAACGAATACAGAAATATTGTATGAAAGATCGTCTTTTAAATAAAAAAAGAGGTATAATTATTGAGTCCACTGATGAGGAAATGTGCGATGATTTTGAAAATGAAACATCTAATATTGGACCACTGATTGTAAAAAAAACATGTTTTCTTTTTTTTCAATGAGCAACACAAGATTTAATCTCATTTTGTTTAGTGCTAATTCCAGAAGCTCAGACTCAAGTGACCATTACTGCCTTTTTAATTATTTCTTGCTTCGGCGCAGGAAAAAAATTTGCAAAATATGTAAATCGGTCATAGAAAAAATATCGTTCATTTTGTCCACCATGGCAAAAATAAATTTTTAAAAACTGTTGACCTGTCTGAAAAAATTTGAACTTTGAGGGAACTTCACCAGTAGAAAATATAGCGGAATTCATCAATCAATTATAGTAAAATATCGTGAAATTTGCTAATCTGTTGCAAGGAAATATCATGAAATTCGTCAGCCAATAACAAAGACAAAACACAAATTTTTCAGCTGAACACAGGAAAATAATTGTTAATTTCATCAGAATGTCACAAAAATAAAAAGGGAAATTTGCGAGTCAGTCGCAGAATAAATAGCTAAATTTGTCAATCAGTTGAGAGAAATAAATTGTGAAATTTGCCAGTTGGTCTCCAGAAAAGAAAAAAAAAATGCAAAATTTTGTGTGTCAAGCAAGTAAGAAAATTTTGTGAGAAAAATTACAAAACTTTTCAGTCCGATGCAGAAAAAAGAATTTTGTATAATTGCCGTAAGAGCAAACTGTGAGATTAGTCAATTGATAGTGGAAAATATCACGAAAATAGTCAGTCAATCCTGAGACTTGATCGCCACTTCACAAAGAAAAAAAATTCAAATAATATTTTTTTTTTTTTTTTTTTTTGGAAACAGGAATGTTTTGCCCACAAGATTTTTTAGGTCATGAATCCTGCCATTCCGTCCCGAAATTCAAACCTTGTATGTATATGTTAATAATATTGAATAAAAAATGCAATTCAAACATTTAAATCTTCTGACTATTTGTCAATGAAATACTGATAATTGCTAATAATCTATACAGTAAAATGCTGATAATTTTTAGAACAAATTTTACACATTTATTAATATGTCTATAATTGTAAAGTATTTTCATAAAGAAATACATAGCACCTTTTTATAATGCAAACATAAAATGTCTCACTAATATACCAATGGTGACATCTCCAAACATAGGTTTAATTGATTTTTTTTCATGTTTTAATTATTTTATACTGTTTTACCTTCAGCTACATTTAATTTTATTTTAAGTTAAATCAGTTTAAGTTTAAAATTTATAAGCAAAAAACTTTTAATTTTAAATATTTATAATGAAGTCACGAAAATAACTAGTTGGATGCACCAATCCCAAAACTCTCTTCTATTTCGTAGATCTCAATGTTTCAAAGAATATTACAAAATATTAATACTACTTCAATATTATACCAGTTTTTATTTTAATCTAGAATTTTTGCTGCAGTCAATTAATTAGATTAAGAATGAGTTAATCTTGATCATGATATTTATTAAAATCTATTTTTGTTATTCTGTTTTACATCAGCTGTTTGCGAATAGCCAGTTTTAGCAAGATACGAAGTTCCTATTGCTGCACGAACTGTCAATTCACTGTATAAAAAGATTATGAAAAAAAAATTACAATGAAAAGAAGATTGCCCTCTGATGGCATTGAGCTCACAGGCTATGCTTACTAATTGTATATTACAGCCTCATATTTTCAAGGGTTGATGCTGTCCGAAAAACAAATTAAAAGGGGGAATAGCTCCCACCCATTTCCCCTTTTTATACTTAATCATTGAATTCCCTAAACTAATCAGGGATATGCTTTTTACATAAAAAAACCTATATCCAAAATTCATAGCAAATCGAATAATTCTTCATAAAAACCCATTTATATAATTTAAGAGGAGTTATGTCTCTTTATACTTAACCATTAAACTTCCAAAACTATTCAGAGATTAGCTTTATCAGAAAGAATGTACATCCAAAATTTAAAGCAAATCGGATAATTCGGCATAAAAACTCATTAATCAAATTTAAGAGGGGTTGGGGTAATCGCCCGTATCCCTTTTATGCTTAACAAAAGAACCTAAATTAAATTAGGGAAGCATCTTATCACTATGAACATGTATCCAAATATTAAAGCAAATCTGTTAATTCTGCAAGAAAAATCATTTACCTAAATTAAGAGGTGTAGTCTCATCAATTTATACATATCCAATGAAATCTGAAAAAAATCAGGGAAATGCCTTATCACAATGAATCTATATCCAAATTTTGAAGCAAATCAGTAAATTCTGCATGAAAAACTCATTAAACTAAATTAAGGCAGGGGGAGTTACCTCCCATTTCCCCCCTCTTAGACTTATCCAATGAACTCGCAAAACTGATCATGGAAATGTCTGCATCAGAATGATCCTATGTCTAAAATTTGAATGAAATATGAGAATTTTGCATGAAAAACCCCTTTATCTAAATTAAAGGCGGGGGATTAGTCCCCCGTTCCCCCTCTTTATACTTATTCAATGAACTCCCAAAACTAATCGTGGCGGTGCCCTCATCAGAATGATCCTATGTCTAAAATTTTAATAAATCTGTATGAAAAACTCATTTATCGAAATTAAGATTGGAGAATTAGCTCCCAGTTCAGTCTCTTTATGCTTATCCAGTGAACTCCCAAAACTAATCATGGTGGTACCCTCATCAGAAAAATCCTATGTCTAAAATTTGAATGAAATCTGATAAATCTGCATAAAAAACTCATTTATCGAAATAAGGGGTGGGGAATTAGCCCCCTGTTTCACTTCTTTATACTTATCAAATGAGTACCTAATACTAATCACAGAGGCGCTTCATCAGAATGATCCTATATCTAAATTTTGAATGAAAATTGATAATTCTGGATATAAAACCCATTGATATAAATTAAGGGGAAGAATATTAGCCCCCGTTCCCCCACTTATACTTATCGAATGAGTTCCCAAAATTAATCAGGGAAACGCCTTATCAGAATATACCTATATTTAAAATTTCAAGTGAATCGGATATTTACATGTATACATACAGAATGAGCGGGCACATAAGCTCACAGGTTTTGATAGCCCCTGAGCTAAAAATCATTATTACAGTACCATTTTCCGGCAAAATATTTTTGAATTGAAAGAAGACCTGACAGCCATTCTCAGAAACGTATCCAAAGAAATTTGGTTCAATTCCATGCATAACTTCAGACAGCGTTTGTTGATAGAATAATAAAAATGGTGCAAAAATTGTGATTACAGCACCGCCTTACAGCGAAATGTTTCCATAATGAACATGGACGTGCTGGCTACAGCCAAAAGCATGCGCAGAATATTTGGTTCATTCTATGTATAACTTCATACACATTTTGATGTTATAATCGTATGATGGCAACACTGAGACGGACAGATATTTTGAATAAACATTTTTTGGGGATATTGGATTCCTAAAAGATGTAAATTCGTCGAAAAAATTGATAACATTGCTTTCTTCTATCAAGGATAGAAGAATGTAAAAACAGGTCTGTTTTTTATCATCCGCTCCCGTAACTGGTATATAATAAGCCTGCGCTTCTCTATCGCTTTACTCAACTTAGCTTTTTCTAGCACGCTGAGTTTTGTCCTGATGAAGAATCTCGATAGCAGATTCAAAACGGCTGTTTGCTACCTTTTCATGCATTATTTGTGCATTTCTAAATGTTGGTTTTCTATCTTTATACACTTTTGCAAAAAGGCTTTATTTACTATTTTGACTTCAAATTTTGTTTTACAATCTAAAAGTAAAGATACAATTTTCTAAAAGATATAAACATAAATTCTTGAATTTATTACAGCGTTTAAATATAAATAGTAGGAAAGCTAGCAATTGTTTAAACTTTTGAGAATTACCTTTAGTGATAGGAAACTTATTGTAACATTTCATCTTTTGCATTGTAAACAAAAGTTTAGGCATTGTTTGGGATCAAACAATTACTGTTATTCATCTATATTTGCTTTGCTGCATTCTGCCGGATATCCGATAGAGAAGTCGGATATCCGGTGATTGTGATTCGGATATCCGATGATATTTCGGATATTAAAAAATCAGCCGGATATGCCGGATATCGGATATTGGCCGGATATCCGTTGCATCCCTACTAATTTCGTCACAAAACAGCAGATTTCCTCAAAAGATCGTGGAGAAACGAGGAATTTCTTCCAAAAACCGCGATGAAATGGAAAATTTTGTCAAATGAGTCGCAAAAAACGACAACTTTCGTCAAAAAATAGCGCTAAAACGACAGATTTCGTCAAAATATTTGCGAAAAAAAACAGTAAATTTCGTCCAAAAATCACAATAAAATGGAAAATTCTGTGAAAAGTTGCGTTTTTTGCGATATTTTCACGAAATTTGTCGTTTTCTCGCGATTTTTAGCAAAATATGCCGTTTTCTCGCGATTTTTAGCAAAATATGCCGTTTTTTGCGATCTTTAAATAAATTTTTCCGTTTTTCTGCGATTTTTTTACGAAATTTGACGTTTTTTCGCGATTTTTTTTAGTAAAATATGCCATTATTTGCTATCTTTTAACAAAATCTGTTGTTTTTTGCGATCTTTTAACAAAATTGGCCGTTTTTTCGTGATCTTTTAACAATAATTGCCCTTTTTCGCGATCTTTTAACAAAATTTACCTTTTTTTATTTTTTTAAAATTTTTTAATGAAATTTCTGTTTTTTCACGACTTTTTGAATCGCTAGATTCTAGATTCAACTCAATAAAAGTGCCCTGAAAAATGTAAAAGTGCCCTTTTCAAAACAGTAGCGCCCTGCCCTTTTTTAAACCAGGGGGAGACTCTGCATAATATAATACAATTGAAAGCATACTTTCAGAAATGCATTGATATAATGTATCTAGTTCTTTGCACAGAATTATGAATGTATGAATTTATGAATTTATATATGAATTAATATAATAAATATGAATTAATGAATGACTTATGAATGTATGACTTATGAATTAATATATGAATTTATTTATATTCTACAAACATTTTATAGATAAATGCAAAAGATGAAAAAAAAAATCTCCTAGGGAAACCTTCAAGTTTTGAAAGCATTTTGACATACTCATAGATATTTTTAGAACATTAGCTTTAAAATCAGCATTGAGATATGCATGCTAGATGCTAAGTATAAATAAATACAAATTAATTTATTATGTTGCACAGTTTAAAATGATGCATTTTACATTAAAATAATGTATTTATAAAGAAAAAGTATACATATTGTAGGTAATTATGTTTCTTTTTTACATAAATAACACAATTTTTTTTACAAAATGTCTTTGCATCTAAAAAATTTCATCATTTGATCTAATTGTAAAATCCATCACCTGTAATTGTTTGCTCATCCTGAAGTTTGTTATTAAAAAATAAGTTATTTTTCCAAAAATAATTTTTTTAATATTAATCAAATTTTTCAATTTAGATTTCATATGATTATACTCTGAATTAAATTCTTTTACATAGTTAATGTACTTTTATTTTGAGCATCTGTTGGTTTCTTCCAGAAGAAACTCAACCCTCAGTACACCTCAGCTATATATATGAATTTCATTAGTGAAATTGTATAACATCACTGATATAAACCTCAAGTGATTTTTCTCTATTAGAGCATAGTGTAATGTGATTCTTTTAAGTGTCTCTGTAAACAAACTATAAATGCTACGTACTTCCTTATTAATAGCAATTGATTCTACACCTTAATTATATGATAATCTGGGTACATTTATGAGAATTAGAGTATGAGTGGATAAACACACACAATTCACCCACAAATAAAATGTAAAAAAAAAAAATACAACAAAACACCATTTTTTTCCAATACCATTGCATGAGGTGCATAATTTTACAATATAATTTTCTCTTTAATATATGATGTGCTGAAATTTTTACCCAATTATTTTTCATTTAAATAACTATAGATTTTTTTTTAATTCTATCACAAATATATATATATATATATGGTTTTCAAAAGATCTGTTAAAGTATTTTCTTCTAAAAATAACACTACTGATTACTTTCCCATTAATCCTAGTTTAAATCATCTTATAAATCATAAAACTACACGTAACAAAAGAGGAAAATGTTCATCTACTAACATTATTAAAAAAAAAAAAAAAAAAAAAAAAAAAACTATAATTAAACAAATAAATAATCTGCAAAGTAATTATTTGAAAAATTACAATTGGTTATTAATACATAAATATATATTTTGTATAAAAAAGAAACATATAGTACAATATTTAAATATATTTCTGAGTAAAACTTATTTTACACATTTTTCAGATATATTTTATGATCTAATTATTACGAGAGTTAATCTTTGCAATATAAATTTACTAAAAAAACCTAAAACTCTACAAACTAATACTCAAATGGTAATCACTTTTTCTAATGAAATATTTAATAAAATCAATATTAATTTTATAATAAATGATAAAAACTGTCATTTTCCTATAAATAATATTCAATTATAAAAAAACTTTTAAGTATCCCATAACTATAGGTAGAAAGATTTTTAACTATAATTCGTTATTAAAATCTACTTCTGATGCTAGTACTTTACCATGTAAATGTAATGACCCCTCTCTACAAAAATACATTAATAATGATCATGGACATATAATCACTGGCAATCTTAATATTGTAGATGATTTAACACTAAGAAAATTAATGGGTTATGGTACTAAGTATTGAATTCCATCCAAATTAAACATTAATTCTATAATAAAACAATTTACTTATGATATACATATATTTGTTTATAAAATAGCAATATATTATAACAAACATATTGAATATTTCAATCAATGGAAAATTTTAACAACTGATAAATTAACTAAGTCTTTAAAATATAATATTTCACATCTAGATTATGTAAATACAAAGTATCTTTTCAAGCAAATCACTAAATTGCAACAAAACTTTGTCATAACTTATGTTGATAAATCCTGCAAATAATTATGCAATTATATGTAAATCTTATTATCATCAACTGCTTAAATCTAGCATATCTACTAATAATACATTCCAAAAAACTAATGATAACATAATTGTAAATAATCTTAAAATTAAAGGCTTTTATAAATTATTAGACATTAACTCTACTAACTTTAAATATCCTTATCTAGCCCTTATACCCAAATTTCATAAGAATCCTGTTAAATTTAGAACAGTTACAATTGGTTGCAATACTTATAATAATGCTGCTTACAAACTTCTATTAACAATTCTTAATCAAATATATAAAATTACTAAAAGCAGTGATAATACACATTGTATAAAGAATAGTTATGAACTGGTCAATATTATGAAAAATCTTAAATGTATAAAAAATATAACTATTTATGACCTCAAAATTCTTTTTAATAATATCGATTTATTAGATTTACATAATATCATAAATGATCTTTTAAAAAAATATCAACATGATTTGAATCTATCAACGAACATTGATACTGATTATTTTCTTACTTTAACTAATTTCATTATCTATAATAATTTTATCATGCAAGATAACATCATGCAAGACAACATGCTTATATATATTCAAAAAGTTGGTATACCACAAGGTGGTAGTACATCTAGTATATTATCAGACTTATACTTGTATCATTATGAACGTAAATATTTTAATAATAAAATACATTTATATCGATATATAGATGATATAATTTTAATTGATACTGATAATACAAGTATATCTCAATTACCTGTTGATTATCCATCCAATCTAGAAATTACAAAAAACCTGCTTTTTAACAATACCATTCACTTTTTAGACCTTAAAATTATATTAAAAGAAAACAAATTAATAACTGATATATATGACAAACGGAAAGAATTTAATTTTAAAGCTAATACATTTACTAATTTTAAATCCTGTCTTCATAATTCTGTATATTGTAATATAATCCTTAATCATTTATATAGAATAAAATGTTTATGTTCTTTTCATTTAATTAATACAAATATTAAAAAGCTTGTTTATGATGCTATAATTAATGGTTTTCCTAAAAAATTCATCTATTCTTTAATATACAATTGGTAGGTACATGATCTAATAATTAATCAACACTTTGCATAAAAAAAAGTACAAAAAAATTATTAAAACAAAAAATAATAAAAAATTAAAAAAGTAAAAAATATATAAAAAATGTACATAATAGGTTGGTTGGGGGGTAGATGTTAGAATACGGGGGAGGGCGGTGTTGTCTCGATAATACGCAACGGTTAATTTAATATATTTAAAATATATAGATGTAAAAAAATGAGAGTGGGAAATTCATTTGTTAATTTTTTACAAAATTTCTATGGAGTTTAAATAACACCAATGTATGGATTATTGTTTAGTTACATCTATTATATTAATAATTTTAATCACTTACATTATTAAATTGCACTTCACTTTTAATAAATGAGTGTACTATATCACTACTAAATGTATAAGGTACATTTCTTAATAAGCTATTTTTTAATCTTTAATCTTCCTTCATTAAGATATTGAGTTCAGCCTAGCATAGTCAAAATAGATGTTATTGATTTAAATAATAATAGGGTAAACTATGGTGTATGGTTTAATTTTTCGGTTATTACATTATTCTGCTTTTAATTTATTTATTAATTTAATATTATGATGTGTACAATAAGTCGCTTTTTGTTTTTATTATTTTATTATCTCCATTTTTCTGTCATATGATATATGAATACTCCATGTTTTAATTTACCACGTGCGATATCAGGTTTAAGATAGTGCATTTGGAATTCATTCTACTTTAGAACTCATAACTGTTTTATTTTCTCCATTTTCCTTTGCTTTCTCATAGCAAATACGAAGATGAAACCACACACTCCATTTGTAGTTCCAAAGTATTTGGGACCTGAAAATTCTGCTTTGGTTCTACAAATCCCATTTGTATTCATATTATTCTTTTTCTTTCCATATTCAATGTGATATAAGTTATTAAATTCAATGGCTAATTTCAAATGATTAATATTGTTTACTATTAATGGTCTTATATGGTTCTATATATATATGGATGTATTTATAAAAGTATTTATATATACATATACCATTTATACTTGCATATAAGTGAAGAAATTTTTGACAAAAAAAGAACTTTAAAGTAGGGGGGTCGACTTATATGTGAGACCTAAAAAAAATAATCTATAAATATCGGCAAATAGTTTGCTAGTGAATTGGTGCATGCTGTAGCACTCCATTGCGTTTGCACAGTACAAAATCCAAAATCCAGAGCCCTCCAAACCTCGACAATTCCAAATTTCTGATTATTTTTAGTTTATTTGTCGAAAAAATAATCTAACATACCCGATTGCCGAAAACAAACAAACAAAAAAAGTTTGTGATTTATATCAAGAACGCATTTTAAACACTAAGAAAATGTTGTCATATTGACTTAAAATGCTGATTAAAGTTCAAATTAAAGTAAGTTTATAATAGGTAACATGACATACTGTTATTTTTACCCTCTCCAAATCAATAGCAAATTACGTTGGAGTGCAATTATTTCTGGCTGACAGCATGCCGATACTTCAAAATACGAGACTCTGTAGTGTTCCTGAGCTGTGACCGTCAAATCACCAGTTATTTTGTTATTCACGGCAGTTGATTGGAAGTTTGACTCGCAGTGTTTGGCATGCATTCAGTACTTTTCAGCCAATAGCATTTTTCTTTTTCAAAGGCAGTACTTGTTATACAAAAAATCTGTTCCTTGTTTGTATGTGTAAATTATTTTTTTCACAAACAAATGAGAAAAAAAAAAAAAGACTTTTTTTGTAGGGGGGGCGGGGGGGTCGACTTATATGCGAAGTCGACCTATACATGAGTATATACAGTATATATACATAAAATATCATTAAAGCTTTAAAGCAGGGTTGGCTTGGTTTAAACCAATTGGTTTTTTTGAAAAAAATCTAACGACATTTTCTTATTTTTCTTTATAATTTAAAACTTACATATTACTGAATATAAATATTTTCTACTTGTTTTTTTCTGTGTAGGATGAAAATCAGTATGCATTGGTGAACATATTCTATTCTTAAAAAAAAAAAAAAAAAAAAAAAAAACTTAAAACAAAGTATGAAATATTTTCATAAAAAATGCAGATTATTTAAAGCAATCTATCATAACATGCATAATGATTCTCAATATGGAGTTACATAATTCGATGATCTTTAAAATTTTAGTCAAACTGTAAAATATTTTTTTTTTTTGGGGGGGGGGGGGATTATCTTTAAGAAATAAAATATAAGTTGAATAACAGAGTATTCAAAAATTGGTTGCTAGTTATAGCATTTTAATAATAGCAATTTAATTTTTTCCCCTGTTATTTTCTGAATCTAATGACCAAAAATGTTGATTTCAAATTGTTACTCAAAAAAACAAAACCCACAAGAAGAATTTCAAATTTATTTTTTAAAAAATTGTGGAAAAGAATATTATATTCATCAAATGTTTATAATTAGTAATCAAAAAATTGTTTATTAAAATTTTCAAAAAATCAATGTTTTACTGTATAGAGTAGTTTATTCTTTGAAGATAAGACTGTTTACTAATAACTGTTTAAATTAAAGTATGATTTTTTTTTAAATTTTCTATATAATTCACTGTAACTATTTAATTTAAATTATTTTCAAATAAAGCTATACTACTTATAATCCATCAATAAATATGCATGTATATGTAATAAAAAAGTATGTTTAAAAAAACCCTAATTTAAACCAAAACTTTTTTTTTTTTTTTTTTTTTTTGAAAAAACTTTGTTTTTTTTCAACCCTGCTTTAAAAGAAACATCAGAAATTTAATAAGTATTGCTCATAAAAATATGAGAAAGGTATGGTAAAATTAGCAAACACTGATTAAAAGTTGTAAAACTAGCCCACATTGATTAATAGTAATAAGCTGTTAATATTAAGAAAAGTGCATTTTTCATTACTTGAGTACATTGAAAGTAAGTGTGATGTAGTCATGCAGAAAGTGTCATGGTGAGTTAGCAGAAAGACAGTTTAATTAAATTATGAAAATTTAAGAAAAAACATAACACAAAATTATTTAATTTTTTGATAAATGACAAGAAGCAAATAAAATTGCTTAGTTTAAATTTTCATAATATAATATTCAAAATATTATAAAAAATGTGGAAAATTTCATTTTTCAAACACTAAAAAAAAAATTCAGGAAAAAAGTAAAAGTAATAGTGTCACATAGATTTATACAAATTAGATTATGGTAAAAGATCTTAATCAAAATGACATTTTTGTTTCACATTGGTACTATATTTTGTACAAATAAAAATAATTCAAAAGATGCCAATATTTCGTTAAAAAAATGCATGATACAAATGATGAACATATAATACCGAAATCTAAAATGATCCCCCAATTCAGCAGCATCTCTTGGAAGAATTTCAAAAATCCCAGAAAAGTTGAAAGGATGTCCTCCATAAGCAAATTCTGCAATATAAAAATTTATTTTTAAGTAAATTTAAATTTATTAAAATGGATTTTAAAATATAATTTATACAGAATCACACATAGGATGATTATAAACGAAGTTCATTTTGTGTAATTTAATATATTTTTAAGATATTTTAAAAACAGGTGTAGTTTAATATACCATAATTCTAAAAAATATAAAAGTGCTTAAAATAAACAGTCTCAAATTAAATAAAAATTTACTTTTCATTTAAAGAGTGTAGTAAATAGAAATTAATCACCTGCTCCATATACTTCTACTCCTGAATGAAAAACACCAATACCAAGTGGCGACGTATAATCGTTAATCCAATACTAGAGGAAAAAATAAAATATTTTAGTAACATCAATGAAGAGGAATACAAAGTACAGAAACAACAGTTTTTAATTTTTAAAACATTGGGTACCATTTGTCAGTCAATGGTGACTGACAATATTAAATACTACATAAATTTTAAAAAGTTACATTCTAAATAAATTTCAAGTAGTTTCAGGGTTGTTTTGTGAATGTACTAAATATTTCTTAATTAAAAAAAGTTATAGGTTTTATTAAAACACAGTAAACATAAAAACAGTTGTATTTCACAGGTATCATAAAATGTGACAATTTACAGTTAATTTTCTGGCCATTTCTTTACCAAATTGTGCTGCATCTTCTTTGTAGCATAGTTTACAATACTACCATAGTACTTTAGAGACTTTTACAGTTTTTTTTAAAATATAGATTGTGTAACAGGAATCTTATTTCGCAGTTCAATTTAGCTCTGATGTTACATGTTAAATAATAGTACTGAGACTAAAATATATTAAAACTAATAGAAAGGATTTCAAATGTACTGGAGTGTTAGTAATAAAAGATTTAATTGATTTCATAAGTACAGCTTATTATAAAAAAATACAGGAAAAATAGAATGAAACAAAGTCATTCTGTTTGTTAACCCTTTATGTCCCAAATTATGAATTCGTGAAAATTGCATTTTCTAAATTCTCATAAATTTTTAAAACTACATTAAAAGATTTACACAATTATTTAATAAATTTTAGAAGGGTATTCTATTCTAATACAGTATGGGATCCGTTATCCAGAATGTTTGGGACCCAGGGCATTCTGGATAAGGGGTTTTTCCGTAATTCGGAACACTTTACCGTAAGTATGAAAAATGCATGAAATAATTTCATAAATATTGAAAAAAAAATAGGTAAATATGAATACTAATACATATAAATACCTTAATTTACTGATTAATTTACACAAAATGAAAAAATAATTATAATAAATGAAAAAATATACATATATATGAAATTTAATTTTGAGATTTTGAAACAATCTTTTGATTGTGATTTAGCTAACATTTCTATGATAGTCTTTTCTTACAGCACATCTCTTGTACTAATGGTTCTTGTATTTTGTACAGAGACATGATTTGCTGCTCGTGGAAGTAGCTCCTCTGTTGAATGCCTGAAATTAATTGTTTGGTATAAAATACTAATTTTTCATTTGATACTTTTTCAGTTGCTTCATTCTGCTGGTTGTCTTTATCATCACTTTCATCAGATATATTGTTTGTCATTTCACAAATCTCACTGTCAGTCTCATGATTAGTGACAGGAATGTTTTCATCGGCTTCTAAACAATCTTCCACTGCTTCTTGATTAAGCAATTTAGCTTCTGGACAATTAAAGCCTTTGGCATATGCCAACAGATCAGCAATAATTTGCTTCTCTTTCGAAATCTTGAAGCCTTCAAACTCAGGCTGATTTTTGTCATCGAAAAATAACGCAGATGGCCACAAATTGTACCATCCATGGATAAGTGTATCCTTATCCTCAGCCCGCCATGCTTTAGCAGCACTCCACAAAGCATCTTTGATTGTAAAGCTTCTCTGGAAATTTTTTTTATCTTAATTCCTTTGTTGCACTCTGTGGGCATTTTTTTTTAAGAAGTCATTTTTATAGTGAGTTTTTAAAGATCTCAGAATCCCTTGATCCAATGGTTGGATAAGTGATGTTATGTACAATTTGGAGACAAAAACACCGCAAACACGTTATCCATTTCTAAGAATTCTGCTTCAGGATGGGCCGTTTTTTCCATGATCTTTTGAAGAAATTTGCCTTTTATCTTGATTTTTTTGACGAAACTTGCCATTTTTTGCGAATTTTTTGTCAAAATTTGCCGTTTTATCGTGATTTTTTGGACTATATCTGTTATTTTTTTGCAATCTTTTGGGGGTAATCTGCCTTCTTTGGGGATTTTGTTACAAAATTACCCATTTTCTCGCGAATCTTTTGACAAAATTTGCTGAAAATTAGTCGTTATTTCTTAATTTTTAACGAATTTTGCCATTTTTCCATGATTTTTTGACGAAATCTGCCGTTTATCGGGATTTTTTGACAAAATTTGCTGTTTTTTTCGTGATCTTGTGAAGAAATTTGTCTTTAATCGCGATTTTTTGACGAAAGTTGTCGTTTTTCGCCATCTTTTGTTGAAATTTGCCATTTTTCGTGAATCTTTTGTCAAAATTTGCCATTTTATCGTAATTTTTTGGACTATATTTGTTATTTTTTTGCGATATTTTGGGGGAAATCTGTCTTTTTTGGGAATTTTGGGACAAAATTACCCATTTTCTCACGAATCTTTCGACAAAATTTGCCGAAAATTAGTCGTTATTTCGTGATTTTTAACGAAATTTGCTGTCTTTTTGCGATGCTTTGACGAAATTACGCATCCCTTGGGACACGTAAGAGCTTTTTTTTGCGTCCTGTTGCCGATTTTTTGCGGAATTTATAGTGCATCCGCGGCATCGCTGAAAAAAAAAAAAACAGTTACTGATTTGCATTCTGGTTTTCAGAGCATTCCGGATACCGGGACGCCGGACAACGGATCCTATACTGTACTAAAGAAAAGGAAAACACAATGTATCTACCTTTAATACTGATCACAAATAACATTGAAATAAGTTAAAATGGAATAATAATATCTTTTTAAGGGGGGGGGATGAGGGAGTTACTATGCATGAATAAATAAAATTTTCTTGAAAATGAGCCTGAGTTTCCATAATTACTCATTTTGAAAATGGGTATTTTATTTTATTTTATTTTATTTTTCATGCCAAATGATTCCAAGGTAGAAAAATAGAAAATAATAAAATTTCAATTTTAATTATTTAACACTTTCCAGCATGGGCAAATTCTATTAGTAAAATGAAAAATTATCGACTGCCACCGGAATTAAAAAACGACTTTTTTAGAAATCAAGAATCCCATAATTTAAGCTTTTATTACAAAAGCAAAATTTTATTAAAATATTTTTGGCATCGTTTTCAAGTTTTGAATTCAAATTAGGTATTTCGACTGGGCACAGTGTGCTGGAAAGGGTTAAGGGAAAGAGGTGTATTTCAACATTTATCATAAGAATTTTATGGTTTTAGTTTCACTATTTTTCTTTGAAAAAGAACTTTTTTCACATATGTATAAGTATCATTATAATCATATATATATTATATATCATTTGAATTAAAAGTTAGAGCAGTTTATTTCAAGTTAAGAAATTTTTTTTAACTCCCCCTTCCTTTCCTCAATAAATATTTGTAGCTATGCCCTTGCCATCAAGTTTATTCCAGAAATTTTTAACAAAATAAAGACCTTTAAGAACAGGCATTAGTGACCAAAAGATTTTAAGGGTATGAGGGCATCTTTACAAATATTGCCAAAAGAAGTAATAGGGAGAGAGAAAAAATAAAATAAAAAACAGTTGAATTTTATGAAATATTTTTACTATCTGTTTTATGTTTGGAGAATTTTATAACTGGATGTCTAGTCCAGCTCAGAAACAAATTTTCATGATTTTTTCAGGTTCTCCATACCAATAAAAAAAAACAAATTCCATACATCAAGATTTTGTAGCATTACATAAGTATAAAATATCTAAAAAATTGTTAATTTGAGAGTGAATTTTCACAAGTGATTCTGTAAAACAGACTACTGATTTTTTAAACAAATGTTTACAAAATTTATGAACTGTTGAATACCAAGATATTTATTTCAGGATTAATGATTGGTTCCCTATGGTTTTTAATAAGATTTTATTATTATTTTTTTATTTTATGTATTAAGCATTTCACTAAGAGGTTCAATTTATATGGTCCAATGCAGTAAGATTCTTTTTCCATCAGTCACAGTTAAATACAGTGTGCTTTGATACATTTTAATAATAATAAAATAAAAAGTTATTTTAGAAGCAATATACCTGTTCTGTAACCAACCAAATTTAATGATTATAATATTCAATAAATTAAACTAAGAAATGTTCAGTACATAAACAATGATAACAAGCAGATTGAATAACAGCCAATCAGGGTAACTTTGACCTAAGCAAAAAATAAATAAATAAATCTGTTATATTACTCGAGTTAACGGAAAAGTTTTGATCTCAAAATATAGATAGCATCACTAGTGTGAGTTTGGCAACTCACTGGAAATAATTCATCAAGATTCCACCATGGCAGAAAGGATCAAAGTTTTGTAAAGGTAGAGCAAAGTTACGCTGATTGCCTGTGCTTAATCTTACAAAACTGTACAAAGATTTAGAGAAGCTGGTATCGAAATTCTCTGAGATAGGTACAAGAAAAAATTGAAAAGGGGAAGGCAAAAGGAACTGCATGAGAAGCTGAAAAACTCTTTTTACAAAATAGATGACTGCCTGTTTTGTATCCCCCTCCCCTTAAGGCTCCTGTCTCTGCAAGCGAAGATATTGAAGAACCAATGCTATTCCTATGAAGAGGTTATTTTCTAATAACTCATTTGCATTTCATCTTTCTTAAATTACTTTTGCGATCTTGGTTGGCAGAAATTTTTTTAAATGATACTTTCATTTCCAGAACATGTTTTGAAAGTGAAACTAACTTTATAAAAAAATATCTGCAATCAAAATCTAAAAACTAAAAAAAAAAAAAAAGCAATATGGAAAAGGTCCTCACATATCCAAGACAAAAAAAAAAAAAAAAAAAAAAAAAAAAAAAAAAATTGTCTATTGAAATGCAAACGAGTTATTATAAAGTAACCTTCCCATAGAAATAGCATTAGCTTGTGATTGTCTTCACCTGCAGGCACAGAAGCCTTAAGACTGACCCTAATGCTAATATTTGTGCTTGACTCAAAGTGCCCTGCTAATTGAAAATAAAAAAAAAGCAATAAAGGCATGTATGATATTCGTCAGAAATAGTAACACAATTTAATAAGAGTTTCTGTTTTCTATAACACTACATAAAAATAAAATAATAATAAAGTGAAGTTCTGTATAAAATGCAGTTCTGTACAACCTCAGTACATTTATGTAAAATACAGTATGGGATAAAAAAAAAAGATGATATTCAAAGTCTCAGTATTTCTGAAAAAGGGAAATTCTGGAATTTAACTATATACATGAATACAAGCAAGCATACAAATTGTTAAAAACCAGTTGATTCTGTTAGAAGTACAATAAAAGCTGTTCAAAGTAATAAATAGATCCTGATAAACTAATTCCACTTGAAATAGAATGGTGTATACATCTTGATGCATAACATTACATAACAATCCTCTAATGTTGACTCTAGACCAATTTGGCAGGTAGCACCTTGCAGCCCATTTTGACTACTCTATGTGCCCGACAGTCATTTTCAAACAACTTTATGTGCCACATGATCCTTTACTATTCTTATTCATGTGCCTTTTTAGACACTTAAGACAAGAAAAAAAAAATTAATAATTTTTTTAATCGGCTTAGGGGGGGAAATAGCAAAATTCATTAGTTGTCCAAAGAGGAGGGGTGTGGTGTAAAATTTGTAAATTGGTTACGGAGAAAGAAAATCATGAAATTTGTTAATCAGCCATAGAAAAAAGCAAAATTTGTTGATCAATTGTAACAAAAACATCTCAAAATTTGTCTATCCGTCATAGAAAAAAAGTCATAAAATTTTTCAACGGGAAAAACATTCTGAATTTTATCAATCAGTTGCAAAATGAAATGTCACAAAAAGTAATGTGAAATATGGTAATTGATCATGAGGTAAAAGATCATGAAATTTGTCGTAATTGTGGAGAAGTCCAGAGGCTGCATTAAAAAAAAAAAAAAAAAAGTGTTTCTTCAGTAAAATCAGTGATGGCAGATCTGGAAATGTGCCATTTTGCAAACTGTACAGAAAAAACATGAAATTCATTGATTGGTTACAAGAAAATATCATGAAATATGTCAATTGGTTTTGGGAATGCTTCACAAAAATTGCAAGTTGTTTGGGAAAATATCACAAAATTCTACTGCTAACAGTTTATTCTAAATAAGCCAATTCAAAATAAATTTTTTGAACCAAAATATGAGTGTCTTTTTGAGAATAAAATTTCAGCACAGAAATACCAAGTACTTAGTACTTATCTGCATGTTAATAAATGTTCCCACATTCGTAAACATCAGTAGCAGAAATCTCACTGATTATAAGATAATGTTTTCATAGTAATTAAACGTATTTTTTAGGGATGCACCGAATATTCGGTATCTATTCGGCCTTGTTACCGAATATTCGGTTAGGCCGAATATTAAACTATTCGGCCTGCCGAATATTCGGTATGGCCGAATATCAAAGTATTCGGCTGAATTCAATACTTAATAAAAACTTTTAACTATTTCTACTTTTAACTGTCAATTTTTTAATTTATATTTAAAGCAATTAGAAACAAAATCATTTTTAAATAAAATAGAATGCTTTTACATTATTTATTTGCTGTTTGTAAAGTGCAACTTAAGAAAATTAACCATGAGAAGGATTAAAATGGTGATTTATTAGGACTCTCCTTAGGAATAAATTATGTGGAGATACAAGTTGCTAAATTTTGTTTAGTAAATAATCTGTTTCTTGCTTTCTCCCAAATAAAAGAAATTTAAAAGAAAAAAACAACTTTTGAGATTAGTAATAGCTATCAAGGCAGACAATTTTTGTTCATGAAACCATAATCAACTTATTGAGTCATAATTACATTGTATTTCATCTCACTCTAGGTCAAAACTTGTGTGTTCGTTTATTACATTAACAATAAATAAGATAACATTTTCAACTCACATGCTTTGATTTCTGTAAAATATGATATGATGGCGATGGGAAGAGTGGCAAATACCTTACCACCATTCATGAGAAAAGAACTATGAGCCAAACATGCCTTTATTCAAAATTAAGTTGAAAGTATTTGTACTTTATATTGAAAAAAATTTGCCTCGAGTTATTTAAAAAAAGGACAATTATCAGACTGTAAAATTTTTTTTCGGCCATTTTTTCATTATTTGATTTTAAAATGTTTGTTTTGATTCGTAGAAAATTTTATTAATTAAAGTTTCATAATTGCGCTTCTTAAATAACTCAAAGCAGATTTTTTTCAATACTAAAATGTTCTTATAAAAAGCTTGTTTATCAAAATGTAAGTTTATTTTATTAAATATTATGTAAAACTGTTTTAAAAAGGTAACATTTTAATACCTTTAAATTTTAAAATATAAAAAGCATTTGGAAAGCCGAATATTCGATATTTGGCCCAACAATTACTATTCGGCTAGCCGAATATTCAGTATTCGGTTCACCTGTCAGCCGAATATTCGGCATTCGGTATTCGGCCAAAATCACTATTCGGTGCATCCCTAGTATTTTTAATTATCTTTGTAGTTTGTGCACCGTTTTAATTATTATTCACTTACACACATTGAGATAACCGATTTTTATTTTTGTCGATAATGTATCTTCCATATGAAAATTTGCGTTTTTCGTAGGATAGAATAGCTGAGCATATAGAGATTGTACAAAAATTCCTATACTTATATACAACTTTATCTTGTGTAGGTCGCATTTTTTGTTTTTTTTAATTGAAAGGTGGATTGCGAATTTTTTTTTCAGTACTACTCTGTTATCCCATCAACCGATTTCGCCAGATGATACAAATCGCCAAACTAATAGCCAAATTATACATATTGACGTAATTTTTATTTTAAATAATAAAAAAATAAATAATTAATAGAATATTAATAAAAATACAAATAAAAAGTCGAAATAAAAATCAATGACGTTTTAAACATGTGTATCCTATTTAATGTCACTGAATTGACATTCACAATCATCCATTATTGGCTTATACTTTGTATTATGCTTATACTATTAATCTTATACTTTGATAATAATATTTTGGTCGACGGGATAACAGAGTAGTACCTTTTTTTCATTGAAAGGTGGGTCGCGTAGGGTCACCCGGGGTAAAATGGGTATAAAAATTAGCTTTTTTAATTTTAATGTTTCATGGCAGAAATATTATGAAATATATTCATGTTTTTGTTCAATATTTTTTACATTGTGTATCTTAGATCTAAATTAAACATAATTTGTGTTTCTTTTTTTTTTAAATTTTTATGTAAAACACTATACCTATTTTACCCCGGTGTATACCCATTTTACCCCTTAGTTCGGGGTAAAATGGGTATGCACCGGAGTAAAATGGGTATATGTTGATTAAAGTTGAATAATAAATTAAATATATTTAAATACACTATAATTAATGTGTAAACCATTTAAAAGTTTTGTACTTTCATCCTCTGAATCATGTGTAAACTTGGAAGGTGAGGGGTGGGGTCTTCAAAAACTCCCTACTTCAATTTGTTTACTTTTTTTTTTTTTTTTTCTTGACATATAAAAACACAGTTATGAAACTAATGTAAATAAGATGAGAGTACTGACAAATCCTATCCTCCACCACATCAGTTTACGCACATGCTGTGAATCATGTTTCTCTTTAAAAGTATTTTTTTTATTTAATGCAATTCAAAAGCACATAGGTATCAGCATGAATATCTGTAGGCAAAAAAATTAAAAATTAAATTACACTGGAAAATCAATGTTTAATCAAAAGCAATTTATGCAGATAGGTATAACATAATAAAAATTTATGTGCAAAGTGTATACTGGCAAAGACTGTTGCAGCTTGGTTGAGATAGCTTTCTGACAATTTGGATGCGTTCACATCAGCAACATAGTCTTTTTCAGGAAAGACATAAAATAATCCAGCAGATGACTTTGTTGCAAACTTCACAGTATTTTCACCTTCATCTTCAGGGATATCAATAATAAGACCTATAAATTCTTGAACAGACTTCTTTACATTAAATTTTACAGGGACTCAATCGCCAATCACTGGATTCATTGCAGTGAAAACCTTTGGTTTAACTTCTATTTTATGGGCTGTTTCGATTCTTTTAACTGTTTGTACTTTTTTGTGTTCCTAGTGCAGACTTGCAGCCACCTGCTCTGTAGTTAAAACTTCTCCTACCTTTGCTTGTACTCTCTTGCGTTTTCTCTGAGTTTTTTTATAGCCTCACTAGTACTAGAAAATGTGTTTTAATTTAATTTTGTGATATTTTTCTTACCTTGTGCTCCTGTACATTTAATCAATTTGCATGTATTTTAATGTCACCCGAAATAGCCGAATTTATAATATAAATGATAAATTGATGATATAAGTAATAGCCTAATTTCATATAACAAAGCATAATTTCAATTTAAAACATAGCATCAATAACAATTTGCCCTCAAGGGTCTTTCAAGTTTGATCAGTCTTCATACATTCATATCTTGACCTATACCCATTTTACCCCATATGACAAAAAATGCTATAAAATTTTTGTGAGTAAATAAATTTACTTAATTTTACAGCTTTTAGTTAGAAGAATCCTTCTTCTGTAAATATCAAACAGTTTATTCTTAAAAGTCTTCCTGTATTTTTTTCTGGAAAGAAGTTTTTCAACCACTAAAAACACTTTGTTCTATCTTCTGAAAAACAAAATGGTTGCCAAGCCCATTATATGCATCGCAAGTTTGTTTTTCTAAGGTTTAAGTATTACCAGATATGTAAGTACTTTGTTCGTAATTTTAATTTTTTTTAAAAATTTGTCTGGTAAAATAATAAAATAAATAAATAAAATATACCCATTTTACCCCAGGTGACCCTACCAAGAAAGTTTGGGAACCGCTGTTCTAGACAAACCAGTATTTAGAACCAGTCAGTTTTGCTTGTTTGGAATGGAACACCTTTTACACAAAACTGCAACAACTAGAGTACTACTAGAGTACATTTTTCTCTGTGCAAGTATAATCAAGTAAACAAGAATAATTGTAGGTCAACCACATATTTATTTAAAAAAAAAAAAAAAAAAAAAATCAAAGTTGTCATGTTAATTAAGATTTGATTATAATAAAATATATTGTTAACATACTTGGGATACAGCACTGAATTATAGCCTGAAAATATAAATTTTATTATTGTTATAATTAAAAAGAAACCTACTTTTGAATATAAATAGCACCCAAGATTGAGGAAATGAAGTCAAACACCATCAAAGATTGCTTCTCTGAATATTGTTAATGAAAACAGAATGAAATAAACAATTCTTCAGACTGATTATAAAGATTGCATTGCATTTTTTTTTTAACAATGTCAGGAAAACTAATGAAATTGCCTACATTTAATCTAACACAAGACTATCTAAACAAATCATTACTATCATCAATTAACAGTTATTATTCTAAGAGATTTCAATCTACAAACCTATATAAGCTGCAAGTAACATATACTTCAGTCTAAGTCACATTAAAATGTTTACAATATAGAAATAACATGCTAAAATATATGCAAAAAAACGTTAAAAAAAAAAATACACTACATTTCAATGTAAATTGTTAGCTTGAATGCATAAACAGTTTATGTTTGTTTACTAATACTATGAAGCTCTGCAGACAAATGTTTATTCCAGGCCTGTCATGAGCCCGAGTCATAATCAAGCTCACTTTTGAACAAAAAAAAAAAAAAAAAAAAAGAGTTTGAGCCTCTATTAAAAAGACAGCAGCTTTTTTGGGACACTTTACAGTAAAATTAAAACAATTACAAATTTATAAACAGAATTATAACTTTTATTTTTGAATTACATATAAGCCTCAAAGCAGAATACTTTGCAATGTTCTGCAAAGAAATCCAACTCATCATAAATGCTCTGCGGGAATAAAACAGAAAACACAAGGAGTTTATATATATACAGTAGACTCCCTCAAATCCGCACAGCTTGAGACCAGAACTTTTGCGGATTTTAGAATTTTGTGGATTTCTGGTCATTGCTTTGTTTAATTTTTTTTTTTTTAATAATTTGAATATAATTAATAATGAAATCAAAAGTATAATGAATGCATACAATATAATAAAATATAAAAAAAAAAGTAATAAACTAAAATAATAAAAATTTAGATATTTTTTAAAATGATTAAAATACTAAAAGGAAAGGTTAAGTTATCAATAATCAATAATGTACAATTAAATATTCATTATAAAAGAGGAAATGTGTTTTTCCTAAATTATTCAATGAAACTTGCCTCACAAAGGTACATTACTAATTCACATCAGGATCATAAAATAATGAAACTTTATTTCAGGTTTAGCCTGACTTAATAAATAAAAAAGCTTGATTAATACATAGATATATTTGGTAAGATTGTGATTAGCAATATCTTTATTTTTTCAGAAATAAATTATTCTTTCTTCATGAAAAAAACATGAATTCAATAACTTTAACAAAAATTATAAATTAAAAAATGTATAGAATTGATATAAAACTGAAAAAATAAATTTGTGCACCACATCTGAACTGAATGTTTCATTGTTTACATTCGTAAAATATGTGCAGATTTTAGAGAGTTGTGGATTTTAGGGAGTCTACTGTATATATGAAGAAGTCTAATTGAAACTTTTATAGAAATGCATAAGACATTTTGTAAAATGCTAACATATAAACACAAAAGAAATTGACAAATTTTGCAATTTTATCCCAATCAAATGATAAATTTTGTGGGTTTTTTTGACAATCAGTTGACAAATTTTTCCATTATTTCAGATTTTTCCTCTGTCAACTGGCGAATTCTTGTTTTTTAACTCTGATCCAATCATTAAATTTTTTCCCTGAGACTGACTGAAAGATTGATGTATTTTCCACAATTCATTGAAGAATTTAAGGAATTTTAACTACAACAGATAGATAAATTTTGCAATATTTTTTTTAGGCAAATTGACAAAAAAAAGATTTTTTTTTTTTTTTTTTTTGCAACTTATCTACAAATTTTATTTTCATTTATTTATTTATTTTTACCAACGATTGATTGAATGTTGTTCAGCTTTTACTTGCGTTAAAATGAAAAAAAATACGTATTTTATTTTCACAACTGAAAAGAGAAATCTACTCCCGGTACTAATTATGTTTTTTGCACTTCTTTGACGAAATTTGATACTTTCTTGAGATATTTTGATGAAATTTGCAGGATTTTTTTTTCGCAGTCTTTTGTTGAAATTTGCAACTTTTTTGCACTTTTAACGAAATTTGCTGTTTTTTCGCACTTTTTTGGCAAAATTTACCGTTTTTTCACACTTTATTGATGAAATTTGCCATTTTTTTTTCGCACTTTTTTGATAAAATTTGCATTTTTTCACAATGTTATGATAAAATTTGGCTTTTTTGCAATTTTTTGGTGAAATTTGGTGTTTTTCGCACTGTTTTGACAAAATTTGCCATTTTATCACAATATGACGAAATTTATCACTTTTTCACAAAATTTTGGAGAAATTTGCCAGTTTTTTTGCAATTTTTTGATGAAATTTACCAATTTTTCCCGCTCTTTTGCCTTTTTTTGCACTAAATTAGCCTTTTTATGACAAAATTTGCCGTTTTTCACAATATTATGATGAAATTTGCCTTTTTTTCATAATTTTTGGTGAAATTTGCCTTGTTTTGCAATTGCTTGGTGAAATTTGCCATTTTAGTGCAGTCCTTTGACGAAATTTATGAATGATAATTTCATGAAATTTCCTGGATTTTTTGCACTCTTTTGGTAAAATTCTAGTTTTTTCAGCGTTCCTTTAACGAAATTGGTGATTTTTCTTGGCATGATTGGCAAAATTAATTTTTTTGGAGACCATTTGTCAAAAATCCTGATACATTTTATGTCTGATTTTTCAGTTTTATGACCAATTTCTCTTAATTTTCGGAACCCCTGTGAACTTCTGGATTTTTCTTTCAATTGAAAGGTGAATTTCTTAAACGATTATTTGAAATGTCCTGCAGGGAAGTTCACTGTTTTGCGATGTACGTCAAACTTTTAAGCATATTCTGCTTTGGGGCATATAAGTATCCTACCAGGCAAGAATGATTAAAGATACTTAGTATATGCCTGGTATACAACATAGATAAAAAAATAGTTTTTACTCGAAACTCCCAATTAGATATTTTACATTTAATATCTATGTGAGGGATATTGGCTAAAAGAAGGAGGAATGATGCCTATGTGAAGTCATTCAAACATTCTAAAAAATCTAATATAGATGGATGCATGGTTCAAAGAAAACCATGAAAATCTCCAAACATTTAGGTTGACAAGCATGACATGTAAAAGAAGATGATATTCTAACAGTGTTCAAAATGCACAGTTTAATACAAAAATATGGAGTTTCTAAATCAATTATGGTATTTGGATATAGATTATGGACATTTTCTTAATTCTTTTTTGTGTAATTCACATTTCACAAAAAGCAAGGTAAGTGTATTGAAAATTTCATTAAAATATTAAAACAATTTGTTTTTTCAAGAAAAGTTCAGATTTAGGTTAAGGTAGGACACACTGCATTTTTTTTTTTTTTTTTTTTTTTTTTTTTTTTTTGACTAAGTAAATAAATTGCGAATTTGACTTCTTGTGTAAAAAATTGCTTGTTGTAATGCGCTTTTATAGTTTGTTCTATTTTTAAAAAACATTCTATAATTTACAGTAAAGTGGTTTTATAGTCCTGTCAAAAAATTTACACAAAAGAAATATTTATTAATTAATTTCAAAAAGTCTAAATTGAAACTGCATTAATTCGTTACATTGCAACCTATGGTATAAATAATATGTGCATCAATTAGGAATAAACAGAAAGAAATTGCTTCAGAACTTTGTTCTAAGAAAAACATGCATTTATACTGGAAGAAGAAGCAAGGAAACAGCATAAACTTAAAACTGCATCAATAAAAAACATTCTTACCATGTCGTACACATTTAAGATTACAGGTTCCCGCGCCATGGCTTTCTTAAAAATAAATTTGAAATACAAAAATAAAGCACTTTATGTTCCGATGGATATTATAAAATAAAATTGCTCCAAATTTAAAAGGCTGCACAAAAAGACGTGCATTTTGAGCAGCAAGTAAAAAAGACAAAACTTAAGCAAACTATTTAAGAGGACATTTATAATTAATTGCTCACAAATCACTTTAAGTAAAAACAAAAACAAAACAACAATACATCACACGACTTGATAAATACTATATGGTAGACTCTCGTTACTAGCGTCTTCGTTATCATCAAATTCATCCGCGCAACTTCTGGCGCGCAGGTCTGCTAGGAATAATTCGTCTGCTTCAAAGGATTTGCTTCTCGGTTTGTTTACTCTTGCTTCGTGCAGGGAGCAGTTTTGCTGACGAACATCTGACTTGCACGGTACACGGCCGTTTGTTTTAATATCTGTACATACGCTAGTTTTGTTTTAATATCTGTACATATGAAACTATTCTTCGAGTTGACTATACAATCTTTAGTTGTACTATTATTTTTGCAATGATAAACACTATTTATGCCATGAAAATTTTAATACTGTTTTTAAAATGTAGTTCATTCAGTGTTGAATTCAGACACTTTTCTCCAGGAGGGGCTTCATTAGTTCCGTAGGGGACATTGCAGTTTTTGACCATTGGAAACCCAAAAAATGAAAATTTCCGGAGGGGGCGGGGGACATTTCATTGCTCCGGGAGGGATGTCCCCATGGACCACCCCTTAAATTCAAAACTGAGTTCATTTGTTTTAATTATCGGTACCAAGAGGTTTATACATTTCTATACCGTGTTCTGATTTTTTTTTTTTTTTTTTTTTTTTTTTTTTTTTTTTTTTTGCGATTGATTTTAAAATATAAGGATAGTTAAAATAATTAAAACAGTGGATTTGTATTACTCTTAACTTTTACTTGCTTTACAAACATATGCACTTTATATCTGAAGACCCTAACTTGTACTTTATTTGCAGTTTTCACTAATTAATTAAGGCATTAATTTTCCATAATAATTAATTTGTCTTACTTTTGTGTAGTAAATCTATTAAATCCATTAGATTTCTTTTATTTTTTTGTAACACCTCTCTGAAGCAATATAAGATTTTTATTAAAATATTTTGTGTAGTAGTTTACTTATTTGAAAATTCATTTTTTTCTTTCTTTTACTTGATTTAAACACAAACTTCTATTTTCTAAGCCTTGTTTACTACTCACATCAGATTGTTATCCTGTTTAATTTATAGTGACGTTTTAATTTCATTGAATTATGCTTTATTTCATTCTCTTTTCAAATGAGCATAAATTATCGTAATCTTTTATTTATTATTTTACAAGTTTTTCAAAGAAACTACAAAAAATTTATTAAATCATTGGAATAAAGTCGAACACTTTTTATTAAAAGGACATCAGAATTGGATCTATCTACAGGACCCTAGTGAAAAATTAATTTAATACTTTCAAACACATTTGAAAAGAGTAGCTATGAGTTCAGTTTGTCAGTCTGTACTGTAATTCTCGTAAACTTAAATTTCGTTCATGTTATTGAAAATAACTACAGCATGTTTCCTAGTGAAAATTGAGTGTGTAGCATTTATAGGGACAATGGGAGAAAAATCGTTTGTGGTAGATTTGAGTGATGTTACACTACTTCAAAAATGTAATTTATATCTATTTAAGAAATGAACTAAAGCATTCTTTCTGTATAGTATGGTATATAATAATAATGAGATGACTGACTCTGTCTGAACTCTGTTTTTATTCAAGTCATCGGTTGGGTATAAATATTGCAGATTTGTTATTTAAAATTAATTTTCAGGGACATAAAAAGCAGGAAACGTTGTCACGAGAGAGTATTTAGTATTAATTCTTATTTCTATGTAAGACGAAATTATATATATATATATATATAAAATAAATCTTAACTCTTTTGTACAATGTAATTGTAACATCAGATTTTGATGACACAAAACTTTTGGTCATTGATTTAAAATCAGACTTAGATTTAAAAAATAAAAATAAAAATAAAAAACTGAATACTGTTGTTAAAACGTGTATCATCAATTTATACATCACTAAATTATATGTATTTAAGTAAAAATATCAATTAATTATATACAGTCGAGTCTCCATATAACGAAATCCACTACTTAGTCAAAAAATTTGTTATACAGAAAAATTCGTTAGATAGAAAAATTCGTTGAATAGCGAACGGCAATTTCTTTTTCATTTAATGTTTAAATTTTGAAACAGAATTGTTTTTGAGCTGTTTAAATATTTTTTTTTATAAATAAGTTTTTTATAAATAAATATAATAATTATAATAATTTTTTTTATAAATTTAAAATTATATTTATCTAAGTTTTTGAAATATTGAACGGAATTTTTCCAGAATCTCAAACATTTTCGCCACTTTCTTTTTTTTCCCCTATGTCTTATTGATTATTTTGAAAATTATTACTTAATCAAAGAGAGTTATGTTTATCCTAGAAGCAGTTTAATGCCTTTAAAATAGAAGATAACGCCAGCATAGATGACATTTAGTAACAATTCTTCATTTAAATCTTCTCTCACAACAAAAAATGTTCCGAGTCGCCACAAACATCAAACATTTACTTTACACTATAAAAGTAATGAGAATTAATTTAGGTAGATGAAAACATGCTAAAATAAGACCTTTTCTGCAATTTCCCCCTTGCAGAAATCCCTTCTATATTCCTGCCTTAATATCCAAACCAAGAAACAAACAACAGTTTCAAGACGACAATGAAAAAATTTTATATGTTAGAATGCTTTGTGAGAATTGCAAATCGCTCCAGTAGCAAGCAAATGCTTCAATCTTTTCCAAGAACACATGCTCATCTTGTCTAAAACAATGTCAAGTGTAACCATGCAAAAATTTTGTTTTTCTTGGGGGGGGGGGGGTGAATGCCTTTTTTGGACATAAGGAATAAGGTAGAGGAATGCAGCTATGAAATTTAAACCAGAAATCACGAAAAAAAGAAAAAAAAAATTATAAATAATTTGAAGCGTTTTCTGAACATTTATATTTTATGAACAAGAATATTTTTGAAAAAATTCGTTAAATGGAGATATATATTTCCTTATATGGAGATTATTTTCAATGTAATCATGAAAAAATTGACCGTTCCTAAAAAAAAAAATTCGTTAAATAGAGAAATTCGTTGGATAGAGTTTTTTTTATAGAGAGACTCGACTGTATTTAAAAACAATATTATTTAATATCATTATACATATTTAAATAATATTAATTAATGTAAGTTGCATATATTTAAACAAAAGTATTAATATCAATTAGATATTTAATAAATAATAGTATAAATTATGTGTATTTAAATATTATTATTTAATATAAATTATACATATTTAAATAATACATTAATTCATCTAAATTATACATGTGCAGTAACACACACATACAATTAAACAAAAATATTTATTATATATATTTAAATAATAACATTATCTAATATAGATTATTCACAGTTAAATATTAATATTATCTACATATATTTAAAGATTGATATTAATTAATTATATATATTTCAAATCAATATTAATTATATATCTAAATAGCAATAGTAATATAAGGAAAAGAAGAAAATTTGTAATTGCACTAATCCCCACATCTTTATAATTTCAGATGAATCAGTAATTAGTAAAAGAATAGTAAACTAATCCCGATTTTTATATATGAAAATAATGCTTGATTAAAAAAAAAAAAAAAAAAAAAAAAAAAATGAAAACTTAAATATCAAATTAATAGAATTTACTAATCTTTTATATAAAATTATGTTTATGTAGCATAAAATTATATTTAGTGTAAGTGTAGGAGATATTGTATTTTAATAAATATTCATTTAATTATTTTGAAAAAACTTATATGAATTTAAAAAATATATTTTAATTATCAATTATACTCAATTTTATTTAGTTAATTGTAAGTACAATTTAAAAAGCAACTGATCTTTGTATGTTTATAACTAATCTTTATTAACTAATTTAATAAAGATCATTATAAAACTCTACAATAGATAAACGCGCCGTTCAATTGCTGCTTCAACCGAGGCTTCATCCGCATATTTCAACTAAGTCCCTCGGTGAAATGTGCGAGCTCTCCCCCGAGTTCTCCTCAACAGAGCTGCGCACCAGAAGTTGCGCGGATGAATTTGATGTTAACGCAGACGCTAGTACTCTCGTTTCGTAGCCAAAAGAAGTTCGCCAAGAGCGATAAATGCGAAAAGTCAACACCCTGCCAGCTGTTGAAAATCGCGCTACCGCTTCTACTCAACAATGGCGGCATTTGTGAATTATGTTTATGTAAATCGTAATAAATGTTATTATTTGTCTACTATATTTTTAAATATGAACAGTACTGAAGACTTATGAAAAAACTGTATGTGAAGTTAATGATTAAAGAAAATAAACGTGACAACGCACGTAAACTGAATGTAAAGTAAGATGGAAGCAGATAAGACAAAAGTAAAATATGAAGATCTTAAAGTGATGAATCCTATTTAATTGAAAGGTTATTGCTTGTGATATATGTTATAATTCATCATATACATTAGCAATATTCCTTCGATTATACTACACGAGATGATTGCTGGATGAATCAACATTACGGGAAATGTTTTGCTAAAGTTGAATTACATTTAAGTAAGATAAACTTGATGATTATTGAATACAGTTCATTCATCTTTTGTCTAACGTTTTTAAAATTACTTATTATTTTTTTCCTTTTTTGTACTGCTTACTATACTATTTAACTACGAATCTGACAACGAACTATTGTTCTAACTAATTTCTTTCATAAAAATTTGTATTAAAGAATACTGCATGGAATGGGAAAAAAGTAATTGAATCAAATACTGATAAAATTGTATGTGAATGTTATATTGTACAGGTATTGCAAATGCACCAGTTTCATAGCTTTTAGTGTTTTTATTATTATCGTTATTAATTTGAAATGTCTCTTAGCCTTTAAAAGAAATAATAATTACGGTTGCTGATAATAAGAATGCTATAAATTTAGAAATAACAATTTGATATTTTTCAGTTTGCTGGACTCAAGTGTTATATTTACATACATATCTATGCGTGTGTGTAAACACACTTATATGTATATAAACACAGATATATTTATTTATGCATATGCTTATATATCTACATATAGGGTGGATATGCCAGTAATGAACACTTTGATGTTTTTGCTTCATAAAAATAAAAAATATTTAGTTTTTATTATTTTTCCTCTCCTTGCATATTTTATAAATCTGGTTTATTGTTGGCACTTTTAATCAAACCAGCCAGGAAGCAGAACATAATATTGCTAAGCTCAGCTGCTTTTCAGTGAAGGTCTTAATAAGGATGATAAGACCTAGCTTTGTTTAATAAGTTTGCATATTCTTTATTTTCTTGCTAATTTTGAATGTTTTTGCTTGGATAGCAATAGAAAACTTTAAATTTTATTTAGGAGAGAGTTGGGTGGTGTGGAATGCTTTTTACAAAAGTAAGAAAGTCTACTTTTTTTGACATTGAAAACTATTTTATGAGTAAACATGAATGTAAAATCCTAAAAGACAAAGAGTTAAAAAACAAAAGCTGGCTTTTTTCAATGTGAGGAAATTAGTGTTATTAAGTAATGCTTGTATTCTTGTTGTTCGGTTTATGCTATAGGGTAAGCTTATATACTTAAAAACAGGGTTGGTTTTTGCCAGGACAATGGAAAAAATTAAGCAGAAACAGAAAAAAGTGATGATGAGTGCAAAAATAAAATTAGAATGGCACTATATGTTTAAATTTTCACCTTAATGAAATTTTTGTTTTGGAGATTTTAATTTAAAAAGTATTTATAATTAATCAATCAATAATATATGACATAACCACAAAAACAAAATTGTAAATTTACATTTTTTGTTTTATTAAAGTAAAATATTTAAAGAAAGACATATTTTTAAAATCAAACAGCATAAAATTACTTTATTAGTCTTTTCTTTTTTTAACATGGCATAGCAAAATAAAAGATTTGTGGAATTTTCCAGAGATAATTTATTTCAGATGTCAAAATGAGTGAAAAAAAAACTGAAAATTTTCTTTTAACAGCACCAGTACTCGGGTAACAAATGTGCAAATGAATAACTAGTTCATAAAAATTCCTATATATGTCACAAACAGATGAAATACTTTCGCACTACAGTCAAAGATCTATAATCCGCACACCCATAATTCACTGTTTCCTCATTGTTTTCTCATTTTTTAAAATTTAAAAAAAAAAAACGTTTTTGGATCACTAATTTGTAATTTTTTTAACTGTTTATTTCATTGTTTACATTCATAAAATTACGTGAATTATAGAAAATAGTGGATTATAGGTGTGCGGATTATAGATCTTTGACTGCATTTGAAAGATGTAAGCTGATTCAACAACATTAGTCATACAGTAAGTGTGTAGAAAATATAATTTTTTAATGTCAAATTTTATAGAAAAAGTTATTAACTTATTAAAATCTTTTTTTTTTTTTTTTTTTTTTTGTTCATAATTCAATAATCTAAACTGTGGTTTAGATGTAATAAACATTTGACTAAATAATACGATTGAATTTCTTGTTTGAAATGTGTTTTGAGTATGGTAATATAACTAAGCAAAATAGGATCTGAAATCTCTGAAAATCTTTATGAACAATCTTTTGATTAGTAATAATAAACATTTGTATGTAGTTTGATAAATATAATATTCTTTTCCACAGTCAAATACTTCTTGAAATTTTTTTTTTCTTTTTTTAATTACAATTTGAAGTCAACATTTTGGTCATTAGATTCAGCTGTTAACAAGGAAAAAATAATAATAATAGGGTTATTCTCTGCAATAGTGCAAAAAGTGGTTCCCAGCCATATAAATGCTCTAAATTTCATTTTATTTTTACTTATTTATACTTTTATTAGAAGATCTAAAGTTTGTTTATTAGGGGCAGGGCGTAAAATTTAAAAATAAACAAATTTAATGTTTAAAAATGTAAGATATATCATGCAAATATCATTCCCTCACCTCTCCCCTACCCATACTTCCATACTTTACTGCCTGATTTTTTCCATTCAGAAATAAAAATAATTAAAAACACCCCAAGCAAAATATTGTTCTTAATTGGTACCTTACAAAAAATAATAAAAATATTATTTTTTACTATAATTATGTAGTCTACTCAATCAATTATATGTCTCCCTATGTTAGACCATCATTCCCTCACACCTTGCTATTATCGCAAATATCTTATCACTAAAGATGAGCAGCAGTCTAGCATTCTTCACAGAGAGGAAGCTAATTTGAATACTTGTCAGTCCAGCAACATAAATTGGTGGTACAGTATAGGATCTGTTATCCGGCGTCCCGGTATCCGGAATGCAAATCGGTAACTTTTTTTTCAGCGATCCCGCGGACGTGCTATAGCGCGTAAATTATGCAAAAAATCGGCTACGGATGCAAAAAAATAGCTCTTACGCGTCCCTTGGGACGCATAATTTCGTCAAAAGATTGCGAAAAAACGGCAAATTTCGTTAAAAATCACGAAATAACGACTAATTTTCGGCAATTTTTGTCAAAAGATTCGCGAGAAAATGGGTAATTTCACTACAAAATCCCCCAAAAGACAGATTTTCCAAAAAGATCGCTAAAAAATAACAAATATAGTCCAAAAAATCGCGATAAAACGGCAAATTTTGTCAAAAGATTCGCGAAAAACGGCAAATTTCGTCAAAAGATTAGCGAAAAAAGGCAAATTTCGACAAAAGATCGCGAAAAACGTTAACTTTCTTCAAAAGATCGCGATTAAAGGCAAATTTCTTCAAAAGATCACGAAAAAATTACAGCAAATTTTGTCAAAAAATTCCAAAAAAAAGGCAGATTTCGTCAAAAGATCCTTAAAAAACGGCAAAATTCGTTAGAAATCAAGGAATAACGACTAATTTTCGGCAAATTTTGTCAAAAGATTCGCTAGAAAATGGGTAATTTCGGCACAAAATCCTCAAAAAAGGCAGATTTCCCCCAAAAGATTGCAAAAAATAACAAATATAGTCCAAAAAATTGCGATAAAGCGGCAAATTTTGACAAAAGAATCGTGAAAAACGGCAAATTTCAACAAAAGATCGCGAAAAACGGCAATTTTCATCAAAAAATCGCGATAAATGGCAAATTTCTTCAAAAGATGACGAAAAAAAGGCCCATACTGAAGCAGAATTCTTAGAAATGGATAATGTGTTTGCAGTGTTTTTGCCTCCAAATTGTACATCACTTATCCAACCATTGGATCAAGGGATTCTGATTAAAAACTCACTATAAAAATGACTTCTTAAAAAAATGCTCACAGAGTGCAACAAAGGAATTGGGATAAAAAATTTCCAGAGAAGCTTCGCAATCAAAGATGCTGCCATGTGCCATGTGGCTCTCTGCATTATTTTTCAATGACAAAAATGAGCCGGAGTTTGAAGGCTTCAAGATTTCGAAAGAGATACAAATTATTGCTGATCTGTTGGCATATGCCAAAGGCTTTAACTGTCCAGAAGCTAAATTGTTTAGAAACCGATAAAAACATTCCTGTCACTAATCACATAACTGACAGTGAGATTTATGAAATGATGACAAACAATATATCTGATGAAAGTGATGATGAGAAGGACAACCAGCAGAATGAAGCAGTTAATAAGGTATAAAATAAAAAATTTATATTTTATACTGAACAATTAATTTCAGGCATGCAATAGAGGAGCTACTTCCACGAGCAGGAAATCATGTCTCTGTACAAAATAAAAGAACAATTAGGGTAAGAGACGCGCTATAAGCAAAAGACTATCTTAGAAATGTTTGCTAAATGCCAATCAAAAGATTCTGTTTCAAAATCTCAAAATTAAATTTCATATATATGTATATTTTTTTCATTTATTATAATTATTTTTTTATTTTGTATAGATTAATCAATAAATTAAGGTATTTACAAGTATTAGTATTCATATTTATCTATTTATTTCACTATTTATGAAATTATTCCGTGCATTTCTTATACTTACGGTAAAGTGTTCCGAATTACGGAAAAACCCCTTATCCAGAATGCCCTGGGTCCCAAGCATTCTGGATAACGGATCCTATACTGTATAAGTTTTTGTTAATTTTCTAGAAATTTTTTTCAATCAAAAAAATCCAGAAAATCAGAGAGTATTTTTATTAGCAGTCATTCCCTCACACAAAATGCTAAATATTTAGCAATTTTCAAAAATTTTAATTTTATCATACATTATATATTAAGTATTCTTCTTTAAGGAATCAGTTTGGTTTTTTCATAATTTTGCATTTTTCATGACAATTAGTATAAACATCTTAATTTCATCATTCCCTCACTCGTCATTCCCTCACATTTATTGTTATGAGTTAATGATAAAGTGAATGGGGAATATGTACTTTTGTTTAAAATTTTATAACGATTTCTGCTGCTATTAAAATCTTCAACAATTGACCAATCACTAGCAATTTATCCAATTTTTATGAAAATTTACTTATGTAACATTCAAGTCAGACTGCTTGGTCAAATTTGCAGTATTGTAGAGAATAACCCAATACTGTTATTATTTTTAAAAAATGCTATAAATAGCACCTGATCCTTGAATACTTTCTTATTTGACCTCATATTTTGATTTTAATTCTTCAAGATAATATAATCTCCCAAAATCAAGAAAAATTCCTTTTACAGCTTGAACAACATCGTAAAGAACATCATGATATGTTATTAATTACATTGAATAATCTGAATTTTTTAAAAAGTAAAATATTTTATATTAAATATTTTTAATCTATTTTATCTTTGATCAATTCACCTGTTTGAAACTTTTTCTTTAGAGCAATAGATATGTTCACCAATGCATACTGATAGGGCCTGATTTATGCAAGGGCATGACGGGCAATCGCCCCAAGCTCCCCATGAGAGTAATTAGAATTTTCACTAAAAATGCCAAGTGATTAAAGTAAGCCAAAAGGGATAAAAATTCATATATTTTCAAGCTTTAAAGTTTTATTTTAACAACTTAATATTCTATTATTTTCAAAAAAAATCTTTATTAATGTTTTCCTTGTAGTGTGGTAAGTTAAAACCATTAACTATGACCAATTTGTAACAATTTCTTTTACCCATCTTATAACGTACATAGATAAGCAAAAAAGCAACTTGAAAAGAGATACTTCAATCAACCAATCTATCTTTTTTTTTTTTTTCGACAACTATCCTGCTAGTCCTTTTTTTTCTTAAAGTTGTGACTATATTTTTTTTTACCCTGTATACAATTGTGAACTGCACCGAATACAAAATTTATTCATACATGCAATACATATGAAGTTTAGTACTAGCCACTTCGAATTATTCACAAAAACAAAATTCTAATGATAGACAGAAGGGGGGGGGGGGCATAGCCGTAATCAGGCCCTGCATGCTGATTTTAATCCTATACATAAAAAAAGTTATCTTAACCCACTATACCTAATGCTTATTGTTGAAATAAAGTGCTGAAAGTAGAAATTATTAACACCCAATAATCTGAAACACATAAATTATAAAGAAAAAAGAGAAAGTCGCTCGATTTTTTATAAAACAAGCTTTTTTTTTTTTTTTTGAGACAGAGACAGAAACGAGTTAGTTTAAACCATGGTATAAAAAATATCCAAGTCAACATTTGAGCTCAGGACCTTAGCTTCATGGAACTCTTGAGTCACACATTGATAATCTCGTGTTAATATTCAACACATGAGAAGGATTTTATACTTCCTGAAAAATGCAGCATAGTAGTAACACAGATTAGGTGATTTACACCAAAATCTAGTCAAAAAGAGCTTCTGTCAACTTCTAATTCAATCTGAAGTTTGATGAAACCCTTGCATTAGTTTCTGAGATTGAGCTATTTTAGAAATCTTAAAAAATTCTGCATAACAGCACTACTTCTTGGATGATGTACACCAAAAACTAATCAAAATCAATTTTTATCTGATATTAACTGAATCTGAAGTTTGATGAAAATACGTGCATTAGTTCTTGAGATAGAGCTATTGCAATAATCCTGAATAATTCGGCATAGCAGCGCCACCTCTTGACCGATTTGCATCAAATTATATCAAGGACTAACTGAATCTAAAATTTTTATGAATAGAGCTATTGTGGAAAATAAGAATAATACAGTATTGCAGCATCACTTGTTGAGCGATATATGCCAAAACTAATCATTTCCAGTTTATATCATGGTCTAACTGAATCTAAAGTGTTATCAAATTCCATGCATTTTTGAGATAGAGTACCTAAAAAATTTTTGTCCCATACACACTCATAGAGTGACACACAAACATTTTCTAAAACTCATCAAATCATGTTCAGGAGCTTTGTTAAAACATGTAAGTCCATCGAAAACTATAGAAGTTGAAAATTTTCATGAATTCTATACATTCTTGTAAAGATAGAAGAAAGTAAAAAATGACTCTATCAAGTGATCAATATCACTATCCTACACAAGAATAATAACTGCTTAAAGAAATTGAAGTTGAAACAGAATTTTTTAAAAGAATCCTCGCATATGTTCAACACTTCGCCTGACTGAACTCCTGACCTCTTAAGCTGTTAATGCATTGCCATCTCAGCTATCCTGGATAAGTGTGATGGACATAATTCAATCAGATATCCTTTTCAGAATTGTAGTCATAAAAACACCAGAAGGTACAGATCATAGGCAAAGAGTATATGCTGAAATCAAAAAAGTCAAGTTTTGAATGTAGACTAAAGTATTATTTGAGGCATAACACAGGGTATACAAGTTTCTTTTAAAATTCCATTTCCACTATGTTCCTGATCCCTTTGATAATGGCATCTGGTCTGCTATCTGAAACAATCAATAGATTAAATCACAAGTATTGGAATTCTTAGTGAATGTCTTATATATAGTTACACTTTATTTAACACAAACAAGGACTTTTACTTTTCAATTTTAAGTTACAGACAAACTGTCTTTATTGTGTCGACACGGTATTTTTTATCTTTAACGACTTTTATGGGAAGAGGGCTGATGTCTTGTAAAGCAGGAACTTTTGCCTCAAGTTAGATTGAGCTCCTTATCATTTGATCCATTGTTCATTTCACCTCATTCTATTGTGAATAAACTGCACAATTATCCTACATGAAAGATTTTGTAGAATTCAGTGAAAGTCTGGCAGAGCAAGTGTGTGCATGCAGCCTTAGACTGGGATTTGTACCAATTAGAAAAACTGTGTTGAATTAATGAAATATAAGTGTTGAAATTTGTATTTTAAGTCTACTACCAAATACAAATAATTTTCTAGTGTGCATGTGTGGAAGATTCTTATCCTTTGGCTATCTGCTGAATTCAACATTGTTTGATATACAGTCAGACCTCGTTATCCCGACACCTAGTTTTCACGTCATTCCGCTTACCACGTCAGTTTTTCAAAGTCCCGATTTTCTGTATACGATTTTAATGTAAATAAACTCTGGATTTTACGTCGTTGAATAATTTTCAACTCCGGATATCCCGACGGTTTAGGAAATTTGTCCATTTTTTATAATCCATCTTATAAGCACATAAGTTAAGCGGTAAGAAAAGATTTTAGCCAGACTCTTCTCAAAAGTGTCTTAAGTACCAATTGACATAAAGGAGAAACTTTTTTCAATCATTTACCTCATTAAAAAACCCCACACATTATGGATGACAGAATCAGTGAAGGAGAGATTTCTTCCTGTGCGTTCTCTATCTTTCAATCCACATTTTATTCGTAGTTTTTTAAAACGTTTATGGCGTTTGGCATGGCATGTTGGTTTCATCCAAGTTAATCAGATGTGTGTAAGAAGGTAATGAAGAAGACATTCCTCTTCCAATATTATTTAAAGAGTTGTTAGATCGTGAAATAAAAATAACGGGGGATGTCCAGATGTATATCGATTTTCATAAGGATGTCACCCCATCACTCACTAGATGCAATGATTTCTAAAAATTTAGAAATTTCTTCAGACTTTTGTCAAGTATAAAGGGGGCTATGAGCAATTATCCTTTCTTAAATTTGATAAATGGGTTTTTGTGTAGAATAATTCAATTCGCTTTAAATTTTGGATGTAGGTTCTTTCTGATAAGGCTAATCTCTGAATAATTTTGGAAGTTTAATGGTTAAGTATAAAAGTGGAGGAGAACTCCTCTTAAATTATATAAATGGGTTTTTATGACGAATTATCCAATTTGCTCAAAATTTTGGATGTAGGTTTTTTATATGATAAAGCATTTCCCTGATTAATTAAGAGGGTTCATTAAGTATAAAAAGACGAAATGGGGGGAGCTATTTCCCCTCTTAATTTGTTTTTCGAAAGGTATTAACACTTGAAAATACAAGGCTGCAATATACAATTAGTATGCATAGCTTGTGAATTCAATGCCATCAGTTTAACTGGGCAATATCCTTTTTTTTATTTATTCTCTTGTGTTTGATACCTGAGGTTTTGTGCTGTCTAACTTACTAGGACTAACAGAATCGAAAAATCAACGCAGGAAACAGCAAGTAGAAGTAGTACAAATTTTGAGTTCATTTTTTATGTAAAGATCGGAAAATTGTTTTTAATTCGTGACATCGTTAAAACCAAGGAACCAATCAATTTAAAAATTTCAAATATCCTTCTATAGTAAAAAAAAAACTAGCCTTAAAAGGAATGACTCCTGGAATGATGCTGATGTGTAAGATTTCTGGAAATAACGAATCCGGGTGGACCACTCCTTCCATGAGTCGAATAGACAAATCAGGAAAGGGCTCCGTCTATGCATCGTGAAGCAATTCCAACCGGGATTGCAAAGCAATACCGAACGGAATCACAAAGCGATTACACTGGGGGTTGGCAAGCAGGGGGGCGGAGCCCCCCTATAGTTTAAAAGAACTGTAACTGCTCATTCCAATTATGCATGTTTGGGGCGCCGCACCCCACTTTGTCCCCCCCCCAAAGGGGAACTTTTTAAATTTTTATCCACAGCACTCGTGTTGCATATCTTTAGAAAGGTCTGAAACTGCCTTTTCCTATTATGGATGTCTTGTGTGTCCCTCTCTGCTCTGCCCCCGAGGGGGAGGGGGACACATTTTTAATTTCTTCACAACACCAGTCATGTGACACATCATTTGACAGGTCTGCAATTGCTTATTCATATTATGAATGTTTTGTGTGTCACTCCCCACTCTGCCCCCCCCAGGTGGGGCACATTTTTAATATCTTCACAACACCAGTCATGTGACACATCATTTGAAAGGTCTGCAACTGCTTATTCATATTATGGATGTCCTATGTGTCTCCCCCCACTCTGCCCCCCCCAGGGGGGCACATTTTTAATTTCTTCACAACACCAGTCATGTGACACATCATTTGAAAGGTCTGCAACTGCTTATTCATATTATGGATGTCTTGTGTGTCACCGCCCACTCCGCCCCCCCATGGGGGGCACATTTTTAATATCTTTACAACACCAGTCATGTGACACATCATTTGAAAGGTCTGCAACTGCTTATTCATATTATGGATGTTTTGTGTGTCATCCCCCACTCTGCAGAGGGTCCACATTTTTAATTTCTTTACAACACCAGTCGTGTGACACATCATTTGAAAGGTCTGTAACTGCTTATTCATACCATGGGGTATTGGCGAGCGCAGCAAGCAGGGATAGCCTACATCTTGGAATCGCTAAGCGATTACGCGGGGGGTTTGCAAGCGTAGCGAGCAGGGGGGGGGCGGAGCCCCCTAGTTTTATAAACACATCTACAAATGTTAAATAAGTCGTATGAATTAGATTTGGAGCGGAATGGAGAGGTGAAGAAATTTGCAAAACTGCTGCATTTCACAGAATAAATTCAGTTCAGATGTGTTTTTTTGACCGATCCCTTAGTTAAATATTATTTATTAAATATAACAATTTCAAGGAGCAGGGTTAAGATGAATTAGGAGTTTATTAAAGGGGAAAAAGAGAGAACCCACTAGGGGAGAGGGATTTTCAAGCTTTTCAAAACCCCTCATGTGATAGAGAGTTGGAAAGGCCAGTGACCACTTAATCATGTTATGCACATCCCGTGCCCTTCCACCCCCTTTTGCCCTCTGTGGATGGACTTTACTAAATTTTGCTGATGTCCTTAATGTTGTATATCATTGATAAAACCTGTGACCACCACATGCACCTACGGTGCTCCACGGCCTTTCTTCCCTCCAGGAATGAGCACTTTTCTAAATTTAGCCGAAGCCCATAATGTAATGTATTATTTAAAAGGACTGTGACCACTTATTCATGTTATGTACCTCAGTTGCAGCCGGGGGCAATATCCTAAATTTTGCAACATCCCCCATGTAATAAATTGTTGGAAAAGTTGTGACCACTTAATCGTGTTATGTCCCTCCTCCCACTTTGCTGTCCCAGGGGGCACCTTTTCTAAATTTTCCTGACGCTACTCATGTGATATGTCGTTGGAAAGACCTGTGACCGCTTAATCATATGCATATTCGGTTTCCCTCACTTTGGCTCCCCAGGAGGAAGACTTTCTGATTTTTTTCGATATCCCACGTGTTATATATCTTTGGAAAGGCCTTTGACCGCTTAATCATGCTATTTTAGCACATTGCTCCTCCCTCCCTCTTTGTTTCTCCGGGAGCAGACACTTTTCTAAATTTAGCCAGTGTTCCTCATGTAATATATCGTTTAAAAGGCCTGTGACCGCTTAATCATGCTATGCACATTCGGTGCCTCTCTTTTCCCCTTGGTCGGAAAACTTGAATTTTGTCGACACTCCTCATGTGATGTATTATTGGAAAGGCCTTTGATCGCTTAATTATGATATGCACCTCCAGTGCTCCTCTCTCTTTTGTCCATCTGTGTGTATACACTTTTCCAATTTTAGCCAGTGCCCCTCTTATAATATATCGTTTGAAAGGCCCGTGAACGTGTATTTATGTTTTGCACATCCGTTGTCCCCCTGGGCATTTTTCTAAATTTTGCCGACACTCCTCATGTAATAAATTGTTGGAAAGGCTGTAACCACTTAATCATGTTATGTCCCTTCTCTCAATTTGCGCCACAGGTGGCAATTTTTGTAAATTTTCCTTAGACCACTCACGTGATATGTCGTTGGAAAGATCTGTGACAATTTAATCATGTTTTGCACACTCGGTTCCCTTTCCCCTTTGCCTTCCAGACTTCTGAATCTTGTCGACATCCCTCTTGTGATATATCATTGAAAAGGCCTGTGATCGCAAAATCATGATATGGATCACCAGTGCTCCTCCCCACCTTTGTCTCTCTAAGCGCAGTGTGTTCTTTTCTTAATTTAGCAAATGTCCCTCATGTAATATATCGTTCAAAAGACCTATGACCGCTTATTAATGTTATGCACCCCCCTTTATACCCCTGAGCATTTTTCTAAATTTTGCCAGCACTCCTCATGTAATAAATTGTTGGACCACTTAATCATGTTATGTCCCCCTCCCCACTTTACCGTCCCAGGCGGCAACTTTTCTAAACTTTCCTGAGACCACTCATGTGATCTGCCCTTGGAAGACCTGTGTTCACTTAATCAGGTTATATTCATCCAGTACCTCTCCCGCCTTTGCCCGAGGGGGCAGACTTCTGAATTTTGTCGATATCCCTCATGTGATATATCAATGGAAATGTTTGTGACCGGTTAACAATGATATGCACCTCCAGTGTTTCTCCCCCACTTGTTCTTCTGAGAGTGAGCATTTTTCTAAATTTAGCCAATGGTCTTTATATAATATATCGTTTGAAAAACCTGTGACCACTTATTCATGTTATGCTCCTCCGTATCCCCACTGGCATGTTTCTAAATTTTGCCGGCACCTCTTATGTACTAAATTGTTGGAAAGTCATTTAATTATATTATGTCGCTCATCTCTACTTTGCCGACCCAGGGGCCAATTTTTCTTAATTTTCCTGTGGTCTCGTATGTGATAAATCGTTGGAAAGGCCTGTGACCGTTTAATCACATTATGTACATCCGGTTCCTTGCACCCCGAAAGGAAGACTTTTCTAAATTTTGCCGACGTCAGTCATGTAATATATCATTGGAAAGGCTTGTGACCATTTAATCATGATATGCGCCTTCGGTGCTCCTTCCCTTTTTGTCCCACTAGGGCACTTTTTATAAATTTAACCGATACTCCTCATATAATATACAATTTTAAAGGCCTGTAACAGCTTATAATTGCAATGCACCTCCGTTGTCTCCCGTGGCAACTTTTCTAAAATTTACTGAGACCAAATATATGATTAACGTTAGAAAGCTCTGAGCAGTGGAATTGAAGAATTTTGCAGAGCGTACGCGACACGCCTACTATACGGTGCCAAGGGCAGCGGGAACCCGGTTCGAGGCTCTTTCGTTTCGAAATTTAATGTGAATTCAAAGCCCCCGATTAAAAATTTTATTTTACATGACCTTGAAGAGCATGCGCAGCACGCCTACTATACGGTATCGTATGCAGTGAGGATCAGTTCGAGGTTCTTTTTTCGCTAGATTTAATATGTATTCACCGAACCCGATGTAATTATTTGGCAGTGCGTACGCAGCACGCTTGCTATACGTACCGTAAACAGCAGGGACCCTTTTCTAGATTTACAAATAAATTAAAGGCCCGGATAAAGGGAGTGGCCCGGTGACAGGCGAAGCCATCTAGTACTAATATATAAGTGAATAGCATACTTTTAAAGAAATGAAAATATTTTATTTAAAAATGCAATTCATAAAATATTTGAACCCGTATAATTTAGGATACAAACTACACATTTTTTAAAAAAGAATGTTCGCAAGTCACTACAAAAAGTAAATATTAAAAACAAACTTTCTACATTTCAGAGACCCCTGCTACATTGCGAAAATCGCATATATCTGTAATGCTTTATAATGCATGACAATATTACATCTTTTTAGACTGTACTGCCATCGAATTTATTCCTTTAAAAAGTAAACATAAAGCGTTAATTACAGTATCTAACAATATATTGGTGTTAAATAAATTAAAAATAACTTCCGTTCATTTCTAATAGTACAAGAGCCGATAGCATAAAAACCTATGTCATCGATTACAAGAAAACAACCTTCATTTTATGAAAGAGTAATAATAGGGGAACCTAATGATCCATGTCTGCCGGAAGTGAAGTGGCTCCTAAGCCAAAAATTAATACCACTAGGGGTTCACTTGTAGGTTCGACATTGTGCTTGTCCAACAAATAAAGGTATGAAAACAGTTAAAACTGGGAGCAGGAATTTGAAGCGACTTTGACTCTTCGCGTAACAGTACTTTCAAAGTGCTATTACACGTAAAAATTTCAAGCACTTCATTGGCTATTTGAGAATCAACTTTTCCATCTTCAGATTTCCAAGCATTTGATTGGCTGTTACAGGCCATAGGTTTCATTCCAGGCTTCAAAGACGCTCCGGCACAAAAGAATCGCTGGCTTTTCAAGCGACTCCCTTGGAGTCATGGGATAACAGGGATAACCGCCTATGGGACCCAGCTGTCGCTCCGAGGGGGAGGCAGCGAGATCATAGGAGATAGAATAATAGAGAGACCCCTGAAATTTGAAGCGACTGGGGCTCCTCGTGAAAGAGCACTTTTAGGAGATCTAGTGCCAGTGATATTGCTTAGCGCTAGCGATCAATTTCATCCCCAAAAGCACCTGTTAAATCCAGCTATCACGATAGCAATCCCGTTAAATGAAATAGTTGAAAAGGGATAACACAAGGCCTAGCACGCTGTAAAAAAATTGTCCCTTTTGCTGTATCGTCACTCCATCGCTTTTATACAGTATCTCTGTTTTGACCAATGAGAATGCTCCATAATACATCGAAGTAATCGTTTCCTATAAAAGCGATGGAGTGACGATGCAGCAAAAGGGTCAAATTTTTTACGGTGCACAACAGATGACATCGAAATTCGAAGACCCTGATGAGGCATGGTAATTTATTACCCACGGAATATTTTGGCGAATCCGATAATCAGAAAGATGTCTGTAACCAGGATGGTACGCAAAGTGACGTGTCCATATTAGCCGAAGCCAGTTCGAGTTCACCATGAACAGCAAAGACTATAAAAGCACTAATTCTGTGTTCCGCATACAATATGTTACTGGCGTTACGCATACAGGGGATATAGCCTAATTCCTTGGGTACAAAGTACGAGAGGTATTCTGCATAAACAAGCAGAGTGGAACAAATCGGATCTCCAGACAGATTTGGATACAATATCGTATCTTTGACATTACGCATTGAAGAAAGTGAATAAGAACCTCGGGTACCAATCGACTTTGCCCACAAATGGCAGCAGTGAACAATCACGCCTCCGCAGGTATATATACCCTCCAAAATTGATATACCCACAGCTGATGTACTATGGGTGAAGTTCCACTACTTAATGCCATTAGCACTCTACTTAAAGACCTATATGCGTAACGGACAGTTTGAGGTAGCTCCTCTAGACAATAGGCATGAATGAAGGTGGTACAAGATCAAAACTCAAGCCCGTAGTTAGACTCAAATTAAGCCAACACATGCCACATGATGTAAAAAGGGGGCGGCTGCAGACGAAATAAATGCTGAAGCCAATCAGCACTAAACGCCGTGCCCCCAAGAAAAGAGTCTCATCACTCGAGTACTGAGAAGCACAAACAAGGGATTCCAAATAGCTGGAAGCTATTTAAATTCACAGTGAAAACAGACATTTAACTCTGTGCTTCGTACGCAACATGAAGTAAGAAGAAAGTTGCCCCGTTAAAATCCCTTTAAGAAAAACTAGCTAACCCGCCCGGCGTTGCCCGGGTCCGTATTAACAATATTAAACGAACTTGAAATTTGTATTATTTTATCATTAACTCGAAACTTGCAGAAATGCATTGTCAGAAATACGTGGCCACTGACTGTTGTTTTTTAAAAAGAACTAATCTATCGCTTCACCGGTAAAAAATATTAATTATTTTATCATATGTGTTTTAAATATCAATATAGAAAATTATTTTAACGTTTTGCTTGAAAATATAACATTCTTTTGTTAATATCTTAAAATCGTCTGCAGTCAGAAATCTATATTTTAGATTAATATTTACGAGTTGGCGCATTGCCAAGATTTGCTTCCTCTGGACCGAGTTGGCGCATTGCCAAGATTTGCTCCCCTGTGCCTCAATTAATTATCCTCGGAATTCCTTTTATTTATAGAGATTGGCTTTTCAAGAGCAAACTTTTCTTTTCATTATCCCTTCGCTCGTCAGGCCTCTGCCCTTATCTTATGTTAGTAGCTGCGGTATCGAAGAGAAAATAAAGAGAGGACGTATGTCCTTGAAAAGCCAATTTTTCCTACAGGAACTATAGCTGGCGAGATTTTGTAATCAGGCACTCCCTTCTATCCACGGTCAGTATCCGTCATGCGCACAGAGCCGTCCTTAGGGGTGTGCGACAGGTGCGGTCGCACAGGGCCTCGCGCATGAAAAGGCCTCGCGTTTGGGTAAAAAAAGTTTCCATTCAATTTTACAAGAATCTAAAATTTTCAAAAAAAAATTGCTGCACATTACTTAGTTTACGATTAAATTTAAATATTTAAAAATGGCTATTTATAAAATGTAAAACCTTTAAATAAATAAAATGATAGGCGCGGACATTCGAAAGCAGAAATTATTGTTTGTAGTCGTCTAGTCCATCTTCAATCTGGAGCCTCTGTTATGCTTTAATAGTTTTGTTAACGTGTTGCGACATTTTTACAGAATATGGGGAATAAATTTTCTTAAAAAAAAAAAGAAAAGAAAAATCCTCTAGTCGTCACCCTGCAGGTCTCGACTCATCAACAGCTCTATGCTTACCCTCCCTGTGCCATCTCTTTTCCTGACTGCAGACTCATTGGCATTAATTCAAGAGGTTCTTTATTAAAATCTAAATAGCAGAAATGATATTAAATTAATCCATTTGGTTAAAGTAATATAAGACTTTTTTCAAAATTTTATGATTTGCCGTGGTATTCAGCTATAAATATGCAAAATTTCAAGTCTCTAACTTATACAATTTCAGATATCGAAGTCTGAGAGACAAACAGGAACGTGGGACGGATAGAGTTTATTCAGATGAGTGAAATTCCAAAAATTAATGTCAACCTGTTCCGATTTGATAAAAGCTTCTAGAAGGAAAAGGCCTCGCAAAAATTCTCGCACACGGCCTCGCCTTCGCTGGGGACGGCTCTGCATGCGCACTTCATTGTTGCTAAAGAATAAACTTCAAATTGGACAATCTCCTGAAGAGAGAGATTGGTCCCATCCAATGCGCATCTTTTACAGGTGTGCGTGGACGCGAATTAAGACACCCACACAATTGGCAGTCAAAAGCGGCCAAATTTGCTTCCCATTGACTAAACAGGAAGCCAAATACGAACAGTAACCTAGCAAACTGGGTCCAAATATTGTTATGAGTCCCCACACATTTATTATGAATTTTAATATTCTGAACTTTTATTTAATTTTTTACCATTATTTATAGAAAGCTGTTAAAACGACAAATGCCTGAAAAGAGAGGGTTCCTTCCCCACTCAATGCCTGCAGAACAAAGTTGGCGCTATCTCAACCCATTCCATCATCCTTGTTCCCCATCGAGGACACTTTTTACGGGCCTACGTGGCTGAATGGTCAAAGCACCACGCCGCCAATCGCCTTCGAGCGTAGGAGGTTGTGGGTTCAAATCCCACTGGCTCCATTGCACGCATTCTTTGTGTGGAGCACCTGGTTATATATCTCTTGTATTGTAAAATTTTTCTTGTGCTATCTCGTCCCTGTATATTGACGATGACTTACAAGCGGGCTTCATATCGAGCACACAAGTCAGATGTATGTTGTTCAATAAATAAATAAATAAAACACTGCTTACTGTTTCTGGTCTCCTTCCGCACTTAAGTGAACGGTTCATAATTGGAACCACATGATCCTCGTCATCTTCTCCACTTAATGGGCAGAGTGACGATTGTCAGTAGGATAAGTTATGGAATAAAAAAAGTCTAACTTTGCCATAATTTGGATATACACGTTTGTCTGAACGCAATCTGAGCATACTTCTTCGTCAATTTTACCTAAAGACAAGCTTCCTAGCGAAAGTGGTTCGATTGTAGACATAAAGGGGTTGGCAAATATTTATTAGGATGACTTTCAATTCCATTACGTTATTGCTAGTACAGTGGCAATTGGGCGCGTTCAGTTGAGCTAATCGGAATCAGCGACATACAAGGCTACTTGATGACATTTAAAAGGTTACGCAGAGTGGATCATCTTTACATGATAATTGGAACAAAGCGGCTCGGCCATCGTTTTGTTCCGATCACTGTCCAAAGAGGATCCATTCTGTGTGACATTTAAAAGTCTCGAAGGCCGGGATCCAGACAGACTCTCCGCTGTTAGCGAAATGAGATTGACAAAACAGAAGTCTGTATTTTTGCAGGAGCTTCGCTGCTCTGCAAAGTTCAGGCTTCCGATTTCCCGGCCGAAATAGCCTTGTATTTCGTTGATCGTGTTACGATGGATAATTTAAATAAATAAAAACTCCGTAATTCGACGATTAAGGCTTCTTTCTTCCTTAAAAGTGCTATAGACGCTTTCAGTGTGACGTCAGCCAGACGTTTTGCTTGGAAACTGACTCCAAACAAATGGTTGCTATGTTTCAAATCTTATTAAATATGAATCGTAGAAAATATTACCACTGCATAAAAAGTATTAAAACCTATATCTTTGAAACATCGCTTCAATATATAGCTTTAAAATATAATAAAAATAGAAAACACAGCATAGCAACGGTTTGTTTGGAGTCAGTATCCAAGCAAAACGTCACGACTGAAAGCGTCTATTACACGAGGGGTCAAAGTCGCTTCAAATTTCAGGCTTCTCCATGTTATCCAATGGTTCCTGAGGATTCGATTCTCTTGTGTCAAGCGTCTTTCATGCCTGGAACGAAGCATGTTGTCTGTAACAGCCAATCAAATGCTTGGAAATCTGAAGATGGAAAAGCCGTTTCTCGAACAACCAATGAAATCATTGTTGAATTCAGACACTTTTCTCCGAGGGGACTTCAATGGCTCCGGTTGGGACATTATAGAGTTTCTGGGGAAATTGTACTTTTTAACCATTAAAAATGCAAAATTTAAAATTTTCCGGGGGCGAATGTCCCCCCTGGGCCACCTCCTGAATTCAACACTGAATGAAATGTTTAGAAAACGATAAAACGCAGGCGGTTTTTGCTTCTTGAAACTTTTACTTTTACTTTAACAGTTTCCCATATATTTCAGTCGCTGTCCCGAGCGGCACTTTCCCGTTCCTACCGTGGAAGAACGCTCTGTAAGGGATTCCAACGAATGGCAGCAGTCACGTGATTTTTATGTTTCTCTACAAAAGTGACGTCATCACCTCTAATGAAGCGGGAGATTTGGCGTTTTTCTTGGCGATTTTCTGGCAACCTCGTATATTTTTGTTGACATATTATAGATGTAAACACACAAGTTACATGAAACATCACATACTATAATGTATTTCAGAATAATAATTAAATCAACGTGAAAAATTATGATTATCAATATTTAAAAAATATATAGTAGATAAAAAAGTTTCATAAGCAGCTGTAATAAAAAAATTGTTTTATTACTCAACTTATTTACTTTGGAGTAAAGAAAATTTATAATTACAAAAAATATAACGATTGATTGACATATTGCGAGCGGAAAATTGCATATTTATTTAATGTTTCACTTTTAACGCTTATTGTATATTCATCTATTTATATATAAATATTATTTATATAAAATCGTATTTTAATATACCAGGCTGTAATTCGAACTAAAACGCTCCTTTTTTAAAAGATAAAATTGTATTTTAATATACTAGGCTGTAATGCCGAATCAGAACGCTTTTTCTTTTATTAACAAAAGCATGAAGGATTCATTGTAGATGTCATCACAACTTATTTATGAATTTTACTTCCTTTTTAATTTCGCTTTTCTATTGAATTTTTTTTCCGCATTATTATATTTAAAATTTCTGTTATTTCTTTATATTTCTGAATTAGTATTTATTAAATTTGAAAATAAACCAAATGCTAGAGTAAGATCAATGATATTGAGAAATTCAACATATTCATATTTTAATATTCATGTCAATAAAATGCAAGCATTTTAGAATTCCCTCTATAGCATTTATCACTATTCTAAAGAATTCAGCATTCTTTTAATATTAGCCTGAACAAATTGAATCTGTGCTGTAGATATTTTTCTTAAAATAAATTTGATGGTACAGTTTAAACACTAAAAAATTTTGACAGATTGCACTCAGCAAATATAATTATATAGTATTTCTTTGACCAAAGCCATGAAACTTCTGATGTAATGATAGGGCTGTCTCAAAAAATCCTGCATCAATGATCAAGAAGGAATATCACAGTCCCAATAAAAAGAATATCATAACCATAACATTATACATAATAAAATTAATAAAGCAGACCTTTTAAAAAAATCCTTAGGAGTTCCTACTTATAATTTTTTACTGTATTTTATTAATATTAGAACAGTTCCTTGTGAAAAACTACATTTTTTTATTAGTTAGCCACAGTTTATATATTGACAATGTTCTCGCCATAATCATTATATTGCATTCATCTCATTTAAAATATAAATCTTTTATTATTTCATTCAAATAAAGAGGAAGAAAAACAGAAAATAATAAGGCAAACCAAGGCATTTTATTTCAATATTAAAGCATTATTTTTATCTACATCACAAAAAATAAACACTGCATTGGCGAGGTAATACTATTGAAATGATCTGCTCTCAGTTAACATAAAAGTACTTAAAGAAAAGGTTATTATTAAGTTTAATTTACTTTTATGAAATGTGAAATGAAGTTTAAATATGCAGTACCTTTTATTCTCAGTACAGAGTTAAATTCCTTATACATAGATAAAGATAAGATAAAAAAAATAAAAGAGTTATACAGAATAGCAATATTTGGCTTCATATCGCTTTGAATTTTTATGGTTTATCCAATCACACTTTTCTAGTACATACAGCGATAACGAATCCTACTTTCTATAGTTTTTTACAAAGTCTTATTATTCTTTCAGCAATGATTTTCTTTTAATAATACAGTTAGCCCCTTCACAATGTTTAATTTTTAATCTTTAACCACCGATATTTCAAAAAAGAAATTTTCTGTACATAAATAGTGATAATATTCCATTTAATTAAGGTAAACTTTACAATAAAAAATAACTGGTGAGAATAATGAAGGATTCTGAGAATTTTAAATACCACATATATCAGTTGCTTGTCCCCAAGGGTTAATAATATATATGTTTATTGTACAGAACTCTCTGAGTGTGAGTAATACTTGCACTTGACTGTTTATTTTCTCTTACATGGTAGTTATTAAATGAGAAAGTAAAATGATTGTGAATGTACAAAAAAAGGATGTATGTACGTGTCAACGGCAGATCCAAAAGGGAGGTCACGGGCAGGCTCAGACTGGCACGCCAGCCGGTGCACCATTGTCTCAAGAAAACTTTGCACGCCTAAATTCTTAAGCTGCTCAAATATTCTTTTTCTTGTTGAACATATGTATTCTGACTAGTGCTCTAATTTTTGAGAATTCATTAAGCGAATAATCCTCAAACAACAGACAAGCAGCACAAGAGAAGTTTTTTTTTCTCCCACAACAAAAAAAATTAAAATAGATCGAAACAATTCTAGAATAAGAAACCGAAGTAATCATCAAGAGAGAAAAAATGCACTCAAGAAAAATTTTAATAGCCATGGCACCCTGGGTTAGAATTTCACCAAATAATTTACAAATTATCAATACTTTAGGTCTTGATACCTTGTTTCTTCCTCCCCCTTTAAACTCGGACCTTGAATGCACCTATAATTAAAACCATGCTTTATGAAAATAATTTGAGAAAAGAAAGACAAAAATATCAGATGGTAAAAAACATTTTGTTGTTGATTTGAAAACATGATCTTTGATAACGAGGAATCTAAACCTGTTGACACTTTTGGACTCTGCAAGCTTTGGAATGAAACAGCGAGTGATTTTTTTTTTTTTAATTCACAAAATCTACAACATAATTTTCGGTTAGTAATATTCGCTCCATTTAATGACAAACTTTCCATGGTTAAATAACTATATGGAAATTCTAGTATGTATTTCAAATTTAAAAATGTTAAATTTAATCATGGAAAGATCTATTATTAAATAAAATGATGATTATATTGAAAAATTGTAATAGGTTTTTTAAATAATAATAAAATACGCTAGACACAAAATCCTGCAACTTCGAGGAATAAAATTCGTACATTTCTCTTAATTATCGAAATTTAAATATTTCCCTTGAACTCTAATTATCAGGGCTGATTGTGGGCTCATGAAAAAATACCTGAAATTTTAGCAAGGAAATGTTTCTGTATGGGAACAAGGGGGAAAGACAACATATCTATAACAGGAAGGCCAAATTACATAATATATAAATTTTAATTATGTTTAGCAATCATATGAAATTGATATTTTATTTTAAGAATTGAACTATCATAAAAATTGGAATTTTGGTACTGTAAATTTACAAAATACCTGAATTCAGGTATATAACCTGAACACAATCACCCCTAAATTATCATAAGAATTTTGCAAATCATGGGAAAAGTGTTCTGTAAATTATTTTAGTGTAATAAAGTTAATCTTTATTAGACCATTTCTTTTTGTATAAATTTTGGGTACTTACGTATTAATGCCACCGCAGCTACAGATTTGATGGTTTTTAAGTATCGCCAATCTACACCTAAAATTTTTGCGACAAATCATAAAATAAAACACTTTCAAAATTCAAAACACATTATTTAAAAACAAAGCAGTTAGTCGGATTTCGATGGAAAATGGCCCGATATAGAGTTTAACTCCTGTATTATCGCTTCTGAAAAAAAATAAAATTGCATGTTGATCTGTTTTTGTGCAAAACAGGCATCAAAAACCAGCAAACAACAAGGTAACAAGAAATCCAAATGATAACTGTGTGCACAACATTTGATGGTTTTTAAGTATCGCCAATCTACACCTAAAATTTTTGTGACAAATCATAAAATAAAACACTTTCAAAATTCAAAACACATTATTTAAAAAAAAAGCAGTTAGTCAGATTTCGGTGGAAAATGGCCAAATATAGAGTTTAACTCCTGTATTATTGCTCCTGAAAAAAATAAAATTGCATCTTGATCTGTTTTTGAGCAAAACAGGCATCAAAAACCAGCAAACAACAAGGCAACAAGAAATCCAAACGATAACTGTGTGCACGTGCAAACAACGAGATTGCTCTTTATTGGCACATCAGGGCAATTTATGCTGCGAACGCCACCGCAGCATAAATTGCGCTGTACCAAATTTTGTTATAGTGAAACATAAATTTAGCATTTTGTATATAGATAAAGTCATGATTTAAGGCTAGAACAAAATACCTCTTGCTACAAAATATCTGACTCGCAAAAGTAATTACTGTCAGATTGTAACAAAAGTTAAATTTATCTCGTATTTAACTGACTGATAAACAATTCTTATTAAGTTAAAAAAATATGTAATTTTTAAAGAAAATTGAACTTTTTGCAGCATTGCAAAAACTCTATTTCACGCGTAGCAAAAAAAAAAAACCTTAGTTTTCAGTTACCAATTTCCAGAGCATCAATGGTGATAAGTGGAATGAAAGGGGTTATTCTGAACTAATTACACCAAAAATAATCATAAACTCTAGGAATCAGACTGAGCATAATGTTTATTAATTATTATTGTGTATAAATTATGCTTTCGAAGTAATCTACATTAAAAAAATTATACAAACTTTGAATTTTCAATTAATAACGCCCATTTTTGACATTTTATTTGAGTTTCTTGGATCCAAATGGACCAGGAAATGTCATTGTATATCCATATTATCTTAAATCTTGATACAGCTGGAAGAACATGATTTTGAGGATGATATAATTAAACCCATTTCAAAAACATTAATTTATATCTTCATGAAAGTCATCTGATTTTTATACTAAATTGACCCAAACATATTACAGGTTTCTTTCTCTATTCAAAAAAGTTTTTTTAATTATTTAAACTATTAATAAATTTATATTAAAATCAATGTGAAATATAAAAGCAGTAATTCTTGATTACGCCCATTAATAACTACTTTGCACGTAAAAACTATAAAAACAGCAAAAAATGTTGATTTTCTTGAAAATTTCAAAACAAATAAATCTTTTTTCCTTATAAAAGGTATCAAGTTGAAAAGCTACTAAAAAAATCAACAAAATTAAACTGTGAGTATTTTATTACGAAAATAAAGTAATTGTAAAAAAAAAACCCACCATTTTTCCCTGTGTAAAAACTATAAGGACAGCAAATAAATTCAATATAGTAGCCAAAGGAACTAATATTTCATATATTATGTAACCACCTCTGAAGTTTAGTGATTGCAAATATTCCACCATTCCTCGACATCATTCATTTTTGCACTGTTCGGGATTGTGTTTGTGCTATTCATCCTTAATCATAAACCTGTGTTCTGATGATGAGAAAAAATGCCTTCCTTTTTGATAAATTCAACCTTCTAGATCTCACCATAAGTTATCGATGGGATTTAAAACTGGATTTCTGAGCGCCCATTGCAAGACTTCAATATTTTTCTTGTGGAACTGATGTTTTGTGGATAGGCACTTTATCTCACTGTTATAGCCGTTCTTTTTTTTTTTTTTTCCCTGCAATAATTGTATCAACAAGTGAGAGATGGCCAGAAAGAGTTTGTACATGTGTCTTTGAATTAAATTTTGCTAAAAACATATACAAATGGCTCCACATCTTTGAACAAAAAGCAGCCCCATGTCGCAATCGATCCATCATTTAACTGATGTTTTAATAATAATAATAACTGATGTTTATCGTTCCTGTCAGCTTGTTTTGTTTTCAAATAAAGCATTTTATATCCAAACGAATTGTTAAAAAATGTGAAGAGTTCGTCTTTATTAGGAAAAAATTCACAGGACTCCAGTTCCTGTGTCCAGTCAAGATAAAAGTAGAATTAAAATTATTGCGAGTTAACAACTAGATCAAAATCAGCAAGATTTATGTTACCCAATGTAATTTTTTGGTTAACCGGGCTCCAGTATTAAATATATATGTATATGTGAATATATATGGGTGATTCTCAAAATAGGGGACAATTTATGTCTTTCAGCATACAAAAAAATTGAGAGGTTTTCTGTCATGTTTTTATACTTAGATATGTTTGTCTTAATATTATTCATTATTTGCACTCAAGAATTACTCACTTTTTATTTAAAAACACCTTAAAATAACAGAATAAATGTTCAAAATGTCATTAGCATGGATGTTCACAGCAGCTGTGCCTTGTATATACTAGCTTTTTCAAGAGTTAATATCATGTTTATAAAATAAAACAAATGTTATTCTTTCTTTAAATTAATCAAGGAGAGGATTTATCCAATAAATTTCTTTTTAAAAATAAAATTATAGTATATAAAAAGAGAATTAAAGTTTGTCCTCCATATTCTGTTTTCAAAACAAGGTCATACTATAACAGCTGTTTATTAATCAAAATTTCATTTTCACATATGACAATACTTTGAAAATATAAAGTTTCTCCATGGCAACAAGTAGCCATTTTATTCCAGCCTGAAAATAGAAGCATGTATTGTATTTTAAGAATAGAAGTTGAATATTAGGCGAGTACATCAATTGTATGTCATTAGAATGGATAATAATTTTCATGTTTATTTTATAGTTAAAATTTTTATTTTACTTATTTGCATAGAACTTTTGTGTTTTAAAAAGCCCCAGAAAGGACTATTGCATTGTGATTATATTATGGCTCATAATCTTATTTAAATTAAAATTTGTCATTAGCATGGACAAATATCAGTGTCATTAGCATGGTTTTTCTGTCCATGCTAAAGACTCCTATGTGCATAAATGTAACTAGTACTTATATTGTATCCTTTTTAAAGTTTAATTTTACATATAAATTTAGGTATTGCATTTATTATCCCTAAAATATGCATTAAATCTGTCAGAAAATCACTAAGACAGCTTCTTATACTGTTAGTGTCAGAATGTTGTTCATGTAAACAAAGTTTGCTCTTTGGTAATGTTTTTATTCCCCTTATATGTATATATGTAAAAATGGAAACTATTTGTTGGAAAGGAAGGCTAATAAACGTAGAAAAAAATATTTAAACAGGAAGAAAATAAAAATTTCTTAATATATTTATTCCATTCAATTTGTTTTGTCATTAGCATGGCTCAAAAAATACTAATTATTTTTTTAAGTTAATTTTTAAATATTTAGCTCTGCTGACTACATGAAAAGTATACCTAATACTATATTAACAACACATATTTTTTTCAGAAATTTTGCTAACAGTAATTTTTTTAAGATTTCATTTTTGAAATTGTCCCCTATTTTGAGAATCACCCATATACATGTGTGTGTTTATGACAGTCAATTATTAAGGGAACTTAACCTATATTTAACGCAAGGAAATTGAAGACTTGAAGAAAACCACAAAAACTTCAAATGATTGGGTTATATAACACCCGCCAGACAACCAGTTTCGAGAACAGAACTTCTCGGCCATTGGTGGGGCACATGCATGTGCATAAAAATTCTGTTAAAATACATTAATTTGATGTATCTCTGATTATGAAAAATCATGTCACAAAAAGCCAGATAATATTAATACCAAACACTTTTCTATTGAAAAATATATTTACATGTAAATATTAAAAAAGTAAGAAAATATTAAAACAAATTATCATGTGCAAAAATATTATTCAATGGAGGAAAATTAAAAGACTACTTCAGTCAACTGAATGAAATTACCCTCACAAATACTAATCCAATGGAATATTTTATTATTATTATTATTATTTTGCAGATATCTCATTTGTATTTCAGTATTTTTAAACAATTCTTTTTCAGTGACTAGCAGAGATTAATCTATACAAAGGGCATTTTTTACTTTTTCATTTTGTTTACAGATATTTTTAATTAGGACATTTTCATTTTCAGAACCAGTTTCAAAGGTGAAAGCATCCTCTTGAAAAAAAAAAATCTGCAAACACAATCGAAAAAGTAAAGAAGGGCAGATGTAGAGTCAGATCATTCTCAGCTGGCCAATGCAAAAAATTAAAATGCGCGCAAGATATCTTAAAAAATTTCCTCCATAAGATTAACATTAATGAGAGAGTTTATTTACAAATGTATTTTTATATTTAATTAATTACAAAACAGCTGACACAACAACAGCAAATGTGACATTGAAAACCTGAAAATAATCCAGTCAAATGAAATGATTATTAAGTAGATTACGAAAGAGTGATACTAATCATAATAATAATATTATTTAGTCTTTTACGATTGGGTAATCTCTATAAAACAGAGCAACTAGCATTTTTTAGAATATTCATGGTTTGGGCATGGGTTGGTAAGCATACCATGTAGGATGCAAAGACTCTTAATTTAAAAAATATTATTTTTTTATTCTACCTAATTTCTTTTAGAATTCATCGTCAAATTTTAGTATTAAATAAATACAATGATATATTCAATTGACTATAACTGTCTTTAGGGTCAGTACAATGCATGTATAACATAAACTTTTTGGTAATTTTAGACACCTCCCCCCCCCCCCCCCTCCTCCGAGATCCATTCCCTCAATGATAACATTATCAGTATTTAAAAATTCTTTTTCTTTATTATACATTTATTTTCCACACATTTTACTAGTTTCATTCAGAGTTGGCAAAAAACCTGTTAAAAAAAAGACTTTTTTTTGTTCTTGTTTAAACAGGTTTTTTTTAAACCTCCTTTCTTATTACATATATATGAATATTTTTTTTATAAAAATAGACATTATTGGATTATAAGTAGTGTAACTTTATTTTAAAATAATTTAAATCAAATAATTACAGTGAATTTATATAAAAATTTGAAAAAAATCATATTTTAATTAAACAGTATTAGAAAACAGTCTTCTATTCAAAGAATAAACTGCTCTATCCAGTGAAACATTGATACTCTGAACTCTTTATAAAAAATCTTTTGATTACCAATAATAAACATTTTGGTAAAGTAGTTTGGTAAATATATTATTTTTCATAATTATTCAAATATTAAATTTCAAATACTTCATGGGATTTTGTTTTTGGAATGATAATTTGAAGTCAACATTTTTTGTCATTAGATTCAGTAGATAAAGATTATTATTATTATGCTATAACTAGCATCCCAATCTTTGAATACTCTCTTATTTGTCTTTATATTATGATTTTAATTCTTCAAGATAATCTCCCCAATCAAGAAAAAATTTATTTACAGCATGAGTAAATTCTTAAAGATCATCATGTTATGTTATTTATTGCATCAATAATTTGCAGTTTAAAAAAATATATATATATATTTATTTTATACTACATATTGAATATTTTTTATCTATTTTATTTTTGATAATTTTACATGTTTGAAGCTTTTTCTTTAGAGCAATAGATAAGTTCACTAATGTATACTGATTTTAATCCTATACATAAAAAAATTACCTAAATCTGTTAAATCCTTCAGTTTTTCCTGCTCCCAATCCTCCATGTTTTCATACTTTTGGCTGCAATAAAGCACAATGGTAAACATACAAGATAACTGCTAAAATTAAGTTTTTAGGTTTTTCCCACCAAGATAGGACTTGATAAACCAATTGTGTTTTAATATGCAAATCAATACAGTAGAAGATCTGTATAACGCAAACCTAAAAACGCAAGGTTGTGCGTTATATAGAATTTTGTGTTATATGGATCACATATCACGCGTCATCAAATTTACCTCATAAATATAGACAAATATGTCTGAAACACATCAAAATACATTAGAATTACCTTGATACTGCATTCCTTATCCAGATTATAAATTTTTCTATTATTGCGATCATTCAACATTTTGTTAAATATACGTTTTAAAAATGGTCCAGATACACCTGGACCCAATTTATTCATTATATTGCTCATTTTCAAAAACATTCATTGTAATAATATTTTTTTTCCTTTAAAAGTTCTAAATTAAGGAGGTAAAATTGTACTAATGCATTAAATTTAGTTTTCAGACAGTAGCAGTTTTTTACAGTCTTAAAATTCAGGTGCTCCTTCATGGCAAAATTCATTGTTTACATCTGAAAGGTTGTGTGTTATATGGAGAATTGCGTTATAAAGATCTTCTACTGTATTTAACTAATCCTAGATTTTCTCCCATGAACTCAATAAGATTGTCTGTGCTTCTGTCTCCCGGTCTATAATAAACACAAATATAATTTCAAACTTACTTTCCACATTGTTTATCTAACAGTCGATTATATGAGCATATGGCAGAACAATAGAAATGTCAAATGCTGGGGTGTTTCATGTTTTGAAATGAAATGATTTTATAATCATTTAACAGTTTAATAACAACTTTGTATTTTCATAAAAACAGGCAAAAGACTGAAAAAAAAGATGACAATTTATTAACAAAATAGTTACGAAAAAAATGGAAAATTTTGATTGAATCAAAAATTCTAACAATATCTAAAGATGACTACTTCTGCCCATTGAGATATCTTATGATATCATGTACCACATTCGTCACCCCTAAAGGGATAACTCATCCCCTTATTCATGTAGCCTTTTTTTTTATTCCCCCATGGATAAATATAATGATTACAAGGAGAGATTATTTCCTTTTTTTAAATGTTATGTTATCATTTTTGGATCATTTAGAGATATTCTTTTCTTAAAACAACCAAAAGTTAGAGTAATTACAATTTATAGAATTACACATAAACAATTATATCTGGTGCTCTAATTAATGCAACCCACCAAAATTTATACAAGCACATATAATCATTGTAAGAGGGAACTTTTATCCAAATTTTATGATAAAGTAAAACATTTAAGCTACATGTAAATTTTTTATTACAATAAATGTTGAGGCAGTCCACACACATTTCAATATAATTACAAGATAAAAGGCAATACTTTAAAACAGTTAAAACTCAGATTCTGATAATATGACCTGCAAAAATTTTTCTTAACAAAGGATAAATTTTGTTTTTTTATTATTATTATTGAAATTAATTAAATTTTAGTGTAGAATAAATATAAAGCCTAAAACATTCAAACAACAATAATTTGACATTAATTGATGTAACCCATCTTTTCAGGATGAACACTATCTTTTAATTGCTAAGCATTAATTTTTCTGAATAGACTTTTGTTGTTTTTCTGAATAGATTTTTTAGACTTTTGTGGTCTTATTGAATATTTGAAAATTTGCGATTAGATAAGACATTTTCTTCTTAAAATTTCTTTCAAATTTATTGGCTTTTAAATGTCATGCATGATGAAGAGTACATTTTTTAAGCCTTGAAACCTGTCTAAATCTCTACGAGTATGTATAACCACTAATGAAATAGCACCGAAAAACTGGTGATAAATCACAATTAAATATAAAATAAAAGCACATGCAAATAGTCACGAATGAACATTCAAAAATCACGGTCACGAAGTTCATTTTGATCTTGTCTCATTACAGACACGTTTACATTGGCTGGTGATGGGCTGCTTAAGTTTCCAGCCTGAAACACATGATGTGTGTGGTCTGTTTTATAGTCATTAAAACGAAGTTTTATTATTTAATATGTAATCATTATAAAGAGGGACTTGTTGTTGAAGAATATACATATAATATTATGCAGTTAAAAATATATAAATACTTCTGCCACTACCTTTAATATGGCAACTTTATAATATAATAATAATATTAATAATAATAACCATTGATGAAATTCATGTAATTAAAATGAAGAAAGCAAAAAGTAAATAAATAAGAATTACTATAATTAATATCATTAATCCAAATTTTACCATGAATTATCATTGAAGTAGAGTGCAATTTCATTATCTTCCATCCTTCACCATTCTGAACTTAACAGAAAATGCCTCTCTTTATTTCCCATTTCCATAGCTAACATTAGTATACAGATGTAGGAATAATTGAGAAAGTATTGTCAATGGTATGAAGTGAATTAGCAAACCATACAGCATAGACAATACACATTCAATCAATATGCTGGGACCTGTTAGTGATGTGATGAGCAGAAAATTACACTGAAAAGAAAAAAAAATCCACATTTTATAAATTTGAAAGAGCACAGAACAAGATTTAATAAAACAAGATTTAAGTATTAAAAATATACCCCTTGTTTACTTTAATATGACATCAAATACCATGAAATAAATTATGCATTTTTTTCCTTTTAATTCACCTAAATAAATTACTTTAAAGTTTACATTTATATTGTATACTACAAAATCAAAGTAGTATGATAAATTTTTTTGCGGAAAAAAATCTGCCTTTAAACCTTTTTAAGACACATAATTTTATTGATACAAAACCTTATGTTAAATTGACAACTGAGAATCTTGTTACTAAATACAATAAAGGAAAAATTACCCATTCATTGAACGTTTAGGCACTATAAACAATCGTCATTAACTATTTATTTACTTTTATGATGATTTCGATCTATGTTTAAATTTGAGAAATGCAATTTTTCAACAATATTAATTACAATAAGATAAATTATATTCTACTATCATAAATAATGAAGGATTAAAAACGTACTTTAATCACACTACTACATTCTTCTTCATCGCCAAGATGTATAACAAAGTTTTGTTAATGATTTCAGGAAGTTGTAGAAAGTGCTTCATAATCTATGCTTAAGGCATGATTTTTCTTACTTGCTTAGCTTAAATGAGTTCAGAAAATTCATAAACTGTGTTATATTTATTTGGTACTTATTCGATTTCATTTCATTTAAATAAAACTTTTAGCAAATAAAATACTTATTTGAGTAGAAAAAGGGGGGGGGGGAGTTGGCAGATATATGTTTTCATATTAATAGGTCTGCAAAATTGACTGTTTTAAAAGTAAAAAAGCTATAATAAAATATTTTTAAATATATATTTTCTGTGAAGGATTGTGAATATATCTTGTAGGAACTAGAAGGGAATATTGTAGTTGCGTATTGATTGAAAATAATTATGCTTTTTAAAAAAAAATAGTAACCGACTTCAAAAAAGAATTAAGCTTGGCGACAACTTGGCGCTAACGCATATGAATGCATAGTTTTAATATGCTTATGATTTGAAAACGGTTGCAACAATGGAAGATTATTTGCGACAAAACATTATATTTTTTTTATCAAATCCACACTTTTTAGTTAAAAATATTCTAATCATCAGAAATTAATGAAATTAAAATGGGGCGGGCATCTTATACTTTCAAACAAAAAAAGAATTATCAAAATAGGTTCATTTTTAGGGAAGTTATGAGTGAACAAGAAATACATACAGATCGAAATCATAACCTACTCCTTGAAAGAGGTTGAAAAGTTCTTCTACCGGTGTAAGAGTGATAGCCTGAAATTTTATTTATTTATTGTACACACATATCTGACTTGTGTGCTCGACATGAAAGCCTGCGATTAACTGAAAATTGAACGCTTTTAATTGGATGACTGCTTCAAAAAATTGGAATTTTAATGTTTTTGTTTTTAAAAAAGTTCTAATCGCAAGAATTTGATAAAATTTAAATGGGACCATGTGGGCGTCTTACATTTTCTAACAAAAAAAGAATTATCAAAATCGGTTCATATTTACGAAAGTTATGCGGGAACAACAAATACATACAGGTCGAAATCATAACCTCCTCCTTGAAGTCGGTTAAAAAAAAAAAAAATCAACAAGCATGTATATCACAAATATTTTTCAAAGTATACAATGTCTTTTCTATAAAATATTCTAGTATACTTATCATAATGATAAATAAGCTTTAATATAAAAATATACAAAAAGTTTACAAGTATTTAAAAAGCAGGCATGATTCTAGCACTAGAAATATTACTATTCACGTAACAGACAAAAAATTATACGAAATATTGAACAAGAAGTAATCGGACAGAATATTAAATAGAAAACAGTTACAAAACACTTACGTGATATATTTCTTTCATTTACAATCAAGTCTAGATAGCGCAAAGATTTCTGAATTTTCTATTAAAAACAAATGCTTAAGACTAACTTCAATAAAATATTTAGCAATTAAATAAAGTGCGATAAAGCAGCCAAAATGGTAACCATACATTCACTTGAAAGATGCCAATAATATGGGCATGAAGTTGCGCAGACAGAAGATTTTGGGCGGTAATGTTCCTGACGTCATATTGGAATGCCCTGTTCGTATGCTCGTACAAAAGCTTTTGTCCAAAATATGGCTATATTCCAGATTTCGCTATTCTCGCCTGGAAAAATTTGATATAGCGAGTGAGACAAATTAAGCAGGTTCGCAAGATAAAGGAAGGCTCGCTAAAATTGCTAATACACGTAAAAATTACAAGCGACAAAAACCGTTTTCTAAGCAGATTTCCCAGCATTTCATTGGTTGTTACGGGCGACTCGCTTCTTTCCAGGCGTTAAAGACGGTCCGGCATAAGAGTAGCTCTCTGTCCGAGTGACTCTCCTAAAGCCATAGGAAAACATACAGATTCCTGCGTTATCAGATATTTGGAAGTTACACTGTGAAACTGAAGGTTATGAAATATAAGTCTAAATAAAAAATGGACCTTATGCACGTGACGTCACACGCCAGAGCTGGCGGTATGCTAACCTGTTATTCTAGTCACTGCACCGCCAGAATGCCTGAATGCGCAGGCGCAAACATCGCTAGCAGACGATTTCAGCCTTTCTGAATACATTTTAACAGAAAACTTACAAATTTAATGAATTTTCTTGCAAGAAGAACAACAATTTTGAATTTATATTACAATATATTAAGTATATGCTGCTTCAACAAAGAATTTTTTTCCGGTATTTCTAACAAACAAGCACTAATAATTTGCACTCCATAGACTGCTATGCTAAATACCGCCAGCAGACGAATTTTAGCCTCGAACTCAGCTTGTGTGCATAAGGTCCATTGCATGTAAATGAAGACTACTCCGAGATTAAAAGCTTACAAATGTTTTAGGTGTTCCACATACTAGGTAGACATGCGACGAAAATCGTGAGACAGGAGACGAATTCTGCTATTTAAACCGGTTTTTTTCTTTGTTAACAGAGTGGAATTATCTTCTGTCTCACGCTTTTTTTTTTTTTTTTTTTTTGCATGTTTCCTGATGCGCATCTTAAAAAATGTAATGTAAGCAGTTAAACTCAGTTCTTCGTTCAGTGGTTGCTAGAGATTGCGCCATACATGCATAATAGCTGGGATGGAAAAAAACAAATCGTCAAGACAGTTAGTCCAACAGTCGACCGCACAAAAACAATATGTCATCGAGCACAAGAAAAAAATCCTTCATTTTATGAAAGAGTAGTAATTGGAAAATCTAATGATCCATGTCTGCCGGAAGCGAAGTGGTGTATAAGCCAAAAATTGATACCACTAGTGGTTCATTCGTAGGGTTAGCATTGTGTTTTCCTGTACCCAGTTTTCCATATTTTCATACTTTCGATTGTACGGCAAACACAATGCCAAACCTATTACTACTCTTCTATAAAACAAAGCATTTTTTCTTGTCCTCGATGACATTGGGTTTTGTGTGGTCAACTCTTGGACTAAGTGTTTGTTAATGTGTATCTCTCTTCCAGATTAGTATTGTCGAATTCTTGAATGTAGTAATTTGTCTATGAGTAGAAGTGTTTTGGAAGACATACAAAGGTATATGCCGTATATCTTTTGATATTTTTAAGAAGCTCCGTACACACTCTGTTTCTCAAAAATAGTAGCATAAATTTTAGAAACACTGTTAAAAATTTGCAGCTTTTGTTCCATAACCACTCCATTGCTTTTACAGAATTTCTATATTCTGATCAATGAGAATGCTGCATAACATAGTCAAGTAGCTGTTTTTCATAACAGCGGTGGGCGAGACAATGTTAACAGTGTATGAATGTTGATGACTCTAGCGTATAACCTTTGCCTGTGCGCATATATAAAACTATTTAATGAGTACAATATTGATTATGCGAGATTATTGGTTATAAACTCGATTTTGAATGTTGTCGTTATTAGTTTTGATATAGATCACATCATTGCTTCTACGGACATAGCACTTTTCCCTATTACTGATTCCATTCTAACGGTACTGAAATTATACGACATTGCAGAGAATCCGGTCCTGCTACTACGAAGTGAATATGCCCAATTTGGCAAAGACGTATAGTTGACATAAGAGAAATAAAAGTTTTAATTGTTAAAGTTATTTTAAACAAAATCTCGATATGTCTACCACAGACACCGCTGCTTCCCCCCCCCCCCCAAAAAAGTGGAAAAAATCAAGATAGTAAGGAAAAATAATAGGAATATATAGGAATTAAAAAAATAGAATACTCATACTGAAAAGAAAATTATATTTAAGATAATTAATTGAAATATAATATGTGAAATTACTCGACAAACAAAATATTTCTTTAACAATTAAGTCAATTATAAGAAAAGAAGCGTGTATACTAGTATTTTTTTCCACAACTAGGGGGGCTCCGCCCCCCTGCTCGCTACGCTCACAAACCCACCACTTCGTTACTTCGCGATTCCAAGTTGTAGACTACTCCAGCTTGCTGCGCTCGCCAATACCCCATGGTATGAATAAGCAGCCGCAGACTTTACAAATGATGTGTCCCACGACTGGTGTTGTAAAGAAATTAAAAATGTGCCCCTCCTGGGGGAGGCAGGGTGGGGGATGACACACAAGATATCCATAATATGAATAAGCAGTTGCAGCAGGGGTGATTCTGGGTGAAATTTTTTTTTTCGGAAATTCGCATCGCATTTTCGGAAATCGGGGGGGGGGGGAGTCGTGAGTCCCCTCCCTCCAGCAATTTTCGAACAAAATCGGGATTTTCCCGCTATCTTCAGATGAAATTAGCATTACTTTAGCAAAATCGGCGATTTATTGCGTTCTTTTGCCGAAATCGGTGGTTTTTCCGCGATCTTTTGACGAAATCGGCGTTTTTCCATGTTTTTGTAAGTGAAATCATCGTTTTTTCGACGATATTTAGACAAAAATTGCATTTTTACGCGATTTTTTCTCGAAAACGGCGTTTTATTCCCGCGATCTTTTCACGAAATCGGCGTTTTCCGTGATCTTTTGATGAAATCGGCATATTTTTTTTCAAATATTCTTTTGACAAAATATTTTTAAGCGATCTTTTATCGAAAACGGCGTCTTTTCCCGCGATCTTTTAACGAAATCGGCTTTATATCCTCAATCTTCAGACAAAATCGGCGTTTTCCCGCGGTCTTCAGAAGAAATCAGCGTTTTATCTGCGATATTTGGTGAAATTGCCGTTTTTTTCGCGATCCGCACAGAAAATTCGCGTTTTTATCGATCTTTTGACAAAGTTCGTTTACAAAAACATTGACGAAATCGTCGTATTTCCACGAAATATTGATGAAATGTATGCTATTTTGGCGATCCTTTCACGAAATTTGCATTTCTACGTAATTGTTTTTCCGCGCGCAAAACCGTACAAGTTGGCAACTATGCGGAACTGATAACCCAATTTCAAATTTTCGGAAGAGGATGCCTTAAATTTTCGGAAATTTCGGAAGAGAATCACCACTGAGTTGCAGATCTTTCAAATAATGTGTCACACGACTGGTCTTGTAAAGAAATTAAAAATGTGCCCCCCTGGAGGGCAGAATGGGGGTGACACACAAAACATCCATAATATGAATAAGCAATTGCGGATCTTTCAAATGATGTGTCACATGACTGATGTTGTAAAGAAATTAAAAATGTGCCCCCCCTGGGGGGGTGCAGAGTGGGGGTGGCACACAAGACATCCATAATATGAATTAAGCAGTTGCAGACCTTTTAAATGATGTGTCAGTGTCACACGACTGGTGTTGTAAAGAAATTAAAAATGTACCCCCTGGGGGGCAGAGTGGGGTTGACACACAAGACATCCATAATATGAATAAGCAGTTGCAGACCTCTCAAATGATGTGTCACGCGACTGGTGTTGTAAAGAAATTAAAAATGTGGCCCTCCCTGGGGGGCAGAGCAGAGGGGGACACACAAGACATCCATAATAGGAAAAGGCAGTTTCAGACTTTTCTAAAGATATGCAACACTAGTGCTGTAGATAAAATTTTAAAAAGTTTCCTTTGGGGGGGGGGGGCAAAGTGGGGTGAAGCGCCTCAACATTGTATAATTGGAATGAGCAGTTACAGTCCTTTTAAACTATAGGGGGGCTCTGTCCCCCTGCGTAATCGCTTCGCGATTCTGTTTGATATTGTTTTGCAATCCCGGTTGGAATCGCTTCTCGATGTATAGACGGAGTCCTTTCCTGATTGGTCTATTCAACTCATGGAAGGAATGGTCGGCCCGGATTCGTTATTTCTGGAAATCTTACACATCAGCATCATTCCAGGAGTCATTCCTTTTAAGGCTATTTTTTTTACTACTAGGGGGGCCCCGCCCCCCTGCTCGCCAACCCCCCGCGTAATCGCTTCGCGATTCCAAATTATTGGCTTTCCCTGCTTGCTGCGCTCGCCAATTCCCCATGGTATGAATAAGCAGTTGCAGACCTTTCAAATGATATGTCACACGACTGGTGTTGTAAAGAAATTAAAAATGTGCCCCCCTGGGGGGCAGAGTGGGGGTGACACACAAGACATCCATAAAATAAATAAACAGTTGCAGACCTTTCAAAGGATGTGTCACACAATTGGTGTTGTAAAGAAATTACAAAATGCGCCCCCTCTGAGGGCAGAGGGGGGGGGTTACACACAAGATATCCATAATATGAATAAGCAGTTGCAGACCTCTCAAATGATGTGTCACACAATTGGTGTTGTAAAGAAATTAAAAATGTGCCCCCCTGGGGGGCAGAGTGGGGGATGACACACAACACATCCATAATATGAATAAGCAGTTGCAGACCTTTCAAATGATGTGTCACACAACTTGTGTTGTAAAGAAATTAAAAATGTGACCCCCCTGGGGAGAGCAGAGTGTGGGGAGTGACACACAAGACATCCATAATATGAAAAAGCAGTTGCAGACCTTTCAAATCTTGTGTAACACGACTGGTGTTGCAAAGAAATTAAAAATGCGTCCCCCCTGGGGAGAGCAGAGTGTGGGGGATAACACACAAGACATCCATTATATGAATAAGCAATTGCAAACCTCTCAAATGATGTATTAAACGACTGGTGTTGTAAAGAAATTAAAAATTTGGCGAAATATTACAGTTATCGCCAAGTTGGCGTCACTTTTGACAACTAATTTTGGTCGCCAAATTTGGCGACAAGCTTGGCGATTCTTGGCGATGGTAACCTTTCCTCTCTTTATGGTAACCCATACGCCGATGCATAGACGGAGCCCTTTCCTGATTGGTCTATTCGACTCATGGAAGGAGTGGACAACCCGGATTCGTTAGTTCCGGAAATCTTCCACATCAGCATCATTCCAGGAGTCATTCCTTTTAAGGCTAGTTTTTTTTTACTATAGAAGGATAGAAGGACAATTTGTGTTTTTCCGTTGCATTTTGAAGCAACCGCGTGTTTTCCGCACAGTTTCACGAATTTAATTTTTTTAATTGCACTTTTACAAAAATCGCGTTTTTTCTGTTATCGTTTAGTGAAATTTGTTGTTATCTTAAGATCGTTAAGATCTTATAATGATCAAAATTTTTAAAACAATTAGAGTGTGAATGAATATTGATATTCATTTTTATAAGTCAACAGTTCTTTTTCCTCTTTTATTCGTGAGTGAAAGAATGGATTGTGATCCTTGTGTAAAAAAAAAAAAAAATAAAATAAAATAAAAAATAAAATAATAATAATAATTTTGTTTTATGTTCTTTTTTCTTATTGTTTATTGTATTCTCATCTCTTTTGAATTGCTTTATCTACTAAATCTAACACAATTTTATGTTATTTCATTTTACATATTGTAACAGTACTAAATGCTGTAAATGTCAAGTAAATGGTGTTTAAATAAGCCATATCCAGCATAGCTATTATTTCTATTATCAGGGTAAATCAAATCTACTAACCTAAATTATTAAAAAAAAAAAGGCTTGAATCAGATATTTGAATTAATAAGAGAAAACTAAGAAATATCACACAAAAAATAAGACACACCATATAATTATATTAAACACATTTTATGGTTCAATACATGTATTTTTCTCCTTTTTAAAAAACTTAAACAAAGGCTGGCAGCTATGCATTATGATTTCATTTATTAAAAAGATTAATAGCATTAACTAGTGGTTCAAATAATTACCAACTTTTAGATTACTATCAACAACTCCTTCTCCCTACAAGCTGAATTTTAAATGTGTGGATCAATTTGATTTATCTCCATATTAGAAGTATAAAGATTAATATTGATTAAATTACACTTAATACATTAATTTGTTCATAAATAAGAAACCCTTTTCCTTTACAAAGTATTATACAATTTATATGATATATTTATATAATTATGTGTTTTTAAATATTTATATAAATTTATATTTCTATATTATGAATAAATAATTTTAGACTTGGTAGTATCAATTTACATTAAACAATTTCAATATTTATTATTTATACTAGCGAGCTACGCCCGCTAGCTGGGCCACTTTTTCCAAACGAACCTCGGTATTAAGCAGTATATAATAAGCAAAAAAATTCATTTAATAAGAAATTCTTGGTGTTCGAATCCTCAAGCACAAAAAAAAGTAAATTAAAGAGCCATGGTCCCGTTAAAAATATGTGATTTCGCATGGTGGGCCACGTGCACTTGAAAAAAAAAAGATTGTGGATCGGAGCTATGGTCGCTTCGCGCCCATAGTCCCGTTAAAAATATTTGGTTTTGCACGGTGGGCACTAAGCGCCCATAAGACATTTTTTCGTATTTTTTAGTTCATCAGAAGCAGATTTTTACGCAGATTCTGAATATGTAATCAGTTTTTTCTACTTTAAAAACTGTCTGCAGGATGGTTTCAGAAAAAACACGCAAAAAAGGGAGAAAAAGAGGTTTTCAACTGCTTCTTCTTTTAGCCAAAGGGGAAAAGTTCAGGTTCTTCACCGCAAGGTGGCGCAGTGTTCTGCCTCAGAGCTCCGTTTGGGATTTGAGACATTTTTCGTTCCGATTCCCAAGGGGTTTTTAATTCATAACTTTTTTAATTTTGGTCCCACGGTCTCGAAAATGCCCGAAATGACTTCCCCGGAATTTTTCCAATCGAAAGACACCTCTCGCGACTTCCAACTCGCCCGCGTTGCGAAGTTTAATCGGCTTCAAGCAGACAGAGGCGCACAGATTTTATTAGTATAGATTTACCATACAATACTGAAAGTAATAACATAGAAAACCCCTGTTAACAGACAAGAAATTCTAGCAATTTTAAGATATGCTTATAATTAGAGCTTTCGTGAAATAGACAGATAAAATTAGGAGCGTGAAGGGATATATTTGGCATTTATAAATTTCCCTGGATTTATAGTTTGCAAAATATATGAAGGAGAGAAAGATTCATGTTTGGAAGGGATCTTACTTTCAGTACTTTACAGTCATGCATTTTTAAATAATTTTAGATTGGACTTACAATAATGTCTATTATTTATTATATACTTTGTATTTTAAAATAATTCTTAGTTACACATTTTTGTTTAATAATTTTTCTATATATCATTATACCCAATTTCATGGCAGAGTGCGTACATATAACATATTACGGGCATAAATACCTGCATATTAAAAAAAAAATTCAAAAAATTTTAATGGAAAACATCTTTGCTATGTTACAGGCCAACCCCGATTTTAGGCCAAACCGGTCTATCCTAACACGCATTGGATAAACTAGTTTCTCCTAGGTCAAACTAGTCTATCCTAAGGCTCATTGGACAAACTAGATTTTTCTAGGCCAAACTAGTTTGGCCTAACTTTTTATAGGATAAACTAGTTTAGACTGCTGTTTATTGGTCTGAACTAGTTTAAGCTAGGCCAATTCAATTTGGTGTGATTTTATTAAATTCAATGACTGCCTCAACGCCAACATTCTTGTTTGTCCTAGGCTGATCTAGTTTATCCTAAGCCAATGTAGTTTTATGTGTTTTTAGCTGACGGGCGTCAAAGCCAGAGAAATAACGGGCTCACAGGTTCTGTATGTATGTATGTACGTAACACAATAACTCTTGATAGAGATATCCGATTTGGTTCAAATTTTGGATGTAGGTTCATTCTGATAAGGTACTTTTCTGATTAATTTTGGGAATTCATTGGGTAGGAATAAAGAGGGACAAACGGGAGGCTAATCCCCCACCTTTAATTTAGAGAAATGGATTTATCATGCAGAATTATCAGTTTTCATTTTAAATATAGGATCATTGTGAAAAGGCGCCTCCGTGATTAGTTGTAGATGTTTATTGTTTAAGTCTAAATTTTAGACTTAAACAATAAAAATCCTCAACTCTAAAAGGAAGGGCAATGTAGGTAACACAACATAATTTAGAGGCCTGGCGGCCCGGTTAGGCGGGGCCCTGGCCTGGAAATTCTGGCTGGTGCAAACCTCCGACAGTATTCTACAACCCTTCGAATAAAATACATTATATAAGGGTGATAACAAAACCACTTTGCACAAGGTTAGCTATGGAGCAGTAGTCTGGATCAATATTAAAAAGAATATTGCCCAATTAAAGTGATGGCTTTGCATTCACAGGCTGTTTACACTTATTGTGTATTACAGATTTATTTTTTTAAAGAATAACACCCTCGAAAAATAAAGTAAGTTGGATAACTTTTCCTCTTTCCCCCAACTATACTTAACCACTGAACCCCCAAAACTAATCACAGATCAGATACGCTTTATAAAATTAAACAATTAGCCAAAATTTCAAGCAAATCAGATAATTCTGCTCAAAAAACAATTCATCTGATTTAAGGAGGGTAATCTTCCATTCCTCCCTTTATACTTAATCATTAAACCCTCAAAACAATTCAGGGATTCGCCTTAAAAAACTGTATACAAAATTTACGGCAAATCGGATAAATTTGCATAAAAACCTATTTATCTAATTTAAAAAAGGCGATAAAACGGCCACTACCCCATTATACTGAAACAAAAGAAAAACTGAAATTAATTAAAGAAGCGCCTGATCAAATGAATTCATATCCAAAACTTTAAGCAAATTGGACAATTCTGTATTATAACCAATTTATCTAATTTAAGGAAAGAAATAAATTGTAAGTTTCTCCCTTATATTTAACCGAAGAACCATGAAAATTTGTCAGTGAAGCGCTTCATTAGAATGAACAAATCCAAGATTTGCAGCAAATCTGTTAATTTTGCATGAAAAACACTTTTGCCAAAATTAGGCGGGACCCCCCTCCCCGTTATTCTCGTTGTTTTTATTCAATTAATCCCCAAAACTAATTAGGAAAGCCCTTTACCAGAATGAATTTATTTTTAAAATTTGAAGCAAATCAGTAAATTCTGCGTGAAAAAAGCATTTACATAAATTATGGAGCGTTACTCCTATCCCCCCTTCCTCTATACTTAAACAATGAACATTCACAACTAATCATGGAGGCCCCTCAAGAGAATGTTCCTATATCTAAAATTTGAATAAAATATGCTAATAATGCATGGAAACCCATTTATTTAAATTAAGGGAAGGGGTGAATCAGCCTCTCGTTTCCCCCCCCCCCCACACTTATTCTTCTCCAATGACCTATAAAAGTAATCAAAAAAGCTCCTATATTGAAAGTTTGATGCAAACCGATTATTTCTATGTACTTACATAGATACAAAATCTACGGGCATATTAGTTCTCAGGATTTGGTAGCCTTATGAGTTAAAAACATGTCAAATTACATTATTTCTATCGAGAATTATCACGTTACGCACATACGTACATATATATTTATTCCCATTACCCTTTATTCCTATCCAATGAATTCCCAAAATTAATCAGAAAAGTACCTTATCAGAATGAACCTACATCCAAAATTTGAACCAAATTGGATATCTCTATCAAGAGTTATCGCGTTATGTACATGCGTATGCACATACATACATACATACAGAGTTCATTCTAGGCGTTTTTCACAGGGCGCGCCGCCCCGCCCGCCCTTCTCTTTAAAATTTGCCGCCCCGGTGGCCCCATCGCCCGAAAACCCCGCCCCGTCAGCCCTTTCACTCGGAAAATCGACCAGGAGAGAAAAAAAAATCGCCCTTTTAAGTTAGTTTCATTGCTTATTATTTCAAACCAACTCTAAACTATTTGCAAGCATTATGTAACCCGATAGCTCCATTCCTAATCTGTCCCTTTTCACACCTGCCCCCTCCCCCACTAACCAAACCCCAACCTCTTTATATACAAACACCAATTACTTTCAGTTAAACTCTAGCACCCACAATGTCATAAATTTTTCTTTGTCTGCCCTGTACAGTGTCTCGACTACCGTGAAAATTCGCCGAAATAAGAAAAAAAGAAAAAGTAAAGATCCCCAGCTTCTCGTGGAGGATCCCCAGAAGTGGATGACCTGGGGGTCGTGAGTTGAGTTTTCAGAAAATGACCGTAAACACATACTCTTTGTCCATAGTAGTGATTTATAGAGTGAAAGATATGCACACACAGTACTGTGAGAAATTCACAGGAATGAATAATTTCTTTCCTCAGTTTTTAATATTACAGCCTGGTATCGACTGCTAGAATCAAAGCCCAAAACTCCCAAAAGATTAGTCATCTATATATTTTTTTGCACTGAAACAAAAGAAAACTTCAAAGAAATAGGCGAAGAGAAATATTAAAATATTATCTGTCATATCAATGAAAGAAGTAAAAACTGGCCGTTTTGTCATAAACGTAAATGATTTTCTATTAATTTAAAAAGTTATTCCTCAATCTCTGATACCTCAAACAGTCAACTATGCATTATGAATAAACAAGGGCAGTACGCAAACTCGGCCTTCTTGAATTAACCTGAATGAAAGAAATAATTTAGTATCTCACTTTTTTTTTTGGGGGGGGGGGGTAAATAAAAATAATTTATTCTGCTACATTGGAGTTTTTCTATACTGCGAAAACTAGGTGCTAACCTTTCTCTTCATACTAATATTTTTTTTCTTTCTTTTATTGGGGAAAAGCTTTTAGTTTCGTTTGAAGATCTTCTATAATCAATTTAGTTTTAGCATTGTATTTGCCGCGTCACACTTCCGCTTTATTGCCGCTACCGACCGTATGCTACACTAACTTTATGAAGTCTACTCTATTTTCTTACATTTCCAATTTTGATTCATCGAAAATTCATTCATTTTATCTTGCTTCACTATAAAAGGTTTATTTTTACTATCAGAAATAATTGCCCCTCATTTCATTTCAGATAATGACTCACAATACCGGATATTCTTTAAGAGTCTTAGTTGGTGGTTTTATAATGTAAACACATCGCGAAAGAAACTCAAAATATCAAGTGCATTAAAAGCTAAATGTTTTCTATTTTCATCCTTTATCTTCTTGCTTAGTAAAATTCTGTGTCCCGAATCAAATTAACTGGACTTATTTTGGAAAACTGGAAACTTATTTTATTCAAAATAAGTTTCGTTTTCAGCTTATTAATTTTGTTTCAATTTAAAATTCATATTATTTTTATTCCATAAGTCAAGCAGCAAAATGATCGTACGATCAGCTCTTGCGGCTTGCCTTAATGATTCTATACTATATTATTTTTTCCCCTCTTTTTCTTTTTCTTTTTTTTTTTTTTTTTTTTTTTTTTTTTTTTTTGCAAGAGCAATTTTGCCATTGGAAGTCTCTTCTTTTAAATATAAAAATGATCCTACGAATGTATTAACCAATTTGCGTTGCTAAGTGCAGAAAAAAAACTACTGAGTTGTAAAAAAAGAAAAACCAATTTTTTTTTTTTTTCATCACTGTTAGAAAGAAAAAAAAATCCATATCTCCTATGTAAGTTAACCAATTTCTTTCAAATTTTCAGCAAGTTGAAATGATAATAAGTTAGGCAGTGTAATAATTTTTTGTTAAAATATAACCAGTTTTTAGAAAATTACAATGCCTGCCAAAAATTTCCACTATACAGAAACTGCGAAGAAAGAGTTGTTTATTAACCTTGCTCACTAAGTGAAATCGAAAATCTACTGTTGTTTACTCAATCAGATCATCAAAACTTTGGATGGATAATGTTTTGCTGTGCAGAAAGGAACCACGACTAGATTCTTTTTTTTATTTATTTTTTCTCTTTTTAATTAAGAGGTGATTTTGAGGCATAATTTTGAGTAAAAAAAATATTTTCTGAAATTTACAGCAATTTTTCTGAAAGGTTGCAACAGTCTGGGGGGGAGGGGGCATCCACTCTCGGCACAATGGTTTTTTTTCTTGTTTTGTTTTTTTCTCGTGATCCTTTGACAAAATTTAGAGTTTTTAACAATTTTTTTTAATTTGCTTTTTTTTTTTGACGTAATTTGCGATTTTTTTAAAAGAAATTAGTATTTGTTTCGTGAACTATGGATGAAATTTGCGATTTTTCACGATAGTTTGATCCCGTTTTTTCTGCGATTCTTTGACGATATTAGCAATTTTTCTTTGTACGATTGAATATTTGTCGAATATCGTGATGGATTTTATATTCAAATTTTCGGGATTATAACTTTTTTTTTTCTTTGGATAATTATCGCCTTATTTTTTCAGAAAAATTGGAACAGAATCACTCCTTAACTAAAGATACTTTTATAAAAACTTGTATTTAGCTTTCATAAACAAAAAAATCTCAAATTTACTTCTTTTTACTTCAGATAGCTTACTTTACTTTTTTTCCTATTAAAATATCTGTTTTAATATTAGCATTTTTTTGTATTGAAAATGCGTTCTTGACATAAATCATGAACCCCCCTTTTTTTGGGGGGGGGGTGTAAAAAGGGGGCAGTAGATTTTTTTTTACATAAACAGAAAACGATCTGAAATCCGGAATCGCCGAGATCCGGGGGGGTCCGGATTTTTTATCCGGATCAGCTGATAAAAAAAATTCCAGATTAGTAATTTTATTTGATAACTTCGTTTGAAAATAATAAAATTGAGATTTTTCTGTCAATCAGTTGTTTTAATTTTTGAAAACAAGGACCAAAATTAAGTGTCTGAGAGATTTTACGGATGCAAAGTAAGCAAAATAAGTGTAAACTACGCTGTCCTGATTTTATTGCTATTCGAAGAGAAATCATACAAAAAGTACTGTAAAATAGCAGGACACTCCCTTGTTCTTCCCCACTTAGAGGCTTATTCTGAATAACAAAAAATTCCCCCCCCCCCCCACACTCACCCGAAATGGACCTTTCCCCTTCTCCCTCCCCCTTTTTATGTACACAAAATATAAACCCTTTAAAACTCTTTAATTTAAATTATTTTCTTTTATTTAAAATCTTTAATAAAATAAATAAAAAAACAAGTGATTCAATAGCTGCTTAAAGGGAAAAAAACTGTTTCTTATCTTTTGATTCTTACCTCATTAAGTCAAAAATCTTTCAAAGTCTTTTCTCTTCTTCTTTAATAGTTGCTTCATTTTGCTATAACAATGAAAGATCGATCATGTAATTCTCTCCTCCCCCAACCCCCATCCATGATTGAATATTCCTCTGCTCCTCTACCTAACATATAAAATTTGAAAAATTTAAAACTCTTATTATTATTGTCTTATTTGTAAATCTTTAGTAATTGATCAGTCATCTAATAAACTCCCTCCCCCCATTCTCAAGAAAATATACTACTTTTCCTCTCAGTTTCTACTAATTTGTAAAAAATCATGTTATTCAGAGGGTAAACAACTGTTTTTTTTTTTTTTTTTTTTTTTTCCCCAAAAAATAAATAACAATACGGTAGGGGGGGAAATGTAAGCTTGGCTTGTAGAAGGAAAAGGAAAGGAAAATGGGACTGGGGGAAATATAAAATTCTAGAAAGGGAAATTAATATGATTATTTTATATTGTCACTGCAAAGTGTGAGGGGAGAAGGTAAAGGGGGAGAAGAAAATACTTTTTTATGGATGGAGGAAGTTCGATTAGTTGATTATTTATAATTACCAGGAGTGTTTCTCGTCCGAAATTTCCGAAAATTTAAGGCATCCTCTTCCGAAAATTTGATATTGGGTTATCAGTTCCGCATAGTTGTCAACTTGTACGGTTTTGCGCGCGGAAAAAACAATTGCGTAGAAATGCAAATTTCGTGATAGGATCGCCAAAATAGCATACATTTCGTCAATATTTCGTGGAAAAACGACGATTTCGTCAATGTTTTTGCGAACGAACTTTGTCAAAAGATCGATGAAAAACACGAATTTCCTGTGCGGATCGCGGAAAAAGCGGCAATTTCACCAAATATCGCAGATAAAACGCCGATTTCGTCTAAAGATTGCGGATATAATGCTGATTTCCTTAAAAGATCGCGGGGAAAAAAAACGCCGTTTTCAATAAAAGATCGCTTAAAAATATTTTGTCAAACGAATATTTGAAAAAATACGCTGATTTCATCAAAAGATCACGGAAAAAACGCCGATTTCGTCAAAAGATCGCGGGAATAAAACGCCGTTTTCGAGGAAAAAATCGCGGAAAAAAAGCAAATTTTGTCTAAAGATCGTCGAAAAAACGCCAATTTCATTAAAAAAAACCATGGGAAAACACTGATTTCTTCAAAAGATCGCGGAAAAACCGCCGATTTTGGCAAAAGGTCGCAAAAAATCGCCGATTCTGCAAAATTATTGCTGATTTCGTCCGAAGATAGCGGGAAAACGCCGATTTTGTCCGAAGATCGCTGGAGGGGGGGGGACTCACGACCCCCCCCCCACTCCCACCGATTTCCGGAAAAAAAAAATTTCATCCGGAATAACCCCTGATAATTACATTAATGTGCCCCTTTTTTTTCATCGTGCCCTTTTATGGCAAGGTGCGCCCTGCCTGCCCTTGATCCTAGAGTGAACTCTGATACATACATACATACAGAGTATGTGAGCCCATTATTTCTCTGGCTTTGACGCCCGTCAGCTAAAAATACATAAAACTACATTGGCCTAGGATAAACAAGATCTGCCTAGGACAGACAAGAATGTTGGCATTGAGGCGGTCATTGAATTCAATAAAATCGCGCCAAATTGAATTGGCCTAGGATAAATTAGTTCAGACCAATAAACAGCAGTCTAAACTAGTTTATCCTATAAGAGTTAGGCCAAACTAGTTTGGCCTAGGAAAATCTAGTTTGTCCCGTGGACCTTAGGATAGACTAGTTTGACCTAAGAAAAACTAGTTTATCCGATGGGCGTTAGGATAAACTGGTTTGGCCTAGGAAAAACTAGTTTATCCGATGGGCATTAGGATAGACCAGTTTGGCCTAGGCCAATCTAGTTTGTCCTGTAACATCTATATTATTTTGGACAGAAAGAAGTATAGAAGAAATAAGAAATGTACATACATACATGATAGTGTTAAATATAAAATAAATTTTTTATTTCTGAAAATGAATGAGAGATTTGGGAGAGTTGATCCTTAGGTCTAAAACCAGAGAAAAAAGGCAAGTCTCTGCTATTGGAAACACTAAATAAAGTGATTCCTTATCAATAGTTCTGCCAACAGAATTTCATTCGGCAGTTATTATTTTTGTTGTAAGAAAGAAATTTGTTTTCTTACAATCAAACTTCTTTTTTAGTATGTAGTTTGTGTTTCATATTTTTTGCTAAATATAAAAAAATTACTTAACTTTATTGATATAATTTACTAACTTCCTTACAACTTAAATTCGGTTATTTTAATCCAATAGTTCCTTTACTTTTGTTTTAGGAACTCTTTTTCCCCACAAATGCACAATGGGGACATGATTCCTGCCGTATGGAAAGATTTGATCCTGGGGATCAAGTGTCCCCAAAGTTAAGCTTAATGCAATATTTTTTTAACCTCCTATCTTCATTGCTATATTTAGATAATATCAGTATGGGTTAGAATTTGGTTACCTTGATTATAGGTGATTGACGAAGATATAAAGTTAATTTGTGACTGCATATGGTGTTTTGTAAGCATATGGTAGATGAATGCACCCAACTTCTTTAAATTTTTACAGCACTTCATAAATAATGTAAAATATAATCAAAACAGTAAAGTGTTAGTCAATAAAGGATAATAAAGCCATATAAATATTGACAGTTTGAATTATACCAAAGATAACTGAATAATTTTGTTAACAATACACAGCACATTTCGCATATATTGCAGTCTCTGTGTAAAACATAGTATATGGACCACTTAAAAGTTATTTTAATATAGCTACTCAAGACTGGATCATCCTGTTTAAAGAACAATAATTCATCGAATTGCTGAATTAATTGGAATTATTTATCGTAAAGTCACAATGCCAACTAACACAATAAATTTATTTAAAATCACTCGCATATATCCTTTAAACAAGAATATTTTTTTCTGAAGAGAATTTTTTTATATCTTTCATCACAGATCAACCTATAACTCCAACAAGAAATAATACAATAACAATTAACCAAACATAGTGACACCGGTAAAAATACAAGCCTTTTCTAAAGTTTCATTACTCAAAATAAGAGAATATATAGAAAAGAAAATAGGATCTTCAAAAATTTTGACTAGCACACAGACTGAAAGACAGATTAAAGAAGAAATACAAGATTGCTAACTAAATAAAAACAGGGAATCAAGAAAAACTCATTTCATCTCAAGAAAGAAAAGTAAAAATACTAAAAATGAAAATCCCAAACCTTTAGAAAATGAAAACAGTTGTAAAGCCCATGTCCAGGGGTGGGGAAATACATCATTTTGCTCGCCAGAGGCGAGTGGATTTTCTCACAAGGCGAGTGCATTTTTAGTTTTTGAAAAACAGCAAGGCAATAGGCACATTATCAGAAACACATTTTGAATCTAGATATTTTAACTTTCCAAATTATTACAGTGTAAATATGGTACTAAGTTCTATCTAATATTAATCTTACGTCTATTATGTATATTTCTTAATATTATAGAAAAAAGAATTATGAAAATGCATTGTAGTAATAGGAATTTTCTCTGTAATTGCGTGCGATTTTGTCATAACTATCTTCAACTGTGTGTGTGTTGCATCTTGCAGGCTGGTGAAATAAATCCTCAGCTGGTAAGAATTTGGAAAAGTTCCCCACCACTGCCCATGTCCATTATCCATTTCAGTCAGATTCACTTGATGAACATTCTGATGAAATAATTGAAGATTCACAAAATTTGTAGATTGATGAAAATGACTTTGTCAATAAGAGATTTCGAGAAATGAAATAAATAAGTATTTTCATGGAAAAAAATGAAAAGAAAATTTCCTCATCTAAATGCAAAATCAATTTTCTAAGAAAAGAAGAACTTAGTTCAGATCAATTTATTTAGGTTGTGGACACTGATGACACATTGTCAAAAGATAACTTAATCCATCCACTTGGTGGCATTTTTCAAGCTGCAACAATTTTAATATTTACGCTTGATTTTTCAAGCACTAATAACGTTCCTTATCATTTATTTCCGCAATAACAATAATTCATATCGAAAACAGGAATTTTCATCGAATGTAGTTTTTTCTGTTAGTCAACAATAAATTTGATTTCTGCTACTTAATTTATTCAATTTAATGCTTCTGCTTTAAGAATCAAGTCACTCTTGGAAGAGGATCAAGTCTCCCTACAATTGGGGACACTAGATCCTTTTTTCATTTTTTAGAGAATAATTTATCTTTATTTCAAAAAATTTATTTTTGAAAAAAAAAAAAAAAAAAACTGCAATACGAAAGACACAGGAGTCTTTAATAATAACTGAAAACATTTTAAAAATATTTAGTTTTTTCCAAGATAAAAATTTAAAAAACTGAAAAAGAGATTATGTCTCCTGAGTCTCCCCTATATATAACAAAATTATACTTTAACAAAATATAATTTGTTGCTACCTTGTATTCCATGAGGACCATTTGACAATATATTTTGTTTCAATGATTGATTTCAGTTATTTATAAAATTACGTTATTTAACTAGCTTACGATTACTTACTAGCTCAAGAATATTAAAATATAGATATCGTTGGGGATCAGAGCACTTTATATTATGACATTACATTCTGCTGTTTATACAAGATATGCAATAAAATAGAAAATAATTATTTTTTAAAAGTTATACATTGAATTCTAAAATTAGTCTACATATTAATGCTAGTAAAATTATTTTAATCAATGAATGACTAAGTGTTGACTTATTTAAATATTTTTTAAGGACTATACATTAATGAACAATGAATTGAAAATGTGTTTTGGAGGTTTAAAATTCCTTTTTTAAATTTCGGTTAAATAATCCTTTTTGCATAAACTAAGGAAAATTGTAAAATCGAAAAACATACATAAATAAACAAAATAAAATACATAAAATTTAACATGCTCCATTCAGCAAAATCATAGCACAGCGGGGGGGGAAAAAAAAGAAAGAGAATAAATTAAACATAAAAAACATATACTTTCAAATAGAATATTAGAAGTAATTTTTATAAAGGTATTAAAAAATACTATTTGAAACCCTTTCATTTAGTTCGTGACATATATATATTTTTATTTTTAAAGCATTTATAAAATAACTAGCGGACCCGACAGACGTTGTCCTGTCACCGACGGACGTTGTCCTTCTTGGCACCGACTCCAGAAAATCAAATAAATGTATGTAAATATGGCAATACGCACGATTAAACACTACGATCTTAATTTAATTTCTTATTACAATTATGTAAGGAAATTATTTTTCACTCTTCAGTATTTTTTGAAGTCGGTTCAATTTTTGATAGAAAAGTTTATTTTATTTTTTTTTTTTTAGTTAAAAGTTAACGGTTGTCTGAAGTCGGTTAATCAACATTATAATATAGGAAATATTATTATAAAGCATACACGTTTGTCAAGTGTGGGGTAACACGTGATATCTTTCTTCAAAAAGCTGAGCTTAAATCTGGCGCTTTCGACCGCTCGGACATTCCGTCCGCCCTCTATTTATCGAACTTATTCAACACTTTTAATTAGCAAAAAATCACTAACTATTAGGTTTTGCCTAATTACTAAAAAAGTACTGAATCAATTTCGACGAAATGTGAATCGAAACCATTCTCGAATCTACTTCAACACACGCACAAAATTTCATTAAAATCGGTCCAGTCGTTTAGGAGGAGTTCAGTGACATACACACGCACAGAAGATTTTTATATATAAAGATGAGCATTAAAAATTTGAGGTTTTTGCGCCGAAGATATCGCCAAATTAGGAAAATGTGAATTATCTCACGAACTACTGGATTTAAACGAATTTGCTTAGTACCATTCGATATAGAATGAAAAAATGCACTAAAATATGGTATCAGTTGAAAAATAACTACAAAAGCCGATTTTTATGGAATTTTTTAAAAGTTCGTTCTTTTTTCTACTCATCTTAGGGTGGAATTTTCGAAAATCCCTTTTTAGCGGCACTCTATGTTATAAGAAGTATTTTTACCCCAATTTTCAAGATTTTTGGTTCGGTAGATTTTTTTGTGCTGTGATTAATACGAAATCCCGACTTTCTTTTATATATATAGCACTTTTAATTAGCGAAAAATCACTAACTATTACTTTTGCCTAGTTACTAAAAAAGTACTGAATCAATTTTGATGAAATGTGAATCTAAACCATTCTCGAATCCACTGGAACACACGCACAAAATTTCATTAAAATAGGTCCAGTCGTTTAGGAGGAGTTCCGTTACATACACACGCACAGAAGATTTTTATATATAAAGATATATGACCAATTTTGAATAAAATAATCAGTCAGAAACATAAAGAGCAAAATATAACATATAAAAAAAAGTTGTATTTCTTTTTATGATTTTACTTTATTAAATATTAATTAAAATTTAGAGGGAAAAGTTATAAATTTATACAATGAAAACATAAACGAAGATAGTTAGTTTCAAAACAAAATTCATATCTTATTCTCATTTAGAAAACACACAGCTCCATACAGTGTTGCCAGATCAATTTTGGAAAAGTAGCACAAAATTTTTCAAAAGTAGCAAAAAGTAGCCCAAGGTGTAAAACAGTGGCGCCATCTACTGGTACTTTCTGAAATTACTAAGTAATTTAAAAAAAAAAAGTAGTGTGGAGTGTTCAAAAGTAGCCCAATTCGCTACTTGTAGCCAGATCACAGACCTCTCACAAAAGTAGACGCCACATTCCATTGTTCTCTCGACAAAGTTTCGAATCCAACATCTTTGGCAAAAAGATGCTTTTTTTGGCGTTGATCGCTTTATTGGCAACTTTCAGATTCCACAAAGAGAAAGGCAGAAGTGCGGTCAACACATATTCACAGTATCCAAAGGAACTCTTCGGGAGGGTTGAATTCTGATAGGGATTGGCCGACGCGTTTTCACGTAACTTGGCAATAATTATACTTGGCGTAGCGATAGACGCTTCCGTCGAGTTTGATTTCCTTCGGAGCCGAGTACAAAGTAAAAATTTGTGTTTAAAAACTTTTAAAGAGTACAGCCTTCAGTAAGACACGTTCCATCCAATGCAATGCTGCAAGAGAAAAGTTACTTTGTACTCGGTTCGGAAGGAAATCAAACTCCTCGGAAGCATCTATCAAATCGGAAGCATCTATCGCTCGCCAAGTATAATTATCGCCAAGTTACGTGAAAACGCATCGGCCAATCCCAATCCGAATTCAACCCTCTCGAAGAGTTTCTTTGCGGATACTGTGAATATGCGCGGAACTGATGCAACTGAAGACAAACATAAGAATGTGAGTTTTGGCGGGAGAAAAACTAGTTTGGCGCGCTAAATCTGCCCTTCGTCACGTGACGTAAGACAAAGATCCCGGCGTAAGAAAAGGTTGCCGATGTGCAGTCTAGTTATGAGAAGACTGTGAGCCCGATCTGGCAACACTCCGAGCATGAAGATAGAAATAGTAGAAGGAGAACAAAGACGGTGCTTCCACTTATGCCCCTAAAGTCTTTCCGAGTCTGGCTGGCATTTCCGGCGGTTTGGGAGAAGATGAAATCCGGTGCCCCCTACGTCCCGTTAGCAGATTAGTCGAGAGACTAGTCACACAGGTCATGTGATCGAAAGTCAGTCCATCATCACTAGCGCCACGCCATGCACCGGGCAATACTTTGGGGCTAAGTTCTGTTGGGAAAAGCCTATCTTCTCAGTTCTCCTTTGCGAGTTACAACCAAAATAATTTTGCTGTTGCCATTCCAAATTCCAAAGAAAAATATAGATTTAAAAGAAAGTTGCCAAATATTTTTCATAATTTACCCATAAATATTTAAATATAAAGAAAAAATAGAGAGAACGAGAGGAAACTAAAAGTAGCAAATTGTAGCCCAATTATTTTTTTTAGTAGCCCAAAAAGTAGCAAGTAGCCCAGATTTTAAAAAAAGTAGCCTGGAGTGTTCAAAAGTAGCCCAATTCGCTACTTGTAGCCTGATCTGGCAACACTGGCTCCATAGCGTAACTATTTGTAAATATAAATAATAATGTCATGTGATCAAATCCTATAACCCTAAATACATCGCCAACAACTGGCGAAGAATTTGGCGATATACAGAGTCTACCATATAGTTTTTATCAAGACCATGAAGATAGAATAATAGAAGGAGAACCGAGAAGATAGGCTTTTCCCAACAGAACTTAGCCCCAAAGTATTTCCCAGTGCAGGGTGTGGCGCTAGTGATGCTGCACTGACTTTCGATCACATGACTTGTTTGACTGGTCTCTCGACTAGTCTGCTAGCGGGACGTAGGGGGCGCTAGACTTCATCTGCTCCCAAACTGCCGGAAATGCCAGCCAAACTCGGAAAGACTTCAGGGACGAAAGTGGAAGCGCCGTCTTTGTTCTCCTTCTATTATATCTATCTTCATGATCAAGACGTATACATCACAGCTGAGTTTATGCATGTTGCCAACCATGCGTTTCTTATACGTTCGATATACGAACTCAGGGACTAAAAAATATATCAGGGACTAAGAAAACTGAATAAGCGTAGTTTCACTAAGCTATTTTATTTTATTGATTCTTGATGATAATGAATTGTGACGAAAAGTTTTAACAAAATGAATAATTTTACATTCTATAAAAGCCAGGCTTGAGCAATTTATTTGCGGTTGGCGAAAAAACGAAATTTTGAAAAATACGCTTTTACGCTTCGAATACTTTTTAAAGAAAAAACTTTCTATGTTCAATTTATTTAAATAAGTTTAGTTTAAGTAACAAAATGAAATTAATATATTTTATCAATTAAAACACAATTTAAATTGATTAAAATTGTTCCAAATTGAAAAATACCCTGTTAAAAATCTGCTGCATTTCGTTGCAACGCACTCCCTTGCTTGTATAGAAAACGGTTACTTGGCCGTGAAATGGAGTTTTCTCATTAGTTGGAATAGAGATATTATATACAAGCGGTGGAGTGCGTTGCAACAAAATGCAGCAGATTTTTAATAGTGTATGACACTTCTCATTGGTCAGAAGAGAGATATTCTATAAAAGTAGTGGAGTGATGTTGCAGTAAATGCTGCAGATTTTTAACAGTGGAGTCAATTAAAATCAATTTTCAGATTCGTTAAAATCGTCTGCTTTTGGCGAGGAAATGCACTGCTCGCCAAATCCTGCGTCGCTTTCAGCTTTTCACGCCAATTATTCCAAACTATTTTATTTTTTTACATATCTAATAATGTAATTCCGCCGCTAATTTTCACTGATCCTTTATTACCTACATGAGTAGTTTAATTCGTATTTTTTTTTCAAAAAATTCTGAGTATGCCCCCAATGGAGACCTTTCTTGTAAGTGATATGGACTAGAGGTCTGCACGGGCCGAAATTTCCAGGCCCGGACCAGGCCCGTAACCAGACGAATGGCAGGTGGGGCTGAGCCTCTTCTACCGTCCTCTAGAGCCCCCTCTAACAACTTCTTTCCTTTAACAAAATCCATATTTTAACTTTTCTCAAAAAAAAAAAAAAAAAAAAAAAAAAAAAAAAACATGAAATCAGTAATATTAAAAAATTGTAATTTAAGAAATTACCCCAACCATTTGAAAAATGTTTCACTCGATACATTCATCTATCATTTTAAGCTAAATACCAGTTGTTTTATTGTGTATTATCCGTGCCACTGCTATAAATGACTTTATACATGCTGCAATTTGAAGGTACGGTTCGTTTAAGTTATATCACTCTATTGTCGCCAAGCATAAAAGTTGGCGACGAAAGAAACATTTCAAACTATTTAACATTGTTGGTGCAAAAGTAATCATTATTAAAATACAGCTTTGGCATATACTGTTATACTTGTAAGACTTTGGCATATATTGTTTGATTTTACAGAGCAGAATTTTGGTGATGGAGGTTTTAAACCAAAATCGATCGCAGCACATGCATCTGTGAATGGGTCCATCAGACATCGAATCAAAAAAGTTTTTTCCCAGTTTTTCCCAAGCCGATTGCTTTTTAGTTTTCTTTTTAGGTGGTGGAAAATCAAGAGTAATAGCTACTAGCAAAAGCCATGCTTTGTTTGGATTCGCGAAGCATTATTTTATAAAACAGATATTTGAAAGTAAAAATATTTTTTAATATTATTTTTGCATCTTTATTAAACAAAAACGTTATTTTATGTTTTGGCGCATTTTAATTTTTTATTTATGATGTAAGACTGGCATAATATAATATTTTCGAAGCAAACTTTTACAAAATATTTTTAAATTTTCAACTAAAAGCTCTTTTAAAGATGTTTTTACAATTTCCAGTAACCACTGGTGTTTTTAAAGTTGTTTGAAATATGCATGTTTCCAATCTTTGTAATTAACATCAAATAATCTTTGGTAGCTATTTTAGAATAATATATTTGAAGAGAGCTTGAAGAAAGTTACTTCGTCAAAATCCTACTTTCTGGAAAAACATTTGAAATCTGCTCTCGTTGATACTATGAATTTTTAACTCTAAAACTTTTTTTTTCTAATTTCTCAGTTTTTATACAGTAAGCGTATCAGAATTTTTGATATTGTAGAATTTTTCGTAAGGAAAATTTCTATTGAATGCTTAATTTTGAAGGACTTTCACTCTCGACAACGTTACGTACGTTTTTAAGCCAACTTGTGTCTATATATCCTCAATATCTACAATTGCTTCATCTAATGTTAAACCTTGGGATTTATGAATTGTAACAGCAAAAGCTAACTGCAGAAGAAATTCTTTCCTTGAGCAATTTATGCTTCCATTTTTCCAGAATTTAATTATTGGGGGAATTGGTACGCACCAATTCTTATAAGTTAAATTATTGTAGTATTCAAATTTATCCATGATTATTCGCGATATCTGGTCTGGTGGCTTGTAATTTTCTTTATTACGTGCAACAAAGTCTAAAGTCCCGTTCACTAAACCTTTTTAGGTCCACAAATAAGAACGTAACATTACTTTAGATCCAAATGATAAAGTAAGAAATGGTTAGAGTCAATTTGCCGTTTCTGAATCGGCCAACTTTGCTTTAGTACATTTATAAAAAGCTTGAATCGAGGCAACAACTTCACGCTTCAATTCTTTTAATTTTTCATTTATATTCGCGTTTGTAATGACCGAAAGATGGCGTTGTAATAGACCTGATAATCGTTTGTTTACGTTTGTTTGTTTACGTTCCATGCTGTAGCACTGTAGCATAGAACCAGTTTAAAGAGCTATTTAAAGTGCAGTTTTTTATCTTTTTTATTTAATTATGGGAGATAAATTACAAATATCGACAATTTTAGAATTTGTAGATGCTGGAAAATCTAGTAATTGCTTTAGAGAAGCTGAAGCATGAAAGCATTGTGTTGCTGTCATGCTATTTTGCCATGAGTAAGTCAAATGTATTTTTTTATATTATAGATCTAAACTTTGTGTATAAAATTTTGATTTTAGATAATTTTAATACAAAGAACCCAACGTTGCACGCGTTATAGAACTGTTTATTTATTTATCGGCCTTTTAAACACTGATTTCATGCTCACGGTATCAGTTCTATTTCGTTTTTCAGACTTTGTCCGCGAGAGGGCGTCTATTTCATTTCAAACGCGAATAACAAATTTAACAATTAATTTTATTTGTTTACAATTCTTTTGTTACCACTTTACAAAAAAAAAAAAAAAAAAAATGCATAATACAATTTTTTTTTTTTAATGTTTAAGTGTCATCTGTGCAAACGATTTTGCTGAATAATGAAAACATATTTTATTTATTAAATTAATCATGATTCTATCTATAAGTACTTACTCCATGAATTATATTCTTTTCTGAAAATATTCGAGTTTCATTTTTTATTTATTTGGTAAAATGCTTCCGTATAGAGATCATCAGTGTGACGTCACAGACAACTCAACCCCGCATTTCCATGGTAACTGGGTCAATACAAACCGAAAGAGTTTAGAGTTTGTTAGAGATGCACGATATACCTTCAAAAAAGTCTTTCAATATGAAATCAGATACCGTTCAAAGGCTGATTGTTGAATTGCTGAAGTTTTAAAAGCCATCCGCAAGTGTTTGGGCCGAATTGTAACTTGTTTAAATCAGTTTCAGTGTTGAATTTTTAGCTTTACGATAAAACAACATATTTCATCTCAATCTTTTTTTTAACTCTGTGGTTTGTTTTGAACCAATTTCTGGGGTTGTGACGTCACCACTGATGAGCTCTATTGGAAATGCATGTAAAATAAATTAATTAAAATAATAAATTTTTTAACGTTTTACTGTAAAAAAAAATTATATTGTGCAAATCTACAGATCATAATTTATTTTTGTGTTTAATTTGAAGTTAAAATATTGAATAGTTTTTTTGTAAAGCGTACGACAAAATGTAATTTGAGTGGACTAGTAGAGGATTCGCTTCGCTCATCCTAATAACATTTTCCGGCTTGTTAGAATCACTATTGGCACTCAAATTTTCCTGGTTAGAACCGACCGATAGTAAAACGCCATGGCTAGTGGATTGGTCGCCCTGGCGACATGATGTTTTACAATTAATCGGTTCGGCATTAAATTGCTTCCTTTTTCGTGATCGCCTTTCAACACGTAATTGGTTTTCAGCGGCTCAATAATCTTTTGATTTTATCATTTTCTGCATTGAAAGACGTTTTTGCGCCAAACCAAATACAGTATTACTCAGTTATCCCGTCGACCAATTTCGCCAAATGATACGAATCGCCAAACTAATAAGCAACTTATACATGTTGACTAAATTTTTATTTTAAATAGCAAAAGAAGAAATAAAAATCACTTTATGATTGTTTAAGTACGCGTATTGTGTTTAATATCATTGAATGCGATATTCACGTTCATTCATTTCTTTGGCTTCGGCTTTTTCCGTATCTGTTAATTTCCGTCTACCCATTTTTAAATTTGTTAGTTTTCTCCTTTATTACAATGATTTTAACCATTTTAATTTACTATTCAAATAAAAATTCTTCTAAAAGTAAAGAATTTAATTTAAATTCAAATAAAAATTCTTCTAAAAGTAAAGAAATTAATTTAAATTCAAAAGTGACCACATCATTCAAAAGTGGTAACATCATTCAAAAGTGGTAACATCATCGGGTCCATTCTCCCGAAAACAACAACCATTTTTCAAATGGTTAAAAAAAGTAAGAGAAATTTTTTAGATCTTTTAACTGCCTTGAATAAAATGGGAATAAGCCAAGAATTTTGTATTCGGTACCTTATTAGATTATTAACCATTTGAAAAATGGTTGTTGTTTTCGGGAGAATGGACCCGATGATGTTACCACTTTTGAATGATGTTACCACTTTTGAATGATGTTACCACTTTTGAATTTAAATTAAATTCTTTATTTTTAGAAGAATTTTTATTTGAATTTAAATTAAATTCTTTACTTTTAGAAGAATTTTTATTTGAATAGTAAATTAAAATGGTTAAAATCATTGTAATAAAGGAGAAAACTAACAAATTTAAAAATGGGTAGACGGAAATTAACAGATGCGGAAAAAGCCGAAGCCAAAGAAATGAATGAACGTGAATATCGCATTCAATGATATTAAACACAGTCAACATGTATAAGTTGCTTATTAGTTTGGCGATTCGTATCATTTGGCGAAATTGGTCGACGGGATAACTGAGTAATACTGTATTTGGTTTGGCGCAAAAACGTCTTTCAATGCAGAAAATGATAAAATCAAAAGATTATTGAGCCGCTGAAAACCAATTACGTGTTGAAAGGCGATCACGAAAAAGGAAGCAATTTAATGCCGAACCGATTAATTGTAAAACATCATGTCGCCAGGGCGACCAATCCACTAGCCATGGCGTTTTACTATCGGTCGGTTCTAACCAGGAAAATTTGAGTGCCAATAGTGATTCTAACAAGCCGGAAAATGTTATAGCTATTACTCTTGATTTTCCACCACCTAAAAAGAAAACTAAAAAGCAATCGGCTTGGGAAAAACTGGGAAAAAACTTTTTTGATTCGATGTCTGATGGACCCATTCACAGATGCATGTGCTGCGATCGATTTTGGTTTAAAACCTCCATCACCAAAATTCTGCTCTGTAAAATCAAACAATATATGCCAAAGTCTTACAAGTATAACAGTATATGCCAAAGCTGTATTTTAATAATGTTTACTTTTGCACCAACAATGTTAAATAGTTTGAAATGTTTCTTTCGTCGCCAACTTTTATGCTTGGCGACAATAGAGTGATATAACTTAAACGAACCGTACCTTCAAATTGCAGCATGTATAAAGTCATTTATAGCAGTGGCACGGATAATACACAATAAAACAACTGGTATTTAGCTTAAAATGATAGATGAATGTATCGAGTGAAACATTTTTCAAATGGTTGGGGTAATTTCTTAAATTACAATTATTTTTTTTTTTATTTTTTTTTTTAGATTAGTTGTTTTCTGTTATCTTGCTAGCGGTATAATGCATTTCTCGAAACACATTTTAAAGGAACATTTCTTTCTCCTGAAAAAAATTAAGTCCAGATGCACTAACTGGTCACCACATGTGTTAGTACATCGTTATATTTTCAAAGCAACGATCTTCCGCAGAATGAATGGAAATAGACAGATGCTGTTCAAGTTGACCGATAATTAGTCAAGCGATGTTCAAAATCTTGACTAAGACATAGTCATTAAAAACCCATGTTTCTAAATTTTAATGGTTTGCTTGTTGACAATACTTGCTAGCGGTATTGTCATGTTTCTAAATTTTAATGGTTTGCTTGTTGACAATACGTACTTATCAGTAGATTTAGTTAACGATGAAATATCACTTGGAAACTAGAACGTTTGAAAATTAAAAAGATAAAAAAATTCAATTTATACACGTGGAATAAAAAAAGCCAGTAATTGTTTCATTGTATGGGTTACAAGGGTGTACATTAGAAAAAAAAAAGTTTATTTTATTTTATTTTTAGTTATTTTTTTATTTTATTTTTGTTTGTGTGTTAAATGAAAACATTTTTTTTTCAATTTGTCATATAACAATCAAAAAATTAAGCCCCCCCCCCCCCCCCCAAAAAAAAAAAAAAAAAAAAAAAATCATGATTAAGGTTAAGTTTATTATAAGATTACGGCAAAAATATTTGCAATTATTTGATGTATGAAATATTAATAAATAATTATAGTATTAGAAAAAAAATATTAATAAAATTTAATAAATTACGATTTGCCGTTAGTTAAAGATATTAAAAGTAGGAAATTAAAATAAGAATAATAAATTAAGTTTCATTAAGTATGTAATTTCTACCATAACATATGCAAAAAAAACCTGTTAATTTTTAACTAAAAAATAAACTTTTTTTTTTTATCAAAAAGAAAACAGATTTCAAAAACTATTGAAAAGTATGTTTTTTATAATAATTAATAAGACATTAAATTAAGAGCATTGTATTTACCATGTGTATTATTAATATTTATGTACATTAATTTGGTTTTTTGGAGTCGGCGCCAATCTAACCAAGATAAAAAATAATTGTCCTTTAAAAATTATAACAAAATTCAGCAAAAACATTGCGAAAATAAATTTAATTTTAAATCAATCAACTCTAACTTAGAATCCCATATGTTTGGTTGGTCCCCCCCCCCCCCATTAATGGCCAGTACAAACGCATTATTTTATACTAATCATAGTTATAGTTGCTAATATTACTTGAATATATACATTTAAACACGTGAGATAAAATGTTACAAAAATGGTAAGATTAAAAATTTTAAACTAAATATAAATCAGAAAAAATTTCATAAATAATTGGATATGTATCTATTGGACACTTATATTGAACTTGGCTGGACTTGCATAGACACCAAAAAGTCAAATTAATGTACACAAAAATAAATATAATAATACGCATGGTAAATACGCATTCTCTTAATTTAATTTCTTATTAAATATATTGTGTAAAAATAATATTTTAAACCTTGCAGTAGTTTTTCAAAAAGGTTTTATTTTTGATTTAAAAAAAATTATTTTCCGATGATCATGAAGTATTTTGCATTTATTAATTTCCTTATAGAAAAATTCCGTTATAGAGAGGTTTTACACTCTATACACTCTAGACTAGAGGTCTGCACGGGCCCGGCCGGCGGAATCGTTCCGAATTTTCTAACGGGCCGGACCGGCAAAAAAATTGAACGGGCCATACGGGCCGGGCCGGGCCGATAAAAAAATTTAGTGGGCCTGACGGCCCGTTATAATGATTTAGGCACAAACTATAAAATAACAGCTGTTGTTAATGAATATGGCTTTAATGAAAATAAGTATTAATGTGCGTCACGAACCAACACCAGTTTGACAACATCAATGCAGAAATGTAACTTCTACAGTGTAGAGATCGGCAACGTACAGTTACATTGTGTGTAACACGGGCTTAATATTTTTAGCAGACTCGTGCCGGGCCGAAAACAGACTTGCATTGTTTTTCTACATACAGACGAGCCGGGCCGAAACTAGACTTAATTGATCTCAAGATGTGTAAGTCAGACAACATGATTTGTAAAATTATTAATAGCGATAAAGAATTTATGTTAACGCAATCTTTGTATATGTTACTTCTTGGTGATTCTTAAATACAGTTTTCTACAATGCTAAAGTTTCATAAATTTTCTGACTAATTTTTAACTGTAAAAGCATAATATTGACAAGCCTGATTTTTGAAGGGATTTGGAATCAAACAGCGTTTTTATTTTTTGTAAAAAGGATACTTGTATAACCTTGTTGAAATATAAGTTATTTTGCCAAATGTTTGTAAATTTTTCTTCCAACCAATGTTGTCGCTTCCGGAAATTCTATTCAAAACGCTAACTTTGACAGTATTTTTTTTAGCTTTCTTGTATCAAAAAATGGATAAATCCATTCGATTACACAGTTTCTGAATAAAAACATCCGCTAATCTAATGAATTTTCGAAAAAAAAAAAAAAAAATGAGTTCAGAAAGCAGTTTTTTTGAATTAGAGAATGAATTTGGATTTGGAATGTTTAATAAAATAATATAGAAATATTTCCATAAATCTGTTTTTACTATACAGCTTCAAAAGTTACGATGTTTTAAACGTTCTTTTTTTTTTCTTTTATTCGAAACCATATTAATTTTTTAATGAATCTTTGTTTGAATATTGAAAGTCTAAGAATCTAAGTAATCATAAATGTTGAAAATGTATATTTCCTGTAAAATATACTGTAAAATCCTCCCGGTGACATATATGCAGTATTCTTTAAAAGAATCTTAATTATACGATAAAAATCTAATTTTTTTAGAAATAATAGAAATATTGACGGGCCACAATGGGCCGGGCCGGGCTGGGCTGGGCCTGTTTTCACTCGTTTTTGTACGGGCCGGGCCTAAAAATGTAAAATATGAACGGGCCGGGCCGAATTTTTGAGGTTTACAACGGGCCCGGGCCTGGAAATTCCGGCCCGTGCAGACCTCTACTCTAGACACTATAGGCAAGTCCATTTTATCAGTTTTTGCTATATTTAGTTTGCTTAAGATATGGATTGTTAAAAAATGTTAGCCCTCCAGAAAATTTTCAGAGCCCCCCCTGGCATGTCTCGCTGGTTACGGCCCTGGCCCGGACCCGGCCCGTTCCATAGAAAAAAAATTCGGCAGAAAAAATATTAGCCCAACCCAGACCATTCTAAAAGTTAAAATTTTGGGCGCGAGCCCGGCCCGTAGATGAAAATTTAGCGGCCCGACCAGATATAATAAAGCTAAAAACATGGCCCGAATCCGGGCCGAGTGAATTTCTACAGGACATTAATTTTTATTCTTACTTAAGAGTTCTGACAAAAAAAAAAAAAACTTACCTTATAAGGTAAGTTTTCAAGATATACGCATATATCTTGAAAAATTTTTTTGTTGATTTAAAAAAATAAACGAAAAAACCAAATAAAATTACTGATTTTTTTAAAAATAAATATAAATTTTCTATAACTTTGATTTATTTTATTACAGTTTAGTAAGCAATAAACTTGTATTTTTTTAGCATACTGCATACATTGATGCATTAGTAATGCATAAAAACATTGTGTTTTTTCATATTTTGAATCCGCATTCATCGTTTTTTTCCCCGCACCCCTTGAAAAACGATGGATCGAGGTTCTACTGTATTAAGAAGTTTGAGAATCTAAAAAAAATTTCTGTTAAAGTCATATTTTTTGATTTTACAGCAACATAACTACAGTGTCTAGACACTGTACGGGGGTACCGTACTTATAAAGTGAAAACGGATCCATTATAAGATCACTCAGGTGTCTGTCTGTCACAGCAACTTTACTCGTAAACCACAGAACGTGAAAAGTTCTAATTGGGAGAAGTGATAAATACTTTTGACCCATTTATTTACAGATTATATTAAACATTCATAAATGTCTTTAAGGAAAAAGTAGAGGGACAAATTACATTACTTGAAAAAAAAAAAAAAAATCTTTTCTTTGTATATCGTGTAGAATATCGTACGAAAACTTTTGTAAACTCAAAAGTGCAATTATTTTAATTTTTCGTATTACATTTTCAGAGATATCACATTTGCAGATTATTAAACATTCATAAACATATTTAGGGTAATGTAGGGGGCCAAATTACGTTACTTGAAAAAAATATTTTCTTTGCATATCGTGTAGGATATTGCACGAAAGCTTTCGTAACGCTGAACACAAAAGTGTATTTTAATTTTAGGTATTATATTTTCAGAGATATAATTGAAAATATAAGGGCAAAAATATGTCCCCCCCCATTTATTTCCGAATCTACAGAAAGTAAAATTATGAGAAAATTAGTGGTAGTTGACATCAATTTAAACCTTCAGGAAAACTGTTGCGATTATACTAGGTCACATAATTTTCGAGAAAATCGCAATTTTCCGTTACACACAAATTCCGATTTACAGTCATTCAGCAAAGCTGTTGAGGAGCGCTAGAGATAACTATCGTACGGAAGGATAAACTCAATATTGATAATGCTTTGCGAAAAAAATCGTCGCAACAATTACATATGCTTAAAAAAATCTGAAGCAAGCTTATTTTTAAAATAACATAATATCACACTTACATACTGTAGGAGTATTAGGACAAAATAATGGGATATATTTGTAATAAAAATTAAATTCAAATATTGTAACTTTAGGACTATTTGTACCACACTTGATAAGCTTGGAGAGAATTGTTATGTATGAAATTTTTTTTAAATGAGAATATTAATGTTAAAAACAATTTAAAGATGTTATTAACAATCCTCTAATCTGCATCTGCACTATAAAACCGAGGTATGTAGTTTGTATTACATACTTGGTACATACTTTGGGACATGCTTGATTTATTTTTATAGCTGCATCAGCTGTGAAAGTGATTTTCACGCTACGCAGCTGTCAAGAACCCAACTATATGGTAGCAGAGCGCGGTTGCACCGCTTATGTTGGTTGGGTACGTATACTATATAATAAAATAACCTTCTAAAAAATTATGGAGGGAATAATAATAAAATAAATTTATTATTACTATATTACAGACAAGGCACCTACCTGCCGGGCAATATGCTTAATTTAATAAGTTTTGTACCTTACCGCGAGGCGGAAGCTACTTGATTGCCACATGCGGAGGTCTAAATGTAGCGGCCAGCGCCGTCTTAAAGGTGAGAGGGGGGGGGGGGCGAAAAAAGCGGTTGTCCCGGGCGCGGAAATTTAGGGGGCGCCAAATTTATATTACTAATGTCATTATTGGCCTGTTACAAGAAAAAGTTTGGTGGGTGGGCGCCAAATTGAAACTTTGCCCCGTGCGCAGATTTCTCTTCTCACGCCCCCATGTATCACTATTTATTTTTATCATATGTGTTACTATGTTGGCCGTTCTAGATTACTTTTAATTATGCTGTTTGAATTTGTTCGTACGTAGTTGAAAATAATAGGGATTAAAAAGAAAAGGCGGGGGTATTGCTAATTCTATTACAGAACTCATACGAGCCGCCTATAACGGCAACAACCGATACTTGATTTTGATTTCGTAATTTAGAACCTTGATCAGGTGACGAGATCTTTAGCTGACTAGGCACCCCCAGAGTTATAATTCACAGAGAACTTGGAAAACTTTGCACCCATGACGGATTTTACATGTACAAGGTGCCATTTGCGTACATAGCAGAAAAAAAATCTATTTTTATTACCCAGGAAGGCTTATGAACATTTTTCTGACAGTAATGTATTTGCAGTATGTTGTTACAGTCACGACAGTTTCATTTTGAAGAGGAGTACTGTAACTTAAAGTATGAGGTATATTTGTATAATAATGAAATCGAAGTATAGTAACATTAGATGTCCTACATATCATAAGCTTGAAGACCGCTAAGCACCTGGAATAAAATTTTTTATATACAATAAATAGTGTGGAACCGAAAATATATAATTATACTAGAGGACCCGACAGACGTTGTCCTGTCACCGACAGAAGTTGTCCTGTCAACCGACAGACGTTGTCCTTCTTGGCACCGACTCCAGAAAATCAAATAAATGTACGTAAATATGGTAATACGCACGATAAACACTACGTTCCTAATTTAATTTTTATTACAATTATGTAAGGAAATTATTTTTCACTCTTCAGTATTTTTTGAAGTCGTTTTCAATTTTTGATAGAAAAGTTTACCTTTCTCTTTTTAGTTAAAAGTTAACGATTTTCTGAAGTCGTTTTATCAAAAATGAAACAAAATCAAAAATCAAGAATTTTCGAAAATCACTTTTTACCGGCACTCGATGATATAAGAAGTATTTTTAGCCCAATTTTCAAGATTTTTGGATCGGTAGATTTTTTTGTGCTATGATTAATACAAAATCCTGACTTTCTTTAATATATATAGCACTTTTAATTAGCGAAAAATTACTAACTATTAGTTTTTGCCTAATTACTAAAAAAGTACTGAATCAATTTCGACGAAATGTGAATCTAAACCATTCTCGAATCAACTGGAACGCACACACAAAATTTCATCAAAATCGGTCCAGTCGTTTAGGAGGAGTTCAATTACATACACACGCACAGAAGATTTTTATATATAAAGATGTATAGTGTGGTGATATATTTTGATATATTGGATTCATAATATAATTCTACATAATAAATAGTGTGGTGGAACTGAAATAAAACAATTCACCTGGAATAGCAATTATTTCTGTGTAAGAAAAAATTTTGAAAAGAGAAAATTAATGTTAAAACGATTTGAAAATGTTATAAACATTTTTTTTTTTTTTTTTTTTTTTTTTTTAATTTTTGCACTTTTGGAATCGAGGTATGTAAATTATAAGAGTAGCCCGAAGTTATCTTTCTCATTCATGGTTTCATTTATTTTTATAAATAATTTTTGAAACGGTGCTCAAGATTACCCTTTCTTCAGTTATCATTTCTCCGCCCACTTTGTTCTAAAGATAAACATTTTACATTTGAAGGGCGGGGCGAAAATTCATTGCGTAAAATATTCGAATTTTAATCGGCATCAGTAATTAGCTCTCTCCTGCATTGTATGATACGAGGTAAATAGAACAGTGCATATTTCTTTCTCTTTGTTTTATTTTATTTTTTTTTTCTTTTAACTTCTTTATTAAATATAAATCTTACATGAATTCGAAAATTCTTCTGTTTAGTAGTAACAGGCAAAATTATTTCTGTTTGAATATTCAGTTAGGAAATTCGCGTTTGACAAATCTGTTTCTGTTCTCATAGAGTACGACTTTCCCTTTAATATGTTGAGTATTCGGAAAGAAATAGTGTTGCAATGATTTTTGAAATGATGCACATTAAAGTTACCAATTTCTCCGCCCATTTGTTTTTTAAGATAAACGTTGTGCATTGTAGGGGAGGTATGAACATTCGGAAGAATTTTCGAATCCATGTAAGATTTATATTTAATAAAGGAGTTAAAAGAAAAAAATAAAATACTATGCACTGTTCTATTTACCTCATATATCATATCATCATGCAGGAGAAAGCTAATTACTGATGCCGCTTAAAATTTGAATATTTTACGCAATGAATTTAGATTTTGAGCTGAATCAATTATTAGCTCAATCGATGACATGATATGAGGTAAAAGACTATATTTCTTTTTTTCACTCTTCTATTAAATAAAAATTTCACCTGTTTTCAAAAGTGATTGCAAAATCCAGTAATAATCGGTATAATATCCCTATTTTGAGTATTCACTTGAAAAATTCACCTTAAACAAATTTCTAACTGTTTTCATGTGGTGAGATTATTTTTCAAAGTGGCAGAATTATTTCTTTTGTATTGCAATGATTTTTGAAATGATGCTCATTAAAGTTGTAACCAATTTCTCCGCCCATTTGTTTTTTTAAGATAAACGTTGTGCATTCTAGGGGAGGTATGAACATTCATTATGTGAAGCATTTAGATTTTGAGCCGAATCAATTATTATCTCTCTTGATGACCTGACATGAGATAAAAGAGCATATTTCTTTTCTCACTCTTTTATTAACCCTTTCGGGTCAGGTGTATTAATGATAGTACATGTCTTTTAATGAGTATTATTTTGTTTTAAGAAACACTTTTGCTACTACTTACATGTAGTAATGTCAGTATATGTCTATGCATTTAATATATGACTTCATTTATGTTTAGGTATTTCTTAATAATAATAATTATTATTATTTGCTTATTCTCTTTGCGATTCTTTTATTTTAAATATTTCATTTATTAAATTTAAAATAAAAATCGTGTGTAATAAAGCGCAAAAATCATTAGAAGGTTATAATGTAAGTTAAATCTTATTGTAATAGACTATTTTTTTAATATCAACAAAAATTCTTCCTTACCCTATTGCCATATGAATATTACTTGAATAATATTCAAAACAACAACATTCGTTATCTTCCCGACAATGAAATATTCGTTAAACACTAACTAATCAATATGGATAGCTAGTGTTAATGTTATTAACGTAAAAGTATTTTTTTTTCTAAAATCTGAAAAATATAGCACCCGAAAGGGTTAAATATAAATTTCACCTGGATTCAACAGTGCTTGCAAAATCCAGTTATAATTGATATAATTATTTACTTTTGAAAATTCGTTAAAAAAATTCACCATAGGCAAATTTTTTATTGCTCTTATTGGGTGATATTCAGGGATGTAGTAAAGAGTTTACGGGGGTATACGTCGTATACATTCTGGATTTTTAAAAAGAGCATCGTATACCCTCTGTTTCTCAAGAAAACTACAGCATACACACTCTACGATATACCTCTACCTTGAGCGCATACCCGCTGCTTAGAGCGTACATCCTCTATTACATAGGTTCCCAATCTTTCATGGACCACCGCCCCCTCAGAAGAAAAAAAAACATTCGAACGCCCCCCCCCCTCTTCCTTTATAGTTAATTACACCAATTAAAGTAACATTGCATATTATCTATACCTATTTTTTGTCTATTCATAAAGAAACACAAAGTAAAAATTGTAACAAAGTAAAAATTGTAACACAATAAAAAGTTTTCCAGTAAAAATTCTAAAAATAAATACAAAATTAAATTAAATGAACTTTCTAAAAAAAGTGCATTTAATAAATTAAAGATGTCATATATATCTAAAAGATCTTATTATATATGCAAATGTAGTTTTAAAAGCTTAAAAATTCAAATATTATACGTCGGGCGCTTTCGATCCGAATTTCATCATTTTCAGGGCGGATTTGTTTTTGTACTGAAATTCCTTTTCGTTCTTTAACATAACTCGAATGTAAACTAAGCTACCCCTAGGATTATCAAGTTTTGTCGAAAGCACTCGGCGTATAATATTTGAATTTTTAAGTTTTTAAAACAGTATTTTTATATGCAACATTTTTTAGATTTGGGACATCTGTAATATATCAAAAGTTTCACAAATATTAATGTGAACAAATAGAAAATCATTAAGAAATTTTAGAAAGCAATGACATAAACATAAAATTAATAAGAAATAAAAAATATCAATGAGATAATTGAGGCTGATGGAATTTTAACGATTTTTTAATGTCATTTTTCCAGTTTTGTTTACAGCAGTCGTAAATCGTCACGTTCAGTGAAGTCTATTTCTTTTCTTAGCCAATTAATTAGATATTGCACTGAACCCACGTTCAGCCAAATAAGATGACGAAAAAGCAATTAACAATTTTTGTACTTTTGCCAACAATTCAGTGCAAAGGGCTGCTATAGACTTCTGAAGCCAAAACTCTTGATATATACTTCCAAAGTTTACTTTTTGTTCTTCATTAGTTGTGAGTTCTATGAATTACTTTTCTAAATTTGATGAATCTGCTGTATCTTCACTTGCGAAAGGATCTAAAACCCAACTCGGTATGTTCATGTTTAAAATGTCCTGAAATGGTTTAATAAAAGCCTTATGAAGAACGTCCAAGTGTTGGCAGTAACAAGGCTGCCACAAACAACTATTTTTTAATTCTAACTCGTACAACTTTCTTAAAACAGAAATCCTTTATGCCAACTTTGACAACATTTGCACGAACAATACTGGTGCGAACAGTATATAAAAATAGTCGCCCGTGGCAGCCCTGCAGTAAGGTAGTAAATCTCTCTGCTTTGCAGAGGCTGCTGCTAAAGTAGGAAAATGGCTGTATTCCCTCTATTTAGATTTCGCTTGAACATAAGTTTTCTCACAAAAGCAACTATGACATATTTTAATTTATTTAAATTTAATTCATCACCTTGCAATTGTAAATTAATTTCATTGAATATTTTAAACAGGTCTGTCAAATTAGTAATGTCATTTTTATATGTTATCAGGTTTTCGCTCAATTTTTCATCTCTGTTTTCAAGGAAGTTTAGTACTGAGTCAAATAGATTAAAAAAACGGTTCAGACAAATATCTTTCGAGAGCCAACGAACTTCTACGTGCAAGAGCAAGCGAATGCAATCTTCGTCATTTTCACTACAAAGTTGGTCAAATAATCTGTCATGCAAAGAATTGCTTCTAATCTTAATTCACATTTTTAAACTAATAAAGCGACATATGCATTACGTTCATACAGTTTTTTGGCAACCAAATGCGACAATGACTAAAGCAATGTACAGCGAGTATATTTAGTATTGCTTCCTTCAAATGCGCTATGAAATTGTTTTGACGCCCCCATCTTTGCAGGAGCCATCAGTAGCTGCTGAAAAAATATTATGAATAGGAAATTTTTTCTTTCAAAAAACATGTTCATGCTGTTAAACATCGATTCTCCCTTTGTATCAGTTTCCAAATTTTTAACAAATAATAACTCTTGACATTTTTTTCTTCTTGTATGAATCGGTCATATAATTAGAATAGTGCTTCGTTATTTGGTAGAGTTGATTAATCGAGTTGAATGGAAAATTTGCCACTTCTTTAACTAATTGCATAAAGATATTTCAATGTCTTTGGCCATTTAAGCTATTTTCCTTTGTACAGAATTATTAATCAGAGGATTTTTTTAGTTATATCTAACAGTGGTTTATGATGAAGAATAGTTGTTATTACTTCTTTGACTGTCGGCAAGATTAATTCCTCGGCAATGGAAGGCTTCACGGCTTCATTTGAAAAAAACTTTTTGGCAAATTAAACACACAGGTAAAGATTGGTTTGTGGGATAATGCGTAAATCCACATTTCAAATATTCAATACTACACATCCGGCTTTCTTCTTAGATTCAGACACTTTGAAAAACAAAATTTGCTACAGTTTAAGTTAAATAGATTACCCTAATTTCCTGCCTATAATCCGCGGATCAAACAATTATTTTTCGACCCAGAAATTTTATTCTGTAAATGAAGGCAAATATTTACGGCGATCTGAAAAGTTATATTTTATTTAATAAAATTTCTGGGTCGAAAAATGATTGTTTGATCCGCGGATTATACGCAGGAAATTAGGGTACCTTTGCAACATATTCATAAATAGGTTTAAAATTACAGGCTATAATATCTTTTATAGCTTTCACTCAGTGTAAACAAATTTCGTGAGCAGGTTCAAACTACAGTTTAGTTTCGAAATCTCTATTTAGGCATATTTCTATTCTAAGTCGCCATATTTCCTACCTTTTTGGAATACCGATTTTTAAAAAAACTCTAGTTGTTAAACTTTTAGTGAGCTTAATATAGCAAATTCTACACTAGTGATCGTGATAATATTTTGATCAATGCGTTTGTTACTAAATCAGAAAGTTAAATTACATTTTTATTTAATCAAATACGACAAAATCAAATCATTCGACACTGCGAAAATTTAAAAAGAGTACAGCGTTCAGAGCACCCGTTTACGCGATCCAAATAGCACACCACATACCTACCAAGCGAGGGGCAAAAACAGCCAGGACGTTGGTTGGAATGGAAAGTTCTCTTTCGCTGCAAGCTGCGACAGGTAGAAGAAGATCCTAGCTATACCAACTTAATTTCATAGATTTTCATTTAAAGCTATATTTAAGATTTTTATGATGCACCCGGACATTGAGCTGATTCTGGCCTAAGTGGAATATAACTACACGGAATCAGTCGCTCCCGTAATCCATACCGATTTTTAATCCGTCGCGATTCTGGCCTGAGAGCGGAATTTCAAGCAACCTTTAACCCCTCCCTTTCAAGATGAACCAGTTTCGACCAAGGACACAGGTAGTTTGTTTATTTACATTGGATCTAAACACGTGTGTTTGCAAGTAGCAAGCCCTTTAAAAAAAGACCACAGTATTATTAAATACCTGTAAGGGAATGATATAGTACCGCTATAAACAGTATAAAAAGTTTTAACAGTTGGGATGAGTTATAAGTAATTTTCGAAGTTTTAAGATACAATTATAAAATTTAATTGTTATTTAGAGAAAAAATTAAAAGATATTAAAAATAAAACATCTTGCAATAACAATTTTAGATTAGCTCAATTTTTAATATTCTAAAAAATATATTTTAATACGATTTTTTTTTCTCTTTTTCCAATATAAGCTTCAACATACAAAATATATGTAAGCGAAAAAATTGAAAACTTATTTCACTCATCTACAATTATAAAATTTTTATTAATATTAAAATTAAAATCAAGGAATTATTTAATTAAAAACTACTTGTAATTATTCTTTTGAACTAATACAGTGGATTTTAATCTTCTCAAATATACATTTAAAATAATAAAAAATAATAATGTGAGTATACTTTATTAAAATAACAATTTTAATTCGAACTTTTTTTTTCAAGTTTTATAATACAAGCTATAATAGTCCAATAATTGAAAAAGCATGCATCATCATATGTTGTACTTATAATTACAAAATTCTTATTATTACTAGCATACCCAGCCCGCTTCGCCGGGCTTAATTTGAAGGTTTATTTAATAATTTATGTGTATGGTACGCTTCCCGGACCATCGGCACTCCACGTGCGTCGGGTGAGCGTCAGAACAAACTTTCAGCATATACATATGGGTGGTTGTACTTGAATGCACAGACCTGCGCGTTTTTTTCTATCTTGCTTTTATACCTCTGGACCGAGTTGGCGCATTGCCAAGATTTGCTTCCTCTGGACCGAGTTGGCGCATTGCCAAGATTTGCTTTCCCCTGTGCCTCAATTAATTAATTAATTAATTATCCTCGGAATTCCTTTTATTTATAGAGATTTAACCCTTTATCTACCGATATTATTTAAACAAAAACTATTTGTAACTATACTTTTCGATTTCAATAAATTTTAATTTTCTCAATAATATATTTTAGAATTTTTCTTTCTTTTCTTAAATACAAGTTGTGCCAGTCAAATAATAATGGTTTTTCTATATTTAGAGTAAAATCAAGGTATTATTTACAGAAAAACTATTTATAAGCACTCTTTTGATTTAGTGCAATCAGCTATAATCTTCTCAAAAATATATTTTAGCTGAAAGTTTTTTTTTTTTTTTTTTTTTTTTTTTTTTTTTTTTTTTTTTAAATACAAGCTTTAAAATATAATTTATAAAATACGAGCTATATCAGTCAAATATAATTGGAAAATTAGACTTGTTATAATTATTTTACATTTACAATTATATATTTTTTTACTGTTTCGATCAAAATAAAGAAATTTTTTAAGCACAAACCCTTTGTAATTACGCTTTTGTTTTACCCCACAGTGGCCGAGAGGTTCTGAGCACGAAACTTGTCGACGGGAGGTGCTAGGTTCGAACCCAATCGCGCCCGTTGTCCTAATCGCTCGGGATTTTTCGGGATTTTCCATGCGTTAATAGGGTTAGATCCCCTAAAAAAGACCCCCCAGAGAAGGCACTTCTCCACTTAGGGCATATATTCCTCGTGAAAAATCTCCGCCCCACCTAATTGATTTAATTTGTTTATTTTTTTTTTTAATTATTTAATCGCTGAAATGATATTTGTTTTTATTAATGTTCTCAAAATATTTTTCTTTGAAAAATAGTAAGGATACAAAATTAGACTTACAGGAGCGCTGAAAAAATGTATAGTTAAATTTCTCGAGAAAAAGAATTTCGTTCATATTTTGCCATCTGCCTTAATGTCTTGAATTGATAAAACACCTTTACTAAAGTGTATGCTTTTCTTAAAATTGTTTTATGCACTTTGAATAATTAGCAATCCCAATGTTATTTATAGTAACTACAACAAAAACATAGAAGAATATAATTTAATAAAATTATTTATAAAATATAATTCTAATAATTTGAAAATTTTGCTTAGAAAAACATAATTTAATTTTGAATTATCTTTAATCATTTGCTCCCCCCCCCCCTCTTATTCTTCCCACATGTAACACACTAAGAAAAGAAAATTATATGCGTTATTTTACTAAAAAAATTTTGAGCCCACTCAATATTTTAAAAAGTTGGCGCTGTTGTTTTGATACCTAATTTTTACCTTATTACAAATATATCGCGAGATATTGTTAATTCTGTTAATAGATCTTAGCAATTACCCATACTTAACAAAAACTTTAAACTGACTTTATTCCCTTGTTCATATTTTTATAACTTGCTTGTTTGATAAACACTAATGTTTTTTTTTTTCTTATGTAGATAGCGTTTTTATATTTTTTTATTTATTATTATTTTTTTTTTTACTTCATGAGGTATTTAATATTTTCGTGTAAGCACTCTTTTTGATTTAGTACAATAAGTTATATTCTTCTCAAAAATATATTTTAGCTATTTTTTTTTTTTTTTTAATACAAGCTTTAAATTATAATTTTTAAAATACGAGCTATATCAGACAAACATAATTTGAAAATTATGTTTGACTTTTTATTATTTTACATTCACAATTATATATATTTTATTGTTTAGATCAAAATAAAGGAGTTTTTTAAGCACACACCATTTGTAATTACATTTATGTATTTCCTAATCAGCCTCCGAGAGGTTCTAAAAACGAAACTGGTAGTCGGGACGTGCTAAGCTCGAACCCAATCGCGCCCGTTGGCCTATCGTTCGGAATTTTTAGAACCTTGGTTTACCATACGTAAATACGGCTTAGGCTCCCAAAGAAAGATTCCCACAGAGGGCACTCCTCCACTTAATGTCTATATTCTTCGTGAAAAAACACCGAAAACACAGGCGATAATGAATAAATAAAATAATGCACTTTGTAAAAATCATCATAAATAAAAAATAAAGGAGTTGCTTTATTTTTATTTATGGTGATTTTTACAAATTGTATTATTTTATCTATATTCCCCGTGTTGATGAATGGCCGTCATAAACACAATCAACTAATCTACACTTTTGTATTACTCTGATAACTTTTAATCTCAAAATATCTATTATTATATTTTAGCATAAATGAATAAATATATATATTTAAGTACACGTTTTAAAATACGAACAGCTTTAACTCAAATAATTAAAAAAATATGCTACAATCACAATTAGTTTATATTAAATTGAAGCTAAAATTACTTTTACTGATGAACATAACAAAACTGAAAACAAAAATACTAATAATAGAATGCGAATATACATTTAATAAAAAATAAGTCTCTGTCTTCACATAGAAGATCTGCTAATATAAACGCCGCCATCTTAAACCGACATAGATAGTGGGTTTCCGGCTGCCTATAGCAGTCGGAGGAATTACGAGAAAACAAGCCCGTCAAACCGGAGAGGATTCCGAGACGATAGGGGCAGAATTAGAAATTATCACTTCGCCGGAGGACTTCGAGAAAGTCGTCCGATCCGACAGGGGCAGAATTCGCCCAATAATGCCTGGAAGACGAGTCAACTAGTTTCAATATATTAATTTCTTAAATAGTTAGGTACGTCATGACCGCCCCCCTTGACTGTCTTAACGCCTCCCATTTTCCTCTGAATCTGTCACCGCCCCCCTGGAAGGCTCATACGCCCACGGGGGGGGAAGGGGGCGGTACCGCCCCCGTTGGGAACCTATGCTCTATTATATTTACGACTACATCCCTGGAGATTATTTTTCAAAATGTTTTTACTCTACATCTAAAGAAGATTCTTAATGTCTTATAAGGATCGGCCGAAACGGGTTTTCATTGGTCGAAACGGAAACCGAATTTCGCTAATAGCCCTATTTTCGGAAAAAATGAAAATGTCCAAAATCATTTTTTAAAAGTTACTAATAGATATATCAATATACAAAATTAATTATATATATTTATTAAATGTGCATAACTATTAATTAATTATACCTATTTATTAAACATACATAATTATTAATAAATTATACATGTGGTCTACGTTGGTTCCTTGCGCCTTACACCTAAAACTTTTTATTTTCATGTACAATAAAACGTAATTAATTATTCAGCGACACAGAAAGCTTTTCTAATAATACGAATTCCATCTAATCATAAAATGTTTTAGTTTTAGGTATACAATCCCTCAATTTATCTTTTAAATAATTTTTGCAAATGATCATTTGTTATATAGTAGAACATTTTCAAAGAGCATTCGAAATGCTTCTGCTGTTTCAAACAAAAAAAGAATAATTTCCGTTAAGTCTGCAATTTTTAATGAGCATGTAAAAAAAAAAAAAAAAAAAAAAAAAAATAGTCATACATGCATTGTTTGCTTTGTAATTTGCAATCACGTCATGAATCAGTCATGACTGATAATAATTATCAAGATTATAGGAATAAATAGTCTAATTTGAGCTAATGGAGCCTTAATTGTAAGAAATGTCGGAAATTTCCAAAGAGACGAAGGAGATTTTTGGAAAACAGATAGTTTCGATCTGGTGTTCCATCCAGTCGAATCGAATTTTTGGTCGATTTGTAATTTTACAATTGTTTTATTATATCCCATATTTAAATTAAAACAGTAAGCTTATAAATAATAACTAAGATAATAAAACTTTTATATAAATTACCCTAAAATAAAAATTCTTAACAGAATGCATTTCAAATGAGAAAATATTCAGCCTATCATGAGGTGCTATCTATGTGCTGATTTATGTTAAGTTTTATTATTTAATTATAAATTATCGCAGTTTTTGCGACTATTTCAACTAATAATTAATAAATTTAATGCACAATATAATAAAGTAAGATTCGTTTTGATGTTTAATTTAGGAACTTCAGTAATATTTATTCTTAATATTTCTTTTTAGATCCATTTTAAGTGCAAGATAAGTTTTTTTTTTTTTTTTTTTTTTTTTTTTTTTTTTTTTTTTTTTTGCGTGTATTTGGATTACAAAAAATACTATATGATAATATTAAAATCAGCCGTACGTGAGTCGCTCCGACAATGATTTTTCGTAACTTTGGGTACAGAGTTAATACGAAGCTGTTTACTTTATACTAATGTAGAATTAGTTTGTAGTAATGGGGTATATTCATAATAATCTTGAAGCCGAAGTATAGTACTATCTTTTGGTGTCCTATATGTGGCCAGGTTGAAGAAAATGGGGTAAAATAATTTTTTCTAAGTAAGAAGGAGCTTTTAAATGAGAAAATTAATGTTGTTACCACCGCCCCCTGAAGAAAACGCCTGCGCGCTGACAAAATGCCGGATGCCGAAAGCGGATTTATTTTTTAACATATGTACGGTCCCTTAGACACCATTATTTTATAAAAGATTTCTTTAATTTCTAAAAAGTAAAGCGGAAACATTTTAAATATTATTGGTGCGAATATTCAAAGGACCATACATACATTGAAGAAAATCCGCCATTTTTGTGTGAGTGCACAAGCCTAGACTTCAAAAGGGGGAGGATGTTTCAAACAATGTTTAACTGCGTACGTTTGGAACTAGCGTCTGTTAATAGGAGAAATTTCCCGAACATAACCTGTCCTTAATTTTTGAGGCTACATCAGCTGCGAAAGTAATTTTCACGCTGCGTAGCTCTCATGAACATCACAACTGGTGGCAGCGATAAGGATCGCTGAGATCACCGTGAATAAAGCGCTTATACACTTTAAAAATAGAAACCTGTAAGATATTACGGTGGGAAAGTAATAAAATAAAATTCTTAAATCACACCGGATGGCTTTTGAATATTATGTTGATAATTACGTATTTTTAGCAGGGGGAGCCCAATCATCCCCAAAAAGTGAAGACAGAAGGGGAAGGATGATGACGTAGTGTGGTTCCCCCGGTTCTCCGAGTTTCAGGATAGGATAAGGAAAATCGTGGTTTTAAATGTGTTTATTTGGTCGTATTTTATTTCAATACATAAAATTTCGTGAGAAATTTTAAAAAATTTAAAAGGATTAATAAATTAATTAGACTTTAAATGATTGTTTTTTTTATTTTGAGTTAGTTGATTGCATTAGTGTCATTACAAAATCATCTTAAATAGATTTCGTTTATCTATCGTTAATATCATAATAAGCAAACTAGAGATGCGCCAAAAGTGATTTTTGACATCGGTTTAACTTTGCACTGGAAATGCAAAATTCAGCTAATGTTTAAATTTCAAGATTAATGTTTCTTTCAAACGCATTTTTTTTTTTTTTTTTTTTTTTTTTTTTTTTTTTTTTTTTTTAAGAGAGAAAAAGAAAGAAAGAAAGAAAATCAAGTATTTAAAAAATAAAATACAGGTAATTTTAATATAGATTTTACACTATAGGTAGAAATATAATTAATAATTTATTTCTAAACATTGAACTTAAAAAAATTAATTGAAGGCTTTGCAAGTACAAATTTAAAATAATATTTTTTTCTTTATTCTGATTATTATTTTATTATTGTTGTTAATTTTTAGGTTCTATGAACAATTTTTCTAAATTCTGAAAACAGATATAAAATTCATTGTTCTACGTTTTAGCAAAACGTACAATGTTGACATTTATATCATAAAATTTCATCTTAAAAATAATAATTATTATTATAATAAAAACCAGGGTTGGCATGGTTTAAAGCAATTGGTTTTAACAATGGTTTAAACCGCGGTTTAAACCAACTGGTTTTTTTTCTCAAAAAAGAAAAAAAAACAAAAACAAAAAAAACAATTAGTTTTTTTTAGAAGAAATTTAATGACATTTTCTCTTTTTCTTCACAATTTACGTGTTTCAGATTATTGGATGGATACAAATAATTTCTATTTTTAACACTTTATTTCAGCAATAAGCATTGGACAGTGAGTTTAGATCATTTTTTTATGTATAGGATTAAAATCAGTATATGCATTGGTGAACATATTTATTTACCTAAAGAAAAAGCTTCAAACATGTGAACTGATCAAATATAAAACAGATTAAAAATATTCAATATTTAATATAAAATATCTTGGTTTTTTGAAAAATGCAGTTTATTTAACGCAATTAATAACATAACACAATCTGTAAGATTTCAAGCTGTAAAATAAATCCCCAGTCTTAATTGGGGAGGTTATCTTAAGCATTAAAATTATAATATATTTATAATATATTACATTATAATATATTTTCCTGTTAGTTATCTGCTGAATCTATGACCAAAAACGTTGACTTCTAATTGTCACTCAAAAAACAAAATCCCAAGAAGTATTTGAAATGTATTATTTGAATAACTGTGGAAAAGAATATTTTATTTATCAAACTATTTTCAAATGTTTATTATTAATAATCAAAAGATTGTTTATAAAGATTGAAGAGTATCAATGCTTCACTGTATTGAACAGTTTATTCTTAGAACATAAGACAGTTTGCTAATAAGTACTGTTTAAATTAAAATATGAATTTCTTCAATTTTCTACATAAATTCACTGTAAATATTTAATTTAAATTATTTTAAAATGAAGTTACACAACTTATAGTCCATTAATTTTTTTTAATCAATAAATATGTATGTATATGTAATAAAGGATGTTTTTAATTTGTAGATTTGTAGATTTGTAACTTGTAGATTTTTTAGAACTCTGGTCGATGCTTTGGATACAGATTGAATATGGAGTCCATGCGATTAATTTAAAGCAATGTAGGAATATTTCCATGCATTGAGTCTAAGTCTTGTATAAAATTAAAGTATTATTAAAAATGCAAAATTTTAGAGAAAATGAAGCATAAACTAAATTATTGGGTATAACTAAGGGGAAAAAAATGAATGAGTGTAAGCCTTATAACATAGTAGTTAACATATTATTTAAAACATCAACGAAATACTGACGAAAGGTTATTTGAAAATAATATAACGTCATAGTTGGATACTGATACTACAGGGTTAGGACGCAGTAAATTGATACATTCGGAATTATAATGAAAACGAAGTATACTAATTTTAATAGCGTACAACTGGTAAGCTTGAAGCGAATGGGTATAGTAATTATTTTTCTACGTAAGAAGAAATTTTTGATCTTTTAACGCATGTGTATCACCATTCTGTACAGTTTTATTAATGATACACGAACATAATTGCAAAATCGATCTCCGAGCGATATGGCTTCGATGTCAAAGATTCGAAATGTTGCAAATAGATTACCCTGAAGTCAAATTGGAGAAGAAATAATTCAGCAATAATGAATGATATTACATTAATACTCACTAGAGAAGAGATTACATAAGAAAATGAATGATAAAACAATTTGAAAATGCTAATAATTTTTTCATGTGACACTGTGTTCTTTTAAAATCGATGTCTATAAATGTAAGGGCATTCGCTTTGTCATGCGTGATTTCCAAATATTCTCATTCATTTTCATAGCTACATCAGCTATGAAAGTCGAGAATAACCTTCACGCTGCGTAGCTCTCGTGAACATAATGACTTGATGTCAGCGGTTAAAACATCGCTTAGGCTGAAACGATTGCGTATACTATACAATAAAATAACCTTATAAAAAGTTACGGTGGTAATAGTAATAAAACAAAACTAGTTTAAATTACATTGGAAGGCTTATGAATATTATGCATATAGTATTTGTAGTATGTTGTTAGTCACTACAATTTCCTTTTAAAAAGAAGTACTGCAAATGAAGTGAATTTATCTTGCATTTTACGGAAGTATAGTTGACAGCTGGCAAGTATGAAATGGTAATGAAAGTATTTCACTATTGGTAATGTCTGTCGGATTAGAAAATGAAAAAGCACTTTTTTTGAGACATTATTTCCTACTATCTAGGGTATCTGAGAAGGAAAAGTACTAAAGTGATATTTAAAATAATACCTGAACGAAGTTACCAATTTCTTAGCTAATTTGCTCCGAAGATAAATGTTGTGTATTGAGGGTAGGTGAAAAAAATTCAATACGTAAAATATTCAAATCAGTAATTAATTCACTCATGAATGGCGAGATAAGATGAGGTAAAAGAGAACAATACATATTTCTTTTTAACTCCTTTATTAAATATAAATCTCATATGCATTCAAAAATGTTTGTGCAATTTAGTAACAATTGGCAGAATAATTTTTTGCTTTAAACATTCAGTTGCAAATTCGCATTTGACAAATTTGTTTCTATTTGCAAGGAGTGAGATGTCTCTATTGATGTCTAGGGTATCTGGAAAGTAACAGTACTCCAATGATTTTTGAAATTGTGCTAAAGAAGACTATCATTTCTCTTCCCACTTTGTTCTAAAGATACATATTGCGCAATTGAGGGGGAGAATTCATTACGTAAAATAGTTTTATTTTAATTTGCATGGATAATTAGCTTTCTCATGCATGATGACATGATATCAGGTAAAATATAACAATGCATATTTCTTTATAAAACTTTATGTGGATTCGAAAATACTTCTGAAATTTAGTAATAACTGGAAGAATTATTTCTTTTTAACACTTTTCAACAATGTTGAAAAGTGTGTATGCTTCCGGTTTGTCTGATCGTTTATTCGTCTGTCCGCGCTCTAACTTTCGTAAATATACTCTGATTGCCATGAAATGTTTGGAATTTATTGAAATTTACTCTAGCACGAATCATATTTCAATTGAAGTGAATACATAATTATAATATATATTATAATGAAATCGAAGTACGCTAATTTTAAGTACGTACAACTAATAAGCTTGAAGATAATGGGTGTAATAATTATTAACATACAAGAAGAAATATTTAATTTTTTAACAAATATGGATCACCATTCTTAACAGTTTTATTAATGATAAACGAAGATAATTGCAAAATCGATCTCCGAGGTATGCTTCGATGTCTAATATTCGAAATGATGCAAATAGATTAAAACTCTTACTCTGAAGTCGAATTGGAGAAGAAATAATCCAGCAATAATAAACAATATTACATTAATACTTAATGGTGAAGCGATTACGCGAGAAAATGAATGATAAAACAATTTGAAAATGTTTTTAATAATTTATTTCCATGTGACACTGTGTACTATTGTAACCCGAAGTCTGTAAATTGTATGGGCATCCCGAAATCGCTTTTTCACCTGCAACCCGAAGTCATCTTTGACACAGACGTTAAGGCTGCGGGCAAGCAGCACTACTTTCACTTAAACTAAAAGAGCAATAAATCTATCTTTGTGTCCGAACGGAACAAAGGTTACTAGTTTTGGAACCTCTTTAAATGATTTTTGGGGTAAGAATCGTAACGAATTGACAAAGGAAGGGAAAGTTTATCTCCCCCATCTTCAGTCGTAAAGCTGTCAATTGATTTCGAGTTCGATTTCTCTCTTGAAGTTCAGATTCAGTGCACTGAAAAAGCAATTTATAAATCAAAGCGCCGACACGAAAGATCAGAGAGAGCGATGCTTGACCACAAGAAGATACTGCTATGTGCCCTTTTCTTAACAATACCTAATCTTTATTAACTTTGTAGCTACATCTGCTGCGAAAGCGAAAGATACTTTCACGCTGCGTAGCTGTCATGAACCTTCAAACTGGTGGCAGCGAGCGATTATGATCGCTTCAACAGTGCAGAAGCTCTTTTACAATTTAAAAAAAGAAACTTTTAAAAAATTACGGTGGGAAAGTAATAAAATAAAATTCTTAAATCACTCCGGATGGTTTTCGAAAATATGTTGACTGTAATGCATTTTTAGTAAGTTGTTGTTACAGTCACTACTGTTTTTTCTTAAAGAGGTAGTATATAACTTTTATAGTTATTATACAGTGCCCCAAAGAAGAAGTCTAATAAATTTCGTCCGTGGACGGTACATAAATTATTATATATTAAAATGCAATTCAGTCCTGTTATGCTATTTCTAACTCTAGGAAATTTGTTTATGTTCGATTTTTCGGAGCTCAGGGTACATATTTGATATGGAGTTCATGCGATTACTTTATATCAATGTAGAAATATTTCCATGCGTTCAATGTAGGTTTTGAATGAAATTAAATATTATTAAAAATGTAAATTTTTAGCAAACAATGAAGCATAAATTAAATAATTGTCTACAACTTAAAAAAGGAAAAATGTAAGTGTAAGTCTTACAGCATAACAGTTAATATACTATTTAAAGCAATAACAAATACTAAAAAAAAGTTTATTTGAAAATAATATATAATTTTATAGTTGATACTGTATGACTAAGACGAAGTGATGAGGTATATTCGGAATTATAATGAAATCGAAGTGTACTAATTTTAATTAGTTTACAATTGGTAAACTTGCCGAGAGTAAAAACAATAATTATTTCTATGCAAGAAGCAATTTTTAAAGAGAAAATTAATATTGCTATTAACAAGTTTTAACCAAAAAAACATGTTTTTCGGGTTCTCTGATCTTTAAAGCGTGTAAATCCGTCGTAAGGCGGAATTCGAAAATTTTCACGAATCCAATATTTTCTTGTGAAGGTAGAAGAAAGTAAAAAAAAAGTGTGAAAAAAAAAAAAAAAAAAAAAAAAAGCCAGTAGATAGTGTTTGTTTCAAGTGTGGGAGGAGTCTTCAGTTAGTTTATTTCGGAGCGTTGTGCGATTTAGGAGCCAAAAACTCTGGAACACAGACAAAGAAAATTCCTTTTATTAGCCGCCCTTGGCGACCATTTTGGTCTCCCTTGAATGTATACTAAGCATTAAATCATATTGCTTTTATTGTCAGAGCACAGCTCCGCAAAAATTACACTTTTGTGATTTCAATAGCGTCCAACATATTTGTCAAATCGACACAAAAAATGAGCTGGACATCGGTAGGGCTAAAATCTCGGTGGGTATTGAAAATCAGAAATATTCGTCAACTATAACACCTTAAAATTTCGGCTTTTAATTTTCCCATAGAGATAACATTGTGAGTTTAAATCTTCCATTGTTGGAAAAAAAAAACGTTTGTTTTTCTGTATTGATGCCATTTCTTAGAAAAAATCAAAATACATTTTCTAAAATAATTTAGCATAAACTAATGTCACACTTTAAGAAACACGCATATTCCCCAAAAGAATACTGAATTTTGCTGAAATGCTTCACGAGGTTAAATGACACATTTAAATGAAAACGATACATTTTCTTTGATGAAATTACATGATTTATTACGAATGCCTCTAAAAGATACGTAAGTTTCTTTATTTGACTCGTGAGCTTGAATTCTTAAGGCCCCTGTCCTCGCTCGAGGAAACGCTCGCGAGCTAATGCTATTCCTATGGGGAAGCATTTTTCTAATAACTCTTTCGCATTTTGACACTTTTTAATATTTTTTTTTTTTTGCATTGGATGGTTGAGGTGCATGCCGACAGCGCACTTTTTTTACTTTTTCGATTTTGGTTGCAGATATATTTTTAAAGAGCACTTTCAGTTTCGAAACCGGTTTTGAAAGTGAAACTAACTTTGTAAAAAATATCTGCAACCAAAATCGAAAAAGTAAAAAAGGTGCGCTGTCGGCATGCACCTCAACTATCCAATGCAAAAAAAAAAAAAAAAAAAAAAATTATTCAAAAATGTAAATACCCCCCCCCCCCCAAAAAAATATTCAAAAATGTCAAAATGCGAAAGAGTTATTAGAAAAATGCTTCCCCATAGGAATAGCATTAGCTCGCGAGCGTTTTCTCGAGCGAGGACAGGGGCCTTAAACAGGAATGTGCACATACAAGACATAATTGACAAAATTAACTTCAAATTTTAAAATGTATATGCTAATAACCTATTGCGCATTGAAATATTTTTGAAATTGTGAATATAAATATGAGCGATGCATATGTAAAGTATAAGACAATCCGTGGTAAATTCAGACACTTTTCTGTGGCTCTGGGGGATACATTATAGAGTCCCGGGAGGGGGGGGGGGGTAATTGCACTTTTTGGCCATTAAAAACGCAAATCCCCAAATTTTCCGGGGGGACATCTCATTACTGAAGGGGGGAATGTCCCCCCCCCGGAACATCCCCTGACTTCAACACTGAAGACGATGAAAATACCTTTAAATTTGATTTCATGCGTAAAATAATACTGTGATTGATTCAAGGTGAAATCATTTTAGATGATTTTTAATCGGTAATTTCAAACGTAAAATCCTCAATGGGTAATTTTTTCATATATCAATTTCAACTGGCGTCACACCAGAATGTTTTTTGTTGCACCTGTAATTTAGCTGTTTAGCAAATTAGTTAGCTCATGATACAAGCTACAAATTGATGATTATGATTGGTTGGATAAAACTTGGTGCCAAGGCTACCTTATCATAATAACCATAATGTATCATAATAATCATAATAATTGTTGTTATGATAAGGTGGCCTTGCTTGGTGCGTGGTGAGCACGTGGTTAAAACTGATTAATGCAGCACAATTTTTTAATACTTTAATCTGTCGAAGTTTATGGATTTAGAAGTTTGGTAACTTTAAAAGAATATTTGTTTTAAGAGAGTAAGTATTAATCAATATCGGAGTTCTTTTTTTAAATAACTTCTTTTGTCGATATTTAACCTGTTTTATTTTGTTACTAATTAAAACATTAGCTCCATTGTTGTACATTATGCATATTAACCGCATCCGAATTATTATGGCGTCGTCACCAATTGTAATCTAAAATATAAATTGACTTTCAAAAGTTTTACTTTCTAACGCCTCCTCCCCCCTTTTTTGTGCGAATTTTCATTTTCCCCCATTTTTCAAATCGAATTTTTTCTCGCTGTTTCCATTTATATTTGTAATCATACACTCTTTAATTTTCATAATTCTGTGATTCATTCAAATTTAAATTCAAAATATATTTTAATTGGAAATAAGACGCTTCATCCGACGCAGTAAACTGTTAATTGATACGATCAGTGTTGAATTCAGACACTATTCTCCAGGAAGGACTACAGTGGATCCGGGGGAGGAAATTGTACTTTTTGACCATTGAAAACACAAAATTTCAAATTTTCCAGTGGGGACATTTCATTGCTCTGGGAGGGAATGCCCCCCCGGGCACTAGCGGCTCTTTCCAAGAGTGGCGCACTAGCTATCGGACTAGTCCATTTAGAAATCCCAATATCGAAGGTGGGGAAAGGTACAAGTGTCTAGAGATCACACTTTCTCAATTTGATCCCGCAGGGGATCGGCCACTGCGCATTTCGTTCTCCGCATCACGTAGCGATTTTCGCGGATTTTTGCATACTGCACGTATATTTCCGTGCACGAAGTATATTTTGACAAATATGAGTTATATATATATATATTTTAACCATTTTCTATTATTTTAATTAGGAAATAAAAATAAATTACAAAAGTTTAATTAATAATAATAGAACAAAACAATTTATATCGATTTATAAAAGGAAATACAAAGTAAATAAGCAATTTATAAATAACTAAACAACAATGACCGGGTTACCATATGAAGCACAAAATCGCCATTTTGTTGCACTCTATTGATTAAAAAATATATAACTGATATATAACTGATATTTGATAACGAAGTTTTTGCCAAACTGGCATCAGAAAAAAAAAAATCAACCAATGTGGTGCGTATACACTATCTACCAAAAAGTATTTGTACACTTTCAGTTTTTGACATTTTGTCAAATATTTAAAAATATACTGGTCGGATTCTTCTGGAACTTCAGAAATATAAAGATTATGTTTCATTTTATATTTATTTACATTCATTTGTTAAGCGGGTAATTAGGGGGCCGGCAAAAAAACAAAGAATAATAGAAATATTTGGGATCGCCCTGTACATGAAAATGCACGAAACGACTTATCGCATTAGAATACAAATATATGAATACAGTAGAATATGTGCACTAATTTTTGTGAGAATAGCATGTATATTTATGGCGATAGAGCGATTTTTTTTGAAAAATTCAAAAAATTCTGGTATGTTTTTTGTTTATATCATAGAGGATTTTTGACCAAATTTAACGCAAATTTCAGAAATATTGGCAAAATCTATTAAAAAAAATATAGCGCAATTGGAATATAAATATATTTAATACTTTATGAAATATGAGTAGTTTTATGAAATAATTTTTATCTGCGCTTGCGCGAACGATAAAAACAATTCTTTTACATCATTTAATAGTCAATTCTATGGAGTAACTTATAAAAAAAATCCAATCAAATATCGTGAAAATTCAAAAAGATATCATTATTATAAGTAAGCTGTTTTTACATTGCTCTCTAAAAACGGCTGAATGATAAGGGATTCTCCACAAATTGACATTTTTTATTAACTGACTTTTAGGAAAAAATTAGTACTATTTAATGAATACAATATTGCTGCTAATAAGTATCTTGACACCTGTGATAGAAAAGGAAAAGGGCTTTTATTCTTTTCCATCACAGATGTCAAGATACTTATTAACAGAAATATTGTATTAGATATTGTATACATTAAATACTAATTTTTTCCTAAAAGTCAGTCAATAAAAAATGTCAATTTGTGGAGAATCCCTTATCATTCAGCCGTTTTTAGAGAGCAATGTAAAAACAGCTTACTTATAATAATGATATCTTTTTGAATTTTCACAATATTTCATTGGATTTTTGTTAATAAGTTACTCCATAGAATTGACTATTAAATGTTGTAAAAGAATTGTTTTTATCGTTCGCGCATGCGCAGATAAAAATTATTTCATAAAACTTCTCATATTTCATAAAATATTTAATATATTTATATTCCAATTACGCTACATTTTTTCTACTGCATTTTGCCAATTTTTCTGAAATTTGCGTTAAATTTGGTCGAAAACCCTCTATGATATAAACAAAAAACATACCAGAATTTTTTGAATTTTTCAAAAAAAATTGCTCTATCGCCATAAATATACATGCTATTCTCTCAAAAATTAGTGTACATATTCTACTGTATTCATATATTTGTATTCTAAAGCGATAAGTCGTTTCGTGCATTTTCATGTACAGGGCGATCCCAAATATTTCTATTATTCTTTGTTTTTTTGCCGGCCTCCTAATTACCCGCTTAACAAATGAATGTAAATAAATATAAAGTGAAACATAATCTTTATATTTCTGAAGTTCCAGAAGAATCCGACCAGTATATTTTTAAATATTTGACAAAATGTCAAAAACTGAAAGTGTACAAATACTTTTTGGTAGATAGTGTATGACATCTGTGTCCTGATATATATATATATATATATATATATATATATATATATATATATATATATATACATATATATATATATATATATATACATATATATATATATATATATATATATATACATATATTTCAAATAATGTTATGAATAATAAATTCCAATATCTTGATGTTATGTAATTTTTCGGCGCGACTGAGTTTTAACTCCCTTCTTGGCGCGTTTTCAAAAAATTGGCACATTGGCGCGTTTTTGCGTTTTATCTCCCGTATGTGATTACCAGGAGATATCACGCAAAAGCGCACAATTTAAAAAGGCGATAATGAAAATACAACAGAAATACACATTTTAAAAGATACAAAATGCTATCATTTTAAAGAAAATGACTGAAAATACAAAAGAAATACACATTTTAAAATATTGAAAATCCAAAAATTGTAAATACGGCATATTAAAAAAAATCCTCATGCAATCTCCATGAAAATCCCCAAGCTGCCGATATTTTCCCTTTTTAAACTGAAAATATGGTTTCTTGCTTTCCGTTTTTCATACGGAAAATATGGTTTTTTGCCGTTTCTTGACGATACTACAAAACAAAGAAACAGACAGAGAGACAAACAGACAAACAAGCAGACTGAAAACAAACAAACAAACCGACAAAAAGCCAAAGAAATAAATAAACAAACAAACAGACAAATAAAAAAACAAACTGACAAACAAACTAAAAGACAAACAAACAAACAGACATAAAACAAACAAACCGACAAACAGACAAAAAATAAACCGACAAAAACAAACAGACGTAAAAACAAACAAAGAAACAAACCGACAAACGAACAAACAAAGAAACAAACAAACCAACAAACAAACAAACAAAAATAAACAAACAAACAAACAGAGAGACGAACAAACAAACTGACAAATAGACAGACAAACATACAGACAAACAAACAAACAAACAGACAGAAGAACAAACCGATAGACAGACAAACAAACAGAAAGAAAGACAGACAAACATCACTGGATCCCTGAAACTCGCTGTGCAGGAAACACTAAAATGCACGAAACTCGCCAACGCCGCAATCACAAACTTGTGTATGAGCGCTGCGCGCCCATTTAAACCAAAAAAAAATCACTGGATCCACGAAACTCGCCAACGGCGCAATCACAAACTTGTGTATGAGCGCTGCGCGCCCATTTAAACAAAAAAAACATCACTGGATCCACGAAACTCGCTGTGCAGGAATCACTAAAATGTACGAAACTCGCCAACGCCGCAATCACAAACTTGTGTATGAGCGCTGCGCGCCCATTTAAACAAAAAAAAACATCACTGGATCCACGAAACTCGCTGTGCAGGAATCACTAAAATGTACGAAACTCGCCAAACCCGCGTTAACTAACGACATTAAAACCGAAAAATTTATCTCTATATGCACGAAAGTCGCATGGAAGAAATTTCTAAAATAAGCAATTCAGAATTGTTGTTGTTAACGCAAATATCTAACTATTAAATCCCATTATCGCAGCATGGAGATTTTCTTGGGTGCATTTGTGATATGAGCCAAAGTTTGGGGCGGGGTTGCTAGGAGAAGCGACACCTGAAAGTAATAGAAAGCAAGGCTTGGCGCAGTCATCGCGCGTCAGAAAAAACGCCGCCAGAAGTGGGTTAAAACTCAGTTTACCCAATTTTTCTATTACAATATTATTTCATATGTTTTTTCATTTATCTTTAAGTGAAATTTAACTATACATCTGCTGAAGGGTTAAGCTGCTTAAAATGTTTAGAATTACAAATTATTACAAAACTACGATATAAGTCAGTATTTAAAAAACAGTCTATAGAAATGTAATAACAATATGTACATAAACTGTAAACCTGAAAAAGAAAGATTTTTTATAGCCTTTTTTCATGAAGAAGGAATTATTATATCATAGATATTACAAAAAAAAAAAAAAAAAAAAAAAAAAAGTATTTGGCATATAGAATCAGTGAAACTTCAATTTCCATTAGCATAGTTTGGCGATGCATATGATTTTTTTTATCATTACAGATTATAAACAACTAGCAGCCTCCGCCCGCTACGCTGGTCAGTTTCTCTAAAATAATCTTGAATCAAACGAAATATATTTAAATAAACAATCTTAATATCGAATCAAATACCCACAATTTTTATCTGATTTATGTAATCTTACATTGGTCAGTTCAAAATTCATTTTGGCGACAAAATACCTCTAAAATGACTAAATAATTGACAAATTACAAAAGTACTAAAGTAATTAAAATTTTTTAGTAGGTTTTTTATCTTGAATTCCACTTGAATTGCTTCTACCTGAATTTGCTTCTGAGATATGATGAAACATGTTATTATTTTAGAGCATCCGATGAACTTCCTAAAAGAGAGATTTATATATATATAGATAGATAGATAGATAAAGATTCAAAATTTCAGGTTTTTGCGCCGAAGACATCGCCAAATTAGGAAAACGTGAAGTATCTCACCAAGTACTGGATTTAAAAGATTTTGCTTAGTACCATCCAATTAAGCATAAAAAATGTACCAAAATATGCACTAAACAAACAACTAATTAGTAAAATATTAAGAAAAATATTAATAAAAAGACGAAATAAAAATCATTTAATGACATTTTAAACACGTGAATCGTATTTAATGTCATTGAATGCGACATTCACGATCATCCATTATTAGCATCTAATCTGAGAGTTTGGCGATAATTTTTTGGTCGACGGGATAATCTAGTAGTACCGTTTTTTTATTAGAATGAATGATAAATTAATTGCAAGTATTTTTTCATGATAATGATTTTTCCTTCACATTCAAAATATTTCTTTTTTAGGTACTTCTAGATTATCCCGTCGACCAAAAAATTATCGCCAAACTAAAAGATTAAATGCCAATAATGGATTATCGTGAATGTCACATTCAATGACATTAAATGCGATTTGCGTGTTTAAAATGTCATTAAGTGATTTTTATTTCGACTTTTTATTAATATTCTACTAATTATTTGTTTTTTCGTTATTTAAAATAAAAATTATGTAAACATGTATAGTTTGGCTATTACTTTGGCGATTTGTATAATTTCGCGAAATTGGTCGACGGGATAACCTAGAAGTATCCTTTTTTAGTGATGGTAAAATAACTGCAGATGAAAAAGCTATAATAGTAAGGCTAAAACACAGATTTAATGACTGCTTGGCATATGACTTGGCGGAGACTCGATAAGTACGCTAATTCTATGAACCTAAATATCCAGATAGAGTGTAAACAAACAATTGGTACCATTTGATTATTCCGTCGATCAATTTCGCCAAATTATACAATTGGATATAATTTTTATTTTAAATAACCAAAGAATTAATAAATTACTAAAATATTGATAGAAATTGAGATAAAACATCGAATTAAAATTAGTTGACGACGTAACAATTATGTAAAACATATTTAATGTCAAAAGAATGTGACATTTACGATCATCCATTATTAACATTTAACCTTATACTTTGGCGACAGTTTTTTGGTCGAAAGGAGATCAAGTATTGCCAAATAATGTAAACAAATTATATAAACAATGATATTGCCAATAATATTTAGATGCAGATATCACCTACGGATCACGTTGGCACGATTACAACAAAATTGCGATTTTATGCCTCACGTGGTAATCCAGTAATGTAATAGTCGTTTATTTATCAGTAAACTATTTCATTATTTTTCTTTTCTATTTTAAAATTATACAGATTGTTTTGTTCCATAACTACTAATTGAATTAATTAATTTATTATTATTATTTTTCCTGCTTACACTTTCTTGGCAACGGGAAAAAAATGGTTATTTTTTATCGGAAAAATTTTAATTGATTCTGTATGAAAAATAATGAAATTTTGAATTATTAAGAAAAATATTTGAATAAATCAATTAAAAATTAGCCTATGTTCACCGGAAATAGTGTAGCTTTCCAACGGTGAAAGAATTTTTCAAATCCGTCGAGTAATTTCAGAGCCTATTCAATTCAAACAAACAAACAAACAAACAAACAAACAATCAAATCTTTCCTCTTTATAATATTAGTATAGATTACTGTTATAACTAATTAAGTGTTTAAATGTTATTATAATTATTTTATTGCTATTAATACTGCTTTTTCTGAAATGTCAAATAATGGTGAGTAATTTGTTTGGATACCAACTTGGACATTTTTTCAATACGAAACAATGTTTCAATGTAATTTTCTACAAAAAATCTTATATTCGAGAAACACTCTCACTCCGGCAACATATTAAACACAAGTTTTGTTTATTTTTCAACGCTTTGCCTGTTAGACTGTAGAGGGCTCTGCTGTAGAACTCAGAGAGTAGCGGATAGAGACAGCTTAATGCAATAATGTTAAAACTTAGACTGAGTAACAAAAGGGGAAAAATATCAAAAAATCCCTACATGGTTTCGGCGAGTTGTTTTCTTGGTATTGATGTTAAAGTGATATTATAAACTTAGACAAAGGTTATAATAAAAGTATTATTTCTTCAATATTATTTCTTAATGATGATTTTAATTGCTATTTTATAAAAATGTACAATGAAAGTCATATTATAATCTTTTTAATATTAGAATATCAATATATATAACGCATTCTTTTCAAATATTAATGACATAATCCTAAATAAAACCAGACACTGGATTTTGGCGATTTTAGTGACAATCACTCTCAAACGAACTGAATTTTCAGAAACCTAAAAATTCTCACGAATCAAAACACGGAATTTTCGGCAGACAATTAACGACGTGAACAGTTCCAATGATGATTCCTAAACGCTGCGCGCCTATTAAAACGGAACAACAACAACAAAAAAAAAACATCATTGGACACAAGAAACTGACAGTGCAGCAAGCTCTAAAATGGACGAAAATCGTCATTGCCGCGGTCACTAACGTACGTATGAGCGCTGCGCGCCCATTTAAACAAACGAAAAAAAAAAAAAAAAAAAAAAAAAAAAACCCACTGGATGTACGAAACTCGCTGTTTAGAAATCTCTAAAGTGCACGAAACTCGCTATGTAGCAATCTCTAAAGTGCACGAAACTCGTCAAGGCCGCAATCACTAACGTACGTATGAGCGCTACGCGCCCATTTAAACCAAAAAAACATCACTGGATGCATGAAACTCGCTGTGCAGCAAACGCTAAAGTGCATAAAACTCGCTGTGCAGCAATATCTAAAGTGCACGAAACTCGTCTATGCCGCAGTCACTAACGTATGTATGAGCGCTGCGCGCTCATTTAAACAAAGAAAAAACATCACTGTATGCACGAAACTCGCTGTGTAGCAATCTCTAAAATGCACGAAACTCGTCAATGCCGCAATCACTAACGTACGTATGAGCGCTGCGCGCCCATTTAAACAAAAAAAAATCACTGGATGCAAGAAACTCGCTATGTAGCAATCTCTAAAATGCACGAAACTCGCTGTGCTGCAATCTCTAAAATGCACGAAACTCGTCAATGCCGCAATCACTAACGTACGTATGAGCGCTGCGCGCCCATTTAAACAAAAAAAAAATCACTGGATGCATGAAACTCGCTGTGCAGCAAACGCTAAAGTGCACAAAACTCGCTGTGCAGTAATCTCTAAAGTGCACGAAACTCGTCTATGCCGCAGTCACTAAAGTACGTATGAGCGCTGCGTGCTCATTTAAACAAAAAAAAAACACCACTGGATGCACGAAACTCGCTGTGTAGCAATCTCTAAAATGCACGAAACTCGCTGTGTAGTAATCTTTAAATTGCACGAAACTCGTCAATGCCGTAATCACTAACGTACGTATGAGCGCTGCGCGCCCATTTAAACCAGAAAAAACCATCATTGGATGCATGAAACTCGCTGTGCAGCAGTCTCTAAAGTACATGAAACTCGTCAGTTCCTCGGTCAACGCTCTTATTAGCTCTGTGCGCCCATTTAAATAACAAAACAAAAAAAAAAATTACTGGATGTACGCAACTAGTTGTGCCACAACGAAACTTGCCAAAGCTGCTGTCTTTAACGACTCTAAAACCGAAAGAAACATCTCTGGATGCACGAAAGTCGCCTTGAAAAAAATTCTAAAATGGACAAAAATGGTTAATGCCAAGGTTACTAACGCCGGAATCAAACTATTAAAATATGCATGCGTTTATTCAAAAATACGCGATAAAATTTTGAAAGGTTTTTCTAATATTTATAAAGCATAAATATTATGCTAATTTTTAAATAAGAAAAAAGTATTTTTGATACAGGAATGTGCTATCGTATTAACATTTCACGTTATAATATTAAAAGTAATAAAATTATGAGAAAAAGAAAATATAAATGCACAATACAAAGTAAAATACAGGGAAAAGTAACCGAAACGAACATCAATACCAAGAAAACAACTTGCCAAAACCGGGTAGGGATTTTTTGATTTTTTCCCCGTTTCGTTATGCAGTCTAAGTTTTAACATTGTTGCATTAAGCTGTCTCTATCCGCTACTAACTCAGAGAACCCTATAAAGCCCACCTATATCTGTCATCCCTGCTTAAAAGAGTGGAATCTTCCAAAGCATGCGCAGTTGTGATTTTTCATAGTGAGCCACTCTTCGAAAGAGCCGCTAGTAACAAATACTGCTTCATGTAATGTCAAAAGCAAGGCAATTCACACTGCTCTTAAAGAATCAACGCGCTTTAAATAGTCTTGATTAAAAAGTGAGAAAGCTATAAATCTACTGCTCAGATGGATCCAGTGTTATTTTTTATTATTGACAAATTTTCAATGATCAGATATTTTTTATGCCTGACCTTGAATAAACATGGTTCGTACGGATCCTGGAATTTCATGACCAAGAAATTCTTCTGTACCGGTATTTTCTTATAGAAAATCTCTAATTAACTAAGACGACTTTTCGCGTTTTTGAAGTATATTTATTTTTCTATAAAGAAATGCTGGTATTCCGCATGAGAAATAACGGTACCCGTACGAACTATGATAAAGATGTCGCGATGGTAAAACACAGCACTAAGCCTTTTAGAGGCTTATTTATTTAAATCCTTGGAGGTATTAATGACATCGCGTGAAATACATATCTCTAGACACATTCTATAAAATACATTTTGGCTCCTCCCGGACAAAAAAAGCTTGGGCGTTTTGAAAAATATTTCACATTAACTAATTTACTGAGATAAAACGACCATTAGCAAACGCAATTTCGAAAAACTCTTAACTCACTTTGCGTGGGTGAAATTTTAAACTAACTTTACTCACTTATGCAATGATGCAAATATGTACTGCTTCCAGATAACTTAAATGAATTATAGATTCCATATGTCTTTTTTCTCAAAAACAAACAAGATAAAGAACATAATCAAGAAATATTTCTTAAATCAAATGGCCAATGACAAGAATTTTAGCAGATCGCAATTATTAAATAATAAGATAGAGTGAGGATGACCAAGCGTCTGAATTTCATTCTGGACATTACTCAGTAGCTGAATTCAGAGTTCTATTAAATGCAAATATCTGGATGGAGTGAGTATCGGGAAAAGGTTCGTTAATTACGATAAGAGCTTTTGTCTGTGGCCGAGATTTGAACCTCGAGGCTTGCCACAGTTTATAATGGTTCATTTTGATGATTATCATAGACCATTTCTTACTGGAAGATTTTTGCATATCAAGCATATTTGTAAATATTGGAAAGAAAAAAATGTCTTATGGTCATGAAGTCAGTTACCTTTAACTGTTGCCTGTTACCATGCACAAATCCCAGAGTTTAACATTGTCAAAAATGCTGCGCACATTTGTCAAATGGTGTTATCACATAAAACAACTTATGTCACTTTTAGTACATTTTATCGTTTACAGGAAGTGACCATTAAAGCGTTTTTCGCTAAGGATATGCATGACCAAATTAAAAGGATGGAATAACTTACTGAAAGTTTAGCATTAAAGCATTGGATGAAGCAACTATGGATACTGAATTAAAAGCTTTAAAATGAACATTTGACAATTGTTCTTTCAAACTTACTTTTATACTATAAAAAAGTATTAATCATAAGAACAAAACATTTCTTCAAATATTATCTTTTATGTTTATAGTTCTCCATGCTCCGACATTTCGGCTTAACGGATACTAGTTAATTTATTTTGATTGCTCAATTTTTTGCCAAATTAGAATATTCTGCTAGAGAAATAAACACAGATGTCGTATACGTACCACATCGGCGCGATTACAACAAAATGGCAATAATGTGCGACTCAGCTGGCTATTGTTATTTATTTATTAATAAACTGTTTGTTTGCTTTTATTTTCTTTTTTAAAATGATATAAATTGTTTTATTCTATAATTATTAACTAAACTTTTTAAAATTATTATTTCCTTTTTAAAATAATAGAAATTAGTTTAAAAAATGTATGTACGTGGTATTTGAAAATGAAGTTTTCGCCAAATTGCCGTCAGAAAAATAACGCGCCAATGTGGTGCATATATGACATCTGTGCTGATAAATCAAGAACTCAGTATTTTTACGCTAGCACGGTGCAGATAATAAATCGCCAAATATTGTACCCGTAGCATCTTTTCGTATTTCATTAATTATTTAAAATATTATAATCTAATCCTTTTACTCATTTCATTTATAATACACAGCTTTAATTTAAAACTGAAAAGTTTAAAATTCATGACTTTTATTTATTATTTTTTAGCTAAAAAGAACAGATAAAATAAAAATAATGATATTTTGAAGCTCCATAATCGCAGCGAAGGAACAAAACATAAATAAATTCAATTTACCACAGCCTAAATTTTACCAAAGGACTTTTGCACAGTAACCCACAGAGTAAAGAGAAATTAATAGAGTGGAAGTATTATGTCTTGGGGTGACACTAAAAATGCAACCCTAAAATCCGCTACATTAAGTCCCAATAAAACCACGTGCTTTGACACGCCTATCAGTTTGTAGCCTCCATGAACTTGTAAAGATTCCGTTCATTTGTTGGCAACAAAAAGGCAGACGATATTGTTGTTATTAAAAAGAATAAAAATGTTGTTTGTTGTTGATATGCTGAAGGCGTTCTATTTATTATTATTTTACAAGTAATTTAATATAGTAAAATTATTTTAATTAGTTTTTTGATATTAAGTAAAATATAATGATTTTAATCAATTAATTATTTGATACGCGTAAATAGAAATAAGCGCAATACCGGGCTCTCTCTTACAAAATCTGATGACCCTGCTTTGGACATTAACGCATTGAAAAATGACTCAAGAATCAACGAAAACGTCTACAAATTCGATTCTTGAAGCAAACAAGGTTCCTGAAGCAAACAAGGTAAGTGTCAAATTTCCTCCATTCTGGGACGATAATCCTGAAATATGGTTTTTCCAAATTGATGCTCAGTTTTCACTTGTAAATATTATAAATGAAGAAACAAAATTCAATCATTTAGTGGCTCAGTTAGACCCTAAATACATTGAAAATATATGGGATATTATCCAAAGTAATTGGGATGATAAATATACCGCCGCTAAAAAAAAGATTTTTAAATACATTTAAAGAGAGTGAGGAAAAATCACTAAAGAAATTGCTTACAGGAATTCCATTGGGTGATATGAAGCCAAGCCAACTACTGCTTAAAATGAAATCGCTCAGTGGAAATAACATACCGGAAAAGGTTTTGAAAACTTTATTTCTTGATAAATTACCAGAGTCAATAAAAAATATTCTAATTGTAAGCAGTGACAATTTAGATAATTTATCACTAATGGCAGATAAAATTTTTGAAATGAGCTCTTCAACAGAAATTTATTCTGCGAGTTCAGATTCTTCTGTTATGAGTAAAATACTTGAGAAAATTTCTATGTTGGAAAACCAGATTTCGGCATTAAAAATTGAGAGGCAATCCAGAAGTAAAATTCGGAAATCTGGTACTAAACGAAATAAAAGTAGAAGTCAATCGAGAAAACGATTTAATATAAATGGGAAATATTGTTACTACCATTTTAAATTTGGTAATCAGTGTTATCCTAATAAATGTAAAAGTCCGTGCAGCTGGAAAAAATCGGAAAACTCCGATCAGCAGTAGTTTTAGCGGCAAATTCTGCTGCTGAAGAATTAAAAGTTTGCCGTAATTACTGTTTATTTGTTAAAGACAAAACAACCGGTTTACGCTTTCTTGTTGATAGTGGAGCTGATTTATCAATTATTCCTGCTTTATCTAAACATAAAATATGTAACTCTTTCAAATTGTATGCAGCAAATGGTTCAATAATTCCTACATTTAGTTTCAAAATTTTAACACTAGATTTGGGATTACGTAGACAATATCAATTTCCTTTTGTAATAGCAAAAGTAGGCAAAGCAATTTTAGGTGCAGATTTCATTAATAAATTTAAATTGCTTATTGATATACATAATAAAAAATTAATAGATGGTGTTACTAACCTTTTTGTTAAAAGCGATGTTTTGTGTGTATCAAGTGCTGATGGCATAAGTACAACTGACAAAAATTCTCAATATGCACATCTGTTATTACAATATCATAATTTAACGAAGCCAAATCTTTTAATATGCAATTCCAAACACAATGTAAAGCATTATATTGATACTAAAGGTTCTCCCGTCTATTCAAAACCTCGCCCATTAGACTAAAAAAAATTAAATTTAGCAAAACAAGAATTCAAGTTTATGTTGGATAATGATATAATTAGACCATCTAAATCACCATGGGCTAGTCCACTTCATTTAGTTAACAAAAAAGATGGAAGTTTAAGACCGTGCGGGGATTACAGACGCCTTAATGCTCGAACCATTCCTGACCGTTACCCTATTCCCAGAATAGAAGATTTTCAGCATATATTAAAAGGAAAGAAAATGTTTTCAAAAATTGACTTATTTAAGGCCTATTTTCAGATCCCCATTGCAGAAGAGGATAAGCAAAAAACAGCGATAATAACGCCGTTTGGATTATTTGAATATAATGTGATGAATTTTGGATTACGGAATGCTCCATCTACGTTTCAGCGTTTCATTAATGAAGTATTTTTCGGATTGGACTTCGTTTTCCCATATTTAGATGATATTTTAAAAACTTCTTCAGTGGAAGATGAACACACAGAACATCTAAAATTAGTTTTTTCAAGATTGGTTCAATATGGTCTTCGTTTAAATATTGCGAAATCAGTTTTTGGTGTAAACCAGCTACAATTTTTAGGATACATTATTACTCCTGAAGGTTCAAAACCCCTTCCAGAAAAAGTAGAAGTAATTAAAAATTATAAATTACCGGAAACAATCCACGAATTACGAACTTTCCTTGGTCTGGTGAATTTTTATAGAAGATACATAAAAAATGCTGCTGAAAATCAAGCACCACGTCATGAGTATTTAAAAGAGGCGAAAAAGAAAGACAAAAGAAAAATTTGAAAAATGTAAAGAAGACCTAGCCAATGCTGCTTTATTGACCTATCCTAATCCTGATCTTCCATTATCTCTCTTTTGTGATGCTTCTGATTTTGCCATTGGTACAGTTTTACAACAATTTGAAGCAGGCTGCTGGAAACCATTAGCCTTTTTTTTTTTAAAAAAATTAAGTAATGCTCAGAAAAGTTATAGTACCTATGATCGAGAATTACTGGGAATATATCTTTCTGTAAAGCAATTTAAACATATGTTAGAAGGAAGACAATTTATAATTTATACAGACCATAAAGCCTTAACATTCGCCTTTCAGCAAAAAAATGCAAAAGCTTCGCCTAGACAGTTGCGTCATTTACAATATATATCACAATTTTCGACAGATATTCGACATATTAGTGGAGTAGAAAATACAGTTGCAGACACATTATCCAGAATACAATCGATTTCTACAATAGATTATGACAAAATTTCTGATGGGCAGATTAATAATGAAGAACTTAAAAATTTACGTTTAAATCCATCTTTAAATTTCAAACAATATCCTTTGGATTCAGGTAAACTTCTTTGGTGTGATATTTCAACTTCCAAAATCCGACCATTTATTCCTGAAGCTTTTAGAGAACAAATTTTTAAGAAAATCCACAATTTAGCTCATCCTAGAGTGAAAAATACAGTAAAACAAGTAGCTTCAAGGTTTATTTGGACAAACATTAGGAAAGATGCTAATCAGTGGGCAAAATCCTGCATTGATTGTCAGAAAAACAAAATTAGCAGGCATACGCATTCTCCATTTGCTACTTTTGAAGAAACAGATGAACGATTTAGTGTCGTTCATATTGACATCATAGGTCCACTAACACCGTCTGAAGGAAAATTATACTGCCTAACCTGTATTGACAGCTTCACATGTTGGATAGAAGTAGTTCCTCTAGAAAATGTGACGGCTCCAACAGTTGCTCGAGCATTTTATGATCAATGGATTTCTCGCTTTGGCATTCCACATCGTGTAATCACGGATCGAGGAAAACAATTTAGATCAGAATTATTCCACAATTTAAGTATTATTTGTGGTTTTAAATTGTGCCCAACAACAGCTTATCATCCACAGTGTAATGGGAAGATAGAACGAATCCATCGTACTTTAAAAGCTGCAATTAGAGCGCAAAATACAATTAAGTGGACTCAATCATTACCTACAGTACTATTGGGATTGAGATCAGCTTTACGTGGTGATACAAATTTTACCATTGCACAAATGGTCTACGGAAAACCTCTCAGGCCACCGGGAGAATTTTTTGAACAATCGAAAACTATTATCGACACAGAAACCTTTGCTAAAGAATTGCAGAAACAAATGGAAGAATTAAAACCTTTTAAAACTCGCCGACAGCCTTCTAAAAAAATTTTTGTTCATAAGGACTTGCACAATTCTAGCCATATATTCATACGCATTGATCGGGTTAAAAAACCACTCGAACCTGCTTATGATGGACCCTTTCCAGTTGTTAAAAGACATGAAAAGTATTACACAATAAAAATCAAGGAAAGCGATATCAACATATCCATAGATAGATTGAAACCTGCTTATTTATTAACAAATGATGAGAACACGCCTTATCACGAGTTACCGGATAACCAACTACCTGTGCCTGTGCCATCAATAATCAAAAATGAACATTCAGATTTGCCTGATAAAAATGTTCATGAGAAAACTACACGCTCTGGTAGACAAGTAAGGTTTCCGAAACGTTACAGAGACTAATTATGTACTTTTTTATATTTCATTTAATATATTATGTTTCTATTTTATATTTCTGTATATATTATATTTGTATCGTAACTATGTTACTGGGGAGGGAGTAATGTAGCCTCCATGAACTTGTAAAGATTCCGTTCATTTGTTGGCAACAAAAAGGCAGACGATATTGTTGTTATTAAAAAGAATAAAAATGTTGTTTGTTGTTGATATGCTGAAGGCGTTCTATTTATTATTATTTTACAAGTAATTTATTATAGTAAAATTATTTTAATTAGTTTTTTGATATTAAGTAAAATATAATGATTTTAATCAATTAATTATTTGATACGCGTAAATAGAAATAAGCGCAATACCGGGCTCTCTCTTACAAGTTCAAACTGGTTCAAACCAGTATTTCTTTGTTTTTGTTTTTTATCGTTTAAATTGTTATTGAACAGATGATTAAAATTTCGTTAAAAAATGACGATTTGTGCCATCCACACGATCGGAATGCATAAAAGATACAAATAGTTTAGATCACAGGCAAGAATTATTTGAATTTTTTATCGTATGTCTTTGAAATATCAATATAGAAGCGTCATTTAAGATTTTGCTTAAAAAAGTAACATTCTTTTGTTAATGTCTTAAAATCGTTTGCATTCTGAATTTTAGATTTTAGATTAATATTTGTTATTTAAGTTTTCATACATGATTTTAAAAGAATGTTTTCATCAATATATTTTATATATTTACATGCAATTATTAATATGTTGTTAAGTCATAAACATTTTTCTTCTATGTTATGAAATATTAAAAAAATACTGAAAAAAAGAAAACTTTTAATGATACAGTTTTTAGTTCAAATCAAATGTTTTCAATATTTTATTTTATTTTATTTTGACATTTAATTATTGCTAATTTTCCATTTTCAATTATTTTAAAAGCAAATATTTATTTTAATAAGTAATAATAGAACAAAGATTATTTTAAAAATTTACTACTTCTTTTACCCTTTAACCATGTGCCCGAACTGACTTCGGGCAGGAACTCTTTGCACGCTTCGTTATTTAAAGCTTTTTGACACCACTAATTTTTAACTGAAAATTTATCTTTATTGATTGGCAGATGTTTTTCGATTAACTAAAGCAACTATTTTAGTATGGAAAATGTGGTTTACACCCCTTTTTTTTAATTTATGTTGTCAAAAACAATGCCACAGTTAAGGGGTTACAATGTATTTCAGCTGTAATTCATTTCTTTCTTCATCTTATTAATACAAAATCCCTTCCGCATGCTTTTATTTGGGACACTAAAATTCGAGCGATAAATGGTTTAATGTTGCAAACCTTTTTTTTTCGACTTACTTCACCTCCACCTATCTCACTCCTCCATGACAGTAACCCATAAGATGTGTTTTATTTGAATGTTGTCATTAGACAATTGACAAATAATCGTGATTTTGTGCCACATATATATACAGAGGGAAATAGATTCTTTGGAACTTTTAAGAACAGCTCGAACTCATCTTGGTAATGTATTTGTGACTTTTTATTCAGTGTTGCCAGATTGTCGAAAGTCAATTTCCCCAAAATTTCTTGATTTTCAGTTTTCCGTTATAAGGATTTTTTAACAAATTTAAACTCAATTTCCCCCCTAAATCAAGCATTTTTTAAATAAATTCCCCATTTATGAAAAAAAAAAATATTAATCTCAATAGAATTTTACATGTACATTCAAAGCTAAAAACAACAACAAAATAAAAGTTGTAAAATTGTTTTTATTTTTGTTGTATAAGTGTATGAAATGTAATTCTGTGCTTGTGTTTCTGTCCGTGATGACAGGAAAATCTGAATCACTTATCTGAAAATTCAGATGGGGGATAGCGCAATGCGGATCATGATGATATATCTGTAGTACATGTAAACGATGAGCACGACCACAAGAATGATTTATTATCATTTCTGCATCTTATTTTCGTTTTCTAAACCAAAATGGAATTCGAGGCAGATCCAATATTGGCAAATATCTGAAAGTAAAATATTGAAATTCTGATAACAATTCCCCAAGTTTTTCCCCATATATGTTCATTGTCCCCAAAATATTCCCCTGGAGCCTGGAGGTTCAAAATTCCCCAAAATGGGAACAAAATCCCCAATCTGGCAACACTGCTTTTCATTAATATAGCATAGCTAGCTACTCATAAGCTATGAAAGGGACTTTCACGCCAAGTAGCTCTCATGAATCCACATTACATGGGGGCTCGCCGTGGTCAATTGGTCCTTAAACCTAATAATAGAAAAAACTTCTAAGAAATTACGGTGGGAGTACTAATAAAGGAAAACATCTTAAATTACATATGAAGGCTTGTGCAAAGCTGGCTATTACTTCGCGCTGGACAGACAATGTGTCCGCTCTCAACGGTCGCCAATGGCTAATTTCTAAACCGGTAGTCATAGACATATAATTCCAGTTGCAAAAATGCTTTAAAAAAGGTAAAGGATTGTTTTTGAAGCGATTTATATATTTTAAAATTTTTTTTTATTAAAAAACTACGAAAATTAAATTTTTATACGGTCCGCCGGTCATAAGACCGGAAATTAGGGGGAAATTTTTACTAAATATCACTCATAAGAGTGATATTTAGTAAAAATTTCTATCACTCTAATAAGAACTACAAAAAAGGTAATATTCATCTAACTTTAAAACTGACCGAGTTATGAAAATTTAAATTTTATGACATGAATCACTTTTCTATAACTGAAAACGGATGAGTTGGACTAAGCTAGGGAACGTACACCAAGTGCTTAAAGTATTATAAAAGGTGTCCATTTCCAACGCTGTCCAATGGCTAATTCCTAAATCATTTGTCAGAGGCATATAGTTCCAATTACAAAACTGTTTTAAATGAGGTAAAGAAATAGTTTTAAAGCGATTTAAATCAAGGTGTTACCAGTGTTACTGTAGTGTTAATTAATATTAATTAACTTTTAGATTGGTTAAAATAATTGAAGACTCGATTTCAAAATTCTTTTTATCGAGAAAAAAATTGCAACCATTGTTTTTTATTATAAATTTGGAGATTGCAGTGTTAGATTAGTGCAGGTTGGTATAGACTGATAAAGAAAACAAAAGCGATAAGGCGATTGACATCCTCAATTGTATTTTTACATATGTTTCATTTTGTAAGGAAATGAAGCTGTTTCTTTGCATAATTTTATTTGAAAAAGGTGTGTTATTTTAAAAAGCTTTTATTTTACAAATAACGTTCGTATGTATGTAGTATGTTTTCCTAGTTCAGAATTTGTATTCAATTTTAATTCACTTCCAAATATCCGATCGAGGTTCAATTTGTATACTTATTTGTATCCAATGACACTGTAATATTAATACGATTTTAGGTCGATTTTAAGTGCATACCAATTATTTATTTTATAAGACTACATTAAATTCTATTAGGTTAAGTAATCTAATAGAATTTTAAATATGTATAATTTTGTAACGAATTGTGACTGTTGCTTTTCAAAATTTAATTTACAAAGTTTCTGTTAATTTTTTACTTATATTGTTAGTACAAGTTGTATATTTTGTTTTAATATGTAAACATCAGCATAAATTTAAAAATAATATTGTAAAAAAAATTTTACTCACAACATTTATTATATAAATTTTATATCTGACGTTTATTTTTATTCCCAGTAAATTTGTGACTGACCCCTATTTTGCAGCGAAAAAGATGCTTCAACTTTAAACAGCTATTACTCTGTCAATTTTAATCGCAGAGGAATGGCACTTCTTTTGTCTTACTTGTTAGAGTAGCTTTAAAAATTTACTAAACATCACTTATAGGACGGGGAGATCGTATAAAAATTTAATTTTAGTAATTTTTAAATAATTTTTTTTATCTAAATCACTTAAAAAATACTTCTTTAGCTTTTTTTAAACGTTTTTTCAACTGGAACTATATGTCTATAGCAAACGGTTTAGAAATTAGCCATTGGCCACCGTTAAGAGAGGACACACTGTATTATAAAGCGAAGACGCTTCCATGCTAAAAGATGCGTCAAAGTAGTGCCTCTAGTGGGCGGGGCAATATTTAAATTGTTCGATAGTGGGTGGGACAATTTACGGTTAGCTTTTGGAGTTGCTTACACGGATTGAAATATTCGTTTATTTTCGTGACAGTGTAACGGTAATTATAATCAGAAGATTTCAATTCTATAAATTTTATATAACTAATTGGACTTAATGGATTATAATTGTCTTACTTTTTAATATTATTTATTTGAATATATAATAAAATGACACCATGTTATATTTCTAATTGCTTGAAAGGTGTAATGATTTTAAAAACAGAAGAAAATAGTTTTTTCTGTCAGAACTATCATTATTTTTCGAATGGAGTGAATTTTCCCTTATTACAATGAATTTTGGTATGGTACTCTATAGGTAGTTCTGTTTTTAGGGTTTAGTTCATCTGACGAAACCCTATTCGTTCCTCTGTCTGTCTGTCTGTCTGTCTGTCCGTCTGCCGTCACACTGTCCGTACACGAAAACTGTATAAGTCAGAGAGTTCGAATTTTGTGTACTTATAGCTGAATACCTCTTGTCCTACAACAGATAATCAAATTTTGAAAAAGACTATTATTTTAATTAAAAAATATTTTTTAACACGATCAGTTCACTTTTTTCTTCTAATTATTGCACGAAGTTTAAATAGATATAAAAATTATTTTTTACCCTTTACTTTTAATAAAAATGGTGTACTTCTGTTGCTACAATTATAAAAATTGTATTAAAAATTACAAAAAAAAAAAAAAAAAAAAAAAAAAAAAAAATACTATTTCAAAAACAATTTAAGATACAGTTTTCAGACACATTGCATTTAAAAGAGCATTTTTTCCCTATATAACGATGCAAAAATTTAAAATGTGCAATGTTTAGAAGTTAAAAAATTTGTAGTAACAAAAAATGCCAAAACCGAAATTTCATTTCAAATTTTAGTGTTGCCATTCGTAAATTAGCGTATGCGTTACGCGCAGATACGTTTGGCCTTTATTATATAGATAGATAGGTAATTTGATTTGAACATTTTTAATTTGATAAAAATAAATAGTTCCCTTTGATAATTATTATAAAATTAAATTTGTTGGTGCTACATTGTATATAAGAATTTAATAATAATAAATTAACAATTTTGATTTATTAATTAAAGGATAAATTGTTTTGAAACAAATAGTAAACGAAACCCTCTGTGCGAAATGCGATCACACTTACCCATTTGTGTTTTAGGTCAATGTACCTTAGACAGTGCAACTGTAAAACTAGTCGTTGGGGGCCACCGTAATACTTACCCATCATGGATATGTATATGAAAATAAAACATGTGAAAACTATTTATACAATGCATTGCAATTCATAAACAAAATTTATGTATTGTTAATATATATAGTAATGCTATATTAAAGAACTGCTGATTACCAATTTCGACATATTATATAAAACGCCAAACTACTCAAGTAGTACCAAACTGCGTAAAAGAAACATCCCTATGACTCCAAAAATAATAATTCTATTAACTAACAATTAACTGCATCGCATTAAGTATCTCATTTCCAATTAAAATATACCTCTGAATTGAAATTTGAATGAAATACAGGGTCATGAAAAATCGAAGAATGTGGAAAACAGGATTACAAATATCTCGGCAACTCATAATCCGATCGACTTCGTTCTATATGCAAAATGTGTGTTATTTTATTACCTTTTACCTCCATTCCTTAGAAGAAAAAAAATTCGAAAATTTTTATATACCTTTCATCAGAACGAATTTTTCGAGAGTCCGAAAAAAATAGTTCCGGATAATCGAGGTTGCTGATATTAAATAGGCTTCGTCCCATTCTTACATACTAACTACATACAAAATTTCAAGTCTCTATCTCAATTTGTTCGGGAGATAGAGCGTTTACAGACAGACAGACAGACGGACGGCAAAATTTTTTTTCTAAAAATATGTTTTTCGGAATCTCCACTATCTAAAACGTGTAAATCCGTCAAATTTTTTTTTTCGATTTTCAAAACGATTGCAAGACTTACCTTATACTACGTATGATGGGTAAGTAATATCATTTTACTTACCTTTACTTTATACGTAGTATAGGGTAAGTCTTGCAATCGTTTTGAAAATCGAAAAATTTTCTTTGACGGATTTACACGTTTTCGACACTGGAGATTTCGAAAAACATATTTTTAGAAAAAAAAAATTTGCCGTCCGTCTGTCTGTCTGTCAGTCTGTCTGTCTGTAAACGCTCTATCTCCCGAACGAATTGAGATAGAGACTTGAAATTTTGTATGTACTTAGTATGTAAAAATGGGACGAAGCCTATTTAATATCAGTAACCTCGATTATCCGGAACTATTCTTTTCGGACTCTCGAAAAATTCGTTCTGATGAAAGGTATATAAAAATTTTCGAATTTTTTTATTTTAAGGAGTGATGGTAAAAGGCAATAAAATAACACAAATTTTGCATAAAGAACGAAGTTGATCGAATTATTAGTTGCCGAGATATCTGTAACCCTGTTTTCCACATTCTTCGATTTTTCATGACCCTGTATTTCATTCAAATTTCAATTCAAAGATATATTTTAATTAGAAATGAGACGCTTAATCCGACGCAATAAACTGTTAGTTAATAAGATTATTATTTTTGGAGTTATAAGGATGTTTCTTTTTCGCAATTCAGTACTACTTGAGCAGTTAGGCGTGTTGTATAATTTATCGAAAGAGATTCATCAGCAACTCATTAATACAGCATTACTATGCACAATAAAAATATAAATATACGTTTAAATTTTGTTTTGGAATTGCAACCCATTTTGTAAATAGTTTTCAAATGTATTATTTTCATATATTATGTATGCATATATATGATGGGTAAGTATTACGGTGGGCCCCAATGACTAGTTTAATTTGTTTTGAAAATGAAGCTGTGGTGAGTTGAAAAATGTCAACAAAATAAATTTATTTTTCTTTTTTTTTAAATCTTCATTACACCTTTTAAGCAATTAGAAATAATATATTGCTTATTTATTTTCTGTTTGTTTCTTATAATTTGTAATGGTGTTATAATCCAGGCAATAGAGACTGCATAGGGACTCCGCCTAGTAAAATTCATGGTAGTTTTGGAAAAAGGCTTACTTTATGTTTTTTAGGTCAACGAATCTGAATTTTAACTTTCTACCAAAATTTCCCCCGGCAACCTTTTTAATAATAATAATAATAATAATAATAATAATAATAATAATAATAATAATAATAATAATAATAATAATAATAAATGGAAAATGTATTTTGAAATTCAGAAAGTAGGCAAAATTTGCAACAAATTAGATATTGACATTATGATGTAGGAGGGAGGGTGGGGGTGTGGGCAGGGCTGTTTTACATCATGCTCTGCGACACTGAGTTCAGTAAGTTAGGCAATTCCGCTTAACCACTCCCATCGTTTAGGTTCGCTCCAGGGCTTGACTTGCAAATTTTTGTGCCCCAGGCATTTTGCATTTTTAGCGCCCTCTTAGATTGGTTGATTTACCGATATTAGTTTTTTTTTTTAAATTACATATTACACATTTATTCACAAAGGATTAACTAAAAAAATTAAGCTTTCCGGAAAATTGAAAAACGGTCCATGAATAAATTTTATTTTTAACTTATTATTTATTGAAATGTTCTTTTAACTGTATACAGAGATATATTTTTATCATTTCATCGTATTAATAACTCAACAATCATTTTTTTTACAATTATTTTTTTTAATGGAAATTTCGAAAAATTTTTGCCCAGGGCACGGGCCCCGGGTGCCCGTGCGATAGTCAGGGCTTTGTTCGCTCTCCTGTCTTCTCTACGAACTTTGTCTATGGGTCCATCCATAAATGATGTCACGCGTTTTTTACATATTTTTGACTCCCCTCCCCCCCTTTGTCACAAAGTGTCACACTTCACTTTACCCTCTCTTGTCACATGTCACGCTATTTTATGTAAACATATAGTTGCAGTTCAAAAACAAAACACTACGTTTTAGATCGCATTTCAAATTTTATTTTAAAACTTTAACTGTTTCAATGAAATTTATGAGCTGTACAATAAAAATTATTCATATTTTGTATGAAATAAGTTATACAACAAAAAATATAATTAATGTACAATAGTAATAAAATGTTAATATAAATGAACAATTGAAAACAGTAGTATTTTGAAAGTTGAAATAGCATTTAACAATACTTTAAATTGTATCTTTATGACAAAATATTTTAATTTTAAAATAACTTCATAATTTAATCGACTGAATATTAATGCATTTATTTTAACCAATATGTGTGATGTCACATTTCTTTTTACCCCCTCCCACCCCCTTGTCACAAATTGTCACAATCTCTTGACCCCCTCCCCCCCCTCCAAGCGTGACATCATTTATGAACGGTCACTTTAAGTCTTACTTTTAGATTGAATCGGATTTTTCTCTTATTAAATTCTCCCCACCCCCAATTTTTCTAAGATGACACCCAAAATAGGTTTCAAAAATCAGGTTTTTTTATTGTTTTAGGGTTACAAATGGTTGCGTAGAATAACAAATTTGCCATCTTTAACATATATTCAGTTATATGAAAAATATCGAACCATTGTCAAAAATCAAATCTGATGTGGACAACTGTGGATCACCAGATACCACTATTTTATTTTATTTTATTTTATTAAGCCTACTTCTTGAATAGCACAGCACCGATAATTAGATAAGACAACATAAATTTAACCTCTTCAGTCCCGAGAAAAATCTGCTGCATAGAAAAATTATTTTATTAGTAAATTATGACGCTTTTAGGCTTAGAAAAGAGAAAATAAAATTAGTTTTTTAATTTTTAAATTTTTATATAGTTAAAATTTATGTTCCCATATGGGTACATCAGGTAAATATACCTATTTATTGTTAAAAAATTACATGAATTTAAACAACTTAAAGGATTTTTTACCTAGTTATGTATTGTGCAAAATATTATACATATCTTGTAATAATTGTAATAAATATCTTGCTACTATACTATATATACTATACATATCTTGTAATATTCTACATACCTTCTAATAATAATCTTCTAACAATATATAATTTATTATAGAATTTTTAGAAATAGTTACTCTGAAGAAAAGGAAATAGATTACATCTCACACATTTTACTCATGATTTTCCTTTTCATCCTTCCATGCGCCATCGAGATTGATGTACCCTAGCAACAGATTCTGGCCAATGTCCAAACCCTCATTTTTGGGAAAGACATGGTTATTCTCCTTTTTTAGAAGATGTAGATTCATTGGATGATTGCTCTGATTTTCGTGGTCTTCCAACAGTAGACTTTTGATTTTCACGTTTTATAAGGACTTCAGCAATGTAAAGACAAAATTCCAGTAAACTCATTTGATCTCTTTTCGGAATATTGCAGGACCTATAATCACTTACATACAAAACCCAACTATTTATCGAAACTAAGTCCGGAACGTGAGAAGAGATCCGAACTGGCTATTTACTTGTTCGCATCAATGAACCTATCGCCTAGAATGATTACACCTTTATGTGCTTTATACATTCTTATTATAGCTGGTCTGGTTACAGGAACCTTTTTCTTTTTATCTTTACACCAGTGCTCACATGTATCCCTGGATTTACTTCTACATGCGGTGGACATCATATGCACACATTTCTTGTCCTTCCATTTCAACCCCACAATTTTATCATCCGATCTAGCAAACTCAGTCCACTCACCACGTTTCATTGCACTGCCTTCCACAGCCTGCACCACCTATTCTATTAGTCATGACTGTCCCAGTACACAGAATTCGCTTTGAAAGAAGCTATTCAGCTGTTTTCACTACAGTGAAATACCTGTCAGTGAATATAACTCTACTTTCATTTGTGAATACATTTTCAGTTATTATTATTATTATTATTATTATTATTATTATTATTATTATTATAATTATTATTATTATTATTGACAACTGCTCCGCCAAGCTGTAAGTCTTTTATATCTTTTACAAGAAAGACTAGTATTCTTACAATAATTAAAAATCAACGTTTAACACACAATGCATAAACTCACACCACATACGTATACGTTTCACGAGCACCAGGGCTCGCTTCCTCAGTGTATAAAAGTTAAAATGTTTAAAAACAGAACTCCCCCCAACTGATAGCAAGTCAGAGACCCAAAATTTCATCTGTGTCTATTTATAGATACAGATGTCATATACGCACCACATTGGCGCGATTGCAACAAAATGGCAATTATATATGCCTCAGCCGGCTATTGTTATTTATTTATTAATCAACTGTTTGTTTGCTTTTATTTTCTTTTTTAAAATTATATAAATTGTTTTATTCTATAACTATTAACTAAACTCTTTTAAATTATTATTTTCTTTTTGAAATAATAAAAATTAGTTAAAAAGTATGCACGTAACTGGTATTTGAAAATATAGTTTTCGTCAAATTGCCGTCAGAAAAATAACGCGCCAATGTGGTGCATATATGACATCTGTGCTGATAAATCAAGAACTCAGTATTTTTACTCTAGCCCAGTGCAGATAATAAATCGGCAAATATTGTACCCATTGCATTTTTTCGTATCTCATCAATTATTTAAAATATAATAATCTAATCCTTTCACTCATTTCATTTATAATACATAGCTTTAATTTAAAAGTGAAAAGTTTAAAATTCATGAGCTTTATTTATTATTTTTAGATAAAAAGAACAGATAAAATAAAAATAATGATATTTTGAAGCTCCATAATCGTAGCGAAGGAACAAAACACAAATAAATTCAATTTACCACAGCCTAAATTTTACCAAAGGGCTTTTGCACAGTAACCCATAGAGTAAAGAGAAATTAATCGAGTGGAAGTATAATGTCTTGAGGTGACACCAAAAATGCAACCCTAAAATCCGCTACATTAAGTCCCAATAAAACAACCTGCTTTGACACGCCTATCAATTCAAACTGGTTCAAACCCGCATTTCTTTGTTTTTGTTTTTTACTGTTTAAATTATTATTAAACAGATGATTAAAATTTCGAGAAAAAATGACTGTTTGTGCCATCCACACGATAGGAATGCATAAAAGGTACAAATAGATCAGATCACAGGCAATAATTATTTGATTATTTTATCGCATGTCTTTGAAATATCAATATAGAAGCGTCATTTAAGATTTTGCTTAAAAAATTAACATTCTTTCGTTAATGTCTAAAAATCGTTTGCCCTCTGAAATCTAGATTTTTGATCTACATTTGTTATTTAATTTTTCATACATGATTTTAAAAGAACGTTTTCATCAATATATTTTATATATTTACATGCGATTATTAATATGTTGTTAAGTCATAAACATTTTTCATCTATGTTATGAAATATTAAAAAATACTGAAAAAAAGAAACTTTTAATAATACAATTTTTAGTTTAAATTAAATGTTTTCAATATTTTATTTTGACATTTATTTATTTTTAACTTTCCAATTTCAATTATTTTAAAAGCAAACATTTATTTTAATAAGTAATAATAGAACAAAGATTATTTAAAAAAATTACTACTTCTTAAAATATACTACAGCTGTAATTCATTTCTTTCTTCGCCTTATTAATACAAAATCCCTTCCGCATGCTTTTGTTTGGGACATTAAAATTTGCGCGATAAATGATTTCACGTTGCAAAAATTTTTTTCGGCTTACATCACCTCCACCTATCTCACTCCTCCATGACAGTAACCCGTAAGATGTGTTTCATTTGGATGTTGCCATTAAACAATTGACAAATAATCGTTACTTTTGTGCCACATATATATGCATATAGATTCTGTACTTTGGAACTTAGCAGATCGGAGTCATTTTGAGAATGTATCTGTGACCTTTTATTCAATACAGCTACTCATATGCTGCGAAAGGGACTTTCACGCTAAGTAGCTCTCATGAATCTTACAAATTTGAGGGCTTAAGCCGCGACGTGTCGCCTGGCAGTACTTAAACATAATAATAGAAAAAACTTCTAAGAAATAACGGTAGGAGTAGTAATAAAAGAAAACATCTTAAATTACACATGAAGGTTTGTGCAAAGCTGGCTATTACTCTGCGATGGACAGATAGTGTGTCCACTCTCAACTGTGGCCAATGTCTAATTTCTAAACCAGTAGTTATAGACATATAGTTCCAGTTGCAAAAATGCTTTTAAAAAGACAAAGGATTGTTTTTGAAGTGATTTAGGTTAAGGGCGTATTCGGAAAAACGCTTTTCCACCTTCAACAGCTCGAAATTTTCTGATACAATTTCAGACTTATTTTTAAAAGTAAAAACATGAAACTTGGTGAGGGAATTTTTGAAGAGAAGTATAAGGTGCCATGTGATGTAATTTTACGCTCAATTCATTAAAAATTGAATTATAAACAATTATCTTCTCAGTATGACCCTTTTTTCGTCCCCAGATCTGCCGCTTCGGAAAAATCAGTTCAAAATGCCATTTTTGATTGCTTTTTTGCAATGTTTTCTGCATTTATCAAAGAATCGACAATCATGGCGCCTTGTGCACTTTCTACATAAGACAATTTGCCAATTTGATGCATGTGAGAGCAAAAATGAATTTAAAAATAAATTGGAAAATAAGCAGTTTGAATCGAAATACACCCTTAAAAAATTATTTTTAAAAAACTACGAAAATTAAATTTTTATATGGTCCCCCGATCTTATGAGTGATATTTAATAAAAATTAACCATCACTCTAATAAGAAATACAAAAAAGGTCCCATTCATCTAACTTTAAAATTGACCGAGTTATGAAAATTTAAATTTCATGACATGAATCACTTTTCTGTAACTGAAAACGGTTGAGTTGGACTAAGCTTTAAGGGAACGTACACTAAGTGCTAAAGTATTATAAAGGGCGTCCATTTCCAACGCTGTCCAATGGCTAATTCCTAAATCATTTGTCAGAGGCATATAGTTCCATTTACAAAACTGTTTTAAATGAGATAAAGAAATATTTTTAAAGTGATTTAAATGAAGGTGCTGCCACCAAATAAGTTTTACGGTAGTGTTAATTAATATTAATTAACTTCTAGATTGGTTAAAATAATTGAAGACGCAAGTTTCAAAATTCTTTTTATCAAGAAAAAAAACCTTTAAATGCATCCATTGTTTTTCATTATAAATTTGGAGATTGTAGTGTTAGATTAGTGCAGGTTAGTATAGACTGATAGAGAAAACAAAAGGGATAAGGCGATTCACATCCTCAATTGTATTTTTACATACATGTTTCATTTAGTAAGGAAATGAAGCTGTTTCTTTTCATACTTATTTTAAAACAATGTGTTATTTTAATAACTTTTATTTTACATACAACGTTTGTATGTATGTAGTATGTTCCTAGTTCAGAATTTGTGTTCAAATTTTAACTCACTTGCAAATATCAGATCGAGATTCAATTCGCATACTTATTTGTAATCAATAACACTGTAATATTAATACAATTTTAGGTGCATACCATTTATTTTATAAGATTACATTAAATTCTATCAGGTTAAGTAATCTAATAGAATTTTAAATAGGTATTATTTTGTAACTAATTGTAACTGTTGCTTAACCTAATTTAAAGTTTCTGTTAATTTTTTTACTTATATTTTTAGTACAAGTTGTATATTTTGTTTTAATATGTAAAAATCAGCATAAATTTAAAAATAATATTGAAAAATTATTTTTCTCTCAACATCTAGTGTTAAATTTTATGTCTGACGTTTATTTTTATTGTCAGTAAATTTGTGACTGACCCTTATTTTGCACCGAAAAAGTTGCTTCAAGTTTAAACAGTTATTACTCTGTCAGTTTTAATCGCAGCGGAATGACACTCCTTTGGTCTTACTTTTTACAGTAGCGGTAAACATTTACTAAACATCACTTATCGGTCAAACCGTATAAAAATTTAATCTTGGTAATTTTTTAATTTTTTTTTTTTTTTTTTTTTTTTACCTAAATCGCTTAAGAAATGCTTCTTTAACTTTTTTAAAACGTTTTTTCAATTGGAACTATATGTCTATGACTAACGTTCAGAAATTAGTCATTGGGCATCGTTGAGAGTGGACACACTGTATAATAAAGCGAAGACACTCCCATGCTAAAAGATGCCTCAAATTAGCGCCTCTTGTGGGCGGGGTGATAGTTAAATTGTTCGGTAGTGGGCGGGACAATCCACGATTAGCCTTTTGTGCTGCTTACACGGATTAATTTATTAATAATAATATTAATTACATTACATAATTAATTGCAGCTTGAAAAACAAAATGCATGTAGTTTTAATTAAAAATGACAATTTTTTAAAAGTACAAAGAATATTTTTTTTTATTATTATGTAAATATATTATATAATAATTAATTATGTAATCTATATATATAAAAGAAAGTCTGGATTTCGTATTAATCACAGCACAAAAAAATATACCGAACCAAAAATCTTGAAAATTGGGGTAAAAATACTTCTTATAACACCGAGTGCCGCTAAGGAGGGATTTTCGAAAATTCCACCCCTAAGGAGGGTAAAAAAAAAACGAATTTTTAAAAAAATTACTTAAAAATCGGCTTTTGTAGTTATTTTTCAACTTATAACCTATTTTAGCGTAATTTTTTATGCTGAATCGAATGATACTAAGGAAATTCTTTTAAATCTAGTAGTTCGTGAGGTACTTCACATTTTCCTAATTTGGCGATGTCTTCGGCGCATAAACCTTAAATTTTCAATCCTTATCTATATATATAAAAGAAAGTCTGGATTTCGTATCAATCACAGCACAAAAAAATCTACCGAACCAAAAATCTTGAAAATTGGGGTAAAAATACTTCTTATAACACCGAGTGACGCTAAGAAGGGATTTTGGAAAATTCCATCCCGAAGGAGGGTAAAAAAAGAACGAACTTTAAAAAAATTCCTTAAAAATCGGCTTTTGTAGTTATTTTTCAACTTATAACCTATTTTAGTACAGTTTTTTATGCTGAATCGAATGGTACTAAGCAAATTCTTTCAAGTCCAGTAGTTTGTGAGATACTCAGTTTTGAAAGAGAGTTCTATAATGAGGTTAACATGATTATGTAAGCTATATTTAATTATGTCAATATATATAAAACACAGGGTGAAATTTCATTCCGGCCGCTTATAACTTATGTTCTACTAGATAGATTTTAATGGAACTTACATTGTTAGGTAATTTTTCAAAAATTTTCTAACAAATTAAACATAGCATTCTACGTTTTTATTTGAATACTTTTGGAGATGTTTTAAATCAGATGAATTCAATTACAAAAGGCTGGCTTTATTTTAAAAGTTCCGCTGAATGAATTTTTAAGTGATTAAAACTGTTAACATATTGAGAGCTACGTCATTCATTGGTGACTAACAATGAACTTTCCGTTTAGATGACTGACTTTTCACCGATGACAGACAGTCTAAAATACGATATAAAACTAAAAATTACTATGATATAAAAATTTAAATTGATTCAAAGTTTAAAGAAAAAAAAAATGACCAGTGTAGCGGGCGAAGGCTTCTAGTATATTTATATAACTAGGACTTCCCTCAGAGGGATTAGTCTGAGCGATATTGCTGAGAACATAGATTTAATAATAACTCGCAAAAAGTAAAAGAAAAAAAATACGATGCTACCTTTAATTGACCATATACTGCCACAAGTTCAAATGACGAAAATGACCAAATTGAACTATACAATTACAAAATATTTTATATAAATTTGTATACACGGTTAAAAAAGAGGGAAATAAACTATGCAAAACAACCATGCGTGGTTATAAAATTAAACGTACGCAATATATTAAAATTAATGCACATAATAAAACACTAAAATATCTTGTATCGGAATTTGAACTCTTTGAAATTACGCCAAGAACAACAGACTCAAACGCGCCAAGACAAACAGACTCAAACAGACACTCCACACCAATTTTAGTACGTAAAAATGGCACAAATCATGATGGTTGAAAAGAAAGAGAAATTTTTTTATATGGTGTGTGAACCCCTTAAATAGTTAATACAGAATAGTTAATATAACAGTATAATATCTATATCTGATTTCTATTGATGCGATGAGGTTCTCGATAAGAATTTAGGCTCTCTTTAAAAGTGGTACATAAAAATCGCGAAAACGCCAACAAAGGAATGCGATGCGTCGTTTGAATGTGTTCCAGATATGATCAATTGGATTTAAATAGGTAATGCATGCTAGTCAGTACACACGCTGTTTTGTTTTCTTTTCAAACCCATACTCAAGGAGTTGAGCAATATTTTCCTTTAGCATGCGTTAAACAAAAGGAATTGGCAATATTTGTAGTATAAGATACGACATGAGATTTGAATATATCGTCTGCATTATCTTTGAGCTGTCAAAGTATCATCACAAGGGATTTAGAAATTTGAACACATTTGTTCAGCAAAACATGCAGGCTCAATACGCCAAAGTGAACTCTATTATGCAGTTTTACCTGAATAAATTACTATTTAAAAGACTTTGTAATGTCAAATGAGAAAATTCTATAATAAAAATCTTTTGATTGGAAAAAAATAATGTCCCCCCTCCCACATAACATTATGCTTCGGAATTCTTTTATGGTACCCTCTAAATGAACAGAGTATTCTTTCTGATTCAAGTATTCTTCTGAAATAAGTATTCTTTCTGTGGCATAGTCTACAAAATTTATATTCTAGTGCCCTTCATAAATGTATATAGATTTCTTTATGTTTCTACGGGTGTTATAATAAAAAAGCACTTGGAATTATTTCAACCCATCGGCCATAATGTAACCTAATACTTTTAAATGACTCAACAAAATTCGGCGTCATATATATATTTAATATATATATATTATATATTTATTATATATATATTTAAAATATCAAACGATTCGATTGGGTAGTTTTTGTGCTGTTGTATGTGCACATACTGACGGATAAGTCGACAGACGGACGGATCAGTCGACGACTGTAGATGCTACGTATTTATATAATTACGAACGTACCTAAAAATAGTTAAATTTAAAAGCACATGCCAAAATTGAAAACTCATCTCAGCAATTGTTACTAAAAGACAGCATTGTAGCTGATTTCTTTTGTGGGTCCCGATAAATGGATCAAAAATGCTATGAATATCCTGTTCTAACGTAATCGTTGTGAAACTCGGTGATTTATATCAGATTCAATCCATCTCAATAGGGTAATGTCATTAAAATACTCTGTAAACATTTCTTCCCAAAGACCATAATGCAATCAAATTCTTTAGGGTGCTCCTCTAAAAAAATTTTAATCTAACATGCATTTTCATCTTTTCAACAACTTAAGGATGTCGATTGGTATCGATGTCTATTTCCGCTTTAGTGGATAAGAGAACTTGTCCATTTAAGCTTTAACATTTCGGAAATTTATCGCATCCAGCAAACTTTAAGGCCGCACACTAGGCACAGAAAAAGACCCGGATGATAATGTGAAGTATATGGGGGCGATTCAAATATCTCGCTCAAATTTTAAAATTTTTGCGTGTTTTTTTTTTTTTTTTTTTTTTTTTTTGCATAGGATAGTTCAGGATATTCCATAACCGACTTAGTTTTTACTTTTTCAATTTTGGTTTCAGATTAAAAAAAAAAATATTTTATATTTCAAAACCGGTTTAAACGGTTCTGAAATTGAAACTATCATTATATAAAACATACATAAGCAAAATCGAAGAAGTAAAAACTAGGCCGGTTGTAGATCATCCTCGGCTATCCTATACAAAAAAAAAATCATGTAAATATATTAAAATTTGAGCGAGATATTTGAAAAGAACACACCCATAGTCTTTATACTAACACCCGGGTCTTTTTCTGAGACTAGTGTAGTGCCTTAAGGTCCACATTGAAATCTACAGACTTCGTAAATGGGCATTGAAATCTGACAATCCATCACACTTTAAAACTATTGTGAAAAATTACCTTTGTTTTAAAAGACTATCTATTTTCTGACTAATGTGAGCGATGTAAAAACGTCTATGGAGCGTTTTCATTGTTCAGAAAATAGATAGTCTTTAAAAACAGAGGTAATTTTTTAAAGATATTTTAAACAGGGTACAATGTTAAAAATTTGACCCATTTGCTGCATCGTTCCTCCACCGCTAATATGGAAAACGATTACTTCCGCCTATTATGGAGCATTCTCATGGATCAAAAGTGAGATATTCGATAAAAGCGGGGTAGTGACGATGCAGCAAAAGGGTCAGATTTTTTTACAGTTTAAAGTACGCGTACACAATCAGAGCGCGTCAAATTGCTTCTATGATTCAATGCATAGCAAAGTAATTCTAAATGTTCGTATGTATTAAAATACCCTTTTCAGTCATAAAAACTAAAAAGGAAGATATTATCAAAATCACACCATGATTCAACATGCGTCTATATGAAAGTAGTAATATTTGAAGCTAAGAATGTTCTTTGATAAACTCGGTTTTCCAAAGTACAGAAAATTTAAGAATTTTTATTCCAGAACTTGGCGGTAGTCGCCTGAACGAGTTTGTTTTATGGGTGAAAGAAGTTAACTAGCTTAACTTTAATGGTAAGCTTATCAAAATTTTTTGTCATTTATGTTTGTCCAAATGTAAATCTAGCACATAGTAATGTACTTTAATCACTTTGTGAATCCGGCATAGCAAGCACCCTGATACACAGACACTCTTGTTTGAACGTGTAAGGCTCTTTAGAGATGAATTTTCAGCTTTTCGATATCGAATTCTCATGTTTGGATCCATGTGGATATTTCACTTTGGTGGATATGAGAATTGTTCCAGCTAAGATTTCGTACTTTGAAAATAAGCTAGCATATCTGCAATAGTGGTTAGGCTCCAGAAGGATTATTCGCTGTTAAGCAAAACAAGATTGACCAATCATAAGCCCTCATTTTTGAGAACTTTTCATTGTTCGAAGGAGAGAGTCTGGAATGCATGGAATGAAAATCTGCTATCGACACTGTAAAAAATTTGACTCTTTTACTGCATCGTTTCTCCATCGCTTTTATAGAATTTCTTTGTTTTGACCAATGAGAATGCTCCATAATAGAGCGAAGTAATCGTTTCCTATAAAAGCGATGGAGTGACGATGCAGCAAAAGGGTTCAATTTTTTACAATGCAAACAGTGCTAAAAATTTGTATCCTTTAAATGTGCAACGATGCTACTGAATTCCAAAGTGTCGATCACAGCGACATCTGCGGCATTTTCGTGATACATTATCTAGACTAGCAATAATTCTTGCATTTTTAGAAAATGTCCTGCAGATGTCGCTTCTATCTTTAAATTTCATTAGCATTGTTGTACATTTAAAGAATAGAACATTTTAGCGCTTTTTTAAGTGTTACAGAGGGCGTGTTCAGCACAACTTACCGGTTACTTACCGACCACTTACCGATTGTAGACAAGTACGAAATGAAAATCAAAGCGAAGTGTGACGTCAGGTACAATTCGACAGAACAGTTTTCATTGATGCCATAATTTGCTTTCGTACTGCCCTACAATCGGTCGGTAACATTGGTTGCTTTTGTAAGTTGCCCTGAACACGCCCGGAGATAGCCGATTTCCACACTATATCCCCTAGATGCTATATTTCCGGTTTCTTGCATAAGAGAACTTGTCCGGAATCCAGGTAGAATTTGCGCTGTTAGCGAAACCAGATTTACGAATCAGAAGCCTGAATTTTAGCAAATTTTTCAATGTTTTAAATAAATTTTCTTGTTAATAAATCTCGTTTCGCAAACAGTGCAAAATTTATGTGAATCCTGGCCCTCGTCCAGTTAGTATTTTGCACTTTGAACACTGTTAAAAATTTGAAACTTTTACTTTATCGTCTATACATCACTTTTATAGAAAATGATTACTTCATAGTATTATGGTGAATTCTCATTGGTCAAAATAGAGATATTCCATAAAAGCGGTGTAGTGACGATGCAGCAAAAACTTCAAACTTTTAACAGTGAAAAGATCGTATGTCTATGTAAGTGTAACATAAAAGTATGCAAAAGGAACATTTCTAATTGGTCGATTGCTTCAAAATGAATTTGAAATTTAAAGTTTTTATTTTTAAAAAAGTTCTATTAATCAGATTTTTATGAAATTCGAATGGGACCACATGGGCCTCATACGCTTTCAAACAAAAAAAGAATTATCAAAATCGGTTCATATTTGCAAAAGTTATGCGTGAACAACAAATACATACAGGTCGAAATCATAACCTCCTCTTTGAAGTCGGTTAAAAGAACAATTGAAAACAGTAGTATTTTGGAAGTTGAAATAGCATTTAACAATGATTTAAATCGTATGTTTATGAACACAAAATATTTCAATTTTAAAATAACTTCATACTTCATAACTTAATCTATTGAATTTTAATGCATTTATTTTAACCAAAATGTGTGATGTCACATTTCTTCTTACCCCCTTCCACACTCTTATCACAATCTCATGACCCCCCCCCCCTCCTTCAAGCGTGACATTATTTATGTACGGTCACTATGTCTTACTTTTAGGCTGAATCGGATTTTTCTCTTTTTATTACTCTCCCCACCCCCAATTTTTCTAAGATTGCACCCAAAATAGGTTTAAAAATCAGTTTTTTTAATTGTTTTAGGGTTACAAATGGTTGCGTAGAATGACAAATTTGGCATCTTTAACAGATTTTCAGTAATATGAAAATATCGAACTTATCGTCAAAAATCAAATCTGCTGTGGCAAAATATTCAAAGGCATTCGTTTTATCCATTCGTTCATCCATCAGATCCATCACATAAACAAAGCCTTTGAATATTTGGGGGAGGGGGCGGAAATGAAAGGCTGGAAGGGCAGAAGAATGCTGATCTTATTCTACTAAGGTATTTAAGAAAAATTCAAGATGGCAGCATTGAAAAGAATGTTTTCTTTGAAGCAAGAACAATCGAAAGTTTTTTTGCTTAAATTATATATAATCTCTAACGTGCAGATATTGATCAAAAGAAAGAAAGAAAATTTTAAGTGATAGATCGTAAACAAAAATAAATAAATAAATAAAAAATAAAAATAAAATGAATAAACTTTTTTTAAAAACACTCCCGCTCTAACTAGTGCAACCATCCCTAGTCCTGGATATATTGTAAAGGTTTTAGTGCAACCGGGAACATGTCTTAAAATGTTTCTCCATTTATCCGAAATAGGGTCGATTTCAAATTGTTCGGATAATTGACATTCTACTGTAATTAACCAAATTCAACTTTCTATTGATAAAAAAGTGCTATTAAAACACGGAAATTATTAGTATTTGTGCTAAATTGTTCACCGTTAAAAATTTTATATTACACTAAGTATTTTATTTTACTCATACCACTATTATCTTAGAAAAGAATGTTTAATGTAGTTTAGTTGCATTCTCCATCTTGCGCCCCTGTTTTAGCACTATGTGCTCTAACAGACAGACAGACATTAAATATATTTGTCGAGCTGGGTACTAATGTACTCGGCATATGTTTAAAAAGAAAAATATACGATATTGAATATCACCCTGTCTGTCTGTAGATCTTTTAATTATTCCCCCTATATCTGTAAGACGATGACTCGTTACACTTATTTTGGAACAAGGCAATGATTAAGGGTGTATTTCGATTCAAACTGCTTATTTTCCGATTTATTTTTGAATTCAGTTTTGCTCTCAAACATATCAAACTTGCAGATTCTCTTATTTAGAAAGTACACAAGGTGCCGTGATTGTCAATTCGTTGATATATGTAGAAAATATTGCAAAAAAAGCGATCAAAAACGGCATTTTGAGTGGATTTTTCGGAAAACGGAAGAGATTTGCGAAGGAAAAAAAGGGTCATGCTGAAAAGGTAAATGTTTATAAATCAAATTCTAATGAATTGAGCGTAAAATGACATCACACGGCACCTTGTACGTCTCTTCAAGAATCCCCTCAGTAAGTTTCATGCTTCTACTTTTAAAAATGTGTCTGAAAATGTATCGGAAAATTTCGAGCTGTTGAAGATGGAAAAGCATTTTTTCGAATACACCCTTAATTACTATAAAATTTTAGTGTCGCCTAGCGTGTCACAGTTGGCCACCCATGGATTATTTTGTGGCCGATTAAAAGAAAGAAGTTTATTACATTTTCAGCAGTTCTGAGATGCGATTTTAAAAACGGAGTGAAAAAAAATCGCTTGTTAAATTTTTCAAAAGCATTCTAAATTGGCAAATAAAATAAAATAAAAATGTAACATTAGTATAGAATTTAAAAGTTTGACTAGGAACATTTAGGGAAATAAAATGTAATTTATTTTAATATGAAAAAAATTATCTTTTTCCTACATTATATTATTACAAAAATTGCAATTAATAAAATATATAAACTATCAGTAATGATTGATAATGTAACAGTTTTTGATATAATATTCAGCGTCAAAGTAAATAATAATAATAAAAAAAATAATACGAATTTGAAACTGAAAAAAGAAAAAGAAAGATAACCTTAGTGCAGTTGAAAGTTTTTTATATAGGAGAGACTGGGGCACATATGAACATGGGGCAGATTATTATGTGATTTTTTGAAGAAAAAAATGCCAATGATGACAGCCTATGGTTAAAAAAAAAAATTGAAGCTATTTGACATTTTTTTCTTTTTTTTGTCCTCGGTTGTCAAAACGCTGCTGTTTATCCCTTTCCGGCGCAAGCAAATTCCATTAGTAAAATGAGAAATTGTCGATTGACACCGGAATTTATAAAGGTCTTGTCTAGATATTACGAATTCCTTAATTTAAGCTTTCATTGTAAAAGCAAAATTATACTAAAATATTACTGGTGCCGTTTGCAAGTTTGGAATTAAAATTAGGTGTTGCCGCCCCGGCAACACTGCACAAGAAAGGGTTAAAGATCTCAAAGGTAAAAGTTCACTTTCAACTTACTAAGCGAATAACTTTATTTATTTCTTCTTCTTCTTTTTTTTTTTTTTAGTGTTTTAAAGTATATTATGAATACTAATAAATATTTTTTATATAAAAGAAAATCTTCAAAAATTAAGAATTGTTAATGACTTGTCATTTTAACTGTAGGGTACTAGTTGAGATAGATATGAACAGTTCATATGTGCCCCAATAAATATTCTGTGATTCTGTTCCTTTCAGTTAACTTCATGAGGAATAATGTCAGGTCCGATATCTATAATTTTCCTGCAGTAGAAAACTTTTTGTCACCCAACATTTGATTTTTTTATTGAAGCTACGACAAAAGCATCTGTCATCAGAAGTGGCGCAGCCAGAATTCGGTTCAAGGGGGCGGTTTTCCGTTTCTGATAAACTTAATTGTCGGCTATTTGAATTGCCGGATAAAATCAGAACCAATCAGAATATTCACTGTATAATACTTAAACTCAAAGAGCATCTGTGTGGCAGGAAATAATCATTCTTTTAGCATAATGCGTCTCAGAAAAGTGATTTAGTTCAAATAACCAGTTTTTACTTAACTATTCCATGTAATATGCATTTTCACAATTTAAAATAAAATTTTCGCCACTTAATTGAATCACTTTATTAAAGCGGCGGATTCTAAAATTCGCCAAAACATTTAAATATTAAGTTTGGTTTCGATTAATATAAGCGACAATTATAGCGATCTTTCTTAGCTTTGGGGGGGGGGAGGGGTTAACTGCAAAATTACCCCCCTTGGCTGCTCACAGGGCCGTAGCTAAGAGGGTGCTATGGGCGGCTCAGCCCCCCTAAAATATTTTGAGCCCTCCCTGGAAAAAATTCCAAGGTCACTAAATAAATTTCTGCTTCGAAAATTTAAATGAAATTCTGTTCAAAAATCTAATTTAGCTTCGAGATCCTTTCACAGTTTTGCAGAATTACTAAATTGCGTCTAAAATAAGTAATTCAATACTCCCTTATCCTATCTGAGCATATGAAGCTAATATGAAGTTTAATTTTTCATCTGTTATACACTTAAAACTTTTATCACCATATACTTTTCTTAGTATAAAATGAAGTTATTACTACAGTTTAATAAGAAACATAGTACCTACAACGTGAATCTGCTAATTTATCTTTCTGCGTCAGAATAAGAAAAAAATATGAGCCCCCCCCTATAATCTTTTGAGCCCCCCTATAATCTTTTGAGCCCCCCCTACAATCTCTTGAGCCCCCCCCCCCCCCCCCTATAGATCTCTTCTAGCTACGGCCCTGGCTGCGCACCTGCAACAGATACTTAAAGAACAACAATCTCGTTTATGTTCAATTGCATTTTAAATAAATTTAATGTTTTCTAAAATGCAATAATGTAATGCAGAGCCTGATTACTATCAGAAGCTATGGGAAGCACAATGTCATTTCAAGGCCCACTTTCTTTCAAAAAGAGTTTTCTAAATTCAACACACTCGGAAACTCACCAGTTGCTACAAATATAATTCCAAACTGTGGTTCAATTGAATTAATGTATATTTCATTAAATAACTTTTTGATGTTCCCTCATATGTATACATAAAATTATGGCACAATCAAAAAAATATGCAAAAAGGATTTTGCGTAGTATTAGTATAAAAATTTAAGTTAGATGAAAAAGAATGAATTCGGTAGGTATGCAGATCCTAATTCCTAATATACCAATAATTTGAAATATTTCTTTCAATACTGGCGCTAACTTAATTTATTAATATCTTATGTTCCGCATTAGAGATGGGCAATATCGTTCCTTTTAAGGAACCGTTCCAGCCGGAACCGTTCACCAAAATGAACGAGTTCTTTGGACTCGTTCCTATTGGAATCGTTCCGAAAAAAAGGAACGAGTTCTTTTGACTCGTTCCTATTGGAATCGTTCCGACAAAGGAACGATTTTGAGAAAAAGGAACGAATTCGAGAAAAAAGGACGATTTCAAGAAAAAAAGGAACGAATCCGTAAAAAAGGAACGATTCCGACAAAGGAACGAATTCCAGAAAAAAGGACGATTTCAAAAAAAAGGAACGAATCCGTAAAAAAAGGAACGATTCCGACAAAGGAACGATTTTGAGAAAAAGGAATGAATTCGAGAAAAAAGGACGATTTCAAAAAAAAGGAACGATTCCGACAAAGGGACGAATTCGAGAAAAAAGGACGATTTCAAGAAAAAAAAGAAACGAATCCGATAAAAATGGAACGAATCCGAGAAAAAAAGGAACAATTTCGAGATAAAAAGGAAGGAATCCGATAAAATAGGATGGACTTTTTAAAAAAAGGTTCCAAGGGAAAAAAAAAACGCGTCCGAAACTATTTTACGAAAAAAGGGAACGAATCCGGAAACAGGGATAACAGATCTCGGAGCGACATGCAATCCCTAATATTTATTATTTATAACTAATTTATTTTCTTACGTATTAATTTTTTTCATGTCATTTCTTATCGTTTGCTTTAATTTTTAAATATTTTGGACAGATCATTTTGTTTTTAAGAGTTCATTTTATTCATCTGTGTGCGCTATTAATTAGCAGTTATTCCTAATCCCCATAATATAAGTATTCCCTGACTTTATGATTTATTCTATTAAGCATAATTCCTCTTGAAAATTTGCAATTGATTGACCTTTCATTTATCGCTATAGTTTATCCATGAAATTTTACTGTAGCTTTAGTTTTAGTCATCAGGCTGTTGCGGCGGTCTATTAGATTTTCAATGTAATCATTGCTTTCCCCTCCAAAATCTGTCGTCAAATGACCATCGATTTATTTTATTATTTTTGCGTAGGAAATTTCTTTATTGATCTAATATTTGACATCGGGATCTATGATTTGTTTCCTCTTCAAAATTCACCCTAACGTAATCTTTAACTTATATATCGGTCCTCATAACCGGCCGTTTTCCAAGTTGGTCCATTTCAGTACGATTCCTCAGGAATTGGGAATTTCGGAGTCTGCCCATTTCGAGAAACTTCCGATACAGTTTCAGACACATTTTTAACCCTTTCAGGCACACTGTGCCCGGTCTGGGATACCTAATTTTAATTCCAAACTTGAAAACGGCACCAATAACATTTTAGTAAAATTTTGCTTTTGCAACAAAGGCTTAAATTAAGGAATTCAAATTATCTCAAAAAATCGTTTGTGAATTCCGGTGTCAGTCAATATTTTCTAATTTTACTAACAGATTTTGCCCGTGCCGGAAAGGGTTAAAAGTAGATACGTGAAACTTGCTGAGATGATTTTTAAAGAGATGTATAAGAGGCCGCGTGATTTCTTTTTTTTCGCTCAATTCGTTAGAATTTGATTTATAAACAATTACTTTCTCAGTATGACCATTTTTTTCGTTCGCAGATCTCCCTCTTCAGGAAATTCAGTTGTAAACGCCGACTTTGACACCAGTTTTTTACAATATTTTTTGCAATTGTAAAAAAAAAAAAAAAAAAAAAAAAAAAAAAAAAAAATGACAAGCACGGCGCATTGTGTACTTTCTAAGAAAGAGAATTGCCAGTTTGAAACGTTTGAGTGCAAAAATGAATTTAAGAATAAATCAGACAATAAGCAGTTTGGATTGGAATACACCCTTAACCCCTTCGTGACCCCTTCGCTTGTGTTTTTTTGGGTCAGGGAATCCAAATTTGTATCTTCTCAGCCAAAATTTCTCCCGGCAACTCCCCTCCCCCAATTTTTAATAAAATGCATCCCAAAAGAAAATTTAACAAATTCAATTTTTTACTGTTTTAGCGAAAAAATATCTATAAATTTGGATACAGACAAAATTTCCAAGAAATAAGATGCATAACATTACGGCGTAGGATGAACGGGGAGGAGGGAACATCGTTTGCTTTTTCTCTCCTCCGAACTTTCAATAATTCTTATTTTATGTATTTGGGTCATTGAATCCGAATTTTTTTACTTCTCACCCCCTCCCTCCAGAAAAGAGTAAAATAATCGCCAATATAGGTTTTTTATATTTTTTGAGGAAAAATTATCTAGAAATTCAGAAAGTAGACAGAATTTTGAAAAAAGTACGATGCATAACATTATGGTTTAGGATGAATGGAGTGTGTGCGGGGGGGGGGGAGCCTGCCTCATAGAGCTACATGCACTAAGTTATGCAATTCCGCTTTTACCAAAATTTGTGTGCATGTGTTTGAGGAGAAGGAGTTGCAGGGAGAAATTTTCATTCAGCGATCCACAAAACATAAAATAAGTCTTTTCTAGAGCTACCATGAAATTTGCTAGGTATAGTCCGTATATGATCTCTATTGCCTTGACTCGCGCGACCAGGGTCGTCCAAAGAGAAAACTGTACCCGCGGCAAAGTCTCAATCTAGCGCTCCCCTAGTAAGCTGGGGGGGGGGACCCCAACTTTTTCTTGCGACAGGCCAAAAAATAATGTTGGTAGTATAATTTTGGCGCCCCCTAAGTTTCCGCGATCGGGGTGACCGCCTTCGTCGCACCCCTCCCCTTTTACACGGGGCTGCAGACGATACAGTGCCACAGCGCATGTTGAGAGGCCGACTCCCTCCTCCAAGTTCATACTACGTCATGATGTCACGTATCTTTTTTGTAGCAAATTTTGCCTGCTTTCTGAATTTCCTTTTTTCCAAAAACTTTTAATTAAATATATATCTATACATATAATAAAACAGTAGGACCCGGTGTGTCTGTACATTGAAGATAATTGACAAAAATGGAGTCAGGGCGATAAAAGAAAACCAATGAAACACAAAAAAAATGTTTTTGAATTTTTTGTCTGTCTGTCTGTCTGTCTGTCTGTCTGTTTGTTCGAGGTTATCTTCGTAACTACTGAATGGATTTTTATGCGGTTTTCACTAATGAAGAATGCACACTCCCGGGCAGTGTATAGGCTTTGTTTCATCAAAATCGGACAACAGACAAAAAAGTAACAAAAAGAAACAAAAGAAACTATTAGGTGCGCTGCTCACGTTTTTTAGTACATAACGTTTTTTAGTACATATAAAATCCAATAGATGTCACTGTGCGATTTTAAAACGCGCTATCGTTATGTTTTCGCCAGTCTACTTAAGTATGAGAAAGTTTCAAGCTGGCTGTCGTTCCATGTGGTTTAGTCGGTAGAACGTCAGTGCGCCATACTGATGGCCCGGGTTCGATTCCCAGCATGGAATTTTTTTTTCACTATGTTGGCATTAACGCCTATAAGCAATTAAAAGAATTTGAAATATTGTATTCAAGGCGAATTTTCTCTCTGGGAAAATTTCCTTGCATTAATATGTCAGTGTAATTTTTTTTTCGATTTAATTTTTTTTTTCGAAACTTTGTTTTTCTTAAAAAATTACAGTAAATATTTGATATTTCCCAACGTTTTTTGAATGATCGACTTGCTTTTTTTTTTTTTAATGTATGTCTGAACCTTATCTAACTACTTCTTCAAGATTTCTTTAGATAAACCGACCAGCGTAGCGGGCGAAGGCCGCTAGTATATATATATATTAAAATTAATATTTTTTATAATAATACCCAAAATCAAACGTATTTTGGGTATCATTTTACCTTTTCTTTTTCTTTACTTTTTTACTTTTTTTTTCTTTTCTTAAGGGAGGATTTTAGTGAGAATTTAAAAATTCGGATTCAGCGATCCCAAAACATAAAGTAAGTCTTACAGGAAAAATTCGGAGGAGTAACGGGAGAGCGAAGACATATCATGCGATTGGTTAACCTCCTCAGTCCTGATGTTGCTTATAGGTGACACAAAAGAACATCCATTAAGTTCATTTAATGCAATCTAATTTAATAAATCTTTTAATTTAATTTAAAATTGTTAAAATTACTTACTTCTGGAGATTTTTAATAAATGCGTGCATATTAGAGGCTTCCATACATACTGAAACATCTTTGAATATGATTTACAGTAATTTTAAACTAGTTTGTGTAGTCCTTCTTAATATTTGTCTCAGATTTGAGGAATTTAAGTGGAATTGCATAACGTAATGCATGTAGCGCCGCGGCGCATGTTAAGAGGCAGGCTTCCCTCCTCCCGTTCATCTTACGTCTCAGTCATGCATCGTATTTGTTGCAAATTTTGTATACTTTCAAAATTTCTGCATACTTTTTAACTAAAACGATAAAATAATTGATTTTTTTCTTAAATAAGTTTTGGGAGGGGGTGAGGAGGGGAGTATTTTACCAAATTTTAGGGGAGTTGCCGAGGAAAATTTTGGTGGGAAGTTGAAAATTCGGATTTAGCGAATTAAAAAGCATAAAAAAGCCTTTTTCCAGAATTATCATGTGCTAGGTAGAGACCGAATACGGTCTCTATTGCTTGGACTATTGTTCAAACAGATTTTCCTCTATGTAATAAATCTCAATGTAAGTTGATTAAAACAATCTTCAAGAGTTTCAAGATTGTTTTTTAATCATCTTCGTCAGGAGAGAAAAACAAGACGCCAGACTTATAAAGTGATACATGAGCGAGCGCTATTAGCTGGTCTTATTACTTTCTTCTATCTTTACAAGAAGAAAGTATTGGATTCATGAAAATTTTCGATTTCCGGTTTTCGACGGATTTATACGTTTTAGAAGGTCCTGAACACGTAATGACTATTTTTAGAAAATGTCTGTCTGTGAGTCTGTCTGTATGTGACAAAAAATTTGTGGGCGCTCTATCTCAAGAACTAATGCTCGAAATTTAATAAAATTTTATATTCAGTTAGACCATGATATGAATTAGTGCCTATTGCTTTTTGGTTAAAATTGGCCAGCAGGTGGCGCTGCTATACTACGTTTTTCATGATTTTCAAGATTGCTATATCTCAAGAACTAATGCACAGAATTTAACCAAACTTCAGATTCTGTGACCCCTTGATATATATAGACGCTGATTAAGTTTTGGTGTAAATTGGCCTGCAGATGGCGCTGGTATGCCACGTTTTTCATGATTTTCATGATAGCTATATCTCAAGAACTAATGCACAGAATTTCACCAAACTTCAGATTCCGCGATACCTTGAGATACATAGCTGCTGATAAGGTTTTGGTGTGAACTGCCCTATAGGTGGCGCTGCTATGCTACATTTTGCGCGATTTTTGCGATAGCTATATCTCAAGAACTAATGCAGAGAACTTCATCAAATTTTAGATTCTGTTACACTAGAATATATAACATAATTAGACGCTGATTACATTTTGGTATTAACCTTGCAACAGGTGGTGCAGCTATGCTGCATTTTGCACGATTTTTCCGATAGCTATATCTCAACAACCAACGCACAGAATTTCATCAAACTTCAGATTTTGTTACAAAATGACATATAACATAATTACACGATGATTACGTTTTGTTATAAATCCTTCAACTGATGGTGCTGTTGTGCTATATTTTACACGGTTTTTTTTAACTAGCTACATCTCAAGAACTAATGCACAGAATTTCATCAACCTTCAGATTCTTTAACACCATAACATAATTAGACGCTTTTTTACGTTTTGGCATAAATTGTTCAAGATATGGTGTTGTTGTGCTACGTTTTGCAAATTTTTTGTTATAACTATATCTCAAGAACTAATGGACGAAATTCCATCAAATTTCAGATTCTGTTAGGTCTTGACATAAATAGATGCTTATTAGGTTTTCGTATAAATTATCCAACATGTGGCACTACTAAGATTATTTTCTTAGAATATTAATTAAATTTTGCGTTTTAGGCTTTTCGGATACCAGTATCTCATTAGGCTATTTCAAATGTTCGAGGAAATTCGATAGTGGGTAACTTTGGGGTCACCACGTTTTTTTTTTTTTTTTTTTTTAATATTAAAATGTACTTATGAGATAGAAGAAAGTTTTGGGATTGACACATCCAACTAGTTTAATATGCTTTTTAAATAAATAACTCTACGATGAACAGGAACTTTTAATACACTTTGAAAATAATCTAAAAAGAGAACTAAATCATGTTTTATGTTTAGAAAATTCTGCTGTTGGAAAAAAATGAATGAAAATATGTTTTGAAGAGAAAAAAAAATTGAGACATTAAGGTAAAAATCTAATTTTTTTTCTTTTGACAAAGAAGATTCTCAAATTCAAATTATACTTGAGGAAAAATAGCATGAAACCGAAATATACATAAAAGTGCATAACTATTAAAATAATCGAAAATCAGCTATTATCCCATTAAAGTGCAATTTTTATGACATGATGATGTATTTCTTATATTATTCAAAACCGTTTCAAATCAGTTTTTTTTCTTTCTTTTAATCTTGTTTTTCTTGAAAATTCATTATATATATATAAATCATTTCGTATGATATATTTACCAATTAGAAAAGCATTAGTGCATGTATCTAAGTCTATATGGTGTTCCATTACCTTCGGATCCTGGTACTCAATCGATAAAGCACGTTTAGGTTCTCTATTCGAATACTAGCTGGGGCATTTTTCACTCAGTTATAAAAAATCAACTTTGTAAATTATTTCTTTTAGATCAATTTTGCATGAACACGTCAAATAGTATTGTAATTAAGTCACAGATGACAGTAAATAATTTGTAACAGACAATATGTTAAATGAAGTAAAATAATATACTTTTATTTTTCTAAACATTAAATTTAAGAGGATATAATGCGCAGTTGTAGTTTATTACACGTTTATCCCCTCCTACAACTTTAATTTCTTTTCTCTTTCTTTCGTTTTTCTTCGTCTCCCCTCCCCCCCCCGCTTTTTTTCATACACATTTGAAGGGTATTTGGGCAATACACTTTGCTTTAATAAATCAAAATATATCTTATTTTAAAATAAAATCGGTCCTTTTCGGAATGGTTTCATTTCGGAACTAGTCCGAGGAATCGTTCCTTTTCGGAATGGTTTCGTTTTGGAACTTGTCCGCGGAATCATTCCTTTTCGGAACGAGTGCGAGGAATCGTTCCCTTCCGGAATAGTTTCATTTCGGAACTAGTCCGAGGAATCATTCCTTTTCGGAATGGTTTCATTTCAGAACTAGTCCGAGGAATCGTTCCTTTTCGGAACGAATCCGATCAATCGTTCTTTTTCGGAATGGTTTCATTTCGGAACTAGTCAGAGGAATCGTTCCTTTTCGGAACGAGTGCTAGGAATTATTCCTTTTCGGAATGGTTTCATTTCGGAACTAGTCCGAAGAATCCTTCCTTTTCGGAACGAGTCCGATCAATCGTTCCTTTTCGGAATGATTTCATTTCGGAACTAATCCGAGGAACCGTTCCTTTTCGGAACTAGTCCGAGGAACCGTTCCTTTTCGGAACGAGTCCAAGAAATCGTTCCATTTTGGAATCGTTCCGAAAAGGAACGGTTCCTTTTTACAGACAGGAACCGTTCGTTCAGTTCCACCGCCGGAACCGTTCCTTTGGAATCGTTCCTCAACAAATGACACATCTCTATTCCGCATGCATGCTGAATTCAATAATATTCGCTTTCAATATGTAAAATAAACAATTGGAAACTGTGTAATCGAATGGCGTTATCCACTTTTTCATACAAGCAATTTAAGAAAATACTATCAAAGTTAGCGTTTTGAATCGAACTTCCTGAAACGACAGCGTGGAAAGAGAGAAAAATCTGCAACCATGTGACAAGAATCTCTTATATCTCAACAAGTATATGCAATTATCTTATTTACCAAAAAAAAAAGGAAAACGCTATTTGATTCCAAATTCCTTCAATAGTCAGGCTTGTCAATATTATATACCTTTACAGCTAAAAATTAGTCAGATAATGGGTCAAACTTTTGCGTTGTTAAGAAGCAAGAAAGCCGCCAAGAAGTATATTTTCAAAGATTACGTTAACATAAATTCTGTATCGCAATTAATACTTTAACAAATCATGTTGTCTGCCCTATACATCGTGAGAACAATCAAGTCCAGTTCCGGTCCAGTTCGACTATATGTAAAAAAACAATTGCCTGATTTCGGCAATTTCCGAATTTCGGCACGTACGCCTGATTTCGGTCCGGCACGAGTCTGCTAAAAAAATATTAAACCCGTGTTAGACACAAAGTAGCTGTCCGATGCCGATCTCTACACTTTACATTTCTATATTGATGATCTCAAACTAGTATCGATTCGTGACGCACATTTATATTTCTTCCCGTTAAAGTCATATTCATTGAATATAGCTCTTACTTTATCTTCTTTAAAAATATCTTTATAACGAGGGCCGGTAGGCCAACTAAATTTTTTCATCGGCCTGGCCCAGACCGTATGACCCGTTCAATTTTTTTGCCGGCCTCGGCCCATGCAGACCTCTAGTTCAAATTGATGGAAATAATAAAGACTAATATATTTACATATTATTAAACATTTACAAATATATTTAGGAGGGATGGTAGTGGGGCTAAAGTAACTTGAAGAAAAGAATCTTTTCTTTGTGTATCGTGTGGTGTATCTTGTGAACTTTTTTGTTACGCTGAACTCAAAAATACATTTTTTAAAATTTTAGGTATTAAATTTTCAGCGATATAGTCGAAAATAGAGCAAAAATATGTTCCATTATGTCCTTTCCAATCAAGTTGAAAAGTGTTTACACATTCGGTTTCTCTGGTCGTCTGTCCATTTTTAACTCTGTCAAACAAAGTTGAAAAGTGTTTATACATTCGGTTTTTCTGGCCGTCTCTCTGCCCTTTAATTTTCATAAATATACCCGGATTGCCATGAAAATTTTAGACGTTATTGACGTTTATCCTAGCACGAACCCTATTGAAAATGAAGTTTCTACCATGATTATTTTATTTAAAGGGACAGTCAAATTTTTTCCGTTACTTTAGGGCCTATGGGGAAAAATCGTTTCAAAGGAATTTTAAAGATGTTACACCCGGTCTAGCATATTAAAATTTATGTGCATCTACAAAGTGCATTAAAATATGCATTCTGTGAAACATTTAAAAGACTAGTTATTACTCATTTACAGGGTCACACAAAAGAATTTTAATACATAATAATAAAGGAGGAAATTGTTTGCGACATATTTTAATTATGGTAAATGGTTTCATGTGCAATCAAATTGATATATGTCGCTGAGACTTAATATAGGTTATTTCACGCATAATACGAAAGCAGCTACAGGGACACACAAAGGATTTCATATAATATATTCTATCCGAAATGCTTTATATTATGGATGAAATGCATTTTTAATTATGCTATGCGCTTTTAAGTTTCATTAAATGCATTCACATTATATGGTATGTATAAATGCTAATAGTTGCACAATTTAGATATACAATATTACACAAAAGAGTTCGTAAAGGTTATTGAATATGAGCGTAATTTGTTTACAGTTGGTTTTTAAATAAGTTTTGCATTTTTACGTTGAATGCATTACGTTGAATACGTTGGTTGCATTCAGTTTATTATGAAATGTTTGCAGAATATAGATAAAATTATATACAGGGTCACGCAAAGAACTGGATACAGGATCGCCTAAGGATAATAGTTTATGGAAATGTGATTTAAGTAGTTTAAAGAGTATTTTTGTTTGAACTAAATTTTAGCAAAATATTTTCGTGTAATAAAGGTACTAGATAAACTACAGGACTAAATAAAAGTATTGAAGTATGTTTCCATCTATTAGTATATATTGTTAGAAGAAAAATTTCAACCAGTTAGGCATTTTCTTGCTAAACTAAATTTCTCAAATATATAGTATATCTTTCAACCGACAAAACAAATACAGGGCTATTCAAAAGTATTGGAATACATATTGGATTATGGGCAGTAACATCTTATTTCCCTAGATAATGAAGTTTTGTTAAAGATTTCAGGAAGTGTTGAAAAGTGTTTTATAATCTATGCTTAACGCATGATTTTTATTACTTGTTTTGATGTATTTAGATTTTTTAAATCTTCTTTTATGGAAATCCAAAATTTCAAAATTTTCTTACAAGTACTTTTCAAATTACAGTAAAACCCCGATAATTCGGATTAATTGGGACCAGACCCAATCCGGAATATCGAAAATCCGGATTATCTGGAGAATAAGAAAAAAAAAATATATACTTACAAAAAATCACTTTTATATTAAACATACTGAATATTTACGGACAGTAAAAATGTTTATTTTGTAGCTATAAAATCTTTTGCTGTGCCAGTTCTGTATAATTTTTGCGGGCCACACGGTCACGCATCCGCTTGAGCATAGTTAGTTTGTTGTGTTTAGTCTCCACCTGACGTTCAAAATAAATCATTAATTGTAGTAAATGATTTGTTGTTTCATTATGGCTAATTACTTTTGGTTGATCATCATTGATAATAGTGGTTTCGCCCGAATCACCTTTATTTTCAGCTTCTTTAGTTACACATAAAGTGATTATTTCATTATCTGTAAGTGAGGCATAAATTTCCTTATTTTTTGCTTCATTTAATTGCTAATATTCAGTCAGATATCAGTATCTCAGCAACCACATTTTTGTTTTTTTAACATGCTTACTTAATCTTCAGGTGTAATTTCCCTTTCATTCTCGCCTATTTTTTCTTCCGTTTCAAGCTTGCTTGTTATTCAAGAAATCACAATTTGTAGACCATAAATTCTTCCACGAATTTCAGAGAGCACTCTCAGCAACCTGCTTACAGACAAAATTGACAGTGAACAGTGAATTTACAATGAAACAGTGATGCATTGTTGTTTCTTTGAAAGATAACATCAATGAGTTTAAATGATAAGGTATTCTTCCGAAAAGATTTCAGAATTTTTTTTTTTTATTCAGAATACAAAAATGAAACGAATTAATGTTATCGAAATTTTGACAATCGCTTTTCAAACTCTGAAAAAAAAAAAAAAAAAAAAAAAAAAAAATTACCAGACTGATCCGGATTAACGGGGTCCGAATTAGCGGGGTTCTACTGTATGTTTAAAAAGCCGGTAAAATGATGGTTTAAGGGGCGTCTACGATAGAAGTGGCTAGATATTTTGAAACTTCTTATGCTATACTGTAATCCCGCAGTGTTCTTATGACAGCTTGAGTGACACGTAATATGCCTTGATCATAAAAAATGCACTCTCAGTCAACAATTGGGTATAAAACTTTATTTGGATACATCCATAAAATATGTTCGTTTTAAAATAATTAATTTCTCGGAAACTTATCATACGAATTGCATGAAATTCCTTTTTAGGCCAATGTAATGGTGTAAAGTTCATTTATGCTGTCAGAACTAAATACTGCTAATGAAAAAAAAAAGTTAACGTGTTTTTTTAAATATATGTAGGAAATGTCAGTAGTTACTTAAAAGTATTGTTGTTGTGTCGATATATTTTGTAGAAAGCAGTAGACTGTATTATCACTTTTCACACTATTTGATAACACATTTCACAAATAAAATCCGCTGAGGGAACACAATGCACATATCGTCGAGAATTCACAGACTCAACTCGTAAAAATAAACACAAGAGAAGAATAATATCCCTGCACAGAGGGAAAAACAGATATTATCCCTAGGCAGAGGGAAAAGCACCGGAATAAAAATATGCAGACGATTTTTAAATTAAGCATCTTCCCGGCCTTGAAAACTGATAGGATTTCAAAAATTTACTCTAAAGGTAATTTAAACAACTTAGTTATTGGCCTTTTTAATTCACTATTTTCAGTTTTCAGGGTAACTACACGAACCTTTTTATCAGATCCAGGATGAGTTTTGATCATTCTAGCTAATTTCCATTGTAAAGTGGAGAGACCATTTTTTATTATAACTAAATCACCTATTTTAATATTAGGCTCCTCTTTAAACCATTTTATTCTCTGTTGTAGGGTCGAAAGGTACTCATTGCTCCATCTTTTCCAAAAGTGTTGTTGTATTTTCTGCACTAATTGCCACCTGGTCAATCTTGATGCAGGTACCTCTGAAATATCTACTTCTGGTACTGAAGTAAGAGGAGCACCAATTAAAAAATGACCAGGGGTTAAGGCCTGTAAATAATTAGAATCAAAACCTAAAGGACAAAGGGGTCTAGAACTTAAACATGCTTTTATTTGAGCTAAAAGAGTTGAAAGTTCTTCAAATGTTAAAACTGAATTGCCAACGGTTCTTTTCAATGAAATTTCATCGATTTAACACCAGCCTCCAAAGTCCTCCAAAGTGAGGGGCTCAGGATGGATTGAAATGCCAATTTATTTCTTCCGAGCTTAAGTATTTTGTCGCTTCTTCATTATGCTGAAAAGAAGCCACAAATTTATACAATTCTTTCAATTCCTTGATCGCACCGACAGAATTTTTGGCACAATCACTAACAATTTCTTTTGGTTTTCCTCGTCTGGATATAAATCGCTTCAGACAAGCTAAAAAAGCCTGAATAGATAAATCAGTCACTAATTCAATGTGAATTGCATGAGTAGAAAAACATAAAAATAATGAAATATAACACTTAAACGATTTTGAACCTCTATCTTTTTTTTAATTTACACAATATAGGTCCTGCATAGTCAATTCCTGTAATAAGGAACGGACGGGTAGGTTGCACTCTAGTTGAAGGTAAATCAGCCATGATTTGTTTAGCTGTCGAAGCAGAAGCACGAGCACAGATTACACAATTCCTTACGAACTCCCCCCCCCCAGGGGGATACCTTCTTTAGGTATTCACGGACTTCACAAAACCGGGCACCTGAGTAATCTTTCTCCTTTCGTTTTCCTCTTACTCCTCTGGTCTTCCTTTCCTCTTTGTTTCACTCTCATTGTGTTTTCCTCTTTCTGAGGTGAGGGCAATTCTGCATGAGCCGATACATCCTGTATATCGACTCATGGAGAATTGTAAACCAACCACGTGATGGCCGTGCGTGGCGACCCGTGTCTCTGGAAAGGGGGATCCTGGCAGTTGAGGGAAACCAACACACTGCTTTGGCCTCTGCTTCAGGTAGACGGGAGGTGCATATTGGTCCCGTATGCACCAATCGGCTGGTCAGCGGACTTTGTCACTGGCTTTAGGGATCAAGTGAGCGAGCAATTACTAGTCATCTCGTTAAGGGTGGAGACTGACATAGGATTGTCTTGTGACCGTATAAGCCTTGGTTAGCACTAGTGCACGAATGTGCATCCCCTTGTTGGACTCGGTAGTGGGTGGTGCGGCCCGGGGTCCGAATTACTTTTTCACATAATATGAATGGAAAACTTCTCTTTCATCTATTTCTTTCCCACGTGGAGAGAAACAAATGTCACAAAATTCCTCTTTTACTCTATTTTTCGTAATTAAACGCAATGATAGCCTCTCTGATAGTTCTTTCAAAAAAACTTCACCATTTCTTATTGCTAAAACCTTCCAATCTGTTCTTAGTGATGGCCACTCCCTCAAAAAATTACAGTCTGGGGATTTACTTGTTGAAGTTTCTACAGCCAATCAGTCTCAATTTCTGCCCAATAGTGATACAATAGGCACCTTTTCTGTATCTGTTAAAGCACATCAAACTTTAAATTCTTTGTCGTGGTGTAATATCTGAACCAGATCTGTTATTTACCACAAAAGAAGTACTTCTAACTTAAAGGATCAAAATATCATAGATGTCCGCCGTATCATTATCCGTAGAAATGGGCAGATAATTCCTACTAAACATATAATACTAACTTTCAATAGCCATATTTTACCTACTAGAATTAAAACTGGCTATTTAAACTGTCCAGTCCGACCTTACATCCCTTATCCAATCCGTTGTTTTAAATGCCTGCATTATGGCGATACCAATACCAATGGCCAATGTCGTGGCACTGTCACCTGCGCACATTGTGCAGAAGTTGGCCACGACAGTAAAACTTGTGAAAAACCTGAACGCTATGCAAATTGCAAAGGTGATTATGCTTCATACTCTCGCTCCTGTCCTATTTGGATCCGTGAAAAAGAGATCATTACTATCAAAATAACCCAGAAACTTCTTTACCGTGAAGCCCGTAAAATTGTCGAATCGAGAACCCCATCTGTTGGAGTTTCTTACTCTAGCTTACTCAGGCAACAAACAAAACCAGTAAGGCACATTAGTACCCAGACTGAAGCCCCTTTTAAGAACTGTTCTCCTGAAAATACATCTAGTTTTATAAAGAAAAAGACCCGTGATGCATACGCTATCGATGTTACCAGAGTTTCGCCAAAATTAGTCCTTTGGAAACCTTCATCAGAGCCTGTAAAAATAGAATATTGGACTAGTCAATCGCAGAAATCAAGCCAATCAAAAAAATTAACCAAACATGAAACAGGAAAAACTCCTGTTTCATCTGCATCAAACTCCCAGAAACCCGATAATAGTCAAACAGTAAAACTAATCCAAAAACCTAAAAAGAAAAAATAAGACAATTCGAGGCTCTTCACGGAGGCAAACTGTGAAGAGTAACGAAAGGAAATCTTGACATAGTCTATCTGGTACCAAATTGAAAAATCCAAAACAAATGAATCAGTATGTGGAGGAGGCTATAGAGTCGGCCTCTTACGACTCGTGTGAAGAAGAAGAAAATATTGTTTATGATGAATATACGCCTAAGTGATTTTACCTCTTTTAATTGCCTTAATGTATTTTTTGTGCACCTTCTTCTGCATTCTTTATATCTAAACAAGTTATTTTAACTAAATTTTTTTAACATTTCTTAATCTAAGTTCTGAGGACTGTTTTGATCATACAGTTTTTAACTTCTTACATCTCCTTTAAGTTTTCTATTTTACCCTCATTGACTGATTTTAATTATATCATGACATTGCATTCTGTTATTTTTTAATCTTTTCTTTATGTAATATTCACTCATCTTGTTCATTGTTTGTATTTTATCATTTAAACCAACTTCTACAGTTTTTTTTTTTTTTTTTTTTGTCACTTAGTGTTTTTTATGGTTTTTGTCATCTTTTAATGGGATCTAGACACACGGCAGTGTGTCAGCCAAGTTCACAAAGTAAAAGGCGACACACCTGCCGTGGTTTATATTACCCGAACCATTTCGGGCCACTTTTGACCCCTCAATAACTTAAATTTTATTTGACCTACACACTTGCATTTTTTTGTGTCGTGTAAGACCATCTTCTACTTTCCTAATCCTAAATTTTTTTTTAAAAATCTTTTACCGTTCACAAGAAATTGACGTCTGAAAACCACTGTTTTTACCACTGACTCACTCATATAAATGTTTGACTACTTCCAGGTGACTTAGGAAATTGAAATTTGGTGTGGAGGTAGGTTATTGGATCTATAAATAGGAAAAAATCAGAAATTACCATTAATTAAACATCAATGGTTGGTTAGAAGATAAATTATTGGATTACAATGGAAGTTTATGGGAATTTCGCTAAATATCAGAAATAGTGCCATGGTGATACTTTTGGCGAGTATTGGAGCTATTCTCTGAAACCACGGAACCACTTTCAAAATTAATGATACCAAAATGATAGTATTCACCCCGGTTCAAACATATGCTATATTTTATGCGTATACCATTAACCAAAAGAGGGTGAAAAAGCAAAAAACATTCTAAAAATGCAACTTTTGTGTTACTGTAAGACCTAGAAATATAAGAATTGGCATGTTAATTATTTATAAGATATAAATGATCTCTAAGGGCATTTGCTAAAAAATACGGAATTCAAAGGGGGTAAAAATGCGCGAAAAGCGTTCTAATAATGTTCTAAATTGGGATTTCTAAGCAATCTCAGCAAACAACAAACCGATCTTAAAAGTAATGATATCAAAATGATGGTGATAGTCCTTGTTCCAATATAGGCTATATCTTATGTCGATTCTACTAATCCAAAGGGGTAAAAGAGCAAAAAGCGTTCTAAAAATGCGATGTTTGTATGTTAAGGGCCTAAAAACATAAAATTTGGCATGTTGATTAATTATAAGATATAAATGATCACTAAGAATATTTGTTAACAAATACAAAATTTAAAAGGGGTAAAAATGCGTGAAAAGCGTTCTAAAAACTTTCTAAATAGCAATATTTAAGCAATCTTGGGTAGTTAGCGAACCGATTTAAAATAAAAAAAAGATGCCAAAATCATGGCGACAGTCCTTGGTCTAACAAAATTATTGGATAAATTACCAGATTACAATTGGAATCTATGGGAATTTGGCGAAATACCAGAAATAGCGCCATATTAGCATTACTTTCGGTGCGTAATTTTTGTTGTCACTATAGCGATATTTCGCCAAGTTGGCTACAAACGTTTTTGGTCGACGAAATAAGCAAGTTGTACCCAATCACGTAAAAGAAACATCCTTATTATTTGAATTTAAAGGAACATATGCAGTCCTATTGTTAAAATATTTTAATTTGACTGAAAAAAACAGTGAATAAATGCAGGAAAAAGCTGAACGATTAATTAATATTAAATAAAACTAATTTAACTAATTTAACTTATTTATTTCAAAAAAGAAACAAATACCTACTTATTTGACAAAAAATAATGATATACTATCAAAAACATGAATGTGAAAGAATGCAGCCAAGTTCGTTAAAGGTTTCGCTAATAAAATAAGTGAGATCTAACTGCAAACCAAGTTCTTTCGGAGCTCCTTAAATCATAGCTTCTGTCACGCATAATATTATTCAATTGCTTAAAATGATTTGTTATGTTACTTGTTATTCAATAGAGCGACTTGGCAAGTTTTCAGCTACCAACTTCAATCTTTGAGTCGGAGTACAATTTAATCTAGAATCTGATTGGCAAAGATCTAGTCAATCGAGTGTTCGAATAAGTATATTGAAGTTAAGGTATTTATAAATTAAGGAAGGGATCAACTTTAATTTCTGATCAACTAAATAAAAAAAATTGAATAAAAGAAAACTTGCTAAGTCGCTCAATTGAATAACAAGTAACATAACAAATCATTTTAAGCAATTGAATAATATTATGCGTGACAGAAGCTATGATTTAAGGAGCTCCGAAAGAACTTGGTTTGCAGTTAGATCTCACTTCTTTTATTAGCGAAACTTTTAACGAACTTGGCATCCTTTCATATTCATGTTTTTGATAGGATATTTATTACACATACCATTGTTTGATTTTTAATTTTTGATTTTTAATTTTAAATTACATTCTATTTTCTTTTCGTCTTTGTTTTGGCGCAGCATGTCCCCAAAGGGACCTTGCGCCATAAAACAACCAACCAACCAACCTTACGAACTTTCTTATAGCACTTCGTCCACTTAAAATCCAAAAATTCTGTCTGATAACACACAATAATAGCTGAGGAGCAGCATGAAAATGAGATAAGTGAAAATATCTGATAATCAACACTGTCACTGGATTTTTTTTTTTTGGTAACAATATTGTGTGAATTTGTTCTTGTGTGAGATTTGAATGACGAAGACGTCCTCCAACTCTGAGTATTCCTTCTTTATCAAGGAATGGAGAAAGATTAATCAGTTTGCTATTGCGAGGTAAACACTTTCCAGAAGTCATACATTTAATGTTATCAGGAAATGATGACTCTTGCACTTGTTTAATTATCACCTTTAAGGCACTCTGAATTTCTGTATTTGTAAGAAAGCCGAAGTTTCTTTTTGAAAGAGGTAAACGAGAATTCGTAAGAAACCTCAAACACCAAGCAATAACACGTTTTAGCTTAGTAAATGATGATATATTTGAGAGAATAGGCATTTCCACACTTAATTGGGCTGTAGCACAAAAATAATTTTTCCTTTGTTCTAATAAAGCTTCGTCACAGAAAACACTCCCTAATTGCGGTTTTGGAGAAGTGAAAGATGTATCACTGAGCCAACTGGTGCCATTTCACCACAGATCATGCAATGATAATTCTGAGGGTGATAGACCTCTTAATGCACAATCTGCTGGATTCTCCTTTCCTCTTATATGACTCCTTTTATATACCAGCACTCAGACGGAATAAGTTGTTGTATTTCTGAAACACGATTCGCAACAAAAGTTTGCTATCCTCTCGATTCGGTTGATAGCCAAGAAAGAACTATTGTGAATCCGTCCAACAATTAATTTTAGAGATGTCCAAGCACAATGAATCTAGAACAAACGGGCTGACAGCAGGACGGCACTCAATTCTAATTTAGGTAAAGATAATGTTTTTAAAAGTGCAACTCTTGTTTTTGCTGCTAATATTCTAACTGATACAGCCGAATCATTTGAAAAGGATCTTAAGTAAACAATTGCACCATATGCCACTAAGGAAGCGTCACTAAATGAATGAATTTCAAATTTGTTAGCTGAATGAATAATTGCTAAACGAGGCACAGTAATTGATGTTAAACATGCGAGTTCTTCCCGAAATTTTATCCACCTATTTTTAATTAGAAGTGGAACAGGATCGTCCCACGCCAGATTACTTCTCCGTAATTCCTGAAGAACAATTTTTGCAGAAATTGTAAAGGGGGAGATCCAACCAAATGGATCGAACATTTTTGCTATATCTGACAATATGGATCTCTTTGTGATTTCTTTTAATGTTGGTTCTATGGTGACACTAATTTTGAAAACATCGCGATTTGAGTCCCATTTTAATCCTAACACTTTTATTGAGTTATCGTTTTCAATTGATAAATCTGATTTAGACTGAATTAAATTTTCAGGAATGTTTTTTAGTACACTAATATCATTCGAGGCCCACTTGCGTAACTCAAATCCGCCCCTTTTCATTAATTCTTGTAACTCTGATATTAATTCTATAGCTTCTTCGACAGATGATGCACATGTAAGTAAGTCCTCTACGTAAAAATCACGTAATACAATATTTGACGCTAATGGAAAATTGAATTTTTCATCCAACGCTAATTTCTGTAGAATTTTAGTAGCTAAATATGGGCTAGACGTTAGTCCGTATGTAACTGTAGTGAGACGATAATCACTTATATTGTCGGAAAATTTATCCTTCTAGAGAATTCTTTGAAAATTTTGATCTTCGGGAAATATTTTAATTTGACGAAACATTTTTGCAATGTCAGCATTAATAGCTAAGCGTGTGTGCGGAATCTTAACAAAATAATAAATAACTCTTATTGAATCCTAGGACCTACAATTACATTTTCATTAAGAGAAACATTATTTATAGTTTTTGTGCTACCGTCAAACACAACTCTAAGACGGATTGTTGTACTAGAATCCTTGATTACTGGATGATGTGGCAGATAATAAATTTCATTAACGGGCTTTTGAATTTCACTCTTTGGTATTTTCTCCATGTGTCCCATTTCAAGATATTCATTCATAAATATACAATAATTTTCATACAAATCGGGCTCTCTATTAAATCGTTTTTCTAAATTTAGAAATCTTTTCATAGCTAACGATTTTGACTCCCCTAATTCTTTACATTGCTTTTTAAATGACAAACGCACAATATATCTTCCATTAGTATCGCGTGAATGAGTTGTATCAAAAATTTCCTCACAATATTTTTCTTCATTTGTGTATATTTCTTTTGAGGGGATGTTTTCTAACTCCCAGAACCTTTTTACATAATCTGTTTCAACATTTGCAAAATTAACTATAATATTTGGTTTATTTTCTGAAAATGTATCACTATCTCCTGTTATTAACCACCCATAATCTGAATTTACTGCAAAAGGAAGTCCTGGTTTTCCAAATATTTTTTCTCCTTTAATTATAGATAATGATAATGACACGCCAAATAATAAGTCTATTGGTCCCGGTTCATTCCACTTAGGGTCAGCTAGTGTTATGTTCTTTAAATGACTGAATGCATTAATATCATATGATATAACTGGTTGATTACTCGTTAGCTTTTTCAAAATATAAAGAGTACCTAATCGTGTTTTTTTTTAATCAAAATGTGGAGAAAATTCCAATCTTACAACGCCATGTGTCTCTTCGGAGTATCCCATTCCCAAGCATTTGATCTGTAAATTAGCAGAATTTCTTTTTATCCCTAATAATTGTATTGCACGCTCACTTATAAAATTATAATTCTTTCGACATTTATTATACACCTCAATAACTTATTGTCTCCATACTTATCTTTCACATTAATTAGCGCAGTTGCAAGTATGCCAAATGATTTTGAATTTATTTCCCCAAGGCATGAATTTATGGACATGTTTGCATTATTAGAGGATTCAGGAGCAGTCTCACTAGTATGATACGAGGATTGAGGCGTTACTTCGTTTTCTATATCTGGATAGTTAGTTTCTCGTCTTTCATAATGTAATAAGCTATTATGATTCTTCAAATTACATTTTGAACAAACTCTTTTTGATTGACAATTGTTCAATTTATGATCTGCAGATAAACATGCAAAATAAAGATTTTTATTTTTTACAAATTGCACTCTTTCACGAACAGATAATTTTAGAAACTCACTGCATTTAGGTATTTTATGACTAGGTGAAGAACAATAGTTACAATCACTATTTTTAACAGAAGCAGTCATCGCAGTAAATTTAGGATAATTGTTTTTCTTATTGCCTGAGCGAAGCGAAGTCTTTATACTCAGAGATACGTAACGATATTAAAATTCAAAAAAATTCTTTCGTCAAGCTAATCTCAAAAAGTACTTATCGGATTTTGATTCTGTTTGTACCAATCCTAGATTACCTATGAAGGTAATCTGGTGAATGCACCTACTTTTAAAAATTAATTCCAAATAGTTTAAAAGTTATATTAAAAAAACTGATAAAAAAGCACAATTTATTTGCATACGTCACAGAAATTTGGTGAGCGTGAATTTCACCGGCTGGACATTTTCGTAGATAACCGAATCAGTACATGGAGTAAATAGTAATCATTTTCGCACTCAGAAATATTGAATGCAATAAAACATTTTAAATTTTAATCATGCATGAAAATAAAACTGGTTTTTTTTTATATTAAAAAATGTCATAAAAACTTTGATTTTGAGATTTTGTGATAATCTCTTAACAGCACTTTTTGATCGCTAAAAGAATGTTTTACATATTTCGCGTGTGAAAATTAGAAACAATTACGTTTTTAAATAAAAAGTTTATTTTATGACATCATTTTCCCTTTATATCTATTTTCATTGCATGTTTTCTTTTAACTTATATTTTGTTTGTGTATGGAAGTCAATTCTGGTCACTAATTTTTCGGCACGGATACCACAAGCGCATCAGATTTGGCGCAATTTTTTTCAAAGCCCATTTGGCGAAAACTCCCTTTTCAAATAACGCTTACATACACGTTTTTAAATTATTTTCTATTTTCAAAAAGAACTTACAGTAAATAAAATAATAATTAATAACTATAAAAAGAAATATTTTATATAATTAAAAGAAGGAAGTGAAAGTAAATAAACATTTTATGAGTAAATAAACAAATAATAAATAAATAAAGCCGGGTTTCCATCTCAGGTAAAATAATGCCATTTTGACGCCAATTATGTACCCTGGTGCATATGTGACATTTTTTCCCATTTTCATCCGTTTCCTGTTGGCATACAACTTTGAAATATGGAGTATGTATGCATACCTAGGAGCAATACTGGAATTAGACATTGATTTTTTTTTTAATTCGATCCAAAAAGGGGCAACGGGGCTATTTTTTAAAGTTTTATACAATTTATACTGCATAAAGGAGCCACTTACCTATTTCTATATACCAGAAGAAGTAAGTGGTATGTAAAAACAACTATAGTATACATAAATAAAATACTAGAGATATAAGCACCGGGTTTGGCGAGATTTTTTATGCCAATTAGGCGAAAACATCGTTTTGATTACCAGATGCATATAGCATGCTATAACAACACGTTATTTATTTATTTCAAAATGAAAAAAAAAAGGAATAAATGAAACATTTCCTATTATTAAAAAAGATATAACAATCAATAAATGATAATATTTTTAGAACAAACAATTTATTATAACATTTATATGATAACCAGTATGTTAAGCAACTAAACGCCATTTTGGCACCAATTAGGTACCTCGGTGTATCTAGGGCATATATGTGCCATATTTATTTGTAAAACTGAGCATGAAAGTTTACCAGGTGTGTTTTCATAGGCGCTTATATCTTTTTGCAACATAGCGCACCTTTCGAAGCCAAAACTGCACAAAAGAAAAAATAATATTTGCAGCATTTTTTTTTTTAAATGTAATGCACATTTTGTAATCAGTAGGCTCGATAATCAGACCTCGTTTTTTTTGCTTTAAAATATGATATTTCATACGACATCTTTTTGGGATTCGTCGTTTTTCCATATTTGATAGTATGTGTATACTCGTTTTGTACCCTTTTTTGTAACTTTCTTCTTTATTAACAGCGACATCTGGATTTCCTATTTAAATAAAAATTGTTCTAAATACAAAGAATTTTGTTAAAATAAATAAATAATAGGAAATGCGGACATCTATTGCTCAAAACACAAAATTTTTCCTATTGAGTTAATAAAGATCAGTAAAAACATAATTTTTATGATAATAAAAAGGTAACTTATGTAATAATAGAGTCATATATTATGTACGTTATGGATTAAGTATGAATATTTCAATGAAAAGTGATATTTCAAAAGTATTATGAAATTAGTTAAAAACCATTTATTTTAAACTAAATGAATAAAAGATTTATATTTTTAATGAAATAAATGGGATTTGAAAAATTATTGGAAATTTATCACCATAGATGTATCAATATTACAATCACTACCTTGTATGCAAAATGGAACAATTAGTAATACTTTTTGTACCCGAAAAATGGTCGTTGCTTTTTTTAAGGTTAAAAAGTAGATTACGAAATATTCCTATATAGAGATGCCAAACCCTCGCTTATTGCAATGCAGAATTTTCTTATAGGAAAAGTTATTTTTTAAATCAGCAGAATGTTCCAATTTAATAAAACATTTTCTGTATTAAAATAAAAAGGTGACTTATGTAATAATAGAGTCATATATTATGTACGTTATGGATTAAGTATGAATATTTCAATGAAAAGTGATATTTCAAAAGTATTATGAAATTAGTTAAAAACCATTTATTTTAAACTAAATGAATAAAAGATTTATATTTTTAATGAAATAAATGGGATTTGAAAAATTATTGGAAATTTATCACCATAGATGTATCAATATTACAATCACTACCTTGTATGCAAAATGGAACAATTAGTAATACTTTTTGTACCTGAAAAATGGTCGTTGCTTTTTTTAAGGTTAAAAAGTAGATTACGAAATATTCCTATATAGAGATGCCGAACCCTCGCTTATTGCAATGCAGAATTTTCTTATAGGAAAAGTTATTTTTTAAATCAGCAGAATGTTCCAATTTAATAAAACATTTTCTGTATTAAAATAAAAAGGTGACTTATGTAATAATAGAGTCATATATTATGTACGTTATGGATTAAGTATGAATATTTCAATGAAAAGTGATATTTCAAAAGTATTATGAAATTAGTTAAAAACCATTTATTTTAAACTAAATGAATAAAATATTTATATTTTTAATGAAATAAATGGGATTTGAAAAATTATTGGAAATTTATCACCATAGATGTATCAATATTACAATCACTACCTTGTATGCAAAATGGAACAATTAGTAATACTTTTTGTACCTCAAAAATGGTCGTTGCTTTTTTTAAGGTTAAAAAGTAGATTACGAAATATTCCTATATAGAGATGCCGAACCCTCGCTTATTGCAATGCAGAATTTTCTTATAGGAAAAGTTATTTTTTAAATCAGCAGAATGTTCCAATTTAATAAAACATTTTCTGTATTAAAATAAAAAGGTGACTTATGTAATAATAGAGTCATATATTATGTACGTTATGGATTAAGTATGAATATTTTAATGAAAAGTGATATTTCAAAAGTATTATGAAATTAGTTAAAAACCATTTATTTTAAACTAAATGAATAAAATATTTATATTTTTAATGAAATAAATGGGATTTGAAAAATTATTGGAAATTTATCACCATAGATGTATCAATATTACAATCACTACCTTGTATGCAAAATGGAACAATTAGTAATACTTTTTGTACCTCAAAAATGGTCGTTGCTTTTTTTAAGGTTAAAAAGTAGATTACGAAATATTCCTATATAGAGATGCCGAACCCTCGCTTATTGCAATGCAGAATTTTCTTATAGGAAAAGTTATTTTTTAAATCAGCAGAATGTTCCAATTTAATAAAACATTTTCTGTATTAAAATAAAAAGGTGACTTATGTAATAATAGAGCCATATATTATGTACGTTATGGATTAAGTATGAATATTTCAATGAAAAGTGATATTTCAAAAGTATTATGAAATTAGTTAAAAACCATTTATTTTAAACTAAATGAATAAAAGATTTATATTTTTAATGAAATAAATGGGATTTGAAAAATTATTGGAAATTTATCACCATAGATGTATCAATATTACAATCACTACCTTGTATGCAAAATGGAACAATTAGTAATACTTTTTGTACCTGAAAAATGGTCGTTGCTTTTTTTAAGGTTAAAAAGTAGATTACGAAATATTCCTATATAGAGATGCCGAACCCTCGCTTATAGCAATGCAGAATTTTCTTATAGGAAAAGTTATTTTTTAAATCAGCAGAATGTTCCAATTTAATAAAACATTTTCTGTATTAAAATAAAAAGGTGACTTATGTAATAATAGAGCCATATATTATGTACGTTATGGATTAAGTATGAATATTTCAATGAAAAGTGATATTTCAAAAGTATTATGAAATTAGTTAAAAACCATTTATTTTAAACTAAATGAATAAAAGATTTATATTTTTAATGAAATAAATGGGATTTGAAAAATTATTGGAAATTTATCACCATAGATGTATCAATATTACAATCACTACCTTGTATGCAAAATGGAACAATTAGTAATACTTTTTGTACCTGAAAAATGGTCGTTGCTTTTTTTAAAGTTAAAAAGTAGATTACGAAATATTCCTATATAGAGATGCCGAACCCTCGCTTATTGCAATGCAGAATTTTCTTATAGGAAAAGTTATTTTTTAAATCAGCAGAATGTTCCAATTTAATAAAACATTTTCTGTATTAAAATAAAAAGGTGACTTATGTAATAATAGAGCCATATATTATGTACGTTATGGATTAAGTATGAATATTTCAATGAAAAGTGATATTTCAAAAGTATTATGAAATTAGTTAAAAACCATTTATTTTAAACTAAATGAATAAAAGATTTATATTTTTAATGAAATAAATGGGATTTGAAAAATTATTGGAAATTTATCACCATAGATGTATCAATATTACAATCACTACCTTGTATGCAAAATGGAACAATTAGTAATACTTTTTGTACCTGAAAAATGGTCGTTGCTTTTTTTAAGGTTAAAAAGTAGATTACGAAATATTCCTATATAGAGATGCCGAACCCTCGCTTATTGCAATGCAGAATTTTCTTATAGGAAAAGTTAATTTTTAAATCAGCAGAATGTTCCAATTTAATAAAACATTTTCTGTATTAAAATAAAAAGGTGACTTATGTAATAATAGAGCCATATATTATGTACGTTATGGATTAAGTATGAATATTTCAATGAAAAGTGATATTTCAAAAGTATTATGAAATTAGTTAAAAACCATTTATTTTAAACTAAATGAATAAAAGATTTATATTTTTAATGAAATAAATGGGATTTGAAAAATTATTGGAAATTTATCACCATAGATGTATCAATATTACAATCACTACCTTGTATGCAAAATGGAACAATTAGTAATACTTTTTGTACCTGAAAAATGGTCGTTGCTTTTTTTAAGGTTAAAAAGTAGATTACGAAATATTCCTATATAGAGATGCCGAACCCTCGCTTATTACAATGCAGAATTTTCTTATAGGAAAAGTTAATTTTTAAATCAGCAGAATGTTCCAATTTAATAAAACATTTTCTGTATTAAAATAAAAAGGTGACTTATGTAATAATAGAGCCATATATTATGTACGTTATGGATTAAGTATGTATATTTCAATGAAAAGTGATATTTCAAAAGTATTATGAAATTAGTTAAAAACCATTTATTTTAAACTAAATGAATAAAAGATTTATATTTTTAATGAAATAAATGGGATTTGAAAAATTATTGGAAATTTATCACCATAGATGTATCAATATTACAATCACTACCTTGTATGCAAAATGGAACAATTAGTAATACTTTTTGTACCTGAAAAATGGTCGTTGCTTTTTTTAAGGTTAAAAAGTAGATTACGAAATATTCCTATATAGAGATGCCGAACCCTCGCTTATTGCAATGCAGAATTTTCTTATAGGAAAAGTTATTTTTTAAATCAGCAGAATGTTCCAATTTAATAAAACATTTTCTGTATTAAAATAAAAAGGTGACTTATGTAATAATAGAGCCATATATTATGTACGTTATGGATTAAGTATGAATATTTCAATGAAAAGTGATATTTCAAAAGTATTATGAAATTAGTTAAAAACCATTTATTTTAAACTAAATGAATAAAAGATTTATATTTTTAATGAAATAAATGGGATTTGAAAAATTATTGGAAATTTATCACCATAGATGTATCAATATTACAATCACTACCTTGTATGCAAAATGGAACAATTAGTAATACTTTTTGTACCTGAAAAATGGTCGTTGCTTTTTTTAAGGTTAAAAAGTAGATTACGAAATATTCCTATATAGAGATGCCGAACCCTCGCTTATTGCAATGCAGAATTTTCTTATAGGAAAAGTTATTTTTTAAATCAGCAGAATGTTCCAATTTAATAAAACATTTTCTGTATTAAAATAAAAAGGTGACTTATGTAATAATAGAGTCATATATTATGTACGTTATGGATTAAGTATGAATATTTCAATGAAAAGTGATATTTCAAAAGTATTATGAAATTAGTTAAAAACCATTTATTTTAAACTAAATGAATAAAAGATTTATATTTTTAATGAAATAAATGGGATTTGAAAAATTATTGGAAATTTATCACCATAGATGTATCAATATTACAATCACTACCTTGTATGCAAAATGGAACAATTAGTAATACTTTTTGTACCTGAAAAATGGTCGTTGCTTTTTTTAAGGTTAAAAAGTAGATTACGAAATATTCCTATATAGAGATGCCGAACCCTCGCTTATTGCAATGCAGAATTTTCTTATAGGAAAAGTTAATTTTTAAATCAGCAGAATGTTCCAATTTAATAAAACATTTTCTGTATTAAAATAAAAAGGTGACTTATGTAATAATAGAGCCATATATTATGTACGTTATGGATTAAGTATGAATATTTCAATGAAAAGTGATATTTCAAAAGTATTATGAAATTAGTTAAAAACCATTTATTTTAAACTAAATGAATAAAAGATTTATATTTTTAATGAAATAAATGGGATTTGAAAAATTATTGGAAATTTATCACCATAGATGTATCAATATTACAATCACTACCTTGTATGCAAAATGGAACAATTAGTAATACTTTTTGTACCTGAAAAATGGTCGTTGCTTTTTTTAAGGTTAAAAAGTAGATTACGAAATATTCCTATATAGAGATGCCGAACCCTCGCTTATTGCAATGCAGAATTTTCTTATAGGAAAAGTTATTTTTTAAATCCGCAGAATGTTCCAATTTAATAAAACATTTTCTGTATTAAGATACCGGTACCCAAAATGCCATAGACTTGGCAGCTCTGCCTATAACATTTTAATTAATCACGGTACTTTTTTTAATCGGATTCAAATTTAGTGAAGACAACGTTTTTTGGCCGAAAGCAGCTTTTTTCTACATGTGTAACTACGATACAATTCCTTGATGTTGACTTATGAATGTTTTAACTTATGCTATTATTGCTTCCTCTCATTTATTTATTTGAATTTTAAATAAGATGACTCAAAATCGTGTTTTTTAAATATACGAAAAAAAATGCATTTCGAGAGAGGGCGAAAAGGACAATATCTGGCGATTTATTACCTGCGTTTGGCTAAGTGTCTTACTGCCTTGTATTTAATACTCTTCACAATACTTCGCTGTTATATGGACTTAGGCGCTTTTATAAAAAGTTTGACGTAATTCGGGCTTAAGAAAGTGAGTTTTTTACTGAATAATACAAATAAATGAAAAATGAATACTAAGAAATACTAATAAAAGAAAAATGAAGCATTATATTGATCTATGTATATTTAAAAATTCATCTTCTAGCACTAATTAAATAATTTATGTGCAGGGGTGAGGAAATTTTCCAAATTCTTACCAGCCAAGGATTTATTTCGCCAGCCCGCAAGATGCAACACACGCAGTTGAAAATAGTTATGACAAAATCACACGCGATTACAGACAAAATTACTATTACTACAATGCATTTTCATAATTCTTTTTTGGATAATGTTAAGAAATATATGTAACAAAGGTAAGATTAATATTAGATAGAACTTAGTACCATATTTAAACTGTAATAATTTGGAAAGTTAAAATATCTAGATTAAAAAAGTGTTTCTGATAATGTGCCTATTGCCTACAGTTTTTCAAAAACTAAAAATACACTCGCCTTATGAGAAAATCCACTCGCCACTGGCGGGCAAAATGATGTATTTCTCCACCCCTGTTTATGAGTATATAATAGGAGATAAATAGCTTTTGATTCTATATTTCTATGCTATAAAGCATTAACGTTTGTGTGTTTTTCGTTAGCATTGGGAGTACCTAGCCGATTTAAAAAATAATGTGGGCAAAAAATGTTGGTAACCATCTTTGCTGCAAAATATACTATATTTTGCGTAGGAACAATAATCACCATCAATGCACGAGCAAAAAAAGTTCTAAAATTGAGAATTCTTTGATGTTGATATGACTAAAAATTTTAAATCTTTTTTTTTTTTTTTTTTTTTTTTTTTTTTTTGGATGGCAACTTTTAAGATATAATATTCTCGTTATGAACGATTTCTAAAACATTCGACAATTTAATTTCACATATTAAACATTTTTTTTCTAGAAAAAGTTTTAAACCCAATTTATTGAGAATATTGCAATTTCTAGGATACTGTTGGGGTCAGAAACTATAACTTTGGCATCACAGTAACTTATAAGATGTAAGTGCTCGTTTAGGACAAATTTTTAAAAAAGGATTCCTTAACTCTTATCGACAACCTCATTGCATCCGTGGAAAACAGATATTCAACATTATAAACTATTCGGACGGATTTCACACCATATAAAATACACTCCATTTCTCTTCAAACATAATAGTTTATGTTATTTATAGTTTCTCAAATCGGTGCGAAGCTTCTGTTTATGCTCATGACATCATTTCAAAGAGCTATATTTCCAATATATGAAAATTTGGTGTTTTATTTTCTGTATTACTTTTAACATTTTGCATATTTCCAATTTTATATCCATGCATGGTTTGCTTTTTTTTTTATAAAAATAGTATATGCAACAAGATTTTGTAGTTCTACGATTCGATATGCTTATTTTCATCATTATATTTTATCACAATGAATGACCAATTAAAGGTAACATCTCATTTTCTTTACTTATCGCAAGTTATTAAATGTGTATTCTCAGCAATATCGCTCAGACTAATCCCTCTGAGGGAAGTCCTAGTAAATACTATTTCCTTTAGCAGATTGTAATAAACGGGCATAATCTTTCAGAAAATTTATTAATTAATCTAACGTTAGAAGTTCGTTATTTTTTAACTGACGTTCCCACCACAGTTTAATATTCGAGTCAAGTTTTTGCAAAAGTAAATAAACCAACAAAGTTTCTGAAAAGCCACTTACCTTCTGATTCAAGATTTCGAAAGATCGAACACATTCATTCGTCATATCCACTAAATTAAGTATTGCTGTCGGTGAATCGCCTTGCACGAATGGAAAATTTAATAATCTTCTAATGTGAGAATATATCAATTCTCTTTTGTTTGAAAACCTTTCCGTCAATAATTGCCATGCTACATTGTATTTCGAATCTTCAATAGGTATTGATTTCATTATTTTTAACGCGTCCCCATGACACGATAATTTTAAATATTGCAGTTTCTGAGCAGGCGGTAAGTTTGTATTTTCGTGTATACTTGCTGTAAACAAATCCTTGAAACTTAACCATTCATGTATGCTTCCACTGCAAGATGGTAAAGAAAGTTTAGGCAATTTTATATCGTTCACCTCTTTTTTTGGATTGTCTGTATTTATTTTTCAAGCATTAATTGCATGTCAAATTTTTACAGTTAATTCATTTAAGATGTCTTGTTGTTCATCCTTCTCCGCTATAAATAAGTCAATGTCTTTTTCTTCACATGCATAAAAAATCGATTTAAATAAATAACTCTTCATCTAATTTTTCAATTTCTTTTTTAAATAACTGAATTTGTTCTAAGTCGCATACACTCAAATCAGTTTTGAAGAATTTATTTTTCACTCTTGTAATTGATGATTTTAAAACTTTTTTATCAGTTAATATTTTCTTATCCATTTTTTTCTTGCGTTATTCTATTTGGCACAGTTCTAATTAGCTCATTTTACTTTCGAATGAATTTTACGCACGCATCATTCTATTAATTTTTTTTACTTACATTTCGCAATACTCCGGTTCGACGGACCAAAATGTTGTGTCGATATATTTTGTAGAAAGCAGTAGACTGTATTATCACTTTTCACACTATTTAATAACACATTTCACAAATAAAATCCGCTAAGGGAACACAATGCACATATCGTCGAGAATTCACAGACTCAACTCGTAAAAATAAACACAAGATAACAATAATATCCCTGCGCAGAGGGAAAAACAGATATTATCCCTACGCAGAGGGAAAAGCACTGGAATAAAAATATGCAGACGATTTTTAAATTAAACAGTCGTATCAAAAATTGTATCCCACTTTTACTTACCTATCATACGTAGAATAGGGTAAGTCTTGCAATCGTTTTGACAATCGAAAAACAAATTTTGACGGATTTACACGTTTCAGATACTGGAGATTCCGAAAAATATATTTTTAGAAAAAAAATTGCCGTCCGTCTGTCTGTCTGTAAACGCTCTATCTCACGAACAAATGGAGATAGAGACTTAATTTTGTATGTACCTACTAAGTAAGAATAGGACGAAGCCTTTTTAATATTAGTAACCTCGACTATCCGGAACTATTTTTTTCGGAATCTCGAAAAATTCGTTCTGTTTAAATGTATATAAAAATTTTCGATTTTTTTATTTTAAGGAAATGACGTAAAAGGCAATAAAATAACACAAATTTTGCATCAAGAACGAAGTCGGTCGGATTAATAGTTGCCGAGATATTTGTAATCCTGTTTTCCACATTCTTCGATTTTTCATGACTCTGTATTTTCTTCAAATTTGAATTCAAAGATATGTTTTAATTGGAAATGAGACGCTTAATCTGACGCAGTAAACTGTTAGTTAATATGATTATTGTTTTTGGAGTTATAAGGATGCTTCTTTTACGCAATCCGGTACTACTTTTGTAGTTTTATATTTTACATAATTTGTCGAAATGGATTCATCAGCAATTCATTACTGGAGCATTACTATGTATATTAAGAATATTTAAATATATGTTTAAATTTTGTTTTGGAATTGCAATGCATTTTACAAATAGTTTTCGCATATTACATAATGCATATCCGTGATGGGTAAGTATTACGGTGGCTACCAACGACTAGTTTCATAATCTGGCCGTTAAAACGAGACATTCATACAATTTTGTTAAAGTGCATTTCCTTTTTCTGAGAGTCAATAAAAAAAGCATTTAAGGGTGTATTTCGATTCAAACTGCTTATTTTCCGATTTATTTTTTAATTTAATTTTGCTCTCGAATACACCAAACTTTGAAAATCTCTTATTTGGAAAGTACACAAGGTGCCGTGATTGTCGATTCTTTGATAAATGCAGAAAATATTGCAAAAAAAGCAATCAAAAACGGCATTTCGAACTGATTTTTCCCAAGCGAAAGATCTGGGAATGATGAAAAGGGTCATACTGATAAGGTAATTGTTTATAACTCAAATTGTAATGAGTTGAGCGTAAAAAGACATCACACGGCACCTCATACGTCCCTTCAAGAATCCCCTCAGCAAGTTTCATGTTTCTACTTTTAAAAATGTGCCTGAAATTGTATCAGAAAATTTCGAGCTGTTGAAGGTGGAAAAGCGTTTTTTCGAATACACCCTTAAACTAAAGAAAAAATCCGTTTTTGATGAGTCTAGTCAATGAAGAAGTAGTACGTCAAATATGTATCTCTTTATTGTTCCGCAATTCCAATGTCTCAGAGAGAAATTGCTAATCAATTGGGTATTTCACGCCGGTCTGTTTGCTATTATATTGATAAACACAAGAAAAATGAAGTTAATTCATCACATTCTAAATGGGGTCGCCCTTCAAAAAAACCTCAACCGATTTTTTTTTTTTTTTAAATCGGAGGCGAAACTGAATTCTGCAATGGCAGAATTCACATTCAACTTGCTATTATTTTCTTTCTGTTTTATGTAACTTGTATATGACTGTAACCGTGTACTCTTTATTCTCATTGTTTCAAATTGCTTTCTTGTTTTGTATCTGGCAACGATCGCAGCGATAAAGATGTCATGTGACATAACAGGTACGAAGGGGCAGTTGAGCTTTGTTCTGAGCGGCGGGAAGCCGCTCATTGTGGATATGCAATCTCTTATTATTATTTTTTTTAATTGTGTGTTTTTATTTTATTAAATGTTGTGTTTGTCTAGGAAAATGACTACGAGTGATTGTTTACCCCTAGACACCCAGCCCCAATTATATAGATGGCCCTCTAAGCAAATTTTATATGCATAATTTAAAAGTAGTCTTTATTTAAAATAGTTTGGTACCAGCAATTTTATTATACAACAATTTGTTACGTAGTTAGTATGGGGTGTTACTCCCCTCTCCCTTCCATGATTGTACATAATGATAAGTTTTTTAAAAAAATGGACTTTTTCGTTTTCGGTTTCATATTCATTGTTGAAATCATACATATACTTTTCTTCGGGAAGGACATTGTACAGAGACATTTTACGGCCGAAAATAGGAAGACAACCGAAATTTGCTTTCGGTTTCAGTTTCGGTCTTAAAACCTGTGTTGGTCGATCTTTAATTGTAACGAACATCTTTGGACAAAACCATAAATAGAAAAAAAAAAGTATTTAAGTATTTTCAAAATAAACGTTGAATCATTATAAAAGTGTATTTAAAAGAAAGAAAAAAACTATATTTACTTTTACACTTATTTTTATTTCTTAAAATAGTAAATCCTTACAAATGTTGCTGAATTTCAGGCTCTGTTGCTTTTGAAGGTCAACAGCGTGAATCCAAGAAGCATTTACTCTAATCGTATGGTTAGATGGTTAAAAATCCAAGGAAGATGATTCCTTTTTTTTCTGTAAATTAGTTCAAAGACCTTGTAAATTAAGAAAAAAAAGGGAAAAGCGCTTTTTGTCGTTTACCTTGGACCGCGGTTGACTTTTATGTAAAATCCGTAATTTGGTTTAAATTTAGAAATGTGAATGCCAATATTTGATTTAATTGTAGAGTAGAACTGGCAATGACAGTGATTTGAAGTGACAGAAACAGAAAGTCATTGAAGGCAGACGAAAAAAATGTTTTTATTCTGAAAGAGTCAGGTTTAGGTACCTTTTAATTGTAAATCTATATTAAACAGTGTAAACATGTCCACTTAAGTGTAATACTGACGTCGCACAGTGGGGCAAAATCCTGAAAAGCTGGCCAAAATATGAAAATGTTATTCAAATCGTACGAAAATTCGTATTCAAGTGTTTTTGAAGATACTAAGCAAGAGTACATAATTAAAATTTTAAAAAGTGGCGGATACAATATGGCGGAATAAAAAATAAAATTTCTCGAAAGTTATTCAATTTGTATGAAATTTCGTAAACTTTTCAGGATGCTAGTTAGACTTCAGAAGTTAAACTTTAAATATAAATAAATAAATAAAATGGCAGATTAAAAGTAAAAACAATTAGATTTAAATAAAATCTAAAATTTTGTCGCTAAACATAAAAAGGAATTTTCAAGGAATTAAGACATATTTAATCGAAATTTAAGTACGTTAATGGAAAGTAAAATGTTAGACTATTTAATTTTTATATTATTAAAATAAAAACGAAAATATATTCCAAAAATTCAACTTTAGAATCAACTGTATAGTATAATAAAAAAGATTCTTCAGAGGTCAAGGTGTCGAAATAGTTAGCAGAACTTGTTGGCGGTATTAGAAGATCCTGTGACTCTTAGAATCAATGATTTTAATTTCTTCTACGATAATTTACCTAAACTGGAAATGAAAGAATATGATGACATTGAAAACGTTAAAATATCTTTTTTTTTTGCGCTACTGCATCTTTGCGATAAATCTTCTCGATGCCTTTTGATCAGTTTGTTGCATAATTCTTGAGTATCTTATGGCATTTGGCAAATTGGCAGTAATGAAGATAATATTCTTTCTTTATCATTTATAAGTAGTTCGTGTACAGAAGTAGGATATAGAACCAGGGGTGTAGTTCAAACCTATAAGCTGTTTGTAAGGAACAGTCTTTGAAATTGATCAAATAAATGACACGGCTACAAAAAATTGCTTATGACATAGAATCGTTTAATGATATCTTCGTATACGCTCGTTATAGAAGCACAAATAGTTACGTTTTTAAAGAATCGTTGAATTGTGTTGCCATCATTTGTGCTTCCAAATCTGGGGTTTTGTTTCGTGACGAGAAGTCTAAATTGTAAACGAAATATTTTTTGCATATTTTATTTCGCAATTTCAGTGTTCTTTTCATGCAGAGTACGAGCTTCCCAATTTTTCATCCAATTTGTCTGCCAGGTGTCAGCCCTCTTTAAACATCTTAGCATGTGACGTAGATATTCTGAATTCTAAATCATCTCAATCCACTTTTATTAAAAAAAATGTCATATCGGTAAGAAGCTGTTTTGATGTTGTCTGACATAGGTAGCAACGTTGAGAATTACACTAATTCGTTATTAACGACTATTTCTTCTGTATGAATGATTATATTAAAAGGAATAAGTTAATTCTCCTGGTGTTTAATACAATCCCATTCACTGACGTTAGCATCCGTATTTCTTGAAAAAAAAAAAAAAAAAAAAAAAAAAAAAAATGGATTGTGATTGGCCCGGTAATATCAGTGAAATGAAGATCGCGGAATTTTCAAATTGACGATTCATGCTTTATTCGCAACATTTATGTATTCTAGTTGCAAGGGAGAAGTGAAAAATATATCAGAACCTTATGCCATCTTCGTAGCTAAATATTTATTTAAATATAATTAGAATATATGTGCCATCACATCCTCACTTGCAAACCAAATCTAAATTGCTAATGTAGGCGAAAGTCATATACTTAATAATTTTCACTCACATTAATAAAATACGCTCAGTAGTTTGATTTAGAAAATATCGCCATTTATAAAATAATTCTTCTAATTACAATAAAACAAACAAAATTACTACATATAAAGATAAGAAAATGTTATTCTATCGGATCAATAATAGAGAATTATTTTCATTTTTTCATTACTAAATTTACTTATCAAATTAATTTAATCTTATTATTATAGTACTTATTTACAATATAGTAGGTAATAAACTATTACAAAAATTTGAAAAATATTAATCAGCTAAATTAATGTGAAAAGTACTCGATTTCAAATTTTTGAAACGGCCGAAAAAGTGACATTTTTACTTGCGGTTACTAAAATATGCGTGAAATACAGAATGGCAGTTTTTGGCAGCTGGTTTTTAATGAATCATTAGAGAATAGCCCAAGTTATTATTTCCATTAAATTTCGTTGCGGAACACTATGGAACATTTAAACTTTTTTATGTTTAAAAGCAATAATATATTTTCTAAAATATTTTATCAAAAATGACTATGAATTTATTAATTTTTATGTGCTTAGTATAAATTTTGTAATGCATGCAAATAAAGTACATATTATCATAGTGTGAATACATTTCAAATCATTAAATTCGGATAATATGATAAAATGTAGCGCGCGTTTAGAGGAACTGTTGTTTTGCTCTTTTTGTTCGCTCAAAATGACACACCTTCAAGCATCATTTTTGAAATAATGCTGCTTGTAAGGGCAAAGCAAAAATCTTTTTTTAAATACATATTTTGACTCTCCAAATGTTATTCTAGCCAACTATATAATCAAAATTCCCTAAATCGTTACTTCATTTTTCGACTTTTTGGGTTTTCGCCCCACTGTGCGTCGTCTTGAAGTTGGCAACAGCAGACGATTAAATTTATTTTTAAATGTAATTTTTTTAACTTCTAAACATAACACATTTTAAATTTTTATACCTTCGAATAGGAAAAAAAGTATTGTAAAATGTATGAATTTAGTTTGTTCTTAATTTGCATCGCAGTTTGCTTGTAAACTGCATCGCAAGTTACTCTTTTATTACACTTTAAAAATCAGTTCCAAACATTGATTCTTTTTATATTCAAGTCTATTGCGCGAGACGATTACGAATGATAATTCTGTTTGCAATTAAATTGATACAAAGAGTTTGTTTTCATTTTATATTCTATGGCGAAATTTAAATTTTATCAATAAATAAATAAAATTATAAAATGAATATAAATTAAAAAAGTATTCTAGACTTGTACTCGCACTACACGCTTAACCACTTAATCGTCGCACCGAGACATTCACGGGCTGCAAGCTTCACGGATTTTATTCAGAATTGTTTGATTCCCACCAGTTTTATAAAATAGTGTAATTGGCTTTATTATGGCATCATTCTACTTATCCATCATACGTAGTATAGGGTAAGTATTGCAATCGTTTAGAAAATCGAAAAAAATTTTTTTTGACGGATTTACGCGTTTCAGATACTGGAGATTCCGAAAAACATAGTTTTAGAAAAAAAAATTATCATCCGTCCGTCTGTGTGTCTGTCTGTCTGTCTGTAACCGCTCTATCTCCCGAACAAATTGAGATAGAGACTTGAAACTTTGTATGTGCTTAGTATGTAAAAATGAGATGAAGCCAATAGGCTTCGTCCGGCTATTTAATATCAGTAATCTCGATTATCCGGAACTATTTTTTTCGGACTCTCGAAAAATTAGTTCTGATGAAAGGTATACAAAAATTTTTGAAATGTTTTATTTTAAGAAATGGACGTAAAAGGCAATTAAATAACGTAAATTTTGCATTAAAAACGAAATCGATAGGGTTATTAGTTGCTGAGATATGTGTAACCCTGTTTTCCACATTCTTCGATTTTTCCTGACCCTGTATTTCATTCAAATTTCAATTCAAAAATATATTTTTATTGGAAATAAGACGCTTAATCCGACGCAGTAAATTGTTTGTTTATATGATTATTATACTTGGAGTTATAAGGATGTTTCTTTTACGCAGTTCGGTACTACTTGAGTAGTTAAGCGTTTTATATAATTTGTCGTAAATCGGCTCATGAGCAATTCATTAATAGAGCATTACTATGTATATTAACAAAATTTAGATATACGTTTAAATTTTATTTTGGAATTGCGATTCATTTTATAAATAGTTTACATGCGTTTTATTTTTATATTTTATATTATGCATATCCATGATGGGTAAGTATGGGCCCCCCAACGACTAGTTTTACTTGTAATTAAATAAGATTTTTTTTTTTCAAAAAAGTGGTAGCGATAATGAGTTTGAATTTTTAAATCGTAATTTAATGCGACCATTACGTGGTTAAGTCATATAAATCAGCGGAATCAAAAGACGGCTTTGGCGTTTTATGATATTAACTACTGTACGGGGCTATTATAAAAGCATACCTTTTGTAAATTATAAACGTTCATTTGAACAGGTAATTGCTATTTTTCATGCAAAGATGGTTTTTGGCATTGTTAATATCCAATCTAAAAAGAACTTTAAATGTAAAAATCTATTAGAAATCTGAACTAAAAAATAAATAAATAGTGATTTATATTTATATTCTGTAACATGGAAAGCCTGGGCTGGATCTCATAGTTACTCTTAAAATTGATTTTATTAAGGACTGCAATAACACTACATCTAATTAACTTATGGATATGAAATTTTAAACACACATTAAAAGAAACATGTTTGAATAGTTAATGTTCTGAAAAGGACCATAATATAAAGGTTCTTAATTTGATTTGATATGTAATATTTTTTTAATAAATGAATTCCCCTTATACGCTTTGCGCACGGAATTTTCTTAAATGCATTTTCACAATGCGCATAGCTGCCAACTTTTACGTATTTTTGTTACCACTAAAATTGTACAGAGATTTTCCATTTGTTTAATCATAAGATTTCGACGATTAAACAAGATAATATTTACTATGAAATTTTTTTGGTACGAAAAATGCGTAAAAGTTGGCAGCTATGCAATGAGCATTTTTTTTCTTTTTCTTTTTCTTTTTCTTTTTTTTTTTTTTTCTTTGAGTAGGGACGAAACATGTGCCTAATCATGGTTCGTACGAATACCGTTATTTTCCAGGTGAAATACTAGCATTTATTTATAGAAAAATAAATATCGTTCAAAAGAGTGAAATTTCGTTATATTTAATCAGGGATTTTCCATAAAAAAATACTGGTTCCAAAGAATTTCTTGCTCATAAAATTCCAGGACCCGTACGAACTATGCTAATATAACCAACATTGAAAAAAATATATAATGCTACTTTTCCAGAGTAGGGGGCTTGGCGTTCTTTTTTTTCTTTTTCAACTTGGCGATATTCAGGCTACAGAAAATGAGATTGTCACCAAATGACATAAATAGCCATGAAAACAAATTCAATGAAGTTTAATGCTTGTTTATATACGAATTTATAAATGTATTAACATATAATTTAAAAGCAAACCTAATTTGAAGAACAAATTTAAAAATCAAAATTTATTTCCTCTATTACTTAAGCTCGACAAAGAACATATATTAAGATATCTTATTTAATTTTAGTTCCATATTTAAATCTTAAATTTTTGTAACAAATAAGTTAAACAAATTTAGCATTAAAAAAATAAAAATACAAAATTCAAATAATATGATATTTAAAACAGTTCATAAACTTTGAATCAAATGAAATAAAAATAAGTGTTACACCTTTTTGAAAGTTTTGTATTTTGTTTGCATCTTGTCATTTTATTAACCGACTTCAAGGAGGAGGTTATGATTTCGACCTGTATGAATTTCTTGTTCATTCATAACTTCCCTATATATGAACCGATTTTGATTGTTTGAAAGTGTAAGATTCCCATGTGGTCCCAGTTTAATTCCATTAAATTCTAATGATTAGATTTTTTAAAATAAAAATCTGTGCATTTGATAAAAGAAAAATGATTTGTCGAAAAATTTGTCATCTTTCATTGTTGCAACCATTTTCAAATCATAAGCATATTAAAACTACGCATTCATATGCGTTAGCGCCAAGTTGTCACCAACTTGACTTTTTTTTAAAAATAGGTTAAGTTATTTTTAAAGCATATTTTATTATATATTATCCTTATAAACATAAAACAAAATCTGCAATATAAATATTTAATTAAAAACTGAAAAAGTCTAAGGTTTATTTCGATTTCTTTTTAACAGAATAAACGTTTTGGGGGTGTTTAAGTATTATATTGCTTGTATTTTATATTTTTAATGTTAAATAGATTTAAATTATTTGTTACAAAAATTCAATGTTAAATCTAGAACTAATTGAATGAAATATATTAATATATATCCCTTTTCAGGCTTAAAATATATGTACATTTTTAATTTGTTCTGCAAATTTAAGTTTGTTTAATATGTCAAGTTTTTTAATAACTACTGCATTCAAGCGAACTCATTTAAAAATTAATGGAAGGTACTGTCATCAGGGTTTGACTTGTGCGATGTCGCATTATAATTTGTGAAGTAATTTACCAATGTATAATCCAAAATGTTTCGATAGTGCAGAAATGAGAATTGTTAAAAATTTGACCAACACTTCCAATCTGAACATTAAAAAAAATCTGCATTTATAAAGACATAATAAATAAATTCCAATTAAATTTAGTCACCCTATTTCCCATTCGGAAATGTTATGAATGGAAAAATAAATTGTGCTAAATCTTTACTGCTAATATTTAACAATTGTATAGCTGTTACACAGTAAAATATAATAATAAAAAAATAGTTTTATTTAATATCTAATTTCCTCCCAGGGGATGATATAAACGGAGGTAAAAATTATTACTTAAGTTTAACATAGGATATAATTCCAATCTTGGACAAAAATAAAATAAAATAAAATTTTAGTTATAAAATTTTTATGATTTTTTTTTATTGTTTAACTATAAACATATTAAACGCAGAAAAATATTCTGTCATATTTATATTTTATGAGCTTATTTAAAAGTTAAATAAAACAAGTTTAAAAAAATAATAATAGACCGGGGGGCGGAAGCACAGACAATCATTTCATCGAGTTCACGGGTGAAATTGTAAATTTAGTTAAATCTCGATTCGGATATTAAAAAGCATTTGGTCTATCAGGCCACATCTTGTTGGAAAGCATCTAAAAACCCGATTTTTAGATGCTTACTTTTGATTTATAAACAATTATCTTCTCAGTATGACCCTTTTTTTTCGTTCACAGATCTCTCGTTTCGGAAAAATCGGTTCAAAATGCCGTTTTTGATTGTCTTTCTTTGCAATACTTTCTGCATTTATCAAAGAATCGACAATCACGGCACCTTGTGTACTTTCTAAATAAGTCAATTTGCCAGTTTGATGTGTTTGCGAGCAAAAATAAATTTGAAAATAAATCGAAAAATAGGCAGTTTGAATGGAAATATATCCTTAATGAAGTAATTTGTTTGGGACTTCGTGCAACGAACCGCACAAAAAGCAACAGTAAGATTCGGTTGACAGAAACACTTTGATGTTACTGACGTCGATTGACAAGGATGTAGGCGAGAAAAAAAGCAGCCGAGCAGACTAAAGGTGATTGGGATTAATATAAAACTGTTTTTCGCATGCGTAGGTTCGTGAGCGCCTTCGGCTAGAAAAGGAAAGTTATTTACTTCATGGTACGAGGTCTGATTTTAGAAACTATCCATTTCAGTTATCAGGGATTAGTCATTTGTTTCTTTATAGACAACAGCGGAGATAGCAATCTCTTTCAGTCGCTTTTTTATAATCTTTTATTCATTTTGGAAATGAAATACAGTAGTATGTTGGTTAACGATGATAATCAGTTCCAGGATTGTCACTGCTAACCAAAATCTTCGTCATTTAAGGCGTATTTCCCGCAATATTCAAAAAAAAAAAAAAAAAAAAAAAAAAAAAAAAAAAAAAAGGTTAAAATTCCGATTTTTCTTTTTTTGACGTATTTTAATAATCTTTTATTCATTTTGGAAATGTAATACAGTAATACCTTAATTAACGATGATAATCGGTTTCCGGATTGTCATTGCTAACCAAAATCGTCGTCATTTTGGTGCATTTCCCGTAATATTCAATTATGGATTTATAAGTATTAAATATATATTAATTATGAATTTCCAATCTCTCTTTTTTTTGATGCATTTTAATAATCTTTTATTCATTTTCGAAATGAAATAAAGTGGTATTTTGGTTAACGACGGTGATTTGCTCCACGATTCTTATTGTTAATCAAAATCGTCATTATTTAAGTTGCATTTCCCATAATATTCAATTAAAAATTGGTTAACATTCCAACCCCGCTGTTTATGACGCATTTTAACAATCTGCTATTCATTTTGGCAATGAAATATAGTGGTATTTTGGTTAACGACGGTGATTTGTTCCAGGATTCTCATTGTTAATCAAAATCGTCATTATTTAAGCCGTCATTTCCCACAAGATTCAATTAAAAATTGGTTAACATTCCGATATCTCTTTTCTTGACGCACTTTAATAATCTTTTATTCATTTTGAAAATGAAATACAGTGGTATTTTGGTTAACAAAGATGATCTGTTTTGAGATTGCTATTGTTAATCAATATCGTTGTTATTTAAGTCACATTTGCCATAATATTTAATAAAATTTTTTTAACATTCCGATCCCTCTTTTTTGACGCATATTAATAATGTTTTATTCATTTTAAAAATGAAATACAGTGATATTTTGTTTAACGATGATGATCTGTTCCAGGATTGTCATTGTTCATCAAAATCGTCGTTATCTAAGCCGTCATTTCCCGTTAGATTCAATTAAAAACTGGTAACATTCCGATCACTCCCCCTCCCTTTTTTTAATGCATTTTAATAACCTTTTATTAATTTTGGAAATGAAATAGAGTGGCATTTTGGTTAACGAGGGTGTTCTGTTTCAGGATCGTTATTGTTAATCAAACTCGTCGCCATTTAAGTCGCATTTCCCATAATATTCAATTAAAAATTGGTTAACATTTCGATCTCTCTTTTTTGTGGCATTTTAATAATCTTTTATTCATTTTGGAAATGATATACAGTGGTATTTTGGTTAACAATGGTGACCTGTTCCAGGATTGTCATTGTTAATCAAACTCGTTGCCATTTAAGCCGCATTTCCCATAATATTCAATTAAAAATTGATTAACATTCCAACCCCGCTTTTTATGAAGCATTTTAATAATATTTTTATTCATTATTCATTTTGGCAATGAAATACAGTGGTATTTTGGTTTACGATGATAATCTGTTTCAGGATTGTTATTGTTAATCAAACTCGTCGCATTTCCCATAATATTCAATTAAAAATTGATTTACATTTTGATCTCTCTTTTTTTGACGCATTTTAATATTTTTTTATTCATTTTGGAAATGAAATACAGTGGTATTTTGGTTAACGATGGTGATCTGTACCAGGATTGCCATTGTTAATCAATTTCGTCATTATTTAAGCCGCCATTTCCCATAAGATTCCATTAAAAAGGGTTAACATTCCAATCTCTATTTTTTTGACACATTTTAATAATCTTTTATTCATTTTGAAAATGAAATAGAGTGGTATTTTGGTTAACTATGATAATCTGTTCCAGGATTGTCACAGATAATCAAAATCGTCGTCAAAAATTCGTATTTCCCATAATATTCAATTAAAAATTGGTTAGCATTCTGATACCTCTCTTTTTTGACGCATTTTAATATCCTTTTATTCATTTTGAAACGAAATAGAGTGATATTTTCGTTAACGATGGTGATTTGTTACAGGTCAGTCATTCTTAATCAAATTCGACCTTATTAAAGCCGTCATCTCCAATAAGATTCATTTAAAAATTAGTTAATATTCCGATCCATCACCTGACAATAGCATGTATTAACTAGTCGGATGTGTAAATCCCAAAAATTTCCTAAAATTTCTTCTATATCATACATGTTAATAATTCAAAATTCGCTATCAAAGTGCCAAAAATTAAATGGCAATCTATGTCCAAAACGAAAATTCTAAAAATATGAAATTCCATGCATTAGTTCTTGAGTTATGACTACCATTAAAATCGTGTAAATCCTTTAAAATGCAGCATACTAGAACTGGACGATTTACACGAAAATATAATCAGCAACAACTGTATCAACGTCTAACTGAATCTAAAATTTGATGAAAATACGGAAATCGTCAGAAATTGAGAGAAAATTCTATAGCAAATATCGTGAAAAATGCAACATAGCAGCGATTCTTGTTAGGCGATTTACATCAAAAACTAATCAGGGACTAACACAATATAAATTTTTATGTAAATGTACTACACTAGTTTAGTAAATGAACTGCACTAGTTTAGGAGATATTTCGACCACAAAATTTGTGCCACATACAGACAGAGAGACAGACTTCACATACAGACATTTTCTAAAAACTTCAGGACTTTCCAAAATGTATAAATCCGCCGAAAACTATAAGACAAAATTGTCACGAAACCAATATTTTTTCTTGTATCGATAGAAGAAAGTAAAAATGCGGGCAAAACACATTTAAAGTATCCCAGAAATGTGATAAATATCCTTATTTATTTATATTTGCTACAGAAAATAAGTTTTAGTAAAATGAATTGTGTATGAAAACAGTTTTAAATCCTGTAGCAGTCGCACAGAGATACAAACCGCCATTTTCGTCTAATAAGTTTTGAACCAAGTGGATTCGGATCCTGTGGCTGTTTCTACCTTCCTCTCAGTGGTATCAATTTTTCACCCCCGGCAATTGCTCTCAAATCGGCTAATACATTTCAAAGATACATAGACGAAAATGGGGGTTTTGTATCACAGCGATACACATGCGACTAATTAGTATTACCTATCTTTACGAGAAGAACAGCTGAACTTCAGAGTTTTTTTAACAATGAACTAATAAAATCTATATCCAGATTTATTTATTTACTAGCGGCCTTCGCCCGCTACGCTGGTCGGTTTATCTAAAGAAATCTTGAAGAAGTAGTTAGATAAGGTTCAGACATACATTAAAAAAAAAAAAAAGCAAGTCGATCATTCAAAAAACGTTGGGAAATATCAAATATTTACTGTAATTTTTTAAGAAAAACAAAGTTTCGAAAAAAAAAAATTAAATCGAAAAAAAATTACACTGACATATTAATGCAAGGAAATTTTCCCAGAGAGAAAATTCGCCTTGAATACAATATTTCAAATTCTTTTAATTGCTTATAGGCGTTAATGCCAACATAGTGAAAAAAAATTCCATGCTGGGAATCGAACCCGGGCCATCAGTATGGCGCACTGACGTTCTACCGACTAAACCACATGGAACGACAGCCAGCTTGAAACTTTCTCATACTTAAGTAGACTGGCGAAAACATAACGATAGCGCGTTTTAAAATCGCACAGTGACATCTATTGGATTTTATATGTACTAAAAAACGTTATGTACTAAAAAACGTGAGCAGCGCACCTAATAGTTTCTTTTGTTTCTTTTTGTTACTTTTTTGTCTGTTGTCCGATTTTGATGAAACAAAGCCTATACACTGCCCGGGAGTGTGCATTCTTCATTAGTGAAAACCGCATAAAAATCCATTCAGTAGTTACGAAGATAACCTCGAACAAACAGACAGACAGACAAAAAATTCAAAAAATTTTTTTTTGTGTTTCATTGGTTTTCTTTTATCGCCCTGACTCCATTTTTGTCAATTATCTTCAATGTACAGACACACCGGGTCCTACTGTTTTATTATATGTATAGATTTTTTAGAAATGTTTCTCAAAAATTACAACGGAGGTTTCATTAAATAGCTCTGAGAACATTACATTTGTTTGGATTTCATTTCATAGCAACATTTGAACTTCTTCCAATTTTGTCAAGATATTTTTTGATTTCACTACAGTCACTAGTCGGAAATTCTTTTTTCAATCCAACTTTATATAAAATTTTCTTTTCCTTTTCTTCATGTTGTTGATGGAAAAATTCTTTTAGCTCGTCAGTATTCAGTTCACGGTTATGCATCGCCAATATTTTTTAACAACTTTTTCGTTCTATTTCCAAGTTAACATCATAAGACATCTGCAATAGAAAGAACAGTTTCTTTCAATCCTATAATGCTAACTTTGAGCCATTTTTTATCTAGATTTCGTATGAAATATTACCTATTGCGATCGCTCCTATGTTGGAATTTCTGAAAAATTTTTGCAGATCTGCACTGATCACGACCCCTTGATCACAAAACTATCATTAGTAATAAAATATTTATCTATCTATCTATCTATATCATGTTTTTATGGACACGATAACTTCTTTAATTCTGCTCAGATCTCTTCCAAACTCATGCATAAAATCAAAGGGCATAAAATTTCGGTCAAGTTCGTTAATGGGCAATATCGTGCCAAGGGGATGGAAATAGGGTGGGTTTTTGTGAAAACCGAAAAAACCCTATAACTTCTTAATTAAAATAGATATCGAATCAGTTTAAAGATTATATTACTTATAAGAAATGGGCTAAAAGTTTATGCATGACAGATTTTTTGATAAAAAAAATGGGCTCAAAGCCGAAAGAAATAGGGTTTTTTAGAGTTAAAATTTTATAACTTTGTCAATTCTCAACATATCAAATCCAAATAATTATTTAAAAAATGCTCTTAATATTATCTAAAATTTTTGCATTTACAAGTTTGTGATAGAAACAACTCTTACTGCAATAAAAAATTAAAAACGAAAGCAGAAAGGCGGGGGAGGGGGGGTGGAAAAAGAATAAAATCCATAATTTCGTGAATTATTAGGATATCAGATCCGATTAAATTTATTATACTTCTTCTCAATAAAATCTATAACTTTTATTCTGACAAGTTTCTGATAGGAACAATTCTTATAGCAAAAATAAATTAAACAATAATAGGAGTTGAAGAAAAAAAATCTTTAATCCAAACTGCTTATATTCTGGCTCATTTTTAAATTCATTTTGCTCTCAAACACATCCAATTGGCAGGTTCTCTTATTATGAACTATATAATAAGACGTATTGGCCAGTTTTCTGATAAGGGCAGAATATATTTCAGGAAAAGCTGTCGAAATGGGCATTTCGAACAAAATTTCCCTAAATGATTGTGATTGAAGAATTGAGAATGTATTCAAATAACAAAGTGCTCATTTTTAAATTCAATTTTGCTCTCAAATGCATTCAGTTGACAGTTTCTCTGATTTAGGAACTATATAATGTGGCGTATGGTCGATTTTTTCATAAAGTCAGAATATATTTCAAAATATGCTGTCAAAGTGAGCATTTGAGCCAATTTTGGTTCAGATGATTCTGGTCAAAGCAGCTTTTAAAGAAAAATGAAATTAAAAATTCTTCAAAAGCGGCCAAATAAAGTTGTTAAACTGGGTTTATCTCTAATTGTATTTTATTTTTTGTTGTTGAAATGACCGCTTAACTACGAAATCTACCTCCGCCTATAGGCCAAGATGACAGGGATTTTTTAAATTATTTCTTTCCAAGCTTTTAAAATTAGCCGACATTCATAAATAATGTTGAATTTTTTCTTACGAAAAGTTCTTAGTTCACACATTTCAGCGCACTTGATTAGAAATACCCTTGCGAAAATATTTTTAAAATTTGAAACCATCAGCAAATCTCATGACTGTTAGACTTAAGAGCCTACACTAGTTAAGCGAAAAAACTAGAAGGCCTAAAAATCCTAAAGGAGAATCTAAAGGAAATCTGTAAATCCTAAAGGAGAATTTTTTAAAGATTTCTCCTTCACATTTTAATATTTTTAAGGTATTTTTTATTTTCGCATAGGGTATTTGCGATCGAAAACTTTTATTGTTGGTTTATACATTTTCAACTTTGGTTATAGTTTTTTTTACTTAGAAATATTTTGACAACTAGGAAAGAAACAGACATCTTTTAAAAAGGATATGCAGAAGAAAAAAAATATATATTAATTTCCCGAGGAGTTATCCACAAAATGCAAAAGCATCACACGACCATAAATTTTATAGCAGCGGAAATTTAAGGTCTCTCTGATTAATAGCCTTAAGGTTCATAGTTTGACAAATAAACAGAGCTTTATTTCTACAAGGACAAGCTGATGAATAATGCCTATATCCGATACGATATCCACAATTATCTCAAGAAGAGATTTTTTAGTATATGCATCAGTGATCAATTGCTTTTGTTATTTATGTTGCGTTTAAAAACTATATTTTCAGAGCTATTGTTGTGGAACTTGATCCTAATCTTTTATGATTCCGAATTTGTAATTATACGGAAATGAAACTTAGATAAGGTGTAATTTTAATTTTATTACTTCTCGCATATTTTAAAACTTTCCAACGTCGACGAAATAGCACCGAAAGATTGGGGATAATTTACAATTAAACGAAAAACTTTGTACAAATCACGATAAAACAAAAGCACACATAGGACACGTTTCGGAATAGAAATTTTTATCAGAATTCTTATCTGCAACAGTTATAATGAGAGCGCTCATTCGTAATTTCCTCAAATTATTTTTATATTTCAAATAATAACAATAATATTAAAGGTAAGTTAAAATTATTCTATCTAATCTACCTCTGGTCTCCTGCGTCTTCTCTATATATTTTTTAATCATAGTATCACGTAGCTTTGAAATCTAACGTTAACAAAGTAAAGATCACAAATATCTTCAAATGTGATGTTGATTATAAATATATAGAAGACGCAGGAGACCAGAGCTTGATTAGACATTTTAGAGTAATTTTAACTTACCTTTAATATTATTGTTATTATTTGAAATGTAAAAATAATTTGAGGAAATTACGAATGAGCGCCTTCATTATAATTGTTGCAGATAAGAATTCTGATAAAAATTTCTATTCTGAAACGCGTCCTGTGTCTGCTTTTGTTTTATCGAGATTTGTATAAAGTTTTGTCATTGTAAATTATCGCCAAGCTTTCGGTGCTATTTCATCGACGTTGGAAAGTTAAAAAATATTCGAAAAGTAATAAGATTAAGATTACACCTTATCTAGGTTTCATTTCCGTATTTTTAATCATGCATTTGAAGATATTTGTGATTTTCTCTTTGTTTGCTTTAGATATCAAAGTTACGTTCGATGTCGATAATGGGATTTTGCGCCATAAAACTCTATACAATGAGCCAGCCACACACAAAAAAAAGTTTAAAATATTAATTTCACGAGGGTTTATGCACAAAATTCGAATGCGTCACATGCCCATAAATTTTACAGCAGCGGAAATTTGAGGTCTCGCTGATTAATAGCCTTAAGGTTCAGAGTTTGACTAATAAACAAAGATTTATTTCTACAAGGACATGCTGTATGAATAATGCCTATATAGTATGATATCCACAATCATCTCAAGAACAGATTTTTTAGTATATGCATCAGTGATCAATTGCTTTTGTTATTTATGTTGCGTTTAAAAACTATCCTTTCACAGCTATTGTTGTGGAACTTAATCCTGAACTTTTATGACTCCGAATTTGTAATTATACTTAAATGAAACTTAGACAAGGTGCAGTTTTAATATTATTACTTCTCGCTTATTTCTAAAACTTTCCAACGTCAACGAAATAGCGCCGAAAGATTGGCAATAATTTACAATTAAATGACAAAATTTTGTACAAATCACGATAAAACAAAAGCACACACAGGACGCGTTTCGGAATAGAAATTTTTATCAGAATTCTTACATGCAACAGTTATAATGAAGGCGCTTATCGGTAGTATCTCCCTGAATATTATTGCATTCAGTCGTACTTTACTTATTTATCAAATTGTTTTATCTGACTCCATTAAATTAAACTTATTTACTTTAATATTTCAAACTTAACCCCTTGAGGACGAGCGACACGTATACGTGCCGCAAATAGGCTTAAGAATCCGTGTTTATCGCCACCAGTAAAATTATACGGTAAATTTTGCCTTATTTAAGCTGAGCATTTTCTCGATTCAATAAGTCACAAATTTCTGTTTTTTAAAACCGGTGACAAAATATTAAAAATTTCGTAAAAAGCTCCCGTCGCGAAGGGGTTAAGCTTAACGTACTCATTAAGCAGCCAACTTTTAAAAAAAGACATTTTTATTCCATCAAAACAAAACCATGTTGTTGCCAACAACACAAAAGAAATAACAATCTACTTTCAACAGCGCTCATTCGAAATTTCTTCAATTTTTTTTTTATATTTCAAATAATAAAAATAATTTTAAAGGTAAGTTAAAATTGTTCTAAGATATCGGATCTACCTCTGGTCTCCTGCGTCTTCAGTATATTTTTTAATCGGCATCACATTTGAAGATATTTGTGATTTTTTCTTTGTTTACGTTCAAAGCTACGTTAGATGTCGATAATGGCATTTTGCGCTATAAAACTGTATACAATAAACGTGCCACAGAAAAAAAAATAAGTTTAACCCTTCGGACTCCGGCGTCTCTTACACAAAATTTATTTTGCCAGCACCACTTTTTTAAAAGAAGTTTCCTTCAAGTACACAATTTCAAAATTGCTCTGGTTAAATAAGGCAAAATTTATTTTCCTTTGTTACTGATGACAAAAACGAATTTTGCAAGGAAAGATGATGTCTCCGCAGAAGAGACAACGGAGCGCCAAGGGTTAAAATATTAATTTCCCGAGGACTTATGCATAAAATACGAATACATCACATTCCCATAAATTTTAAAGCAGCGGAAATTTGAGGTCTCACTGATGAATAGCCTTAAGGTTCAAAGTTTGACAAATAAACAAAGATTTATTTCTACAAGAACATGCTCTATGCGTAATGTCTAATATCCGATATGATATCCACAATCATCTCAAGAAGAGAATTTTTAGTATATGCATCAGTGATCAATTGCTTTTGTTCTTTATGTTGTGTTTAAAAAACTATCCATTCAGAGCTATTGTAGTGGAACTTAGTCTTTAATAATTCTGAATTTGTAATGATACGGAAATAGATAAGGAGTAATCTTAAACTGATTGCTGCCTGTATATTCTTAAACTTTCCAACATGGAAGAAATAGCACCGAAAAACTGGCAATAAGTTACAATTAAAAAGAAAAATTTTGTATTAATCACTAGGGGTCGACCGAAATATGTTTTTAAGACCGAAACCGAATTTCCGTGATTTTCCTGTTTTTAACAGAAAATGAAAATGTCAAAAAAGTAATTAAATTATGTTAAAGTAATTAATACATGCAAAAATATACATAATTATTAATTAATTGTACGTATTTATTACATATTCATAATTATTAATTAATTATACGTGTGCCCCGAGTTGACTGACTGTGCCTTAGACTCAAAATCTGATCGTTGAAGTTAACCCATTTTAGGCCAAGCACAGAAATTTTATAAAATGTAGCATTATTTTTATTGAAATATGCTTAAATTACATACATTAAGACACAAAAAAAGATTCGTGCATGAAAAATAATATTTTATATAAGAAATAATATTTTATATAATAATATAAAATATTATTTCTTATAATGAATAATATGAATATGAATAATATTTTTATGACTTTTGTTTTATTCTTATTTCATATACAGAATTTGCAACTTTAATCTATTTTAAAAACATATAATTCATTTCAATTGGAATAATAATATATTTTTAAAAAGTCGAATTTGTCAAAGGCGTTTCAAATTAAAACTCTAGCGTATTTTGAAAATTTTTTAAAAGAAAGTGTTTACTCCAATTGAATTACTAATATTTTATGGATGTCTTCAAAAGCCTTAAAAAATAGAAGAAAAATAAAATTCTTGAAAAAAATGTGTCAGAGTATTAAAAAAAAATATTTATCGAAATGTTTCGTATACGAACCTTTGGCCGAAAATGGGTTAATTGGGTGAAATAGTCCTCCAGTGTTCGTGTCCGGGGTAGCTCAGTTGGTAGAGCATTGGTGGCTTCAGCCAATACATCCCTGGTTCGAATCCTGGCCCGAACTTTTTTCACCCAAAATTAAAAAAAAATGGAAAAATAACATCTGTTAGGATATTGTTAGTTCGATTCCCGGTGCTACAAGTTGAAATTTCAATATGAAAATAGATTTAATTGAAATAAATTTTGTATTCTTTTTTTCCAATTTAAGGGTTTATATAATATTAGGGTTTCGTTCACCTTACATTCATAATGTTTTTTGGAATTGAATTTTCTTTCTATTTTAAAAACTATTGTGATTTATTAATGATTCAACATTTTTAATTTCGTTTAAACAATTGTTTTCGTTTTTAGAAACTTACAACTTTATTTATATTTCCTCTATTTTTTTTTTTTTTTCATTTTGGATTTTTAACAAATTTGTAAATTTAGAATGCCCATTAACAATTCTAAAAATTATATTTATATCAAAAATAACAATTATGTGTTCAAATAAAGTTTTGGGAGTGTATTAAAAGGTACATTTTCGTACTGGCTTCGCGCTATGAATTAACAGCTGAAGAGACCGCTGAAAATCATTATTTACAATCAATTATTACAATCACATTATTTACAATTGCCTTTTAGATTTTGATCATTTCAGGGGTTTAAAAGCGTAGTTCGAATGCATGATTTAAGTTAATGTTCATTTATACTTTATTTTGTTATTTATTGATTGTTAGTTTTAATTTTGTTATAGAATGTAAGCTGTAAACGAATGCTAAGATTTTATATTAATTTAAGTGCAAACGGATTTATCTTTCGTATTCATTTGCTCTCGATAGAAATATATCTAAATAGAAATTGATGTTTGAAATTTATTTCAAAAATAACAAAAATTGAGTAAATTTCTATGTAGTTTTCAAACAAACTGGATTTAAAAGTACATTTTTTTTCTGTTATTCGATGGAGTAAAAATGGAAAGTGTGCAATGTTTATAAGTTTAAAAATTGGAGCAAAGTTAAATTTTATTGTCTGGTGCTGTCACCGTCAAAATGATGTTTGTCCGTATAATATAAATAAATAAAATGTTTGAAACGTTTTTTTTTTTTTTTTTTTTTTTTTTTTTTTTTTTTTTTTGGGGGGGGGGGAGCAATCTACAAACGAATTAAAATGTGCACCCAATTCGAAAGTTACTCGCGAACAAACATAAACAATAAAGGAAATAGCAACGAATTGGCTAATTTCTTATTTGAAAGCTACTTACAAAGAAAAACAAAAATCAACTGGTCAGATGTTGCATTCCTAAAACTTTCTTATGTCACATATATGTTAATACTCCCTAAAAAATGCAGCATAGCAGTATCACCGGTTAGATGGCTTATACCAAAATCTAGTCAGCAACAACTTATGTCAACTTATAATTGAATTTGAAGTTTGATTAAAATCCGCGCATTAATTTCTAAAATAGAGCTATTACAAAATCTTAAAAAAAAATTCTTCACATGTTGGGTGATGTATATCTAGAACTAATCAGGATCGATTTTTATCAGATACTAACTGAATCTGAAGTTTAATGAAAACCCATGAATTAGTTCTTGAGATATAGCTATTGCGATATCCTGAAAAATGCAGCATAGCAGCACCATTTGCTCGGCGTTTTACACCAAAAAATAAATAACAGTAATCTATATCAGGGACTAGCTGAATCTGAAGTTTTAGAAAATTTCCGTGCATTAGTTCTTATGATAGAGCTATAGGGATAATCATGAATAATCTAGCATTGCAGCGCCGCCTGTTAAGCGATTTGCACAAAAAACATACTCAGCACTATGTTATATCAAGGAATAACTGTTTTATAAAAATCCGTACATTTGTTCTTGAGATAGAGCTATTGTGGAAATTGTGAATAATGGAGCATAACAGCGCCACCTGTTGAGCGATGTACACCAAAAACGAATCAGCTCTAGTTTATATCAAGATCTAACTGAACAAAGTTTTGTGAAGGTCCGTGGATTAGATCTTGAAATAGAGAGCCCATAAATTTTTTTGCCACATACAGACGCACAGACAGACATTTGCGAAAAATCATCAATCGTGTAAAATTCTCTAAAGCATGTAAATCCATTGAAAGCCGAAAGTCGAAATTTTTCCCCAATCCAATAATTTCTTTTTGTAAAGATAGAAGAAAGTAATAATGTAGACTTAATTCTATATAAACAAAGTCATGTTTATTTTCGATTGTTAGTACGCCTACTGAATGTACATTTTTCTGAAATTTTTATTCGAACTCAAAGAGTTCAAGATTATCGTTCGAATTAATCAGAATTAAAATTATCATGTAACACAAAGATATTATTCTTGAAATTAGCAAGATGCGTGATTTATCATAATCCTGACATATCGGAAATCAGTAATTATCAAGAATCAATCTTCGAACAAGGTTTGAAAAAAAAATCTTCATTGTTCTTTTGAAAAATTTTGATGCTTTTTAAAATCTTCTTAAAATCTTTTTAACATCCCAAAATACGACGTCGGGTTATGTTTGAAAAAGATTGTAGGATTAAATATGTCTTGAGTATTCTTGAAAGTTTAAAGTATCTCACTATGTTTGACACCATTTTTTTTTCACTTTCAAACTTATAGTTGAAAAAGATAATAAATTTAAGTAGTACATATAAGTTTATTTGAATTCTGCCTGCCTTACCGTGCTCTAATTAGCGTAAATGTATTCGGATTACCATATAATTAATACGTGTTATTGGAATTTGCTATCACATGCTCCGTATTGAAAATAAAATGTATAGCAATTATAATTCGTTTATAGGGTCGCTCAAAAGAGTTCCGCTACGTTATAGTATATGGTGAAAAATCGTTTGCAATGTTTTTAAATAACGTTACCCTATTTCAAAGGCTACATATCACCGAGATGCTCTACAAGATGTTTGCAGTAGAATAGATTGTGCGCAATAATGATCATTCATAAGATAAACTTAAAAAAAGAAATTACAATATAGTTAATAAAAAAAATCGTTTGCAATCTACTTTAATAATGGTGTTGCATTATTTTAAATATATTGAAATGCTTATGCATAATTGAGGTGCATTACGAAATTTATGTATTTCACTAAGGGAACTTAGGATCTTTGTTATATGCAGACAGACAGACGGATTGAACGACAACTATAGGTGCTTCGTATTTACATATATACGAACGCACCTAAAAAAAAGCACATTCCATTAAAATTAGTTATTAAAGTATTATGCCCATAATACATGCTAGTGATAATTATTGCAAAGCATATACAACAAAAATAAACAAACAGTTTGTTTGTTGCCCATGGACAAAAAATAATTACAAGAAAAGTGAAAGTTACTCTTTGGTTGAGGAAAAGGTTTTCATTTTACTGTAAAATGGTGGAAGCAGTAGAGCCTGAAAACAGCATAGCAACGAACTTTTCACTCGTGTTTTCAAATGTGTAATTTCGATGCTCGTGCGTTTCCCGCCCAAAAGTGAAAGCCGACGTCAACGTTCTTAGCAAAATACTTCCCGATTAGAAATCCCGGTAAAAAAGAGTGAAAATAATTTTCTGTTTGGCCAACCATCTTTCAAGAAGTACTATTTAAAATAAGCAGACGATAAATGCGGTGACTCAGTCACAAAAAGAAATAGGAATACAATCGGATACAGGTGTTCTCCACTAACGCAAACAAAAATGAAACAGGTGAGTGTGTTTTGTTTTTGATGGTTAACATTTTATTGAATTATTTTTTAAATAATTAAAAATTATGTTTGAATAATCAACAATAATTAGAAGTTTTTTAAATAAAACAAACCTTTTTAAAAGAAAAAAATAATTGGGGTGTGGGGGGAGGGTCATTTATTTATCTGTAAAAAAAATATATATAGCTTCAAACTTTTAATTAGATAATTTGATGTTTCTCTCATTAATTAGCTTTTGCCGCGGGTTCGCTCAGTTAGACTATAAATTTTGTAATTCAAAATGCTAAATTTACATATAATTTTTACCTTTTTTTAATACATATTTTATTTAACTGATTGTACTACTCCCATTAAAATCGGACTAGTAGAGCTTTTTTTTAAAAGTTAATATTTCAAAATTGGATTCAGCTAAATATAGAACTTTTTCCAAAGATTTAAGGAAATGTAGAATGTATATGGAATGATCCATGGAATTTTAGAGGGTAGATCTTAGTGCATAAATTAAAAACTTCTCCTTAAAAATTACTCATCCAACAATGTGAGTTTTATAAAATTCCGTTCAGCAGTACATGAGTTATAAACATTCGGAATGAGATTTCTATATGCATTTTATATGTATAGTAGATTAAAACTAGTTGCATGTGTCAATCCCAAAATTTTCTTCTATCTCGTACGTACATCTTAATGTTTCAAAATGTAGTTACACATGGTTAATACTTTAACACTAGAACGACGGGAAATTTTACGCAAGTTTTATAAAATGTATCTATAACCAGAAAAATATTTTTAAATAATTTAGTTTGCCGTGCTCAATTCATTGCAACTAATATATAACTTATTTCTTGAAGATTTTTCTGATTTGAATCGACAATTAGTCCAGCGATTGGTGTCGAATTGACATCTTCCCGGCGTTCTAGTTGTTAATATTATTAATCCAACACTGTACCAATTTTGATTTTCATCTCAAATTTCTCCTTCAGGCAATTAATTGGAGTAAAAACGAGTTAATCTTGATCATGCTATTTATTGAAATCAGTAGTTTTTTGTTATTCTGTTATCAGGTATATGGGAATAACCAGCTAAACAGGTCGCTACACAAGACGCTGATGGACGACGAAAATCCGAAAAATCGAGAAAATTATAGAAAAATCGCTATCACAACACCCCTTTCCGGCCCAATCTTTCCAAATTCAAGGAGGACTTGTTGGCCATAGCCAAAAACATACACAAAAATTTAATTCAATTCTAGTCATAACTTCATACATTTTTTGATGGTAAAATCTATATTATAAAAGCTAAACGTATCTGTGCGTAACACATACGTCATTTTGCGAATGGCAACACTTTAAAATTTGAAATGTAATTTCGGTTTTACAACTTTTGCTACTGAAAATTTGTAGACTTTTAAATAAATTTTAATTTTTAATTTTTACACCACCGTATAGAGAAAAAAATGCACTTTTAAATGCAGTTTGGTTGAAAATTGTATCTTAATTTATTTTTAAGATATTAATTTTTTTGTAATTCTTAATACGATATTTGTAATCGTGGCAACAGAAGTACACTGTGTCTATTAAAAGGAAAGGGGAAAAAGCCAGAGATTACTGTATCTTTTTATTTATTTCCGTTTTCTCATAAAAAATAAAAAACTGGGGAATTCCATGGGGAAAAAATCTACTATTGAGTCAAAATGGAATAAATTTTGCTATTTTTCCTTTTAGAATACCAATCATATGAACCTTACCTTATAACTGTATCATAGTAACTGATCTTTATTATATTTTACTGCTTACATATACGATTAAAGTTTAATTTTAATAATTTCACAACTGAGTTTTGTAGAAATAGCATTTCGTTAACTTTGGATTAAATATCATTTGTTTTAGAGATAAATTTACCAATAGAAGGAGCATTTTTATTGTAACTAATTATAACCCTCTAAGCGTTTGGCCCGTAAAATTCCGTACACTAAGCTCCAGGTTTCACTGCAATATAAGCAATGTTTAAGATATTATAATTCTATAAATTTAATGAATTTTCAAAGCATTGAAGAATGATTAGAACTCTCAAGAATTACATTTATACTCCTAAATAAGATTTTTTATGTAATATTGAAAGAATCATATTTTATTAGCATTTAAAACAAAATGCAGAGAAAACAACATTACAAATTTACCCATTTGCAAGACGATTGGAGGGATAAATTATAACTTATTATAAATCAACGAAACAGCTCCTATTTAAACATTTACTTTCGTCAAAATTCGACGGTCACAAAAATCTGCATTACAGAAATCCCTATCGGCAGAATATTTTTAAATTTGAAAAAAATTGCTGGCCACAGCCAAATATATACATAAAAAATTAGTTTAATTCTATGCATAACTTCACAAACTTTTCAATGGTACAATAAATAAGAAAATGTCTCAAAAATCGCTATTACAGCGCCCGCATTCAACGGAATATTTCGAAATCGAAGGAGGAGATGTTGGCCACAGAAAAAACATACACAAAAAAAATTGGTTCGATTCTTCCATAGCTTTACTCATTTTTAACCGACTTCCAAAAAGGAGAGGAGGTTATCAATTCAACGCGTATGTATTTTTTTTTTTATGTATGTTCACCGATTACTCCGAAACTATCCAACCAATTAACTTGATTTTGGTGTTAAATGAGAGAGCTTGCTCTCGAATGGGTACCACTTCCGTTTCATAGAAATTGGTTCAGTACTTTTTTAGTAATTAGGCAAAAACTAATAAAATTAGTGATTTCTCGCAAATCAGTAGTAATATAGATGTCGAATAAATTTACCGATGCCAGGATGGCCGAGCGGTCTAAGGCGCTTGATTTAAGATTTGGTTTTCGAAAGGCAACGTGGGTTCGAACCCCTCTCCTGACGCACGTGTATACAATAATCTTTTCCGTATTGTAATTTTTAAATATATATTTAACAAGTTAAATACTAATTATGCTATTAGGAATATTTTGTATTTAACCGTTACCACAGAGTATCAGAGATTTTTTATTAACTCAATACTTTATCAGTGAAAGAGTATTCAAAAAGAGAATAAACTTGCGAAAAGTAACATGACATTGAATAAGTTCTCTGAAGAGAATGAAGTCTGGACAGCCGAGCGGTCTAAGGCACCAGATTTAATCTCTGGTGTTGAAAGAGAGTTTCGGTTCGAACCTCACTCCTGACATATGTGTATAATATACAAAAAAATTTGCCGTGTTATATATTTTTTAAGTGACTTTAAAAAGGGAGAGGATGTTATCAATTCGGCGCGAATGTATTTTTTTTCTATGTATGTTCACCGATTACTCCGAAACTATCCAACCGATTAATTTGTTTTTTGTGTTAAATGAAAGAGGGTTCCATTGGTACTTCTTCCATTTCATTGAAATTGGTTCAGTACTTTTTTAGTAATTAAGTAAAAACTAATAAAATTAGTGATTTCTCGCAAACTAAAAGTAACATGGACAATGACTAAGCTCGCCGAATGGAGTGCAGTCAGATGGCTGAGCGGTGTAAGACAGCAGATTTGATTTCTGGTTCTTGAAAAACATCGTGGGTTCGAACCCCACTCCTGACATACGTGTATGGTTTACAGTTATTTTTCCCGTATTATAATTTTTATTAACTGACTTCAAAAAATCGTTAACTTTTAACTAAAAAGAGAAAAATAAACTTTTCTACCAAAAATTGAACCGACTTCAAAAGCTACTGCAAAGTGAAAAATAATTTTTTTACAGAATAGTATTAAGAAATTAAATTAAGAGCGTAGTATTTATCATGCGTATTATTATATTTATGTAGATTAATTTGATTTTTTGAAGTCGGTGCCAGCCAAGCCAAGTTCAAAATTAAAATTAATTATCCAATGCAAATCTTAAAAGAATAAAGTTAAATTTTTAACTAAATATTAAATCGTAAAAAAACTCGTAGATACTTGGATGCGTGACTATTTGAAAATTACATGTAACTTGGCTTGGCTGGCACCGACTTCAAAAAATCAAATTAATCTACATAAATATAATAATACGCATGATAAATACTACGCTCTTAATTTAATTTCTCAATACTATTCTGTAAAAAAATTATTTTTCACTTTGCAGTAGCTTTTGAAGTCGGTTCAATTTTTGGTAGAAAAGTTTATTCGATAGTACAATAATGAAAAAGACCCAAAATTCGCTACTACAACGCCTTCTTCAGGTGAATCTTTTTCAAATTCAGGGAGGATCTGCTGACTATTGGGAACTAAAACGGCCTATAGAGGCGCTGCTCGCAGCCTTCGATACAGGATAACTGTCCCTTTAATTACCCTTTAACTAATGTTAAAGTCCCATTGAAACAATTCTTTATTATAAATGTATTTAAAAGTTTTAGATATTCAAATTCGTATAATATTTACTTCGTCATATAAGATAGAAAACAAATGTCACAGGAAATCCGAAATTGTGCAAAAGAATAATTATTCTGAACAAATTTAAAACGCATGTAATGCAATGAGCTTACACGGCGTTATCCTGAATGGAGAAGTTACATCTTTTCTCCACCAGATGGCGTATTCGAGTGCTTGAATCGCCAATAGCCAAAAACATACACAAGACATTTGGTTCCATTCTATGCATAACTTCATGACTTTTTTATGATACAAATATTAAAATGGCACAAAACTTGCTTTTTCAGTGCCTCTTTCTGGCAGGATAGTTCTAATTAGAAAGGTTACCTGCGTGCTACAGTCAAATACATATACATAAAATTTGGTTCGATTCTATGCATAACTATATGAGAACACATACGAGTATGAACACATATGCATAACTATATTTCGTAAACTATTAGTCACTATATGAGAAAATATTTTTTTTTTTCATTACCTAAGACAAATACTATAACATTACAAAATTCCCCGTAAAAGGTCCCTGAAAGTTCTTGCAGCGTACCAATCCCGGTTTGGGTCCATTCCAGGAGCTCAACCTTTTTGTCTAAAATGCACATGTCAACATTTCATAAGAATTATAATTTTGTCCTTTTGAAATTGAAGGACTCCTGTCATTAATAAAACTACCTTTATAGATGAACTTGTAGTTATATAAACAAGGTAGAACCTGTCGAAATTCGACGAAAGAAAATCTTTAAAAAAGAACTGTTTAATTTATTTATAATAAATTTACAAAATTGGTTATTGTAAAAAGTATATCTTATATTGGTCAGTCTAACTCTCAAACAAATATTATTTTAAGCTAAAATAGCAAAATATTATAAAACGCAATTATCCAAATAATTAAACGAAATAAACCGAAACTCACCGGATTTTATAACAGACGATATTTTTAGAATAATATACCCATTTTAAATTTTATTTTCAATTTTAAGAGAAAATGGAGTGTTTCTGTTGCCACAATTACAAAATTGATACTAAAAATTATATATATATATGTGACGATTTAAAAGTTAGGAGCCAGAGACATCAACGCCGGGTTTCCCTTTCACCGCAGAGAAGTCATGGCCACCGAGGAAAATAAATAAATAGATGTAGAGAATCCAAATAATTACTCATTGGCTGCTGTAAGTTCATTTATTTAATCCGTAATCATGAGAAAGGGAAAAGCTCCTTTTGCAAACTGTCTTTTACCGAAACATTCCATCATTATTCCAGCGAGCCGTACTCATCGAAGAAAAAACCCAAGAATCCTCCTTCTCAGCTCGAGACTTTTTCTCTTAAATGTAAAAAGAAAATTCCAGAACATTCTGTAACCTCAAACCATTATTCTTTTATGTAAACAGAATTCTTGTCCAGCTACGAGACTATTTTCCACAGACGATAAATTTATTTTTAAAAAAATATTATTTAACCAATTTATAATCGACTCAGGATTTTAAATATCTTAGGCAGACGATTTTTATAGAATATTAATTTTAAGAGAAAAAGAAAAGAAATTAATTTATTGCTATGCTCACTATCAAAGGTTGACTGAGGAAAAATAAATAAATAGATAAAATAAAATAATGATATTTTTTGAAAGGTATGGGTTTGGAATAAATTTAATAAGACTGTTTTAAAAAGGGTTGATAAAAACATAGAAGAAATTAGTTTTATTTGGAATATTAAGAAATAAAGTTTAATTAAGAATATTTTTAATTTAGAGCCATTTTTTTAAGTTTACGCATACTGGAATAATGTTTTTAAGGCAAATTAAGAATTTATATCGTCTGCATAAAGATTAACAGATCAGATTTAGAAACAAGATTTTAATTTAATAATTTGAAATAAGTACGGAACATTATTATAAGAAAATTAAGATAGTATAAAGGTTAGTTTTGGCGAAAAAATTTTTAATTTGTAATATATATATATATAATTAATATCGCAAAATTTAATTGAGATACAGCTTTGAAATAAATTGCATTTAAAGGTGCAATTTTTTCTCTATATACGACGGTATAAAAATTAAAAATGTCCGATGTTTAGAAATGCAAACTTTGCAGTAGCGAAAATTGCAAAATCGAAATTACAGGGAGAAAGTTTTGCCATTCGCAAAATGACGTATGCATTACGCACAGATACGTTTGCCCTTTACAATATAGATACCTAGCACCTATAGTCATCATTCAGTCCATCCGTCCGTCTCTATCTATCTGCTTTCCGTCTGCATATAACAGCGTAAAAACTGCCCGACCGAATCATTTGAAATTTAAAATATATAATTGTTGCATAATTTTGTCGAGTCATTTCTAATCAAAATTATTCCGTGACATTAATGTCAATGGGAAAAAATAGTTTCAAGTGCATATTAATGGTATTACATTCTTCCTAACGAAATCAATTTGATATGTATCTATGAAGTATATACAAATATACAGTCTGTACATTCTGTAAAATCTGTGGAGCAAAGAATATTTTTAAATAATTTACAGGGCCTCACAAAAGTATTCCATTATTTAATGGTATGGAGGAAAATACTGTTTGGGGCATATTTAATTGTATTAAATGATATCACATTTTATGAAATTGATGTACGTTGCTGAGATTTACTACAACTTACTTTCTGTGTAATAGAATGCAGTTAGTACTTACAGGGGCACACGAAAGATTTCAGATACAGTACTATATCCGAAGTACTGTATAGTACTACACCAAGATCTGAATATTTTTAAAGCTTCCTTATACAGTCGAACCCCGTTATAGCGAACTCGGTTTATAACGAACGAAAATTTTGGTCCCGCCGTTTTTCTATTGTATTTAATGCTATTTTATCCTTTTATAGCGAACCACTGAAATCTTAAGAATCGGTTATAACGAACCTTTTTTGCAGTCGACAATGATTTTTTTTTATTATTACTTTTCCGCTGTTGTGAAATCAGAATTTCAACTCTAATTTTATAAGAAAATGCATGCCGGTTAGTGAAACATGGTGCAAATTAAAGTAAGGTTTTTTATTAAAAAGTAGTAAGAACTGCATTCTTTCTCTTTTATGGTAGCTATTCTGCAGGTGTGATCACGCCCAGTCAGTTATTTTCTATTTTTCCTATCATAGCTGTTTAGTAACGAATTTAAGGTTAACTTATTTAATTAATGTATTTAAGAATAATTCAAGATTTGGCAGCATTCAAAAGAACGTCTTCTTTAAAGCAAGCAATAATCATAAGCTTTTTTTCCTTAAATCATAATCTCTGGAGCTCAGAAGATGATAAAAAAAAGAAAATTTAAATGATAAAAAAGTAAACAAACAAAATAAAAATGAAACGATTTTTAACAGGCCAATAATTAGTGTTAATCATCCTATCTCTGAATACACTGTAAAGATTTTTGTATAGTCAGGACCATTCCTTAAATTGTCTGCTCATTTATCCTAACATATACCCAAATTAGAGTCGGTCTCTACTTGATTGAATAATCGGTACTGTACTGTTTTTCTATTTGTCTTCATTTTTAGTTAATTTATATAGTATTGTGTCAGTTTAATGTAATCAATTTTGATCAATTTAATTCATTAATGGTCATATCTCATAGATTTTACATTTTTTTTGTCTTAATACATCATCATTGAACATATAGGTATCAGGTAATAATATGCATATTTTGTAAACTCTAACATTTTTTAACGGTTCGGATATAACGAACCACCGGATATAACGAACAAAAACTTCGGTCCCTTGAAGTTCGTTATAACGTAGTTCGACTGTAATAGAAATGCATATAATTTGTTACGTTTGACTTGCAATTTACGACTTTTTTTTTTTTTGATAAATGCCACTGGTGCCACAGGTTGGCCATCAGCTTGTTCTATTCATTTATATCAGTAAAAAACAATAATACAATAATTCAGTCGAATGTGTTTTGGGAAGATGTAAGATAAAATTTGTCACGTGGATTTAGTACTAACAACCTGAAATTCTAAACTCTTCTAACTTTAAGAAGATTTAAGATAAAATACGTAAACCCAAACCTTTTCAGAGTTGCTTCGAACCAAGAATTTTAACCGTTTACACGCCGAATTAATATCGCAATGTAATTATAATTTTATGCATACAAATTTAGAAAATAACAACAAAAAAATCTATCTGCAGTTTTTATGTCTGTTTTCATTTCAGTGTTCACATTTTGGTACATGATTATTGATTGACAATCTATGCAAATATAACAAATTATTTGCCGCTGTATGCTGTTGTATATTGTTCTTGAGTATTTTCTTGAATTCCAAAAACATTTAGATTCCTAGCGGTCAAATGTAAATAATATAGATAAAACGATAAATGCAAATAGTGATGTTTTATGCAAATTAATGAATTTACATAAAACATCACTATTTGCATTTATCGTTTTATCTAAATCGAAAAGAAAATTAACGCAATATAAAAATATTAGCGATTAAAATAATATATTTAAGAGAAAATTAATCTGAATTAAATTTAGGTAGGAGCATTTCCCTGAAAGAAATACAATAATGTTGCAATATCACTTATCATTTGTAAGTGCATAAGATATAATACATACAATAACAGTAAATAAGTCATGAATATTAATAAGCAAAAGACATTAAAGATATAATAAAAACAATAAGATATCTCTTTTATGGGTGTTTATAGAATTTCCGTGACTTAATTAGTAGTAATTTCAGTTCAGAAATTAAACTTGTTTGTATAGTCCTTGTAGTAAACATAGTCTTTAAAGGCTACAATAAACGTTCTTCTCAATCTTACAAGGAAGGTCTCCATACGGGCATACTCAGAAAAATCTGAAAAAATTACAGAATGTTCTTCTCATATAGTTATATATGTTTATAAAAAAAATTCGACGGAAGCTCCTTATAACGTCCGTAAAAAATAATAATAATTTCGTTTATTTGGCGATTTAGCTCCGGTTGGCGAAAAAACGAAATTTTGAAAAATACGCTTTTACGCTTCGAATACTTTTTAAAGAAAAAAAAATCTATGTTCAATTTATTTAAATAAGTTTAGTTTAAGTAATTTTAGTTTTGCATTTTTACTTTACTTTAAGTGTAATTTTGTCATGTACGTTTATATGTACTTATAACAAAATGAAATTAATATATTTTATCATTTAAAACACAATTTAAATTGATTAAAATTGTTCCAAATTGAAAAATACACTGTTAAAAATCTGCTGCATTTTGTTGCAACGCACTCCTTTGCTTGTATAGAAAACGGTTACTTGGCCGTGAAATGGAGCTTTCTTATTGGTTGGAATAGAGATATTATATACAAGAGGTGGAGTGCGTTGCAACAAAATGCAGCAGATTTTTAACAGTGTATGACACGGTCAATTCACCGTGCTATGGAGCATTCTCATTGGTCAGAAGAGAGATAGTCTATAAAAGTAATGGAGTGACGTTGCAGTAAATGCTGCAGATTTTTAACAGTGAAGTCAATTAAAATCAATTTTCAGATTCGTTAAAATCGTCTGCTTTTGGCGAGGAAATGCACTGCTCGCCAAATCCCGCGTCGCTTTCAGCTTTTCACGCCAATTATTCCAAACTATTTTATTTTTTTACATATCTAATAATGTAATTCCGCCGCTAATTTTCACTAATCCTTTATTACCTACATGAGTAGTTTAATTCGTATTTTTTTCAAAAAATTCTGAGTATGCCCCCAATGGAGACCTTCCTTGTTAGTTGACTACATAGTCATTCAAATCAAAAGTCTCTAATAGTTTTAAAAATGCAATTCTTCAATGTAGTTCATTATCAATAGTTAATTTAAATAAGAATTTCCGGAAAGTTTACTAAATACTGTCCTTCACATAAAACATCTTCAATCCAGTTTACTAGTGAACTACATAATTTTTCCACTTTGGTTTAATGTTATGTTGGAATCTTTGTTGGATCCAACATCTCTTAATAATGTATCAATTTTTCAATAATAAATAGCATCACTCTCAATATCAATAATAACTAATATAGAAAAATTTAAATAATAATAATAACAACAATAATAAGTGATAGTATAATAAGACTCCATATCCTAATATTTCTCAATAAGAGTATAATTAATACTAAACTTCATTATAGAAATCATATTGATACTAATAATAAAACAAGAGTATAATAAAAAAAAATATCACAGTTTTTTTATTATTGATAGGGAAAATATTGGTTGAGGATAAAAATAATTACATAGCATCTAAATAATTTTCTTATCTTCTAATAGCATAAGAAAGTATTTTTTGCTAGCCGAAAGTATACAGAAAAAAAAATCATAATAATTCCAAAATCCAAATAAAATTAAATCTAACTATTTAGAAAATGGACTCTCAACAAGTATTTCCTTACAATAATTTCTCTCTGATACTCTTTTACAAAATTGTCAAATTTGGTTATAAGTTTTCAAATGCCAAATGTAGAATAATGTTTTATCTACACATGGTTTATAAACTTTAATAATAAAATACAATAGGAATAAAAGGTGTCATTCTTAATTGAGAAATGAAAATAAAAATAGTGTGCTTTTTTGAAAAACTTTTAATATCTGTAGTTTTCACAATCACTGAAAATCACATATTATGTTATAGGTTTGAGTAGAATCATTAGATTTTATAACTATTATCACATAATATCTGCTGAATAAATAGAATAATACTAATGTCAAATACATGAGTAAATATAGTTAGACTTATATCCACTTAAAATTAATTTATCAACATCAATTTGAAAGCTTTTACAATCAAAGTGTACACCTTATGCCTGCATAAGGAACCCAATTTAACCCCAAAAACGCCCAAAAACAAGTAATATTCTTGTTGGCCACCAAGAACATACCTGCTAATGTTGAAAATTATGGTGATAAAATATTTAAAGAATAAGAATTAAAATTTAATCTACTGTCTTGACTTCAGTTTGATCTAGTGATTGTGATTGTATCTGAGGATTTGTTTGTTTTTTGGGTTGCTCATGAAACAGTTTAAAATCTTCTGGTGAAAAATAGGGTCTTAATTTAGAAACATGCACAATAACGGAATTCTGTCCTGTCTCATAATTAAATTTATCTATTTCATAAGTTACATCAGAAAGTTTATTTATAATTTTGTATGGTCCAGAGAAGGTAGGTTTTAATTTTCGAGTGTTAGGGTATTTAAATTCTTCATAAATTACAAAGTCTTGTATTTTTAATGGGCATTCGACAAAATTTCGATCATAGAGTCTTTTACTTTTAAGGTGAAATTCCTGAGTTCGCGCTTTCGCAATTTTGAGGGCTTTGTCTACTGGAGGGTAATAGTTTTGTTTTAAAGGAGATTCATAAGGCAATTAACCATAAAATAAATAGGCAGGTGGGAATTTGGTGATAGAATGGGGCGTATTGTTGTATTCTTTGATGACTTGGTTTAATAATCTAGTCCAAGGTATTTTAGAAGAAGTGGAATTAACTTTACATTTAAGCTTGGTAACTATAGTCTGATTAACGCGCTCTACTTTTCCATTGGTCTGAGGATGATGTGCGGATGTAAAACGCTGTTGAACATGATGATTTCTAAGGAATTTCTTAAATCTAGGAGATCTGAAAGATTTATGCCTGTCACTAAGTATTTTTTGAGGTGCTTTGATATTGAAAATTTGTTTTAAACAGTTAGTGTATGTTTCAGTGGTAACATTTTTGGAGGGAAAAGCCCAAACAAACCTGGTTGCATGATCTATTATTATGTGTAAGAATTTTTTTGTTGAGTTGTAATAGTTAAATCCACCAACAGTATCAATAGAAAGACATTCAAAAGGTTGATCTGTTGCTGGCATAGCTTGTAATAAGCCGAATCTTTTCTGTTTTGGTTTTTTATTTTTCTGACAGGTATCGCAATGTTTAACAAATTCTGTAATGTCTATTGTCATATTAGGCCAATAATAGTTGGGAGATATTAAATTAAGCATTTTTTGAATCCCTAAATGTCCAAAATTATCATGAGCAATATGGAGTAATTTTTTTCTTAATGACATTGGTACAGCAATTTTTTTTAATCCATTTTTCTGAACTATAATAATTCCATTCTCTTTTTTATATTTTTTGTCACAAACATTGTCTTTGTCTTGCATCTCTATAATTTCTTTCCTATCTAGCAATAAACTAATAAGTTGATTAAAATGACAAACAGGATTTCGTGACAACATGTCTGCTTCGACATTTGTTGAACCCTTTTCATATTTTATCTCATAATCAAACATACTAAGTTTGAGCGACCATCTAAAAAGCCTACCTCTTAAGTTTTTAACACTCTTTAACCATACTAGAGATGCGTGGTCCGTATGAATTGTAAACTTGACACCATGAAAGTAATGATAGAATTTGTCAAGAGTATCTATAATAGCTAAACATTCTAATTCAGTTATGAAATAATTTTGTTCATAACTCTTCAAAATTCTAGAATGATAAGCAATAGGATGTAAGAAATTATTTTTATCAGGTTGTTTTAGAACGGCACCTACTGCTATTTGAGAGGCATCTACAAACATATGTAAAGGTAATTTAGGATCATAAATTTTGAGGATGGGTTTTGCAATTAAAGAATTTTTTAATTTTTCAAAAGACTCCTGGCACTCTGAGTTCCATTCCCATATTGTGTCTTTTTTAAGTAATCGGTTCAGAGGATATCCGATTTCAGCATATTTATTTATGAATTTATGGTAAACATTAATGAAACCTAGAAATCGTTGTAACTCTTTCACATTTGAAGGAGGTTTTAAATTTTTGATGGTTTCAATATTGGCATTTGCTGGTGTTATAGTTCCATTAGTGATTCCATAACCTAAGAAATTGATTTTATTTTGGCCTAATTTACATTTAGAAAGTTTAAGTTTAATGTTTTCTTGTTTGCAAATGTCAAAAATTTGAGCTAAATGGTTTAAATGTTCTTTTAAAGAGGAAGAGAAAATTATAATATCATCAAAATAGTGGCACACAAAGTCGATTTTATATTTATTAAGGATTCTTCGAATGGTTCTACTGAATATGGGAGGGCCCGTTTTTATGCCAAAAGGGAGCACGAGCCACTCAAAAAGTCCAAAATTGGTTGCAAATGCTAATTTTTCTGTATCGGATGGATGTATTGGTATATGCCAGTAGCCAGAGGCTGAATCCAAAGTTGAAAAATACTGAGCACTACTCAATTTATCTAAAATTCCATCGATACGGGGCAAGGGTTCTGCATCATTTTTAATTATTGCGTTTAATTTTCTATAGTCTATACATAATCGCGTTTTTTTACCTTCCTCTCTTTTCATAACTAGTATAACAGGGGCAGAATAGGGGCTATTACTTTCCTTTATCAGTCCGGCTGCTAATAATGATTGAATTTGGTTTTTTATTTCTATTTCTTCTAGGGGAAATGTTCGGTAGGGCCTCAAAGATATAGGTAGGTCTGAGTTTAGTATAACGCGTTGTGGTTCAATATTTATCCTACCCACATCATATTTATGCTTTGCAAAAATATCACTATAAATATGAACTAATTCCCTTAAATTTACATCTTGAATTAAATTTATTTCCCCAGTTAAATCTGAATCCGAATTATCGCGAAAATTTTGAAGAGTCATGGAACCTCTATAATCAGGATGCACATTAATTGCATGATCATATTCAACACAGTCTTCATTTTTCATAATATTTCCACAAGTAGATTGTAACTCTATATCATGATTACTTACATTCAGTGTTTCATTATCATAGTTATCTATTGCTACAGTATTACCAGTATTTAATTTCATATTTTTTTTATATTCTGAGGTTACAAATTCATTAGATTGATCCCTGTTATGTTGTACTTGGTCCATATTTACTGTATTGAAATGAAGGGATCTCTCATTATGTATGGATATACTGTTAGTTATAATTTTCCTTCCCTGCCTTACAATACAATTTTTACATTCTATGGTTAATTTAAATTTAGAACATTCTTTTAACCCCAAAATAGCATAATCCAAATTTGTATTGCATACTAAAAAGTTAACATATTTTTTAATTTTACCCACTTTTAGAAGAACACTACATTTTTTATTTATATGTAAGAATCCTTTTGCCTGACCAATGGTAACTGAGGGTATAGTCTTAATTTTAGCATTAAGTTTTTTAACAAATTTAATTGGCAATAATACAATAGTTGAGCCAGTATCTACAACACATGGCAAATTATAATTATTTGTACATCCATACACAATTAATAGTCAAATATTATGAGAATTATTTTGTGACCTACTTGGAAGAGTATCAGAGGATGGCAACTCACTCCCAAAAATACATTCTCTTTCCCAATGAAAAGCATTACTCACACCCCTATTTGTGCATATCCTACAAGGTCTTGAAGGGTATGAATTTTGAATATAATTATTTTGACAAACTCTAGGTCTTTGAAACTGAGATTGCCTTTGGGGAATCCAATTCCTAGGTGTATTATTGGGCCTAACTGGCTGAATCCAGGGCCTAGTTGGTTGAAAAGGTTGAAAATTTTGTCTAGCTGATGGTTGATTTATTACTTGGTTTGAAACTAGTGGGGTGGAAACTTCCACGAATTGTTTGACAACCCGGTACCATTCTGTGGTACTACTAGGAGGATTTATAATAATATTGTTTTTGAATTCTGGTTTTAAACCATCAGTTAAACCTTGTAATAGTATATTTTCACTAAGATGTAATTTCCTACCAATTTCCACTTTTTTACGAAAATAAGTTTCTAAATTGTCTAAATTATCTAATTTCAGACTTGAAAAATCAGAAAAACTCGGGAAGTCTAATTCAATGAGTCTTTCTATCAAAATTTTCTTAATTTGTTCATAATCCGTACAATTTAAGCAGTCATTGATATAAATTTTTTGCGCTTCCCCTTTCAAATATTGCGCAATAGAATTAAATTTCCATTCTAGATTTTTTTTCTCCTTTTCACATGTTGTATCAAAATAAGTTAACCACGACAAAATGTTCATTCCAGAACTCGGATCAAACGGTACGAATTTAGGATCTTCCATAATTTTTTTATTCTTACTCATTGGAATAAATGAAGCACTTCTATTTTCTTTATTAAATCCTGATCGTAAAATCATTTGCAATAAATTTCATAGTTAATAATTTCTATCTATTACATATTTTTTTCAAAATTACTATATCAGATCCATAACATACAATAAATAATAAATAAATAAATTAGTAAATTAATAAATTAACTTCAAATTACTCTCATCAATAAAATAATAAATAAATAAATAAATACATAATAAATATTTCATCTATCATAAAAAGAGTAAAAATAATAATCAAGACATTTAATAAGATAACTTACAGTTTTTTGAAAAATCTTCAATAAAATTCAATCGTCTTTAAATTCCTCATCAAATACTTCTTGCATACTCACCACTTTGAAGTCATTAAATTTTCAAAAATTTTCAATATGACCATGAATACTGAATCAAAATTTATGCGCACAGATCAACATCAAGCGTCAGAAAATCCACATCAGACTCGAAGCAAGTACTATTCATTAGCAAGCTGAAAATACCATATAGGCTGTCCTTCAATCGAACTTCGGCGATAGCATGCTTTTCTTCGTTCCATCGCAATTTTCTTTAAATATCATTCATTAAAAAGGCAGCACAGATAACTAATCCTGTCGGACTTTTCGATTAGTTGTGACGATTTAAGGAGAACTCGAATTATTTCCACTGGTTAAAAAGAAACACACAGTCATGGCAAGCGAGGGAAAAAACAAAATAAATAAATAAATGTAGAAGATCCAATAATTAGTCATGGGCTGCTGTAAATACATTTATTAAATTCGTAATAATGAGGAAGGGAAAAGCTCCTTTTGCAAAAATTCCATCATTATTTCAGCGAGCCGTCCTCATCCAAGAAGCAACCCAAGAATCTTCTTTTTCATCTCGAGACTTCCACCTTTTTAAACTAAAAAGAAAGTTCTGGAACATTCGGTAACCTCAAACCATCATTCTTTTATGTAAACAGAATTCTTGTCCAGCTACGAGATTATTTTCCACAAACGATAAATTTATTTAAAAAAAAAATATTATTTAACCAATTTATAATTGAACCGGGATTTTTTAGGCAGGCGATTTTTATAAATGATTAATTTTAAGAGAAAAAGAAAAGAAATGAATTTATTAATATGCACGCTATCGAAGGTTGACGGCGGAAAAATAAATAAATAGATAAAATAAAATAATGATATTTTTTGAAAGGTATGGTTTTGGAATAAATTTAATAAGACTTTCTTAAGAAGGGTTGATAAAAACATAGAAGAAATTAGTTTTATTTGGAATATTAAGAAATAAAGTTTAATTAAGAATATTTTTAATTTAGAGCTATCTTTTTAAATTTACGCATACTGGAATAATGTTTTTTAAGGCAAATTAAGAATTTATATCGTCTGCATAAGGATTAACAGATTAGATCTAGAAACAAGATTTTAATTTAATAATTTGAAGTAAGTACGGAAAATTAAGATAGTATAAAGATTAGTTTTGGCGAAAAAATTTTAAATTTGTAATATATACATATATTGTTGTTCAAATGATCGCCATTTTATCAACAATCAACTTCTTTAACTAAATGTTGGTAGAAGCTTCAAAAAATGTAATGCATTTATAGAATTTGGTGGAATTTGGAACAAAATTTGTTTCAAATGTATTTGATCAGAGAAAAACAGTTCGCTGAGCGTATCGTATCTACAAATACCCTCCTTCGTACAAGCAAGGTTGCGTACAAGGAGTATTGTTCATTTCTTTTACTCACAAAAATTTAAATATGTAAGTAAAATTTCACATATAATACAAAGAGCCCAAAGATATTTTTCTTTTCTATTCTTTCTTTTTTTTTTCCTCCCCTCCTTTTTTCTTTTTGGTAAAAAAACATTTTGTTTTTAAGTCAAGTGAATTTCAAGAAAAAGAAGCAGAACCTCCACTTACTAAATGATTTTTTTTTACGCCAAAATTTTATCGACAATTTTAATTACGAAAGTATGTTTATTTTATTTCATTTTTTAATAGGTCATAATATTTGCTTTTCTTCTACCATATGTGATGTCATCTATTAGGGTTGTACCAGTGGAAGGAGAAGAATATGAAGTAAGAAAAATATTCTTATAATACGTTTTTTAAAATCTTGATTGATGAAATCATTAGTATGTAAAATTTTATAATACATTTAGTAGTTTTAGTTAGATTTGTTTAGTCGTGTGATGCATTTCGATGTGTTTTTTCTTGTGTGTTTTGCTTATAGATCAAGAGGGGCAGCACAGACAATCACCTCATTGAGTTTGCGGATGAAATTCTAGGATTAGTGATATCTCAATTCGCATATTAAAACGCAATCGATCTGCCAAGTCATATCTTTGTGAAAAGCACCTAAAAACCCTGTTTTAGCGGTTGACTCATAGGTTTACCGTTATGTTTTCCTGTTCTCAATCCTCCGTGTTTTCATACTTTTGGGTGCAGGAAAGCACAATGGTAAACCTACGACTCAACCGCTAGAATCGAGTTTTAAGTGTTTTCCACCAAGATGTGATTTGGAAAACCGAATGCGTCTTAATATTCGAATCGAAATTTTATTAATCTCAGGTTTTCATCTGTGAACTCGATGATGTGATTGTCTGTGCTTCCGTCTCTCGGTTTATTGTACAGATCTTAAAAATTTCCTATTACGCAAAATCACTACAACCATAATTTATTTTTCATAAGATTTTCTTGACATTTCCGCTTTATTTGCCCTTTGAAATCGGTGATTAAAAGAGACAAAAATTAGTTTTAAAATATGATGATGGCGGTATTACCTTGCATTAATTAACACTAGATGTCTGGAAGATGTCAATTCGACACCGAACAATGGACTATTTTTCGATTCGAACCACAATTTTTTAAGATATTGCATAGCTTTTATCGCAGGCTTTGAGCGCGGCGACCGAATCCAAAAATTCCGTAACGCGAAAAATCCTAACACATCCGTAACGAAAAAACCTAACACTCGGCTAACGTCGTTTCAGCTCGGCAGACTTCGGCATGGTATCCTTCGGTAGACTTCGGCAGACATTGACGCGGTATTTTTCAGATATTTAGAGGATATCAAGTCTCAAACTTATATTTCTTATTTCAGTTACTATAAATCTATAGTTTCAATAATAAAAATTCCTCAGAGAATGTGTATAGAAAAGAATCGTCTTAATACAAAACAAGGTAGGATAATGTAGCTTTTGGTGATTGGAGACCCGCTCATTAGTGAGGATCGAAAAATTTAAAGTGCTTATAACTCGCGATCTAATTTTCGTACCGCGGCCAAATTTTGTTTGGTAATTTATTATGAGACAGTGTTAATTTTTGGTGACAGGAGATCCCCATGGTGAGGGTAGAAAAATTTAAAATGCTTATAACTCGCGATCTAATTTTCGCAGTGCGGCCAAATTTTGTTTGGTAATTTATTATGAGACAGGGTTACTTTTGGTGACAGGAGACCCCCTCCACGGTGAGGGTCGAAAAATTTAAAATGCTTATAACTCGCGATCTAATTTTCGTAGCGCGGCCAAATTTTGTTTGGTAATTTATTATGAGAGAGTGTTACTTTTGGTGACAGGAGACCCCCTCCACGGTGAGGGTCGAAAAATTTAAAATGCTTATAACTCACGATCTAATTTTCGTAGCGCGGCCAAATTTTGTTTAGTAATTTATTATGAGACAGTGTTAATTTTTAGTGACAGGAGACCCCCCCCCCCCACGGTGAGGGTTGAAAAATTTAAAATGTTTATAACTCGCGATCAATTTTCGTAGCGCGGCCAAATTTTTTTTGGTAATTTATTATGAGACAGTGTTAATTTTTGGTGACAGGAGATCCCCATGGTGAGGGTAGAAAAATTTAAAATGCTTATAACTCGCGATCTAATTTTCGTAGTGCGGCCAAATTTTGTTTGGTAATTTATTATGAGACAGTGTTACTTTTGGTGACAGGAGACCCCCCCCCCACGGTGAGGGTCGAAAAATTTAAAATGCTTATAACTCGCGATCTAATTTTCGTAGCGCGGCCAAATTTTGTTTGGTAATTTATTATGAGAGAGTGTTACTTTTGGTGACAGGTGACCCCCACGTTGAGGGTCGAAAAATTTAAAATGCTTATAACTCACGATCTAATTTTCGTAGGGCGGCCAAATTTTGTTTAGTAATTTATTATGAGACAGTGTTAATTTTTGGTGACAGGAGATCCCCATGGTGAGGGTAGAAAAATTTAAAATGCTTATAATTCGCGATCTAATTTTCGTAGTGCGGCCAAATTTTGTTTGGTAATTTATTATGAGACAGTCTTAATTTTTGGTGACAGCAGGCCCCCCCACGGTGAGGTTCGGAAAATTTACAATGCTTATAACTCGCGATCTAATTTTCGTAACGCGGCCAAATTTTGTTTGGTAATTTATTAAGATATTGCATAGATTTCAACGCGGGCTTTGAGCGCGGCGAAAGAATCCAGAAATTCGGTAATGAGAAAAAAAAAAACCTAACACTCCGGCTAATGTCGCTTCAGTTTGGCAGACTTCGGCACGGTATCCTTCGATAGACTTCGGCAGACATTGACGCGGTATTTTTCAGATATTTTGAAAATATCAAGTCTCAAACTTATGTTTTTTATTTCAGCTACCATAAACGTATAGTTTCAATGATATAAATTCCTGATTAACCTACATGTATTGTAAGATGTTAAAAATATTTTAAACGATATTAACCTCTCATTTATTCAATAAAAGAAAAAAAGATGTTGTTATTGGTCATCACGCTCAAAAAGTGTAATTGAATTAATATCAAAGACAAAAAAAAAAAAAAAAAAAAAAAAAAAAAAAAAAAAAACTGCATAAATAAAAAATAAATAAATAATTATAATTGCATAAGTTGATAAAAAATGCTATGCAATAGCTTTACCGCGGCAGCCTCCGGGTGCCACATGTATTTTTTTTTTTTTCATTAACACTAGAATCATGGAGATGGGTCATTTTGACCCGTACTCAGTGAAAAGATGTCGATTCGAACCAGATAAGCCTTCTAAAATAATTTACATATAATCTGTACAAAAAATATTTAAAATAAATAAGTTAAATAGACTTAAAAAAATTCTGATGTGAATTATTTTTATAAAACTTGGGTAAAATCTCCCGCGGCTCTAGTATTAAATAAATTATAATGTATTGCTCCTAATTAAATAAAATAAATAACTTAAATAATTCTAAATACAATTTCCGGTTTGATTTTTTTTTTTTTTTTTTTTTTTTTTTTTTTTTTTTACAAAACTCGCGTAAAATTTCCCGGCGTTCTAGTGTTAAGTAGGATTGCAAGTTTGGCCTCTACTTTTATTAAAAAAATTCCAATTCAAACCAGAAAGAAAAAGATATTTTCAGATTTATTTAATGTTAAACCACATTTGCCTTTACAGGAGACTCTCGATTAACCGGAATAGTCGGGAAATGCCTCGTCGTGGGTAAGCATTTATCCTGGATAATGCAATTTGTACAAAGTAATTTTAGGAAAGGATAGAGAATGCCAAATTATTATGCAATAGATACACTCAGTGCTAAACTTATGATTCTATTAGTTTAATAATTACAAATAAAATAATCACAAACGAGAATCTTTTTACTTTTCTACCATTGCTTGACTGTATCTGGATGGGGTATCCCATCCAGATACTTCTATATTTTGCTTTTTTAGTCTTTGTTTTGGTGCAGCATGTCCCTGAAGGGATTTTGCGCCATTAAACCCTATATAACCAACTAACCATAAACGAGAATCTTAAAAGATGTCATTTGACCAGACAGAAAAGTGTTAACCCTTTTATGGGCAGTAAAAATGTGTGTTGCATTAACTGAATATCCCCGTAATTTATAATTTTTATTTGGAAATAAGAAAATGCCAACATCTCACATGCATAAAAAAAAAAAAATATTATGCCCAAAATTCTGATACCATTGTGGCATTTGGGAATTAAAATTAAGTAGTTTCATAAACATATCACTGCCCTTGAAGGAGTTGAGGGGACATACGACCTTTAAAAGTGAGAATTAAGCAAGAAAAATCATCATGTTTAACATTTAATTTCTCAGAATGTATTTTTTCTATGATCATAACTTTTTTACTGGCTATAAATTGAAGCATTATAATTTAAAACATATTTTTTATATTCTTATAAAGAAAAAAAAAAAAGTTTTTTTTTTTTTTTTTTTTTTTTTTTTTTTTTTTTGTAAAGGTTTAAACAATAAGTATTAAAAAAAAAAAAAAAAAAAAAACTGATACAACTACTCGAACGCATGATTTCAAACAAAATATCCAATGTAATACAAAAACTCAACTGTAATAACATATTAAAATACTTTCTCTTTAATATTAACCTAAATTTGTTCAAATATAGGTTAAAAATATTTTTTTTTAAGTTTAAAATAACAATTATTTTTTAATAAAATTTGAAGTATGATCTGCATGAAAAATGTGGAGGGAGGAGAAGGATGTAAAAATTCAGATTCAGTTTGAAGTATCTGACATGTTACACAATCTGTGAAAATTTCAAGAAAAAATACTAAATAGTTTCAGAGATATCCTGTGCGCAAGGTGAAAGAAACACGTTTTGAGATAAATGGCTTTAAAATTAAATTATTAAATAATTCACCATAGAATTCACCAAAATAATAAAAAAAGTTTTGTATCATATCTCTGGAAATAACAGAAATATTTTCATGATTTTTTTTTAAATGCACAGAAATTTTCTGACTTTCACACGTTTTTTTGTGAAAAATCGATTTTTTTTTTTTTTTTTTTTTTTTTGTTTAAAGCTTAAGGATCGTTTGTCCCCTTAAGAGATAACAGTGATGTAAAAGGTTCACTTAAAGTATTTAGAACTGTCTAACATTTTATAACTGAATTTATTTTTATGAAATAGCCTCCACAGCCCTACACGTTCGGATATAAAGTGCACGACAAAGAGGGTGACCAGTGGAGATCGGAAAAAAGCGATGGCATGGGAAAAGTGGAAGGTTCCTACGGCTATGTGGACAGCGAAGGAATGAGAAGAGAGGTAAGCAAATCGCTTTCAGATTTAGCCGTCTGATAGTTTTGTACTTAAAGCATAATTATATTCATTTATAAAATAAAAATAAGTTGGAAATTACACGTGAAGCGTAGCAAATGAGGTGTGTTTGTGCGATAACGAAATTTTAAAAATATCACTCTCATATATCAATCTCATAAAATTGTAAATAGTTAATTACAATGAAAATGAGCACCAAACAATGTTCTCCCTATACCTTTATGTAATGGAATAATTTTGTGTGGCTTTGTAAGTCAATAACAAATTTTCTTTGCACCACAGATTATGCAAAATGTATATTATAATATGCACTTCATAGACGCATATCAATTTTATTATGTTCGAATGAGCGTAACACTATTAAGATGCATTTGAAACATTTTCCCCCATAAAAAATATGTAATCACAATCTAAAAACTACAAACTACCTCGATTGTAGGTTATCCTTAGCTATCCTATGCAAAAGAAATCATGCAGAAATATTAAAATTTGAGCGATATGTTTGAAAATAAGGCCCCCATAGACTAAACATTATCATCCGGGTTCTTTTGACTGACTCGAATGCGTCTTAAGTTCATTGATCATATTTATAGGAGTCGCCTTATATAGGGAAATTTTTATTGTTCCTAGCAGTATTTTTAAAATTACTTCTTCATTGTAATTTTCTACAGCATATATTAAGCAAAATCATTATGAAACTTACTAATTAAGAGTTCTGGTATAAACAATAAAATGTTTCCTATATAATGCGATCCCTGTACTGAAATGATGACTTAAAACTGATTCATACACACACACACATATATATATATTATAGCAACAAAGTTTTGATTATTACAAAATTAATAATAATTTTAACCATTACCTGGTAAAAGTGGCAACTACTCTGTCGCTAAAAACATCTATTTTGAATAGATTATGCTTACAGTAATATTTTTTAGTCACGTTTCGAATATTAGATACAATCGAAAAAAATTCTAACAAATATTTCTTTTTATATCTGTCAATTAATTTTAGCTTACCGAAGTAATTTATTTATGCCCGAATTTGCTTAGTTAGGAAAAGCTTTTTCACTATATTATTTAAATATTCTAATAATAATTCACCAATCGAATAATCATGCAATGCTAGATTAATTTGTATATTTCTGACTTCATTTAAAAGTACTTTTTTTTGTTCGCATCTGTATCGCTTTTCATTAACCACTTAGCAAATTAAACTCGGTGCGTTCGAAGTATTTATAACTTAATCGTTCCTCAAATCAATATAGTAAGCAGTTATGCAAGAGCAATTCTAGTTCCGCTCCTTAAGGGGGTTTCTAATTATGACAACTATTCTAAAAATTCCAAAAAATAACGTAATTAATACGAAATTAGTCTAATCAGCAGACGATTGTGGAGGTCCGAGTTCGAGCACCTTTGTTATTCCCCTCCTCAACTTCTGATCTGCCAGTAATGTTATCTTGATACACGATTTCTAATTATTCTCATTCTCGGTATTACCTGCCCTACTGAGCCCTAACCTAAGATTTCTATAATACAAACTAGAGCGTCGCCGCCATTTAAGGGCACATTAAACATAAAGTGATTAAATTTTTTGAGTTCTTAATTATATATATTTGTTTCTTGTGCTATGATTAAGGGGCAAAGTAACATATATATATATATATATATATATATATATATATATATATTTATTTATTTATTTATTTATTTATTTATTTATTAATTCTTATATCTGTGGCTTCCGATAGTAACCCCAGGTAAGGCACATTTTTAATATTTTGAGTAATTAACGCTTAAAGTTTTCAAATGTCTTTTTATCATTACTTTTATATAAAATAGATTAGAACTTAATAATTTTCACTACATTTAATTAGGATATAAGAACCTCTTTTTTTGCTAAAATAGTTACATAAAAATGGATTTATTAATTATTAATTATTATTAACTATTAATAGTTTTTATTAATTATTATAATTGAATGTAGTGGAAATTATTAAGTTCTAATCTGTTTTATAAAAATAATGTTAAAAAGATATTTTTGTAAACTTTAAACGTTAATTACTCAAAATATTAAAAATGTGCCTTACTTGGTTATTACCAGAATTATAGACGATTTAAAGAAATAAATATTAATATTATCTGGTTATTAGCGTTACTTTCTACACTTACCCGATTATTACTGTTTTTTTCAATTTTTAAATGAAAATTTACAGTCGCCCTGTGATGGGAAGTATTCGATTTTCATTTTTCAGTACTATGGTAGGTGAAAGTACTCTTTTAAAGCTACATTTTCCCAAATTATCTTAATTTTTTCAAAAATGTGCCTTACCTGGTTATTACCGGAAGCCACAGATATATCCAGTAACACAGACATGTTTCATGCAGAATTAAACTATTTTTTGGATTCTTGTAAGGAATAATCCTTTTTGTTTAAAAAACTTTTAAATGTTTCAAATGATGAATGTGTTTTATGAAATAGTACTAGAAATATTAATTTTAAATGAAACTGTACGAAGTACTATTCTTACAGATTGAAAATGCAAATAAAATTCATTATAAAGCATCTGAAAATTTATTTTATTTTTATGCATCAAATTAAAAAATATAAAGTTTTTTAAGACTTTTTAAAAGGCATACATAAGTGACCACTTTGAACTGACATAATACCAAAATATTAATTAATATAATTGATAAATCTATGAATATATAATTATATATATATATATGTGTGTGTGTGTGTGTGTTTCTTTTTTTTTTTCGAAAAGTGTTTATTTTTTATGCTTTGGTACATTTATCTAAAATTCTAATTGAAAGTTTTCAAAATTGTATAACTAACTGGTTTCTTTCAAAATACCTAACATTATAGATCTAAATGGGAAGAGAAAAAAAAAAGTATGTTTTTAAAATTTTAACGATTTTTAAAGTTTTTTAGTAAAATATTTTTAATTTTATTTCTTTTGTGGCAGACTGAATATTGCTTTTTATTATTCTCAAATACAGTGAAACCTCCAAATAAAGGACACTCCGAATAAGGGACACCTCTATTTAAGGGACAAAATTTCCGGCCCCATAGCTGTCTCTTATTTGGAAGTTTTAATGTAATAAAAACTCCGAATAAGGGACACCTCTATTTAACGGACAAAATTTCCGGTCCATAAATGTGCCTTATTCGGAGGTTTCACTCTCAACAAATTTCAAGGTGATATATTCAACATTTTTTAAGAAGAGTACACCAAACAGTCATGTAGTTTTTTAAAAAATGTAAAAAGTTAATTAGTTAATCAAGAAGGCTCGTGTTCAAATCAAGTCCGGGTCACCAAAATATTGTGCAATATACCCGATATTACGTTATTTCTATTAACAGCATATCAAATAATTAATTAATTAAATTTTTTTAACTATATTAAGTTATTTGTAAAATAAAAAATAAACAGAATGCTTTTTGCATAGTAACAATAAACACAAATTTTCTTTTTTCTTTTTAATAAGAAAGATATCGTCTGCCTTTTCGTAGCCATAACAATAAACCGAAATTTTACAAGTTCATGGAGGCTACAAGTTTTTGAAAACTAATTTATATATCAAATTCATTTCTTTTGATTTTTATATGGACTATAATGTGCATATTTTCCGTAAACAAAGAAAAATTAATTTCTATCTCTATTTTTAAAATAAAATACATAACGTTAAATATTCCGCAAAAAGTTTTGATTTTGCATTTTTAAATGTTCCACATTCCCTTATAGACCAAGAGGCGACAGCAATGACCATCACCACGGCAATGCAAATGATATATTAAAAACTAACCTCCCCATATGATCAGCATTAGCACGCGAGTGTCTTCGCCAGCAGGAACCTTAAGGCTGTACTAAATTGTTCTGCTCAACAAGTGCAAAACATTTTAACTCGTTTAAAAATATATTTTTTAACGGACAGATATGAAATTGAAAAGCCTGATTATGGAAGCAATTTGGAATCGGAATGATTCTTTTAATCAGTACATTGCCTACTGAGTTATAGGTGAATTCGGTTACGTGACAAACACGTTTTTCATCCAAGCTCGAGTGGTTTCACTTCTTTTGCGCAGAATTTCGGTTCGATGCTTTGACACTACTTAAGGGAAAATTTGTTGTGTTTGCAAAAAAGTAGGAAATTGAGTGCGATTAGATAGTTTTTTTAACTATAACACCAGCTAGTTTCATGCATTTCCGAAATTAAATAAATTAAAACTTAAGTCCTAAATTTGCCCTTTTTGGTTTAAGAACAGTCTTCTGTTCTTAAATTAAAAAGAACAACTTTGTGACATAAGTTTTACTTTATTTTTGCTCGGAAATGCATGAAACTAGCAGTTATTGTTATTCAGAAACTATTTAATCGCACTCACTTTCCATTTTCTTTGCAAACTCAATATATTTTTCAGAAAATGGTGCCAAAGTAGGTGATTTGAAGTAACTTCCGCGAGAGAGAAGAAGCACCAGATTTCGAAGGGACAAAAAAGCCTTGTCACGTGATCAAAAAAGCTTATAACTCAATAGGTAGTTTATTGATCACAAAATGAAAAACTAAGTTAGATTCCAAATCGTTTTTATAGTCAAGCTTTGCAATTTTATATCTTTCTGCTAAAAAATGAACTTGTAAATTTGTCAAAACGTTTTACGTTGTTGAGCATAGCAGTTAAGAACAAACAACATTAATAAAGTGGGCAACAAAATGCTCGATCGGCCATCTTTTATCGAAGGATTTCTATCCTAACCTCTTTAAAGCTTTTTAACCGTTACTTTTCGCTTTTTGACTCCTGTTTCCAATTTTCTTAATTCCCATTCATGCTAGCTTGCTCTCGACCTCATCTCTTGATCTTCCTCTGGGACTTTTCTTTATTGCACACAGGTTTTTTCTTCCACTAATCTCATTGTTACTTTGATTCTGATTCTAATCTCTTCCACATGTACAAGTCTTTGTATTTTCCCCCTTTTTTTTAATTTTATTTTAGTGGCATCGTTAGTTCCTTAAACTGATTGGACATTTCTTGGTTAGTTTGCAGTCTCCTTATACACTCATTGTTACAATTTTTTCAAAAGAAATAAAGTTCTTTTATGTATTTTTAGCAGTTTTATATCTAATGAAATCTAACTTTTACATCCATATAAAATTATCACTTTTAATATTAAATTTAACACCAAAAATTGTATTTTTAAATTTCAATTCTTCAAGCACAATCGGGCTCGATTATCATCATTTTTTAATTATATATATATATATATATATATGTCGCATTTTCATAAAACGACAGACTTCAAGGGGATGCGTTTTAATTATGATTTATTTAAATATTTTAAAACCCAGCAAAATCTTTTCACAGGTCTTTACATCATCGGTTCTGGAGAGCAAGTGCGTAGATGTATAACTGAAATTCCTCATCTCCCGAGTGGTTACCAGTTAAAAAGGCCATGTGTTTTACTTAAATTAATACGATAAACTTAGTTTTCTTGTTGCCCTGTAAAACCCGTGATTATTAGTCATGGGGCCCGTATCCACATTGAGGGGCGATTTATTAAAAAAATAATTAATAGGTTTGATTTTTTGTATTTTCTTACAATTTCCCCCCCTTCCAGACAAGTCTCCGGGGATGGGCCGGCTTCCATCCATGATACTCACCTGAAAAGGGTAAACAATTTTTACATTAAGCAAGCTAATGGGAGATGAGTTATTTCTTTCGTATACTTAACAAATAATAGAATAACAATAATAAAAAATGTACAAATATCATATCTAAAAACAACACTGTTATAAAATGTACCACTATATGTCATTGAACATGATAAAAACAATTGTATTAATAAATGCAAAACACTCAGTAAATATTATACATAGAATAAGATAATCAAAATAAGAAATATGTTACAGATGGATTCTGAAAATTCCAATGTTATTTACATTTTCAAATTTGTATGGAACTGTCCTGACATAGTTCAAGAAATAGTACTTTTTCACATAACACTATGTTCACAATAATGCAAAAAATAATTTAAAATTCAAATATTCATAATAAATCAAAAAGGTAATTAAAATTCCAAATATTCATAATAATGCAAACCGAGATCAGATATAATATAATATCAGTTCATATGATACCAACTATTTCAGTTTGTTGGTGTAAGTAATTTAAATTGATTACTAGGAAAAAAGTATCTTAGTTTGGAAGCGTGTATTACTTCATAATCCTTTTTTGTAAGCCAGTTAGGCTTATTTATTTTGAAACTTACATTGGATAGTTTTTCCATAATTTGATATGGACCAGAAAAAGGCGGACTTAACTTCCGAGTATTCGGATAGTGAAATTCTTCCACTATGACAAGGTCACCAGGTTTAAAAGGCGCTTCCACAAACTTTAAATCATACCTGACTTTATTTTTCAAGTGATGTTCACTTGTTCTTTGGAAAGCCTCTTTTCTGGCTTCCTCTACAGGGGGATAATAATTTTCATTGCCTAATACTGATGGATAAGGTAATTGGCCGAACATTAAATATGCAGGAGGGTACTTGGTTACTGAATGAGGTGTGTTATTGTACTCATTAATTACTTCGTGCAGAATTTTGGGCCATGGGACGTTTGAAGGAGTAGAATTTACTTTAAGTCTTAGTCGGGTGCAAATTGACTGATTCACACGCTCATTTTTCCCATTACACTGTGGTCTATGAGAAGAAGTAAGTAATTTTTTTACATTCTGTTTATGTACCCATTTACGAAGTTTAGACGCTGTAAACGCAGGATTTCTATCCGTTAACATTTTCTTGGGAAGTTGAATATTAAAAATCTGTTTAAGAATATTAATGTAGACTTCAGTTGTAACATTTTTAGATGCAAAACCCCAAACATAACGAGTAGCGTGATCAATAGCTATGTGCATATACCTTTTTGATGAATTATAGTAGTTAAAACCTCCTACTGAATCTAATGATATTATATCGAAAGGTAGTTCTGCAGGTGGTAATGCCTCCAGAAGACCAAATTTAGGTTGATGTGATTTTTTGTTCAGTTGGCAGACCTCACAATGCTTGACAAATTGTGTAATATCGTGGGTCATGCTGCTCCAGTAGTATTGTGGGGAAATCAAATTTAATATTTTTTGGATTCCGGGATGGCCAAATTCTGTATGGGTTTTTATTAATAATTTCTCCCTCAAGGAGAATGGTACTACAATTTTTTGAAAACCCTTTTTGTGAATTATTACAATGTCATTAACTTTTTGAAATTTAGGCTCTGTTATATTATCTAATTGTTGGTGTTCTTTAATTTCATCTGACGTTAATAAATGAATATGGGTATTTACAGAAAAAGTGGGATTTCTTGAAAGCATGTCTGCTTCAAAATTGGTGGATCCTTTGTTATATTTTACAGTATAATCATACATACTTAATTTTAGTGACCATCTGAATAACCTACCTGTTAAATGCTTCACCTTCTTAAGCCATACTAAGGAGGCATGGTCAGTATGTATTGTAAAAGGTTTTCCGTGAAGGTAATAATGGAATTTGTCAAGGGCATCGATTATTGCTAGACATTCCAGTTCTGTGATAGCGTAATTTTGCTCGTAGGGCCTTAATTGTCTCGAGTGGAACGCAATGGGATGCAAGTTCCCTTTTTCATCCATTTGTTTTAAGACAGCACCTACGGCTTCCTTTGAGGCATCAGTATAGACATGGCATGGGAGGTTAGGATTGAATAATTTTAAAATAGGCCTAGAAATTAATGCGTTTTTAAGCAATTCAAATGATTGTTGACAGGCATCTGACCATTCCCAAGGAGCATCTTTCTTTAACAATTTATTTAGAGGAGCTCTAATTTTAGCATACTTGTCTATGAATTTGTGGTATACGTTTACAGAACCAAGGAACCTTTGCAATTCTTTAACGTTTTTTGGAGGGATTAATTTTTTAATAGTTTCGGTGTTAGCATTGTCTGGTTTTATTTGGCCGTTACTAATTTAATAACCGAGGAAGTCAATTTGAGATTTAGCAAAGTTACATTTGGAAAATTTTAATTTTAGATTTTCTTGACGGCAAATGTTAAATATAGTTTTAAGGTGATCCATATGCTCGGCATAGGAATCGGAATAAACTATAAAATCATCAAAATAATTGGTAGCAAAATTAACTTTATGTTTATCTAGGATTCTTCGAAGAGCTCTTGCAAATTGAGCTGGGGCATTTTTATAGCCAAAAGGAAGAACCAACCACTCATAAAGACCTTGATTGGTTGCAAAGGCCAACTTCTCTGTGTCTGAAGGATAAAGTGGGATATGCCAGTAGCCAGAGGCTAAATCTAGCGTGGAAAAATATTTGGCATTGACAAGTCTGTCCAAAAGCCAATCTATACGGGGCAATGGTTCCGAGTCAGTCTTACAAATGGCATTGATTTTTCTGTAATCAATACAGAGACGCGTTTTACCTTCTCCTTTTTTATATGCCAGAGTGACGGGAGAGGAATAAGGACTGCAGGACTCTTTAATAAGTTTAGCTTCCAGTAATTCTTGTATTTGTTTTTGAATTTCTTCATTGTCCCTAGGAGATGCACGGTAAGGTCGAAGCGAGATAGGAAGTTCCGAAGTGAGAGTTACCCGCTGAGGTTCCCATCTGACTCTACCTACATCATATTTATTGCGTGCAAAAATATCCTTGAAGTCGCTTAGAAGCCCTTCCAACTGTGAGTTCTCTTCAGTAGTACAATGACTAAACCTTTTGTCATCATAATCCGAGAGAATTTGAGTATCAAGATAACATTGTCCTTGTTGCGACAAAATTTCTTGATTTGATTTGGAAGGAGAACGAAGCGGCTTCTTGCAATTCATATCATCCGTTAAAGTATGGTTAAATGGGTTTTCCTGAGAAATTTGATTGAAAATATTTTGATCATGCTTAAGAATGACTCCATCCTGAGTCAGAGTATTCGAGTAAAAGTCCATCGATATATAGAATTTTTGTAATTCTGGAGTTCCCAGTATCGCATATGGCAAGAATGACCTAACTAGGTATAAGGTGCTATTTTGCCTGATATTTCCTATTTTGAGGGGTACGTGAAGTTTTTCAGAAACCTGAACTTGTCCTTGGGTTTGATTAACGTTAAGAGGATGACAGCTTTGAATAGACGTCATATCCAAAGCTGCAACTAAGTTTTCCGGAATAAGGGAATAGGTACTTCCGCTATCCAATAAAAATGGTATTTGAACCTCATGACAAGTTTTTGAATACGTATGATTATCGTAATTCCCATATCTGAGGTACCCCGGGACTATAAACCGTCATAAAACATTATGGGGTATTCCTTGATCAGGGGAATACCCATGGGCATTTTGTGATTGAAATTGATTGCTGTGGGTTGCCAAGTTGGAGTTCATTGTTGTCCCTGTATTGCCCTGGACATCATATATATGAAGTAAAGTATGATGTCTTCGATGGCAATTTTTACAGTTCATCTTGGAGGGACATTTATTTGAAAAGTGGCCACCACGCAAACAATTGATACATAATTTGTTTAGTTGGACAGTTCTCCAACGGTTATCTATGGGCATATTCGTTAATTTTCTGCAGGTATGGGTAGCATGCTACTCAAGGCAAACACCGCATTTAGTATTTTCTTGACTTTTGGGGAATTTATATCTATCGGAAGAATCTCGGGAATAATTTGCATTTCTTACATCTGTTTTAGTTGGATTCTCCAACGCTTGCATACTTTTGGCATGAGTCTCTAAAAATTTTAAAAATTCCGTGAGACTAGGCATATCATTATGAGTAAGAGAGAGCTCCCATCGTTCTTTTAGATTATCACTTAGTTTTTGATTTATTGTATAAATTATCATGTTATCCACCAAAGCATTTTGAGTCAGATTCAAAGACTCTAGAATTCGAAGTGACTCATTACAAGTATCTATTATGTCAAAAATAGCTTTAGAGGAAGAGGGGCAATTTTTCATGTTTTTTAAATTGTATAACTTGCTTATTTGTGCTATCGCTAAATCCCTAGTTTTATCGTAGCGAGCGCAGAGAGTGTCCCATGCATTTTTATAATTGGCTTCCGAGAGAGGAAATCCAGAAATTAATTTATGAGCAGGACCCTTTACACTAGCCAGTAGATATTGCAATTTTGAGACGCCCCCCAACTCCAAATTTTGATCTATAGTTGTAAGAAAAATCTCCTTAAAAGAAAGCCATTGATCAGCTTCTCCGTGAAAAGGTTTTAATTCAAATTTTGGAAGATTTTTGGCGCAATTTTAGTGTGCGCACATGAAAAACTGCGTTTTCTTTCTTTTCTTTTAGATAAATAATGAAGCAATTACAGTAGCACTTTTTGAAGATTATTGATAACTCACTACGAAGCAAACACCACTGTTGAATTCGGATACTCATTATCACCATCGAAGAATAAACACATACGGCACCACATTTCGATGAAACCAGATGAACACAAACAAAAATAAATCACAAACAAAATTGCGGAGCACCGGCCTGATTCATGGCACGACAGACGGGAGGAGGGGGCAACGGCGATAGTTGAAGTCCCGCTCAAGAAGAAATCCAGTGTCCAGGATGCGGCAAAGCCCGACCGAGTGGAAAATAGCATCTAAGTATTCCAATATGGAATACGTTTGCTGGATGATAACTCATGACGAGACATTAGCTCCTTTTCAGGGCCTCTTTCGATGTTTCGAGTCAGAATGACCACTCTCTTTGCTTTCCTTTGTGGGTCCGGTATTTTTAATGATGTTCATATTTCGTAGATTATTTTCCCGCACTAGGTATCATACTGCCGACTATGAAGAACTGTCGCATTTTCATAAAACGACAGACTTCAAGGGGATGAGTTTTAATTATGATTTATTTAAATATTTTAAACATAGCAAAATCTTTTCACAGGTCTTTACATCATCGGTTCTGGAGAGCAAGTGCGTAGATGTATAACTGAAATTCCTCATCTCCCGAGAGGTTACCAGTTAAAAAGGCCATGTGTTTTACTTAAATTAATACGATAAACTTAGGTTTCTTGTTGCCCTGTAAAACCCGTGATTAGTCATGGGGCCCGTATCCACATTGAGGGGCGATTTATTAAAAAAGTAATTAATAGGTTTGATTTTTTGTATTTTCTTACATATATATATATATATATATATATATATACATAAATTTTTGAAAGATTCCTTAGTCTTAAAATATAACACCTTTTCCGCCTTAATCTAATAATGTATTTCTTCCTTTAAATCTTTTCATAAAACATGACCATCATTAATCAGCGCAAACTCCCCTGTTTTTGGGTTTTTTGGATTATGCAGTGAAACCTCCAAATAAGGGACACCTAAGGGACCTCGTCCTTTAAATAGAGGTGTCACTTATTCAGATTTTTTATTGTTTTTTTTTTTTTTTTTTTTTTTTAAACTAATCGTTTAGAAAGATGTAAAAATAACAAAACATTAAAGGTGAAGTTTAAAAGTACCTGACGTGTATAAACTACTTTACTCAGACACAAAAGGAATAGAGAATTAATGAATTAAAATTTTTAATTTATTACTAAATCATTAAAGTTTTGTCTATTTTTTATGCAAGCTGTATGCATGCAAAAGGTATAAAGACATTTAAAAGAATTTCATTTTAAGTTATCATTGAAAAGTTGTATCAACATGACTGTCTGTCTGTTAATTCACAAATTTCATTATTTTCATTTTTATCATAGACTACTTCATTATCTGAAATGCAAAAACCTTTAATCTTATTTTGAAGTGTCCCTTATTCAGAGGTAAATATATGTACCATACCAAGTGTCTGAGACAGGACGTTTTGTCCCTGAAATAGAGGTGTCTGTTATTCGGAGTGCCCTTTATTTGCATTTTGAAGGTATTTGGGTTATTGACGGCCTTACACAAATTTTATACGGCTGGCACTTTTTTTAAATGTTGTTAATTTTACTTAAATAATTACGAAAGCGCTCTACTTAAAGAAAGCAAATATTCTCTATTTACTTTTTAAAGGTGATTGTATGCACCCATGGTCCCGAATGGATTAAATAATAATCACAAAAAGTAAGGGTCCAACTAAAAAAAAAATGTCATATTCCACAGCTTCACATAAAAAAAAGTGAGGGGGGGGGGGGTCTTGTGTTATACATTTAGATTTAAAAATGATAGCTGTATATGTTATATGATACCACGATCAAATTCATAGTAACCACGTATCTCAATATCTGGAATTTCAAACTCGTGTCTGCAGCTACAGCAAAACCTGATTCTCCGAGTTTGGTCGAGTATAAACTGAGCAAAAATTTCAGATTTTAATATATACTTTAACCCCTTAACCCTTTGAGCTCTGGGGTGTAAATTTCTTCAAAATTACAAATGTCACATTGGCACCAGTATTTTGCAAAGAAAAAAAACCGGTTAAGCATAAACACGAAAAGATGTATTAAACCATTTTTAAATAAATTTGGTCGAATTTTCTGATGCCAATGTGACATTTCGGAATTAAAATTATGTGGTAGAAAATTCTACCAGCAGAGCTCAAGGGGTTAATTGGTTAATTATTTTCCCTTCAATAAATTGAAAATAGCGGATTCACACCACTATTATTTAAACAAAATATTGGTAAAATTTAATCTAAACATTTCCGCTTTTCAATCGATGAAAATTTTCTTAAAAATAATAGTGGGGTCAAAAAGCTTTAAATGATGAAATAAGCAAATTCGTCTTGCCCGAACGGCGTTCGGACAAACCAGTTAAGGGGTTAACCCTTTCCGGCACACTGTGCCCGGTCTGGGATACCTAATTTTAATTCCAAACTTTCAAACGGCACCAGTAATATTTTAGTAAAATTTTACTTTTACAACAAAAGCTTAAATTAAGGAATTCAAAAGATTTAAAAAATTCGTTTGTGAATTCCGGTGTCAGTCGATAATTTCTCATTTTAGTGCAGATTTTGCCCGTGCCGGAAAGGGTTAAGGGGACTTATCTGGCGAGAGGAGGCATCTTATACTATGGGAAAAAATACTTATTCTTCTTGTTCATTCAAATTTGAAATTTTTAACAATATTTTTTTTCAGCACTCCGATAGGAAGGCTCTTATATCACTCTAATATCCCTATCTAAACTCGGAGTTTTTACATATTTTTTCCAGTCATAAGTTACAAACAAGTCAGAAATGCTTTTTATACTTTTGAAATGTTTTGAAACTTTAACATAAATTTTAAAATGCTCTAATTTTCTTTAAAGTATTTTAAGCTTACAGAGGAATAAAAAACCTTTCTATATACATCATTAAAAAAAAGATAGTGATGAAATTTTCAAATTTGTATGAACAAGAAGACTAAGTATTTTTTCTCTAGGATAACACGGGATTCCAATCCCCCCCCCCCCACACACACCAGAAATATTCCTTTAAGTGTATGTCACTAATCACTACTTTATTATAAAGATATTCTAATTACAATTCAAGTAAACTGGAAATCGGAGAACCATAATTTATATAACTGGTATTTTGTTGTATTTTATTATTGTAATAATTTTGTATATAAACCATATTCTCTTTTTCTTTTTAAACTAAAGGTCCATTATATTGCCGATGACGATGGTTTCAGGGCAAGTATTAAGACAAACGAACCTGGCATGGATGTGAATAGCCCAGCTGATGTTCTGTTAGACTCCAATCCCCCTTCTGACTATGACGCTACTGTGTATGGTATTGAAGCCATGACAACAGAAGTGAAACCCAGGGTAGAAACTCAAATAAAATATAACGTGAGACAAGAAACAAAACCGTCTGTCAACATCGCAGCAGTTCCATCGAACCCAGATGACGACGGTTTTTACAAATATCAGAGATTTGCTGACCAAACTGTACCGCCCATATACGTTGTTGATGGACATTTGCAGAGTCCATGGTTTCCCATGGACACAAATTCAGCTGCATAAATAAGTTACTTATAAAGTAACTGTGACAACTTAAAATGTCTTCAAAATGCACAAATTAGAAATGTATTCACATGATTTTTGAATTTAACATCTTTTTCAAAAAAATTGCCGTTGTGACAACATTTCAAAATGACTACCATTTTTTATAAGATGTTGGTATTCAACTCAATTTATGATATTTTTTAATACATGATTTTTAAAAAACACTTTAATGCCATTGCATTTGAGTAGTTAAAGTTGTTTGAAATCATTTATTATTTAAATATCTAGAAATGATTTTTTAAAGGTGTTTAATTTTCTTTGATGAGTTTTCTTTTAAATATTTAAACAGCTTTTTTACATGTATGTAAAATGGCTGTATAAATTTGTAAATAGTTTTTTTTGTGTGTGTGTGTGTGTGAAAGGAGCGGGAACTTTAAAAAAATGCATATAACTAGCAATAAAAGGACATATGCAAAGAATAAAATCTAAAATCTAAAATAAAATAAAATAAAATCTGGAAGACCGAAATCTTTTTCAGTGAATGAGGTAATGTCATAAAAATAACCATTTTGTGTCGAAATTTATAAAAGTCAACTTTTTAACATAGACATTTTTTTCAAAATTCATACCTTTTCACAGATTGAATAATAATAACAAAAATAAATAATGTATCAATAATCATAGAAGAGGTTCATATCTAAAATAAACTTAAAATATATCAACAGTTTTATAACATCACATGCATGCCTTTTTGCGCTATTGTGATTTTTGTTAAAAGAAAATATTAATCATAAAATTTTGGTAACCAAAAATTGCATTTAAAGGGTAATCGAATGTATAGAGCAGAAAAAAAGAGAGAAGCTGAAATGAAATCTTTTGTTGTGCAATTTGAACTATGCATTTTTTTTTCTCGAAAATCGCAATTTATATAACAAAACAGATTTGTCTTTATTAGATGAATAAAATATAATAACATAAAAAGTAAAATAAAAACCTAAACTAGAATGAACTTGCAATCAAATTCAGACAATTGTTACTTAAAGTTTTATATAATCAACAAAGTTAAGACATTTAAATCGGTATGTCATTTATGATAATCATTGCATAAATGTTTTCGAAATAAAAACTTAAAACTATTATGAATTCACCTTAGATGATGTAAATATTGATAAAAGATCAACATTTAGTTAGTGATAAATTATTTTTAGCTCTTATTGTTAACTGAATAAAGAGTAATTTGTATGCTTTTGACACATTTAATTATTTTATTCCTTTAAAACATTCATTTGTTTTTACAAAACATTCTCATTTTAATTTTAAAAAGTATACTATATTTAGTAAAGCATGAAATTATTAAAATATTCACCTTGTGTTATAAAACTAAGGGATGGATTTTAGATACAAAAGTAGAATAACACGAATGTTATTATAAGAATAATGTAAAATAAATTACTTTTTAAATCTTATGCATTTTTAAAAAGATTACAAGAAAGCATGAATTTTAAATTTATTTTAATTTTATTTAAATCTTGCATATACTACGTTCCGAACTATAATAGATACATTAAACTTAGCTGCACTAATGGTCGTCTTTCATTAAAAAATTTTAGTATTTTGGTTAAAATTTTGTAGTATAATGGTTAGTTTTGTCGTTAATATAGTACAAAGTATATTAATATAGTACAACTGTAGTACATTCTAATATTAGTTATAATAAACATGTTCTACATCCTTTTTTTTTTTTTTTTTTTTTTTTTTACAATATTTTATTCTTTAAAATGTTATATAATTCATTAAAGTTAAGAGAGAAATTAAATGAACATAAAGGTTGCCAATTTATTCCAAGGACATTTAGTTTTGTGCTTTTTTAAGATTATTTGGAGATTTCATAAACCAGTGTTAAAATTTTGTAGTGCAATATATTAATGTAGTACAACAATGTATATTACTGTAATACAATTGTGATACATTCTGATGTTAACTATAATGAACATTTTCGCCCATTTTTCTACAATAATCCCATTATTTTACAATATTTTATTTTTCAAAATGTTATATAGTTCATTCAAAATTAAGAGAGAATTTAAATAAACATAAAGGTCGCTAATTTACGCCACGAAGTTTCATTTTTTGCTTTTTGCGCTTATGCAGCGATTTTTTTAAAGTGTATTAATAAAAACTTGTTTTTTAAAAGATATTTGGGCACTTTCTAAACAAATATTTTATATCAAAATTAACTTAATATTTTCTAAAAGTGATAAAAATATATTTATAAGGTAAATAACTGCATATTTATTTAGATAGACATGTTTCATTGTTCTGTCGATGGCATTATCAAAATTTATACTGATGCAGTTATTTTTGCAAAAAAATTTAAATTGAAAAACTGTTAAATAAAAAACTATTTTGTATACCAGTTTTGTTTTTGTTTATCAGTTTTTTTTATAGTTTATCAGTCTTTTGTTTTAGTTTGTGATTTTTTCATTTTTTTCATTTTTCATTTATTATTACTATTATTATTGTTACAAAAAGATTTTTTTAGTATAAATCTTGAAAATATCACCGTCAGAGTAATGAAATATGTCGATGTGAATAAATAAAGATATTTATTTGCCCTTTTTAACGTATTTTTATAAATTTTTAGCAAACATTAAGTTCGTTTTGATGTTTCAAGTGATTTTCACACATAGTTTTATAAATTATTTAATATTCAAAATCTAAGCATAACAGTTTAATTGACACAATAATCACCCAAATTAAACAATTATTTTGAAATTTACTGTTCTTAATTTTACGCAAAGAAACGATTGCTGTTTTAGCAAATATCAAAGTTTGGCTAGCATTGTTTTTAGCCAAAGCATTACAGAACTTGCCAACTTTCAAATACTTTTATTTACATGCTTTCCCTCTTAATTTTGAATAGACTGTAAATGGTTTTAAAAAGATAAATATTGTAATGCTACAGAAAGTGTATACTAGTCATGATGCGAAATGAGTATCAAGTCTCGGAACTGTTATTTAGCAATCCATTCTCATTTGCAAAGAATTATATCTTTGTAATCTTTGATTATACTTGAAATAAATAACTAGTCATTAATAATTGTTTTTAATGTCTGCAGTCAGTTTCGTAAATACATTTTTTTTTAAAGAGACAAATTTTCTTAATTTAGGAAAATATAATAACATTAACTTCTTTCGAGTTATCCCCTATTCGAAAAAAATCTTTCTTAATTTTTCTACATCTTTATATATGTTTTATTTAAAAACGATTTGTTTATTTAAAAAAAAAAAGTAGCAAATTATTAACAAGCAAAGCATTTAACAGCAAAAAACATTTTTTTTTCAGTATGATTTTATTAGACTATTTTTCAACAACTCTATTCAGCTCGTTATTAGTATTATTGTTCATTTACACTGTTAGAATATTCTTTATTTTAAGCATGTTCTATGTTGATTAATTTACAAATATATAATTATATCTTCCCCCTTTTTTTTTTCATTTCTACCTATGTGTTCTGTTCTATTTTTAACCTATCTGCTTTAAATATATCTTTGCTGCTTATTTTTTTAAGACTTTACCTATTTCCTGTATGTGACAGGCATTAAGTTTATCAAGCGATTAATTCAATCTATATTTGCAGTTTCTTCCTTCTGTTTTTAGTCAATAATCTATATTATCTTTGATACATGTTTGTCTACTTATCTACTCCCTATGTTCAATTAATCTTCCTGTCTTATTTTTTACATTTTCTTATTTTTCTCCGTGTTAAGAATTCACCTATAGTCTATATGTGGAGATATTAAATTTAATTTTAGGATAAGTTAATTGAGAATTATAGAATGGAAAACGGTGGAAGTTCAAAAGAGACAATTTTTCAATTAACTCTTTGAGGACCAATTATTATTTTTTCCATTTTGAGAAAAATTACTTTAGCTTTAATATCATTAAAAGTGACTATCTATGTAACAAAAATTAGGGTTAGAATCTTAAAGTCTTAAATCCAAGGCTGCAGAGTCAATGGGGAAAATGGCTGACTCCGACTCCGATTCTGACTCTGAAATTTTTAACGATCTCGACTCCGACTCCAGGCTGGCTAATATACTAGTGTCGCTGCTGGTTAAAATTATGAGGAAACGCAAGAAACATGAGTAGAAAATTTCACTATTTCAATGTTAATTCTGTTCTTAAAGCTTTGAAAAAAAAATATTTTCAGTTTTACTAATTTTTGAATTTTGCGTATCACAAACTTGAAAAATCCAACTATTGAAATCTAAAGAAGAAAACAAAACAGAAATTTTACTATTTCGGATTCGTGGACTTGCAAAGGAGAAATCTTTACAATTTGGATGTTAATTCATGTCCTCCAGAGCATATGAAAATTCCGATGAAATAGGGAGGGGGGGGGGGGAATTTTACTAATTTATAAATAATTCAAAATCTACTAGAGATTTTATTAAAAACGGGTTTCATCTACTGTGTACGCCGGGCAGTATATTGGGTAACCTGATATAATCCAAAAATAACTATAATAATTCCTTTTATGAATTTAAAATCACATATAATTGGTTTAATTTCACTTCAAATTGTCTAACAGAAAAAAAAAAAAAAAAAAAAAGCTGTAGTCGGAGTCAGAGTCAGCTTGTTTTTTAGTGACTCCGATTCCGACTTTGACTCCGCAGCCAAGCTTAAATCTTCAATTGCTATACATTTATGTTGCAGAAAAACATGGAACCTTATTTTACCTGCACTGTAAAATATTGTATTTTTGAGTTGCGTCATTTTACTTTCGTATGAGGATTATGTTAACCTACGTCCATACTCTCTTTTTATTTAATGCTAATCTGTTAAACTGTTTCAACTTTTTTTTCTGCTGTTGTTATTGATAATATCTATATTCCTAAGTCCAACAATATGTATACAGTCGGACTTTTATTTAACGAAGTCGCTAAATCCATTAAAAAAGTTCGTTGTATGGAAAATTCTTAAAATGGAGATCCACAATTTAAAAGGCTTTAAGTTACATAAATTTTCAATTAATAAACACAAAATATGACATAAAAAAGGAATTATACTTTTTTATATAAATTAATAGATTTCTTTTAGTTATTTTATTCATAAAAAATTGTAAAATTATCAGTACTGACTAATAATTCATTGCTTTTATCACTTAAAAAATAATTTTATATCTTAAATTACCAAATTATTATTTTTATAAAATTATCGTATGAAGGGGAAGGGGAAGAAAAGGTTTGAAATGCCCAAAAATATTTTATGAAATAGGAAAATATGTGAAATAAGAAAAAGTTTGTTTTATAGAAAATGCAATCTGCTGACTTGGAAATTATAAAGAAATTTGTATTTTTCCCCCTTCCAAAGGAAAAAGTTCGTAAAATAGAAGAATTCGCAAAATAGAGGTTTGTTAAATAAAGGTCCGAAAGTACATTTATTTTTAAGCCATCATTAATTTAATATAATAAATTTAATCATCTATTTTCTCATCTTGCTTACAGATGCAAAATAACCATTACTTTTAGAGTTTTTTTCTCATAGCTTAATAATTACAAAATATCCTGTTATTCAATTATTATTGAGAGTGTTTTTAATTCTTTTATTTTCGTTCAATTATGTGTATTTACTAAAAAATGTTGCATTTGTGATGGGAATGTCAAATCTATTGTATTTGTGGGATTTCTGTTTGCTAAATAACAGTTATTGTAAATATGTCATGTAAATAAGTCATTTTTTGTGTTTCTATCATCATGGATATGTAATTTAGTATATAACAATAAAAAATTTTACATTAATGTAATGCTTTATTATTTTATATTTCATAATCTTAAAATAGTCAGATGTGACAATCACAAAATCTTTTCTTTCTCATAAAAACTAATACAGTAAAACCTTCCCAAAGCGCCACATTCCGTTCCGATAAAAATTGGTCGCTCCGAGAGATGGTCTCTTATTGGAAATCATGTTTGAATCTAGATTTTAACTGTTGAAAAATGGTAACAATTAATGTTACCAAAATTTATTTTTCGCATTAGAAAAAAAAATCTAAAAATTTAAGTATCAGGGCCATTTTCACCTTTCGCTTATATTTCATGGTTACGGACTTGACAAGTAACGGACTTCACATCTATACATATAATAAAACAGTAGGACCCGGTGTGTCTGTACATTGAAGATAATTGACAAAAATGGAGTCAGGGCGATAAAAAAAAACCAATGAAACACAAAAAAAAAAAATTTTGAATTTTTTGTCTGTCTGTCTGTCTGTCTGTCTGTCTGTCTGTTTGTTCGAGGTTATCTTCGTAACTACTGAATGGATTTTTATGCGGTTTTCACTAATGAAGAATGCACACTCCCGGGCAGTGTATAGGCTTTGTTTCATCAAAATCGGACAACAGACAAAAAAGTAACAAAAAGAAACAAAAGAAACTATTAGGTGCGCTGCTCACGTTTTTTAGTACATAACGTTTTTTAGTACATATAAAATCCAATAGATGTCACTGTGCGATTTTAAAACGCGCTATCGTTATGTTTTCGCCAGTCTACTTAAGTATGAGAAAGTTTCAAGCTGGCTGTCGTTCCATGTGGTTTAGTCGGTAGAACGTCAGTGCGCCATACTGATGGCCCGGGTTCGATTCCCAGCATGGAATTTTTTTTCACTATGTTGGCATTAACGCCTATAAGCAATTAAAAGAATTTGAAATATTGTATTCAAGGCGAATTTTCTCTCTAGGAAAATTTCCTTGCATTAATATGTCAGTGTAATTTTTTTTTCGATTTAATTTTTTTTTTTCGAAACTTTGTTTTTCTTAAAAAATTACAGTAAATATTTGATATTTCCCAACGTTTTTTGAATGATCGACTTGCTTTTTTTTTTTTTTAATGTATGTCTGAACCTTATCTAACTACTTCTTCAAGATTTCTTTAGATAAACCGACCAGCGTAGCGGGCGAAGGCCGCTAGTTTCAAATAAAACTATTAGAAATGAACAAGATGTATAATTTCTAACTTAGATAATAATACGCATACCTTCTAAAACTATTTAGTAAACTTACTTTGGAGCTTGCATTTTATCTCTTATACACATGGTAACAGACATGACAAGTAACGGACTTGACATTTCAAATAAAACTATTAGAAATGAACTAGCTTGTATAATTGCTAACTTAGATAATAATACACATACCTTCTAAAACTATTTAGTAAACTTACTTTGGAGCTTGCATTTTATCGCTTATACACATGGTAACAGACATGACAAGTAACGGACTTGACATTTCAAATAAAACTATTAGAAATGAACTAGCTTGTATAATTGCTAACTTAGATAATAGTACACTTACCTTCTGGAACTATTTAATAAACAATATTTATTTACAAAAGTGCAAAAATCATTATTCCAATATTAAAATTTACGGTAATAGACTTGACAGTGAAAAAAATTCCAACTTTTATAAAAGCTGATTCTTGCCACTATTACATTGGTTCACAATTGAAAAATAAAAAATGGCAAGTAGTAGTTGCATGAATAGTTTAACTATATCGCCGAATATTTGCTTCTTACTTTAGGCAGAATTAGAAACCCATTTTGACTAAAATAATCACAAGGTAAAAGGTAACGAACTTGACGCAAAGTGAGGGACAAAATATTTCTGTAAATTTTTATATAAAAAAATATCTCTTGTCAACAAATTTTTTCATTTTTATAGAACACTAACAATTCATATTTAAAATAATTAAATCTCTTTATTTAAAAAAGTTAAATAGTAAAAAAATAACAGTTAATTACATAAAATATGGAATGGGACAGGCATTTTTGCTTAGAATCACAATTTTAAATATTCATATCTCCAACATTTTTATTGATTTTTTAAATTCTTCATGTTAAAAAATTTTCAATATAGTCTTCTTCAGCTAATGCATAGATGAAACAAACTTTAAATATTAATTTATGTTTGAATTTTTCTTCTTTTTACTCCTGGACAGCATATGTAAGCGAAATTTGAAAATGGCCCATCCATACAAAAGTTAATAACATAAATTAATTACTGCAGAGTTTGAAAAATGAATACATTGACGTTTGCTTTGATTTTACGATTTTATCTTTTATAACTTCTGTTTCAAAGTCCTTTCGAATTTAACTTAATAAATGCATTTTTTTTTCTGGATGGAAGCAAATAATGACGATTTTATTAAATTTGTTTATTTCTTTGTGAGTTTCCTGGCAGAATTGGGCAGGATAGTTTATTGACCATCATTTATAATCCGTCATCAAAGTAAAATTAATTGCAAAAAAAGGTACAAAAAGGATTAAAAACTTAAAGTTACCGGAATACAAAAACAAATCTAAACTTAGTTTAGAAGTTTGTTGAGTAATGCGCTCTCCAGAATAATGTTTTATTAAAACCTTATTCAAGGGGACATACGACCCTTAAAAGTGAAAATTAGGCAAGAAAAATCATGATGTTTAACATTTAATTTCTCAGAAAGTATTTTCTCTATGACCATAACTTTTTTACTGGCTATAAATTGAAGCAATATAATTTAAAAGATATTTTTTATATTTATATTATAAAGGCCAAACGTATCTGTGCGTAATGCATACGTCATTTTGCGAATGGCAACACTTTCCGATGGAATTTGATTTTTGAAATTTTCGCTATTGCAAATTTTTAAACATGTAAACATCCCACATTTTAAATTTTTATACCGTATATAGAAAAAAAATATTCTTTTAAATGCAATTTGTCTGAAAACTGTATCTTAATTTGTTTTTGAGATATTATTTTTTTTATAGTTTTTAACACAACTTTTATAAACGTGGCAACAGAAGAACATCATTTCTATTAAAAGTAAAGGGGAAAAAGCCGGAGATTAAAAAGTGATTTTTTTAAATTAAAATATCTGCTGTCTTTAAAATATCGTCTGTTATAAAACCAGGTGAATTTTAATTTTCATTCACATTTTCAAAATTCAAAATTTCCATTTACACTTAAATGAAGATATACAGTTTAGTATCTGTTCCCAGCTAATAGCAGTCGAGACTTCAGATATTGAATTTAAATGATTTTAAAATGATCAAATTAGAATACCATAAAAAAAAAGTGAATATAGGTATGAAAGGTGCATGTATAAATTTTACGACGGTAAAAATGGTATAGGGTTTAAATTTCGCAAAGAAAAATTCTATGATTGTATCAAACTAGAATAAATTCTGCTCTTTTTCATTTTGGAATATCAAACAATAAGAGCCTTAATTGATAACTTCGTCATAATACCAGATCTTTATTATATTTAACTGCTTACATTACGATTAAAGTTTAATTTTAATAATTTTTAAGACCGAGTTTTATGGAAATAGTATTTCGTTAACTTTAGGTTAAATATCATTTGTTTAAGACGTAGACTTACCAATCGAAGGTGCATTTTTTATTGTAATTAATTTTGTACACTTATTATAAATCAATGAAACAGTTTCTTTTTAAATATTTTCTTTCATCGAAATTCGACGGGTTCTACCTTGTTCTTTTAAAGGGGGAAAAAAGGTTATTTTTGTAAAGGTTTAAACTGTAAATATTAAAAAAAAAAAAAAAAAAAAAAAAAAAAAAAGAAAAAAAAAAAAGAAAAAAGAAAAAAAGAAAACCTGATACAACTATTTAGGCGCATGATTTCAAACAAAATATCCAATGCAATACAAAAAATTAACTATAATAACATATTACAATACTTTCTCTTTAATCTGAACCTAAATTTTTTCAAATTTATATTAAACATATATATATATTTAAAAAGTTTAAAATAACAATTATTTTTTAATAAAATCTGAAATATGACCTGTATGAAAAATGAAGAGGGGAGATGTAAAAATTTAGGTTCAGTTTGAAGGATCTGATATCTTATGCAATCTGTGAAAATTTCAAGAAAAAATATTAAATAACTTCAGAGGTATTCTGCGCGCAAGGTGAAAAAAAAAAAAAAAAAAAAAAAAAAAAAAAAAAAAAAAAAAACACACATTTTGAGATAAATGGCTAAGTTGTTGTTCAAGGAGGTTGTCGCACAGGGATGGTTCGCTGTATTTCAAAAAGTTGTTACACATATTACAGTTACTTCAGTGTTATTAAGCCAACACTGTAAAAAATAACGGACGATTTTATGGAAGTATTACTAATAATCTGGGCGCCAGTACAATTTACTGTTTTTTAACGGAAAAATTTTCGTAAATTCTTGAAAAAACTCGAAAAAAAAAAAAACGGAATATTTACTGAAAATTCTTCGTTAAAAAACAGTAAATTATAGTGGCGTCCAGATTACCAGCAATACTTCCGTAAAACCCGTAAAATCGTGCAGATTTTTTTAAATTTAATTTTTTTTTTCCTCAACGGTGGATATTATACCAACTTTGATTATAATCTTAAATTTTTGCTTTATTTTACTAATCGAAGTAAAATCTCGATCATAGTATTTAATTAAATCAATATTGTTTGTTATTCTATTGTAAAGCATCAGCGACGTACAACGGAACTGTAAAAAAATCGAGAAAAATCGATATTATAGCATTTCTTTCGGCGGATTGTTCCCAAATTCACTTCAGACATGCTGGCCATAGACAAAAATATACACATGAAATTTGGTTCTATTCTATGCATAACTTCATACACTTTTCGATGATGCAAAGCGGACATACACACATACGGACAGACATTTATATAAACATGTTTTTCGGAATCATCGATCCCTAAAACATCCACATTCGTCGAAAAGCAGAAACCGAAAAAAATTTTGTTTATAATACAAAAGAAGAGATAACAATGTATCACGGCAAAGAGAGTTACATAAAGAAAAAAAAAATGCTTGTATTCTTTGATAATGACATTTTCTAATTCTACAGGATTAAATTAAATTACGTGTGCGCCAAACAACAATGGAAAAAATACGAAAAACATTTCTAGAGCAGTCTCAACGAAAGAGTTTTAACTTTAATCATATTGAAGAAATAATCATGTAAATGATATATATATATATATATATATATATATATATATATATATATATATATATATATATATATCATATGTTAAGAACAATGGAACATCTCGACAAATAAACGAAGTAGATTTTGCGAAATATTTATCATCATGTATTTTATTTAAAAATAGAGATAGAAAAGAATTTTTTTACAGTAAATATATACATTATAGCCTATATACTAGGTGCGCAACAAAGTTACTAGGTTTCACACATGGATGACGTTGACGACACCTGAAGATGACATACATGTCTGAAATTATGTTTTTTAATAGTTTTGACATCTATTAACAATAAACTGTCGTAGTACCAATACATATCGCAACGCAAAAATATTTTTTCTAACAACGAAGATGTCGAGTTTTGCGTCAAATAAGCATCGTTTGTGGGAAGTTTTGTTTTTCTGATTTAATCTGAAAAAAATTGCAGCTGAAGGAAGTCGTTTGTCAAGGAGAATTTTTCCGTAAAACTAAAACAATTAAGAATGCCGATTTGTAAGCGTTATTGGAGGAAGATAACACAAAAGCAAGATTAATTTGGGGCGGCATTAAACATGACTCGACAAAGTATTTTCAAATACTTACATATCATGGGAAAAATTCAAAAGGAAGGAAAACGGGTACCGCGTGAGTTGACTGAAAAACAGATGAAAAATAGAAGAGCCATTATCGAAATTTTGTTTTTGCGGCATAGAAGAAAGAGTTTCCTACATCGAATTGTAATTGGCGATGAAGAGTGAATATATTTCGAGAATCCCAAATGCAAAAAATCATGGCTTTTGCCTGGCGAAGCATCAACATGAATCGGCGCAGAAAAATCATCGGAAAGAAGACAATTCGACGCTTTTGGTGGCACCAGAAAGGAATTATCTACAATGAGCTTCTGAAACCGGGCGAAACTGACAATGGCCATCGCTACCCACAATAACTAATTAATTTGAAACATGCATTGCTCGAACAACAGGCAGAATGGGACACGAGACATAAACGAGTGATAGTACGGCAACATTCCGTACTTTTGGAATTCCATCATTCAGGACACCAACGCTGAAAAAGGATCTGCTACTGCACCCACCATATTCTCTAGATCTGGCTCCTTTCGATTATCATATGTTCTGGATAATGGCGCATGGCTTAGCTGGCATACACTTGGCTAATTTTAAAGAGGTGCAAAACTGATTGGATAAATGGTTTCGGTCCAAAGATGCGTCGTTTTATCATCGCGGTATTCATGTATTGTCAGAGCGATGGCAAAAATGTTTAGCTAGCAAGGGACGATACTTTCAATAAACTTCTTTGTATTTCTCTTGAATTTTTTCCTTTTTTATGGATCTAAAAAAATTCGAAAACTTAGTCGCGCAACCTAGTACAAATCAAACGGAATATAATTTTAACCATAAATTAGTTTTCAAGAACCAATAAACTTTTTACACATTTTCTGAACAATATGTTTGCTTGGTGCACAAGAAACTGGTGAATTTATCACCTTAAAATTTCTAGCAATATCAATAAGCATACTATTTGAAAATAGTAAGAAGTAATTTTCATTTTGCCTTAAAAGAAATAAAATTTAAAATCTTTTACTAAAAAACTTTAAAAATCGTTAAAATTTTAAAAACATATTTTTCATTATTTTAAAGAATTTTTCACTCCAGCTCACGTGAAGAACTCTATAGCAGTATATAAGCGCAGTTTTTGAAACAGTTTTCAACACATTTAGAATAATTTAACAAAACTTCACGTTTAAAGGGACAGTGGACTTTTATTTGAGCAAAATGGTCTATTAGCAAAATCATCGCAGAAAAAGGTCTATTTCTGTAGTATAATAGTACCAAAACAGTTTTTTTCTTATTAAAATATCGTTTATAAAGGTTCCAAGAAGTAAATAATAAACTTAAGTGTATTTATATACTTTTAATCTGTTTTTCTCTAAACTAATTTTTCAGCGTCTTTAGATTTTAGGGAGATTTCGTATGAAATACTACCTATTGCATTGTCTCCCATGTTGGAATTTCTGAAAAATTTTTGCGGATCTACACGAAACATGACTCCTAGACCCCAAAACCACCATCAGTAAAAAAGTTTATATATCTATCTATCTATCTATCTATCTATCTATCTATCTATCGGTGTATATCACTTTCTTCTAGACACGATAACTTCCATAATTATGCTCAGATCTTCTTCAAACTTTTACATAAAATCAAGGAGCCTAAAATCTCGGTCGAGTTCGTTAATGGGCAAAATCGGACCAAGGGGGTGGAAATAGGGAGGGTTTTTGTGAAAACAGAAAAAACGCGATAACTTCTTAATTAAAATAGATATCGAATCAGTTTAAACTTTATATTAATTCTAAGAAATGGGCAAAAAGTTTATGCATGACAGATTTTTGATAAAGTTAAAAATGGGCTCAAGGGGCGAAAAAAACATGGTTTTTGGGAGAAAAAAATTCATAACTTCGTCAATTCTCAAGATATTAAATCCAACTAAATTTTATATAAATGCACTCAATATTATCCAAAACTTTTGTATTTACAAGTTTTTGATAGGACCAATTTTTACCGAGGAAAAAAATTAAAAACGAAAAGAAAAAGGGGGAAGGAAAAAGAAAAAAACCCATAACTTACTCAATTCTTAAGCAATCAAATCTAATTAAATTTATTTTACATCTTCACAATAATATCTACAACTTTTATATTGACAAGTTTTTCATAGAACCCATTCTTATAGCAAAAATAAATTAAACAAAAATAGGAGTTGGAGTAAAAACCTTAAATCCAAACTGCTTATATTCTGACTCATTTTAAAATTCATTTTTGATTTTAAACGCATCCAAATGACAGATCCTCTTATTTAGGAACTATATAATGCGACGTTTTGGCCATTTTTTTGATAAAGGCAGAATATATTTTTAAAAAGGCTGCCAAAAAAGGTATTTTGAACAGATTTCCCGAAATTATCGTCATTAAAAATTGATTAAGTATAACAAATTGCGTTTTTTCTGAGTCATTTTTAAATTCATTTTTGTTCTCAAACCCATCCAATTTACAGGTCCTATTATTTAGGAACTATATAATGCGACGTATTGGCCAGTTTTTTGATAAAGGCAGAATATATTTTTTAAAAGGCTGCCAAATAGGGTATTTTGAACAGAATTTCACGAAATTATCATGATTGAAATTTGAGGAAATTAAAAAAATTGCGTTTTTACCGAGTCATTTTTAAATCTTTTTTTGTTCTCAAACGCATCCAATTTACAGGTTCTCTTACTTAGGAACTATATTATGTGACGGAGTGGCCAGTTTTTTGATAAAGGCAGAATATATTTCAAAAAAAGGCAGCCAAAATGGGCACTTCGCGCAAAATTTCCCAAAGCGACCATGATTAATGAACTGTGGGTATTCAAATAACAAATTGTTTATTTTATGACTCATTTTTAAATCCAATTTTGCTCTGAATTGCATTCAAATGACAGTTTTTTGTTACTTAGGAACTATATAATGAGCGTATTCTTTGATTTTTTGATAAAGGGTGAATATACATATTTTTAAAAGCTGTCAAAGTAAGCACTTCGCAAAAAAATTTCCCAAAGCGATCATGATAAAAGAATTGAGGTTGTATTCAAATAACAATTTTTTTATTTTATGACTCATTTTTAAATTCAATTTTGCTCTCAAACGCATTCAATTGACAGTTTTTCGTTATTTAGGAACTGTGTAATGTGCCGTATTGGTCAGATTTTTGATAAAGGCTAAATATATATTTAAAAAAATCTGTCAAAGTGGGCACTTCGTACAAAATTTCTCAAAGCAATCTTGATTAAAGAATTGTGGATGTATTAAAATAATAAATTGGTTATTTTATTACTCATTTTTAAATTCAATTTTGCTGTCAAACGAATTTAATTAACAGTTTTTTTGTTATTTAGGAACTATATAATGAGCATATTGGTCAATTTTTTTAATAAAGTAAGAATATAATTCAAAATATGTTGCCAAAATGGGCATTTGAGTAGAATTTCGTTTAAGAGGATTTCGATAAAACCAGTTCTTACAGAAAAATGAAAATAAAAAATTTTTAAAAGCGGTTCAATAAAGTAGTTAAGCTGGGTTTATCTCTAATCTTTTTTTTTTTTTTTTTTTTTTTTTTGAGATGAAAACTTTTCGAAATCTACCTCCGCCTATAGGCCATGCCGAAAGGGATTTTTGAAATACTTCTTGCGACGTAATTTTGATCAATATTTATGAAATTGTGGAAGTATCCTGATATGGTTTAGAAAGAAATTGTGTAAGCATTTAAAAATTCGTCTTCATTAATATAGTCAAATTTTATATTTTATTTCTTAAAAGGCAACATTTTGATGAAAATCGATATGGAATTTAGAAAAAATCTGTAAAATATTAACTATTCAAGAGATTATAATAATCTAACACAAATTTGTTTCTAATAGAGTTTTAAGGGATAAAAAAGGCAAAAGCAAGAAAATATCTCAAAAATTAAAACAGGTGGAGCAATTTAAAATTTCGTTTCAAAATTATTTTTTTTTTAATTTAAAAGTTTTAATAGATTTTGGAAAATTTTTTGAAGGTGTTTTTTGAAGGCTTTTGGTGAGATGTATATATGCACAAAATTTCATATTGCTATGATGAAAATTAAAGAAAAAAATTTCAACGTCCACCTTTTAATAAACTGAATGATGAAGTCAATTGGACTATTTTGAAATGCATAACACATTTGAAAAATTAATTGCAACAATTCTCATCTAGAGTAAAAAAAATTATCTGAATTGCTATAGTAACCCTGTATATGATCTATAGATTTGTATCAATAAGCTACATGCAAGCACAAATTTATATCAGTTAGGAAATACAAACCACAGTTCAAAAATATTCCTCTTCAGAAATAATTTAATAAAAAAAAATTAATTAAAAAAATTTAAGAAAATTTTATTAGAAAAATAACTTTGGAGAATACGTTATTCACCAAACTTCTAAACTAACAGTTTATTTTTTTCCCCGGTAACTTTTAATTATTTAAACTCATTTGTACCTTTTTAGGCAATAAATTTAACTTTTAGGGCAAATTAAGCATGACGGTCAATAAACTCCCCTATTTCTTCAAGAAACTGACAAACAAACAGATAAAGTAATGAAATCGTCTTTATTTGTTCCGGTTCCGGCGAAAAGAAAAAAAAATGCATTTATTTATTGAACTTTGGAAGAATTTGAAAAATAAAAGTTATAAAGATAAAACCGTAAAATCAAATCAAATGTCAAAGTATTCATTTTTAAACTTTGCAGTAATTAACTAATGCAATTAACATTTGTTCCGATTCTTAAATTTTTAATTTTTTTTCTAATGTGAAAAATAAATTTTAGCAACGTTAATTGTTAACTTTTTTCAACTAATATGTATAGATTTAAATATGACCTACATTTAGAGATCACTTCTCGGAGCGACGAATTTTTATTGAAACGGAACAAGTCGCTTTACGGAGGTTTTAGTGTAATTAAAATAGACTACAAAGGATTTTTCTCCATTAACCATAATGTAACGGAATTCTTTTGAGTGCTCCTGTAAATGAAGTATTAATTTTGCACATTTCCCATTCAGTAACAAACATGCCATGATAAACATTAACATGCATAAATTTCATAAAAATTAGAGTGTATTATAGCGTGAACAGATAGACAAGCCAAATTCAAAAACACTTTTCAGCTATGTTGGAAGGTGTTAACAAGTGTTTTATTGATAAAATACACCACAATTTTCCTCCATAGACTATAATGTAACGGAATTTTTTGAGTATCTCTGTAAATGAACCGTTAAAGTTACGCACTTCAGTAGTGAACATGACACACTTAATTCACACAATAACATACTTCATGGCAATCGGACTATAGTTACGCGTGTTAGTGCACGGACAGACGGCAGACAGATAAATCAAACACTTTTCAACTATGTTCAAAAATGTAAAAAAAAAAAAAAAAAAAAAAAAAAGTGTTTTTTTAAGAAGATATTTTCAGTTTCGAAACAGGCTCCGAAAATGAAAATGTTCTTCTTAAAAATATCTGTAAAAAAAAAAAAATCAAAATATTAAAACGATATTTATACAGATAGATCTGAACTAGACAATGCCAAAAGAATTGTTTAAAAATACTGAAATGCAAACGAGATATCTTTAAAAATTTCTTCCATCGGATTAGCATTGTGAACGGTTCTTTTCAGTAGCCTCTTTACAGTGCATACTGCAAACACTTCGATGTTGTAATTAAAAGCGGCACATGAACTGTTTAAAGGTGGAATAATGTGAATCATGTATTTTAAAAAATTTAAGTATGTGTACGTAGAATTTTTGGATATATAAAGTTATACACAGAAATATAGGCATAAGTGATAGTTTCTCAAAATTTGACGCTAAATAGCATCCGAAGATTTTAAAACTTCATAAGAAACCGCTGAAGCGCCTGAAGAATGCCTTTGTATTTGAGCTCTTAAGATATTTTGAATTTCTGGCTTTTTTCTCAATTGGATTATACATTTTAAAAAATCTCATTTTTGAAAAATTAAAAAGTAATTATATCATAAATTTATATAAAATTTCAATCACTTCATGATTTTATGAAAAAATGCATTACCGATAAAAGAATTACATAGTTAAACTGCTTTTAGTTGGTTATTCTTATGTAACATAAAATGAAATAATTCTAAGAACTAAAACATAGATGCCAACATACAGTCGACTCTCGTTAATTAGGATAATTCGAATCTTCGCTTAATTCGAACTAAACATGAAGTCCCGAAATTTTCAAAGGCAAGGTAACGTTAAAAATATTCATTAATTCGAACTCATTTTCTCTTGACTTGGTTTAATTCGAACTAACGAGAGTTCTGATTTTTCATTTTTCTTTTTTTTTCTCACGGATTCCAGATCATTTGAATAACTTTCTCTCTTTGATTTTTTTGAAAATTGTTCCGAACGAGTATACAAAGAATCTAATGCATTTGATATCCATTTTCTTTAGTGCCCCGTCTGTCCATCACTGACGCTTTAAAATTTTCTACCATTGTGCTTGTTTCTAATCTTTTAATTAGTTTATGTATTTATACATTCTAATTTAATATTAAGTCATATTATAATGAAAACAGACGAAATAAATAAATAAAAAAAAAAAACACCATAATGTTAATTCCTTTGTAATAGTACCATATTAAGCATGTTTTCATTTCATATTTTCCATAATTCGAACATTTCTTGCGGTCCCGACGAGTTCGAATTAACGAGAGCCGACTGTATCTTAATTATTCCGGAGTCTAATACAAGATAAACAAATTTAAAACCGGATAGTTTTTAAGAGAAAATATGTCTTCTTTCAACATGATATTTACTAAATTTCATTTTAAAACTATTTATTAAATAAAACTTCCGGTTGGAAATGTGTTTATCCACGTACTATCTTTAATCAAATTATAAGAGTGTTTTTGATGTTCAAGTTTGAATTTTGTAGTATTATTCATTAACTTTACGAGTGTTGAACAAGATCTACCATAGATGCATCTAAATGAGTTTATGATACACAAAATAGTTTTAATACTACTTAATAGATGGCAGCAGCATACATCTTTCAAAGCATCTGAATAGTAACTATCAGACTCCGGAATAATTAACAGATGCTGGCATCAATGACTAACAGATCTTTTTAACCCCCCCCCCCTCGAAAAATTTTAAATGCCCTAGGCCTTTCAAAAGGTCTGAATATTTCTTCGTCAGGCACAAAGAAGACCTGCTTCTATTGTAAAAGCAGAAGTCATCCGTATTTTTTATTTCTCTTTATTGCACAAATGTTTCATTTATATTATTTCAATGAAAGAATTAATTACAAACCAAGAGCAAGAATATAATGCAATATTAGTATAAACATTTATTCATATTGCTGCATTAATAGAAGATAATTAAAAATTTTAAACTCTGCGTAAAAATTTTATGAAAGTGCTAAATAAATTTTCGTATCATTTCTTTCTTTCTTAACCCCTTAAGGGTGTATTTCGATTCAAACTGCTTATTTTCCGATTTATTTTTTTTAATTCATTTTTGCTCTCATCTAATTGGCAAATTGTCTTATTTAGAGAGTACACAAGGTGCCGTGATTGTCGATTCTTTGATAAATGCAGAAAACATTGCAAAAAAAGCAATCAAAAATGGCATTTTTAACTGATTTTTCCGAAGTGGGAGATCTGGGGACGAAAAAAAGGGTCATACTGAGACGATAATTGTTTATAAATCAATTTTTAATGAATTGAGCGTAAAATGACATCACACGGCACCTTATACTTCTCTTCAAAAATCCCCTCAGTAAGTTTCATGTTTCTACTTTTAAAAATGAGTCTGAAATTGTATCAGAAAATTTCGAGCTGTTGAAGACGGAAAAACGTTTTTTTCGAATACACCCTTAACTGGTTATTTCTGTTCCATTCAATAAATTGAAAAAACGGATTCACACCACACTTATTTAAATAAACTATTCATAACATTTAGTCTAAACATTTCCGCCTTTCAATAGTATGAAATTTTTCTTAAAAATAATAGTGGTGTCAAAAAGCTTTAAATGATGAATTAAGCAAATTCGTCTTGCCCGAACGGCGTACGGGCAAATCGGTTAAAAAATTAAAAAAAAAAAATAATATAACAATTGTGATTATTTATTTTGCAAGCAGAATGAATCATACTCGAATCTGAGCAATTCCAGGAGAAAAAGTCGGTTTCTTTCCTTAGTATAAAAATAATTTCTTAATTGTTTTTATTACTTTTCTAATATCCCATGTTATTAGAATGGAAATCAACTGTAATTAGAATCAAGAGAAATTGTAGTTTCAATTTTTAAAATTATCATTAATTGTTTAAAAAACACGACTTTTTTTTTTTTTCAAGCATATTTAATTAAATTATAAAAGTGTTTGTGATGTACGGGTTTGAATTTTGTAGTATAATTCATTAATTTGAGTGTTGAACAAGATCTGAGTTTATGATATACAAAATAGTTTTAATACTACTTAATAGATGGCAGCAGTATACATCTTTTAAAGCATCTTAATCTTAACTATTTTAGTCTTAGTACGGTAGATGGCAGCACCATTCATTTTTATGCAAGTTCTCTTCAAAATTAAAATCTAAATGTAAATTTTTAATTAATGTTTCAACAATAATTACAAAATAAAAGGTAATATCAGGGTGGTGAGTAATCAGAAAAGAACACTGTCAAAAAAGGTATTTAATACCAATATTTTGTTAAAGAGAAATTCACCTTGTTTAATCCCTTCACATTATTTGAAGTATTTTCTATGAGAATACTAAGTTTTTCTTTGATTACACGCACACGCCACCCTTAGTACTGCAACACAATAATTTCATCTTTCCATGCCATGGAGTTTTTTTTTAAACAGAAATAAAACCGATGTTAATTCAATTTTCTTTTCTTCCCCCCCCCTCCCCTTTTTTTTCCTTGTATGCTATACCTTTTTTTTTTTTTTTTTTTTTTTTCATTACATAATGATCACTTGTAACGTTGTAGCAAGAAAAATATTTCGGATTTTTGTAATTTGTACCTTAAAACTTATTATCTCATTTCAGATTCACGTTTTACAATTTGATCAAAAGTTATTGAAATTTAAAGTCTATTTTTTTTTTTTTTTTTTTTTTTTTCTTAAGTGACTTTGAGTAGTTTAATAATATAGTTATTACAAAAGAAACTTTTATCATATATCGTTAATATTCTTTGCAAATAAATCTATAATCTAATTTGCGTCGGTGTTGCAATTCAGATATATATATTGATATTAGTATCAATCAAATTAATATTTTTAAATAAATATAAAGTTTTTTAACTCAAGAGAATTGGGTTACAAAATTAGCTATAATCAATAATCTCTGGAATTGCGTTTACCGCTGTAGTATGCATTTTAAATTTAGCATATTTATAGGATATTATATGATGTGTTTAAACTATGTAGATACTATACAAGGCTGCACGAAAAATTTGTACACTGTAAAGAAACGGACAATTTTACGGAGATTGTACTGGTAATCGGGATTTTATTGTTTTTTAACGGAAAAAGTTTCGTAAATTCCTGAAAATTTTCCGGTTTTTTTCGGGGGCTTTTTGGAATTTACGGAATTTTTTTCCGTTAAAAAACAATAAATTGTACGGGCATCTCGATAACCAATACAATTTCTTTAAAATCGTCCGTTTATTTATTTATTAATTAATTATTATTATTATTAATATAGTGCACTGTACATATTACTGGTTATGGAAAAAACTCATAATATAAATTTTTATTTATTTATTTATTTATTTATTTTTAAATCTTTCTTCATTTTATATAAATATAAAATAATGAAGTTTCTTAACAGTTTCTTAACACGAACAAGTTTTGTTCGTGTTAAGAAACTGTTCTTTCATACTAAATTTCTGGTGCAGGATTTCTTTTTTTGTTTTGTTACAAATAAATTAATTTTAAATACTTTTGATTAGTCTAAGCATAAAATAAAATATTACCCATATGGTGAATTTTCAAACAAACAATATTTTTATTGTTGAATTTTAAAAAATCAAGCAGAAACAAACGAACAAAGATGAATCATTCATCCATTGCAAAAGTTTACGGCTTACAAATTTGATAAATCATCAGTCATTAAAATATTATGCCATCCATAAGAAAAAATTTGCTTCATATTCACATCTAGTGCATGAACATGATTTTTCATTCTTGTTTAAAATAAATTCTTTTTCATTACTTTTTACTAGCATAAATTCATAATAAAGTATTTCCTACACAGTGGTTTTTCGAACAATCAATAGTTATGTTAGATTAATTTATGACACGATTTTTAAATCGGTAAATTAACTATAAGAGATGTAAATTTTCGATGTGGGTGATTCGAACCAAGCCAATACATCTCTGGTTCGAATCCTGGCCCGTACTTTTTTCACCCACAAGTTAAATTTAAGTCTCTTTTAATAGTTATGTTGTTAAATTTTTAAAACTTAAGTAGAAACAGATAAATAAAAAAGAATTATTCACACATTTCAAAAGTTTACCACTTAAAAATTTGATTGGGGAGCATGGGACACATGTGAACATGGGGCAGATGTGAGTATCGAACTTTTTTCTCTAGTTATTATATATATATATATATCTGAAAAAAAAAATACTAACAATGACAGCTCCTGTAAACATATGGTAAAAAGCTTTGAAGCTGTTTGATATTTTATTAGTCCTCAGTATCCAAAACACTGTTCATAAATCTCAAAAGTAAATTCTCAGTTCCAACTTGCTAAGTGAATACCTTATTTATTCAATCATTTATATGAATTTTAGTGCTTTAACATATAATATTAATGCTAATGAATATTTTTTGATAAAAAGAAATTTCTTCTAAAATTGAGAAATGTTAATGATTTGTCAATTTAACTGTAGTGGCCATGTGGGGCACTTGTGAAGAGACTTGTTGGGGCAGATATGAACAGTTCATAAGTTCCCCAATAAATGTTCTATGATTCTGTTCAATATCGTCACAAAAAAGGTCTATTTTTGTGGTATAAAAGTACCAAAACAGTTTTTTTCTTACTAAAATATCAATTACGAAGATTTTAAGAAGTAAATAATAAAGGTAAGCGTATTTATGTGCTTTAAATCTGTTTTTCTCTAAACTGATTTTTCGGCGTTATTAGATTTTTGAAATGCTTCTTGCGACGTAATTTTTGATCAATATTTCTGAAATTGATAAGGAAGTATCCTGATATTGTTTATGAAGAAATTGTATAAGCTTTTTAAAATTCGTCTTCATTAAGATAGTCAAATTTGATTTTTTTCTTATTAAAAGGCAAAATTTTAATGAAAATCGATATGGAATTTAGAAAAAAATCTGTAAAATATTAACAATTCAAGAGATTTAAAAAATCTTACACAAATTTGTTTATAATAGAGTTTTAGTGATAAAAATGCAAAAGCCAAGAAAAAAAAATTATATATATATATATATATATATACACTATATTGCCATTGATTATGAGACACTTGCGATTTTAGACATTTTACTAAATATCTAGAAAAATACATGAGGAATCATCTCGAAACTCTTAGTGTTTAAATATAATAGTATACGTCATACATCTCCGTGAAGATTTTTTACCGAAACTCCATAGGGGACAGTCAATAAATTAAAAAAGAATGAATATCTTTTGAATAACCCTGTCAAAACTAATGTAGCAAAAGCGCTCAAACTCTAGATTATGATTGAATGCCTTATTGTAATGCACTGTGTTCATTTTTATGCAAATAGCATGCATACTCGCAGAGTAATTAAGGTTTTTATAAAAATGGCCTCAAATTTTTCTAAGTTTTTCCCTTATAATTTTCAGAGTTCTTAATATAAAATAATATTTTTTTCAGAAAATATGACAAACAACATTGCACACAGTACCCTGTAATCAGAATAAAAAAAATAATAAAAATCGTATGAAAAATGAATAGATTTACTAAATAAATTTTTACTGTGCATGCGTCAAAGATATCAAAATTTCATTTGCATATTATGTTAGCTAAATGTATAGAGCAACTTTTGTAAAAGTCTCAAAATTATAGCTTGAAAATTCTGAAAGTAATCGTCTATAGAAAAAAGACAAAATCCGTTGTTTCCAAAATGAACCAAAAAAATGAGGGATTTTATCCAAAAGTAGTCGAAACATCCCGTATTGTGTGTTCTATATTGACACTAATCAATGAATATATGGATACAACCCCTCTTGTTTTTGCTTCATTTTGAGAATAACGGATTTTCAACTTATTCAATTGACGATTATTTTCAGAATTTTCAAGTTATGATTTTGTGACTTTCACAAAAGTTGCTCTATACATTTAGCTAACATAATATGCAAATGAAATTTTGATATCGTTGACGCATGCGCTGTAAAAAATTATTTAGTAAACCAACTCATTTTGTACACAATTTTCATTATTTTTAAATTCTGATTACAGGGTACTGTGTGCAATGTTATTTGTCATATTTTCTGAAAAAAATATTATTTTATATTAAGAACTCTGAAAATTATAAGGAAAAAACTTGGAAAAATTTGGGACCATTTTTATAAAAACCTTAATTACTCTGCGAGTATGCATGCTATTTGCATAAAAATGAACACAGTATATTACAATAAGGCATTCAATCATAATCTAGAGTTTGAGTGCTTTTGCTACATTAGTTTTGACAGGGTTATTCAAAAGATATTCATTCTTTTTTAATTTGTTGACAGTCCCCTATGGAGTTTCGGTAAAAAATCTTCACGGAGATGTATGACGTATACTATTATATTTATACACTAAGAATTTCGAGATGATTCCTCATGTATTTTTTTAGATATTTAGTAAAATGTCTAAAATCGCAAGTGTCCAATAATCAATGGCAATATAGTGTATATATATATATATATATATATATATATATATATATATACACCCCTGAAGAAGTAGTTTAATAGAAAAGCTTTCTACTGTCTTTTTATCCATTTACCTTTCATTATTTTGGTAATCTGCCTTTTATTTCACTTCAAACTTCAACTGTTTTCAATAAGATGACTGAAAAAATACTGGTTTCATTGTTTTATCGTATGGTAATATATGAATTACTCTGGTTATATAATGTCCATTTATCCATATATTTTTTAGTAATTTGGTAATCTGCCTTCTATTTCTCTTCAAACTTCAACTGTTTTTACTAATATGATTGTAAAAATACTGGTTTCATTGGCTTATTTGATGGTATTGTCTGAATAATTTTGGATGTATTTATAAATATATATATATATATATATCAAAGATTAAAACACGATGAGTATTTTAAAATACCGCTTAAAAATTAAAAAAATTAAAAATAAAAAAATTATTAAGAATGGAAACTTTTTGAAGGTATTCTATATGCTTTTGGTGAAATGTATATATGCACAAAATTTCATACTGCTATGATAAAAAAAGAAAAAAAAATAACGTCCACCGTCCCCTTAAAAATAAATTCATATTCAATGCTTTTTTACTAACCTACGTACAAAATAACGTATTTATTTACATAGTGGATGTCCAAACAATCAACATTTATACTGTTGAGTTTTTTTTTTTTTTTTTTTTTTTAATTTATGTAGAAACAGATTATTTACCACTTACAAATTCGATAAATGAACAGGCATCAAAATATCATGCCAACCGCAAGCAAAAAAATGTTTCAAATTCATATCTGGTGCATTAGTATGCTTCTTCCTTCTCATTAAAAATCATTTCGTTTTCAATACTTTTTTACTAGCCTAAGTATATATAATAAAGTATTTCCTACGTAATCGTTTTCCAAACAATCAAATTTACGATTTACAAATTCGATAAATGATCCGTCATCAAAATATCATGCCACTCCGTAAGCCAAAATCTACTTCATATTTGCATTTGGTGCATGAGCATGATTTTTGATTCTTGTTAAAAACAAATTGATTTTCAGTATTTTTTACTAGCTTAAGTACATAATAAAGTATTTCCTTTGTACTAGTTTTCCAAACAAACAATATTTATATTGTTGAATTTTTAAAACTCATGCAGACACTGATAAACAAAAAAGAATTATTCACACATCGCAAAAACTTACAATTTACAAATTCGATAAAAGATCTATCATCAAAATTCCAAGCCACCCGTAAAAAAAATCTATTTCATATTCACATCTGGCGCATGAATATGATTTTTCATATTTATTAAAAATAAATTCCTTTCCAATAATTTTTACTAATCTAAGTATATATTAAAGTATTTCCTTTATAGTGGTTTTCCAAACAAATAATATTTATATTGTTGAATTTTTAAAACTCATGTAGATACAGACAAACAAAAAAGAATCATTCACGCAGTGCAAGGATTTACGCCTTACAAATTCGATAAATGATCAGTCATCAAAATATGATGTCACCCGTAAGCCAAAATCTGTATCATATTCACATCTAGTGCATGAGCATGATTTTTCAGACTTATTAAAAAAAAAATCCTTTTAATACTACTTAGTAGCCGAAGTATATACTAAAGTACTTCCTACATACTGGTTTTCCAAACAATCAATATTTACATTGTTGAATTTTAAAAACTTAAGTAAAAACAGATAAATAAAAAAAGAATTATTCACACATTAGAAAAAGTTTACCACTTGCAAATTTAATAAATAATGAGTCATCAAAATATAATGCCACTCGTAAGATAAAATCGTTTCATATTCACATGCGGTGCATGGACATGATTTTTCATTCTTGTTCAAAATAAAATAATTTTCAATACTTTTTATGGGCCTAAATAAATATTAATATTTTTCCTATATCGTGGTTTTTCAAAGAATCAATATGTACATACAGTAGAATGGACTGAACAATGGATTTCGTTATATTGAATATAACGAAATCTATTGTTCAGACAAAAAATTCATTATATAGAAAAATTCGTTGGATAGAGAACGACAAAAAAAAAAAAAAAAAATTCCTTTAATATTTAAATTTTGAAAGAGAATTGTTTTTGAGCTGCTTAATTAAGTTTTTGAAATATTTAACGGAATTTTGCCTGAATCTCAACCATTTTCGCCACTTACTTTTTTTCCCCCAATGTCTTATTGATAACTATCAAAATTATTACTCTATCAGAGATTTTTGCTTATCCTAGAAGCAATTTTATAAAGCTGCAGTAGAAGATCACACCAGCATAGAAGATATTTAGTAACAATTCTTCATTCAAACTATCTCTTACAACAAAATTGCGCCGAGTAGCCACAAACAACAAACATCTAAACTCTAAAAGTAAAAGGTGTTACTCTAGGTAAACGAAAACCTGCTGAAAAAGATGACCTTTTCTATAACTGACCCCTTATCCTTGCCTTACTATCCAAACCAAGAAACAAAGAACATTTTCAAGAGCTATCTTTTACACTGTAAAAAAATTCGTTAAATTTACGACAAATACTGCAGGCAGCAATGCTCCTAGCAGTTTTTGCCGCAAAAATTGTAGTAAAATTAGATATAAGTTTTTTAATTACATCTAATTTTACTGCAATTTTTACGAAAAAAACTTCTGGCTTGCTGCCGACATTTTATGCCGTAAATTTAACGGATTATTTTACAGTGTAGGATGCTTTGTAAGATAATTGCAAATCGTTCCAATAGCAAGCAAGTGTTTCAATCTTTTCCAAGAACGCATGCTCACCTTGGTTAAAAAAAGTCAAAAGGAATCATGTAAAAAAGGATTTTTTCCTTGGAGGAGGGGGGTAAATGCCCTTTTTTTGGACATAAAGAATAAGCTAGAGGAATGCATCTACGAAATATAAACCAAAAATCGAAACGAAAAAAAATTATTCCACAAATAATTTGAAGCATTTTTCTGAACATATAAAAGACCATTTTTGAAAAAATTCGTTAAATGGAGATATACATTTCGCTATATTGAGATTATTTTTAATGTAATCATGAAAAAATTGACCGAACGGTCAATTTTTACCTACAATATTTCCTACAAAAAATTCGTTAAATAGAGAAATTTGCTGGGTGGAGTTTCGTTATATAGAGACTTGACTGTAGTTGAATTTTTAAAATATAAATAGAAGCAGATAAATAAAAAAGAATCATTCGTGCATTGCAAAAATCTGCAATTTGCAAATTCGATAACTAATCAGTCATCGGAATATCCGGACTACTGTAAGAAAAAATCTGTTTCACATTTACACTAGGTGCATGAGCATGATTTTTCCTGCTTATTAAAAATAATTTTATTTTCAATACTTTTGTATTAGACTAAGTATATAATAATGTTTTCCTGCATAATGGTTTTCAAAAAGATCAAGTTTACGACTTACAAATTCGATTAATTATCAATCATCAAAATATCATGCTATCCGTAAGACAAAATCTACTTCATATTCATATCTGGTGCAAGAGCATGAATTTTCCTTTTTGTCAAAAATAAATTCCTTCTCAATATCTTTTAATAGTCTAAGTACATAATAAAGTATTTCCTTTCTATTTGTTTTCCAAACAAACAATATTTATATTGCTGAAGTTTTAAAATTCATATAGACAAAAATAAACAAAAAAGAATCATTCACGCATTGCAAAGGTTTACGACTTACAAATTCGATAAATGATCTGATCAGTCATCAAAATATCATGCTACTCATTGGACAAAATCTGTTTCATATTCACGTGCGGTGCAAGGGCATGATGTTTCATTCCCGTTAAAAATAAATTCATTTTCAATATTTTTTAGTAGCCGAAGTATAAACTAAAATTTTTCCTACGTAGTGGTTTTCCAAACAATCAATATTTACATTGTTGAATTTTTTAAACTTAAGTAAAAACAGATAAATAAGAAAGAATTATTCACACATTAGAAAAAGTTTACCACTTGCAAATTTGATAAATAATCAGTCATCAAAATATAATGCCACTCGTAAGAAAAAATCGTTTCATATTCACATGCGTGCACATGGACATGATTTTTCATTCTTGTTAAAAATAAAATCATTTTCAATACTTTTTAATAGTCTAAATAAATAACAAATTATTTCCGACATAGTGGTTTTTCAAAGAATCAGTATTTGCATAGTTGAATTTTTAAAATTTAAATAGAAGCAGATAAATAAAGAAGAATGATTCACACATTGCAAAGATCTGCAATTTACAAATTCGATAACTAATCAGTCATCGGAATATCAGGACAACTGTAAGAAAAAAAACTGTTTTACATTTACACTTGGTGCGTGAGCATGATTTTTCCTTCTTATTAAAAATAAATTCATTTTTAATACTTTTGTGTTAGACTAAGTATATAATAAAGTTTTCCTTGCATAGTGTTTTTTACAAAAGATCAAGTTTAGACTTACAAATTCGATTAATTATCAATCGTCAATATATCATGCCACCCGTAAGACAAAATCTACTTCATATTCACATTTGGTGCATGAGCATGATTTTTCACATTTATTAAAAGTATATTCCTTCTCAATAATTTTTACTAGTCTAAGCATATAATAAAGTCCTTTATAGTGGTTTTTCAAGCAAATAATATTTATACTGCTGAATTTTTGAAACTCATGTAGTCACAGATAAATAAAAAGAAATCATTCATGTATTACGAAAGATTACCACTTACAGGTTCGATAAATGATCAGTCATCAAAATATCATGCCACCCGTAAGCCAAAATCTGTTTCATATTCACATCTGTTGAATGAACATGATTTTTCCTTCTCTTTAAAATAAATTCGTTTTCAATAATTTTTTACTAGCGTAAGTATATAATAAAGTATTTACTACCTAATGGTTTTCCAAACAATCAAGATAAATATTTTAAATGTTCAATTTTTCTCTCTGGAAAAATTTCCACGTATTAATATACAATCAAGTTAAAGATTTACAAATTCAATAAATGATCAGTCATCAAAATATCATATCACCCGTAAGATAAAATCTTCTTCATATTCACATCTGGTGCAAGAGCATGACTTTTCATTTTTGTTAAAAATAAATTCCTTTTCAATATTTTTTACTAGCCTAATAAATTATTTCCTTTGTATTTGTTTTCAAACAAACAATATTTATTACATTGTTCAATTTTTAAAACTAATCCAGACACTGATAAACAAAAAAGAATCATTCACGCATCGCAAAGGCTTATAATTTATTAATTCGATAAATGATCAGTCATCAAAATCCAATGCCATCCGTAAAAAAAGTACTTCATATTCACATCTGGTGCATGAACATGATTTTTCATATTTATGAAAAATAAACTCCTTTTCAATAATTTTTACTAGTCTAAGTATATAATAAAGTATTTCCTTTATAGTGGTTTTCCAAACAAAAAATATTCATATTGTTGAATTTTTAAAACTCATGTAGACACAGATAAACAAAAAAGAATCATTCATGCATTGCAAAAATTTACGACTTACAAATTCGATAAATGATCAATCATCAAAATATCATGCCACCCGTAAGCCAAAATTTGTTTCATATTTACACCTGATGCATAAGCAGGATTTCCCCTTCTTGTTAAAAATAAATTCATTTTCAATGCTTTTTTACTGACCTACCTGTAAAATAAAGTATTTCTTACATAGTGGATGTCCAAACAATCAATATTTATACTGTTGATTTTTTTAAATTTAAGTAGAAACAGATATGTATAAATGATTTATTCACAAATCGCAAATATTTACCACCTACAAATTCGATATATGATCAAGCATCAAAATATCATGCCAACCGAAAGAAAGAATCTGTTTCACATTCACATCTGATGCATTAGCATGATTTTTTCCTTCTCATTAAAAATAAATTCGTTTTCAATCCTTTTTTACTAGCCTAAGTATGTATAATAAAGTATTTCTTAGTAATAGTTTCCCAAAAAATCAAATTTACGACTTACAAGTTCGATAAATGATCCGTCATCAAAATATCATTCCACCCGTAAGCGAAAATCTGCTTCATATTTACACCTGATGCATAAGCATGATTTTCCATTTTTGTTAAAAATAAATTCATTTTCAATGCTTGTAAGAAAGTAAGTACTAAGTACATAATAAAATATTTCTTTTGTACTGGTTTTCCAAACAAACAATATTTATCTTGTTGAATTTTTAAAACTTAAGTAGACACACACACACACACACTCAAAAAGAATCATTCATGCATTGCAAAGGTTTACGATTTACAAATTGGATAAATGATCAGTCATCAAAATATCATGCCACCCGTAAGCCAAAATCTGTTTCATATTCACATCTGGTGCATGAGCCGAGGTTAATCAACGTTCGAATGAAATCGAAAATAATATGACACGTCTATTTAGCACACATTTAGAGCAAGAACAGCAAGGGAGTGCAGTGAATCACCAATCAGTTTCGCCATTCTTTTTTGATGTTTTTTTAGAGAGCTCTCCCCACTTTTTTGACTTTTAGCCTATGATTTCCGAAGAACTCCCCCTTCTGGACGATTCACACCTGTTTTACACGTAATGTCAGCTTGGAACAAAATCGTATTTGGTATAGAAACAACTGTTACAGCTGACGATAATCAATTAGGTCATCTTTTATATTGTCTAAGGCTACGTCGACCATGACTGGAATTTCGTCTAGAATTATAGTTCAGGATTTTTGTTATGGAATTGTACTCGAAATTAAAATTCACTTAATGAAATTTGTTAAGATATAGAATTAATTTATTTTCATATCGGTCCTAAACAATGTACATTACGGAGCGTAGAGGAAATAAGTATTTTTTTTTTTTTTTTTTTTTTTTTTATGAAATACATGAAGAGCTCAACTGATAAAGGTGGTAGATAAAAGATAAGCGACACTCATTATTTTGAGAAAATGAGCTTTAACAATTAAAATCTCTGTGACCGTTAGGTTTTTTCAAATACTAATTTAACAGATGGTAGAGGGTCACTGATTATTTCCAATCAAATGATTAACTTTCTTCTGTTACATACCACATTTATCATCTGAACAGTTCCCATATTTCAGTGAAGTAAATCAGTCTAGTAATGTGCTTCTAAAATTAAGCAATTTTAAATTTATTTAGAAATTAATCATCCGGTAAAAGATATCAAAGAAAATATGACTCGAAGACATTTTAGCAATCAAATAACATTGGCATACAGGTAAAACAACAGAATTTTTTAACGTTGCTAATGAGGATAATTTTGAGAAAAATACTTTCACATATCACACAGCCATCAAAGGCACAGAGAAACAACTTGGGCCACACGTGCATGTACACCTATAATTAATTAAAAATTATGTACCGGGTGATCCACGAGTCAGGACGATCTTTAAAAATGTGTAATTTTAAAACGAATCAAGATACAAAAATACGATTTGCACCAAATGGATGGAAAAGAAACCGGGTTTTGTGTGGCAACGAAAACATATAGTTCTGTTGGCGATCAACGGCATCACTAGCAGCACTGAAAGATGCTATCCGCCAAAATATGTCTGCCATAACGCAAAAAATGCTACTAAATGCTGTGAATGGTGTGGTGCCTAGCCTCACAGTTGCACTTATGAATGAAGGAAAGCACATTGAACGTTTACTGTAGTACTAATTAACTGTAATTGAGTCAACCTGTAAGTTGTCAACATTTTTTCATTTGTAAATCATCTTTTGGTGCCATTTGTTGGTCGACAATTTTTTTTTTTTTTTTTCGTTGTTACACAAAACCCGATTTCTTCTCCATCCGTTCGGTGCAAACCGTATCTTTGTATCTTGATTCGTTTTCGAATTATTCATTTTTAAAGTACGTTCTGACTTTTGGATCACCCGGTATATTGATATATGTCTTAATTACTTAATTTTTTGGGACATTTTCCTTTTCGTTTTCGTTTTTGATCAAAAGTAGGAAAATTGCTGAAATTCCGGTTCATTTTTAAGAATCTGTTTCTGTCTATATCTTTTCTTAAAATGAAACCAGGCATTTTTAATAGCATGCAAAATAACAATAATGTATTAATTAAATTTCAGTAAGCGTTAATTTTTTACACTTAGATAATCAATTTTACTTTTTAAACATAACAATTAAAAAAAAAAAAAAAAAAAAAAAAAAGGGAAAAGACAGAATCGGGACTGGAAAGGATTAAATGCAACAAAATGGCTGATAACTTGGCATGCTTTCCATTTTAAGAAGAGCATCATAATTGCTCATTGCTCATCGTATTCGATTTGCCTCTGAGCCATTTTCATCGGGGCCGATCGCTGTTCGCGTGCTGCCACTCTGCGTTTTCGAAATGCTTGAGTGGTAACGTGTGGCCTGCTGTTATCAACAGTTATTGAATTAACTTTCGTGTGCCCTTAAATGCAGGGGGACGTGTAACTGGTCAATTACCGGTGTTAAATGGTAGCCAGAAGCCGCTCTTTTCTACAACCCATTATTTTTTCGGGCAGAGACAGGTGGAGAATATTTTTATTTTTTCCTCTTCTTTCACGCCTGAAATGTTCATCTCTATTTTTCTTCTATAAGGTACGGCATATGGTAGACATATTGGTTTCAAACAATCATCTTTTATTTTAGGAAGGAGGATATTTTTTTCCCCTTTTTTACTATATTATTCCCGATAACAAACATATTTATGGTACATTTATGTTTGAAGGCTGGGTTTATTGTTTAAAGTAATAAATGAATTGTTTAAAATAAAACTATTGACCTTACTTTATAAATATCGTTCATATGCGATAGTTCGATGATTTGGGAGGAAAAATTGCTCTTTGTGTTTCAAGTTGCACAATTGCTCTCTACTTAAATATTGAATTCACTGCACAACACAGTAGACCAGAGGTTCCAGAACTATGGGTCGCGACCCACTAGTGGGTCGCTCCACCTTCAACACCTTACCGCAATAACAATCGAGGTTTGTCACAAAAATATGACTTTTATTTCATCTCTTTAAAAAATATAACAATTTCTACAGGAAATAATATTTCTAAAGGAAATACTTAACTTCCTATTGGATGAATATATGAACAGAATATCCAGGAATATCTAAATTATCTGTGAGGTCCTTTATGGGGTCAAACATGATATACTTGTGTAAATACATATATATTGACATTTTCCTCTTCTTTCACGCCCGAAATGTTCATCTCTATTTTCTTCTATGAGGTACGGCATAAGGTAGACATATTAGTTTCAAACAATTATCTTTTATTTAAGGAGGAAGGATTTTTTTTCCCTTTTTTGTTGTATTTCTCCGGCAACAAATATATTTATGATATAATTTATATTTTAAGGGTGCATTCCAATCGAAACTGCTTATTTTCTGATTTATTTTCAAATTCATTTTTTCTCTCAAGCGCATCAAACTGACAAATTATCTTATTTTGAAAGTACGCAATGTTCAGTGCTCGTCGATTTTTTGATGAATGCAGAAATTATTGCAAAGAAATGCTGTCAAAGATGGTGTTTTGAACAGAATTTCCCGAAGAGCGAGATCTGGGGATGAAAATAATTGGTCATACTGAGATAATAATTGTTTATAAATAAAATTCTACTGAATTGAGCAAAAAATGGAATCATATGGCATCATATCTCTTCAAAAGTCACCCCAGAGAGTTTCATTTTTCTACTTTTAAAAATGAGTCTGAAAGTGTATCGGAAAGTTTCGAGCTGTTGAGGGTGGAAAACTAATTTTTCGAATATACCCTTAAGGGTGTATTCGAAAAAACGCTTAACCTTCAACAGCCCGAAATTTTCTGATACAATTTCAGACATATTTTTAAAAGTAGAAAAATGAAACTTGCTGAGGGGATTCTTGAAGGGACGTATGAGGTGCCGTGTGATGTCTTTTTACGCTCAATTCATTAGAATTTGAGTTATAAACAATTACCTTATCAGTATGACCCTTTTTTTCGTTCCCAAATCTCCCGCTAGGGAAAAATCGATTCGAAATGCCGTTTTTGATTGCTTTTTTTACAATATTTTTTGCATTTATCAAAGAATCGACAATCACGGCACCTTGTGTACTTTCCAAATAAGAGATTTTGAAAGTTTGGTGTATTTGAGTGCAAAAATAAATTCAAAAATAAATCGGAAAATAAGCAGTTTGAATATAAAAACACCCTTAAGGTTTGGGTTTATTGCTTAAATAAATGAATTGTTTAAAATAAAACTATTTACCGTACTTTGAAAATATTTTACATATGTAACAGATCGATGGTTTGGGGAGAAAAAATTAGTCTGTATGTTTCAAGTTGCACAATTGCTCTGTATTATAAAATTGAATTAACTACTCAACACAGAAGACAGTCTGATTTGCTGTAGAGTCTTGAGCGGGTTGGATTAAACGGAAAATTTTTCTCGACCTAACTCGACAAGTAAGTTTCGTAGCCCGAAACCCAAACCCAAAATATATAAACCTTAACTCGCACTAGACCCAAAACAAAAAACTTAATCCATGCTTTAATATAATTATGGAAAAAGATTCTACTAATATATGTATAATCTAGATCGCAAAATGAGCAGACAAGTGTTCATATTTTGGAATTACATAACTTTATAATTTAGTGATTTTAATAACAACTTTGTATTTTTATAAAATTATACAACAGACTAAAAAAAGATAACATACTATTTTGATGTAAACAAACACCATATTATAAATAAAAACAGAAATGTCTGGTTGGATCAAAATTGTTATCGATATTAAAAGACAGCCCCCTTCTCTTTCTAGAGATATCGTATGACATCATGTGCCAGCCTCCAGCCATCTCGCCTAAAATGATAACGTTATGTATGCATAGCCCCCGTTCCGACTTATGCAGAGGCATGCGGGGCAATTTCTCCGGGCCCTCCTCTTTAGGGGACCCCATGAGTGTAATTATGATTTTCATTAAAAAGTGCCAAATGATTAAAATTAGCCGAAAGGCTTAAAAAATCATGTATTTTTAAACATTTAGGAAGGTAAGAGTGGTTCTCTTTCCTCTCTTTGCTTCGAGTACCCTCATTCATCCATGCGAAAAACAAACTACAGCGCGTGCAAAAACTGTAAGGACAGCAAAAAATATTCCTTTTTTTATATAATTTTCAAAACAAATGAAACTTTTTCCTCTTATCATCAAACTGAAAGCTAATAAAAACTTCAACATAACTCAAATGCGAGTAATGTATTACGAAAATGAAATAATTGTATATAAAAAAAATTACTATTTTGCCTGTGTAAAGTCTTTAAGGACATTAAAATAAATTCTATATAGTAACCGAAAGAACAAATATTTAATGTATTATACATCCATGTAGTTTAATGATTGTAGATATTCCATCATTCCTTGACATCATTAATTTTTGGCACAGTTCGGGATTGTATTTGTACTATTCATTTTTAATTGTAGATCTGAGTTCTTACATATGCTGAAGAATAATATATTCCATTTTTATAAAATCCTCTTACTAGATTTCCTCATAAGTTATCGATAGGATTTAAATCAAGATTTTTGAGCGGCCACTGTAAAATGTCAATATTTTTCTTATAGAATTAAACAATTTTCTTAAGACTTATGTGGACAAGTTCATTATCTCGCTGTTATATCTATTTTTTTTCCTGTTAGAAGTGTTGCAACAAATGAAAGGTGATCAGAAAGAGTTTGTATATGTGGTGCTTGAATTAAATTTCCCTAAAAGATATACAAGTGATACCACATCTGTCGGACGTTCCTCTCAGCCCGCACAGCTTTGAAGAAAGTCCGTTGTAGTTATAGCTGCCACCACCGATATTATTAGGTGATATCGGTCACCCACTGTGAGGATTGTGTAAATGAACACCGACGCTGTCAATTAACTGAATTAACAGTTTATTTATACTATATGTACACAAGAAATACACTATTTACAATTATATACAGTTACAACTCGGATATAGGTGATCCGATTCAATATTAAATTAACTACCGTAAAAAGTTGGCTGTGTACTGTTCAAATTACACCTTCTCCCTCACACTCAATGCACGTTAGATTCACTTTACCGGAGATCAATTTCGAATCTCCCAACACATGGATACTCGGCCAACGCTATCCGGCCCAGAGCACTACACATCAGGACGTCTGTGTCCCTTGCTCTCCGACATAGAGCACTCTACGCCAGGACCTCTGTCCTACACTGCTCTCTAGGTACGAGCCCAGATACGAACTGCCAAAATCTCAGACCAGACTTGTCCTTCTCAAATCATTGCTTTTCCCCCGTGTCAACCCCCCTGTGGAGCTTCTCCATTGGACACATTCCACATTGCTTTCTTGATTCGTGGCATGTTCCTTGTTTGCTCATCATTCTCATACATCGCTGACGGATGAACACGCCTCTCGGCAATATTCTCTTTCTCACTTCACCACCTGCACATGATACCTGTCAATTCTCACTTTAACAAAGAAAGAATGTCACCTTGAAAATTCCAGTACACAGCCAGTACAATACATAAAATATTAAGATAAAAAAATAACAAATTCCTATCTGTAGCAGATGTCGTCTCAGAACCTGACAACATCGTTGAACGAAACGCAGCTTCATGTTGCAATGAATCTGGCACCTAACAAATCTTTTAATAAAATCTCTTTTTCTTTTCTGAAATCATCCCAATAATATTTCCAACCATCAGGCTCACTTAAGTTTCACTTCTTTTCACCGGAGAAATATTATTGGGATGATTTGAGAAAAGAAAAAGAGATTTCATTACATCAGTTAGGTGAAGGATTTATTGCAACATGGGGCTACTTTTCATTCAACGACGTGGTGTCATTTGTATATCTTTCAGGAAAAATTAATTCATAGACACATATACACATTCTTTCTGACCATTTTTCATTTGTTGCAACGCTTCTGACAAGAAAAAAACAGATATAACAGTGAAATATTGCACCTATCCACATAAGTTGTATGAAAAAACTTTAGTTCTATATGAAAATTTTTGAAGTTTTTTAATGACCGCTTAGAAATCCTGATTTAAATCTTATTGATAGCTTATGGAGAAATCTAATAAGACAAGTTTAAAAATATGTAAGGCAGCATTTTTCAGCATCGGAACTCAGATCTACAGCTGAAGATAAATAGTACAAAAACAATCCCGAACTGCGCCAAAAATTAATGATGTTGAGGAATGATGGAATACTTGCAATAATTAAATTCATAGGTGAGTGTATATAATACATTAAATATTTGTTTCTTCGGTTACTATATTGAATTTATTTTACTGCCCCTTTCTAAAAAACAGAAAATATTGTTCTATTATATAGATTTTGAATAAGAGTACCAACGAATCTGATGCGTTTATACGAGCAAAACATGAATTCAGAGCTGTGTATAGTCAGAAAATATCCAGTTTGGTTTTGAGAACATCCTTAATCCCTAATGTAACCATTCAATTACCGATATTAACTAGTAGTCAGGAGGCGCGCACTTTTTACAACCCATTATTTTTTTAATCAAAAACAATGGAGAATATATTTTTTTTACATTTCTTTTTTGTTTCACGGCTGAAATGTTCGGCGCTTTCTTTCCCCAATGAAGTACGACGTCATATGGTAGAAATATTGGCTTCAAACAATGATCTTTTTTTAGGAAGAGAACATTTTCTTTTAATTTTAATTTAATTTAATTTAGTTTATTTATTTATTTATTATTATTATTATTATTTTATTTTGTTGCTATATTGCGCTCAGAATAGATATGTTCACGGTACATTTATTTTTAACCTCTTCGTTACTGGCGATTATTACAATATTTTTAATTATTACTGAATTATTTCTTCTCTCGTTTGACTTCAAAGCGAGATTTTTGTTTTATTTTCATTAGCTCGAATCTTAGAATTCGAAACATATTATTCTTATATCGAAATTTCATTTATATTTGAGTATCGCTAATAAAATGGGACAAAATTGATGTACCCATTTGGGTACTCAGGGACTGAAGAGGTTAAAGATTCGGGTTTGCAGTCAAGAGTAATAAATGAATTGCTCTCAAAAAAGTTATCGAATTTACTACTTTGTCATAATAATTTGAGGTGAATAAGTCCATGTTCTTTTTTCAAATTGTACTGTGATATTGAACTAGGACTTCGGAAGAAGAAACTATTGCTTAAGGCAGCTCGTCACTCAGCAGCCGAATTCCTTTCCATAATATTAAGTCTGTAGGAGCTTGATACATTTTTATATTCAAAATTCTCGGGAAATATCCTCAGGAAATTAATATTTTTAACTTCTTTTTTTCGGTGTTCTCTTCTTAAAGTATGCATCTTTTTTCTTTCAGTTTTCAAAATATTTCTAAAAGCTTTGTAGAAATTTATATGAAATGTTTTACTTCCAGTTCGTCAATTTTTAAAACATAAAATATTAAATTGAGCATGTATTTTAGAAATATTTTAATATTTTAACAACTAAGAAAAAAAGTGACATCTTTCTAGAAGAGAACACTGAAAAAAGAAATTAAAAATATTAATTCTCTGAGGAGATATTTTGAATATAAGAATATATCAAACGCCCATAGACTTAACATTACCAAGGATAATTCGGCCGCCTTAAGTTTGCCGATTAGTTACATTTTAAATCGTTTCTCTCTCTCTCTCTTTCAATTTTACACTATTAAATGATAAATTTAAAGATAATTTTGGTTCAGCAAATCAGTACAAATTGTAAAAAATATATATATATATATATATATATATATATATATAATAATAATAATAAAAAATAAAATAAAATAAAATAAAATAAAATAAAATAAAATAAAATAAAATAAATAAATAAAAAATTAAAAAAAAATTGTGAGGGTTTAATATTTCAAATTTTATTCCTTAAAATTGGTGTATAGAAACACCTAAAACTTGTTTTAAGATTTCAACATAAAATTGATCGGCATAAAAACCTGAATTATGGTTGACCCTTCCACCAAGAAATTTGTTTAGAAAAAAATCTTGAATCATGGCTAACCTTTCCAGAAAAATACTTGGAACATGATTTAATCTTTCACCATAAAACCAATTTAAGAATGAAATAAACTTTTCTACCAAAAATTGAACCGACTTCAAAAACTACTGCAAAGTGAAAAATAATTTTTGTACATAAAAGTAATAAGAAATTAAATTAAGAGCGTAGTATTTATCATGCGTATTATTATATTTATGTACATTAATTTGATTTTTTGGAGTCGGTGCCAGCCAAGCCAAGTTACATGTAATTTTCCAATATACATACGTCCAAGTACTTACGAGTTTTTTACGATTTAATATTTAGTAAAAATAGTAATTTTTTTTTTTTTTTTTTTTTTTTTTTTTTTTTACGATTTGCATTGGATATTTAATTTTAATTTTGAAATTGTCTTGGCTGGCACCGACTCCAAAAAATCAAATTAATGTACATAAATATAATAATACGCATGGCAAATACTACGCTCTTAATTTAATTTCTTATTACTTTTATGTAAAAAAAATTATTTTTCACTTTGCAGTAGTTTTTGAAGTCGGTTCAATTTTTGGTAGAAAAGTTTATTTTTCACTTTTTAGTTAAAAGTTAAAGATATTTGAAGTCGGTTAATAAAAATTCTAATACGGAAAAAATATTGTAAGATATACATGGATGTAAATTTTGTCAGGAATGGCGTTCGAACGCACGCTCTTTTTCCAGAACCGGAGCTTTAATCTGGCTCCTTAGACCGCTCGGTCATCTGACTGCCCTCCAATCGGCAAGCTTATTCAAAGCGCATGTTACTTTTAATTTGCGAAAAATCACCAATTTTATTAGTTTTTGCCTAATTATTAAAAATGTACTGAACCAATTTCAATGAAATGGAAGTGGTACCAATTAGAGAGTAGCCTCTTTTATTTAACACAAAAACCAAATTAATCGGTTGGATAGTTTCGGAGTAATCGGTGAATATGCATAGAAAAAGTAATACATACACGTCAAATTGATAACTTCCTCTTCCTTTTCTGAAGTCGTTTAATAATAAAAATTATAATACGGAAAAAAATTGCTTGTTACACATGGATGTAAATCATGTCAGGAACGGGGTTCAAACCCTCGCTCCATTTTGAGAAACAGAGTTTAAATTTGACGCCTTAGACCGCTCAGCCATCCTGACTGCGCTTCAAGCAGCGAGCTCATTCAAAGTCCATGTTACTTTTAATTTGCAAAAAATCCCCAATTTTATTAGTTTTTGCCTAATTACTAAAAATGTACTGTACTAATTTCAATGAAATGGAAGTGGTACCAATTCGAGACTAGCCTCTTTTATTTAACACAAAAACCAAATTAACAGGTTGGATAGTATTGGAGTAATTGGTGAACATACATAGAAAAAAAAAATACATACGCGTCGAATTGATAACTTCCTCTTCCTTTTCTGAAGCGGGTTAATAATAAAAATTGTAATACGGAAAAAATTATTGTAAATTATACATTGATATAAATTATGGCCGGACTGGGGTTCGAACTCATGCATGCTTTCTTTTTCGAAAATCAGAACTTAAATCCGGCGCCTTAGACCGCTCGGTCATTCTGTTTGCAATTCGTTCGCGAACTTATTCAATACTTTCAATTGGCGAAAAATCACTAATTTCATTAGTTTTAGTCTAATTACTCAAAAAGTACTGAACCAATTTCGATGAAACGGAAGCAAGATTCGAGAGCAAGCTCTTTCTTTTAACACCGAAACCAAATTAATCGGATGGATAGTTTCGGAGTAATCGGTGAACATACGTAAGAAAAAAAAAATAAAATACATACGCGTTGAACTGATAACCTCCTCTCCTTTTTGGAAGTCGGTTAAAATTAGGAATGAGGGGTCAACTTTTCACCATAAAATTGGTTTAACATTTCACTAATATAATATAGTATTTGTTAGAGCACTCTTATATTGGTGAAAATTGACACCAAATTTCGCTACAAGTTGGTTGCAGCTAAATTGTACTAATTTCTTGATGAAAAGTTGAATCTATTTGTAACAGGTCATTGTTAATTTTATGAGCAGGAAATTCATTCATAGAATAGATTTTTAACATTTTTTTGCAAATCCTAGAAAAAAATTGCATATTAATTTTGTAATATTTTGCAAAATTATTAATTATAATATTTATTAATAATAATACCATAATAATACTATAATAATACTATATATAGATAATATTACACAAAAATACTTCTAGAACCAAGAATTGTGTAGAGCTTTCGCATTTTTTGCTATTGTTTGCTGATACTTTAAAAAGCAATTATTTTAAATTGATTGCAAATTTGAACCAAGCAAATTATTCTAACGGAATTTGAGAGTGTTTTGTCAAAAGCCTTGTAAAAACGTTTAGTATATTGCATTTGTTCATTGTTGCCGTTTGGTATGATGATAGAAGAAGGATTTTTGATATTAGAAATAATAAGTGTATGATATGAGAACTATAATAATAAAAAAAATAGAAAAATTATAAAAATATATCAAAAATAAATATATATCAAAAGTACGTTACCTATATAAAATTTGTATTAAAAATACAAAAAATATTTTAAAAATTATGTTAAATTTTGTAAAAATATATAAACTATATTTAAAAACACACGAAGAAATATATGTGTATGATACAATATTAAAATTATATGTATATGATATGCGAAAAAAATTGTAATAAAAAATATTAAAGTAAATATATATTAAAATATGCAAAATATAAAAAAAATATATTAAAGATATAAAAAAAATATTTAAAAATTATGTTAAATTTTGTAAAAATATACAAACTATAATAAAAAACACAAAAAGAAAAAAAAATGTATATATGATAAAATAATGAAAGTATATGCATATAAAAACTATAAAAATTATAATAAAAATATAAAAATAAATATATATTAAAAATATGTAACCTATATATAAAATTTATATTAAAGATATAAAAAAATATTTAAAATGTATGTTAAATTTTGTAAAAATACATAAACTACATAAAAAACTTTTTTCTCACACTTTAAAATCTTTTCTTTAAAATTAATTGATGAATTTAATTAAACTTTAATTATGGTTTCAATATTTAAATTTTTTGTTTATCACCCTTAGATGAAAAAGTAATTACAAATATATCATAAACAGTAATACTGAAATAATAATAATAATAATAATAATGCAGTAAAATACTATATAGATTTTTAAAAAAGATAACAACTCTGCAAACTTATTTTTTAATAGAGTAAAGCCTGTTTATTACAAAATATTTCAAAAAACTGAAAAAAAAAAAAAAGTTTATTTTCTTCTCTCTCCTTCCTTTAACCCTTTAACGTTCATTGGTTTCGCCACGAAACCACAAAATTTTAATTCCGATATGCAACACTGACACCGGTATTTTTATCTAAAAATATCCCTTTTATTATGTAAGTGAAAAATCATGTTTTTTTATTTACAAATATATTTGTTCTTAATTACCGGTGTCATTCATTTATTTCGACATCTTAGCAATGAAAATGCTTTGATCGTTAAAGGGTTAAAAAATGCAATTCATAAAAAGGATTTTATCACTGGTCATTTGTGTTTGTTACTAAGCTGGTTTTATTGTATTGTACTTCTGATGGGGACCCTGCATTGGAATAATAATCGTAACGCGCGGACTCATTGTACGGCCAAGTCAGTATCATTTTTATATCTTTAGAGAGTTCTTTTTTTTTTTTTTTTTTTTCTTTTTTTGTGCTTCTAGCGAAATCTATATACAGTGGTGGCCAAAAGTGTGGACATTTTTTGAAAGTTTCATGTTTTTCAACTTTGTGTGCTGGTAGAATATATTAATTTTGACTTAAATACAAATGTTTATATATCAAATTGAAGGCAATTTAATGTAGAATTTAATAACAAAAACAGTATTACAATATCTGTATTACAAAAAAAGTTATGCTCATTTAAGTAGAACAAACAAACACAAATCGTTTTGAATAATGACGGTTTTTCTAATAAAAGCGTACTGGCCAATCACAAACACTGTTCTGAGGACCAATCAAATGTCTGTAACTATAGTTTAGGTTATTTGGATAGTAAAGGAGTTATTATTGTGGAAATATTTTATGGAATGACGCATACTAGTGCAATTAAATAGAGTATTGCTGTTTTTGAATAGTTTAAGTGCTTTTTTTTAATTAAACTAATTTTAAACAATGTCACCAACAAGAAGAACTGACTGGACACTTACAAAAAGAAGCCGAATTGTCATATTGAGAGAAAATGGCCTCTCTTATGCTGAAATTGCAAGACAAGTTGGCGGTTCAGTGACTTGTTCTGGTGTACGAAAGTTCTGTTTACGTTATGAAAAAACGAAATCAGTGGAAAATAAGGCCAAATCAGGCAGAAAAAAATGCACAAATGCTACTGCCGATAGAAAAATTAAACGGCTATGCCTTCAAGATAGAAAAAAATCATCAGACGCCATTAGATGTGAAATGAATGCAGCAGGTATTGCAGTAAGTTCAAGAACGATAAGAAGAAGATTATCAGGATTTGGACTTCAAGCTAGAATTCCAAGGAAAAAACCATATTTAAATCAAAAGCAACGCGAAAAACGAGTTAAGTGGGCAAAAAAATACATTAAATGGTCAGAAAATCAATGGAGGCAAGTAATCTGGAGCGATGAGACTAAAATATCGCTCTTTGGTAGTGATGGTAGAAAATACGTGAGACGTAGAGTAGGTGAAGCACTTCATCCTGATTGCATTGAAGCAACTACAAAAAACCCGACAAGTGTCATGATTTGGGCATGTATGTCTGCAGATGGTGTAGGCCGAATTCAAGTGATTGATGGCATCCTGAATGGCAAAAAATACATAGAAACTGTCCTGGAACCAAAATTGATACCTTCCATCAGGGATCTCTTCCCCAACAAAGCACCATTTATTTTTCAGCAGGATTCAGCTCCATGCCACACAGCAAAAGTATGCAAAGCATGGTTTCAAAATAAAGGCATAGATATATTACCATGGCCAGGAAACAGCCCTGATCTCAATCCAATTGAAAATTTGTGGCGACGTTTGAAAATTCTTGTACGAGAAAAACGTCCATCCAATAAAAGACAACTTATTGAATCTATAATTGATTCTTGGCACCATGTGATTACGAAACATGAATTGCAAACACTCGTTTACTCGATGAAAAGACGTTGTGAAGCTGTCTTAAAAAATAAGGGTTATCCTACGAAGTATTGATTGTGTAAGTATCACTTTAAAAAAATGCAAATCTAAGATAGATCTTACTATTAGTTGCATAACTTTTTTTGTAATACAGATATTGTAATACTGTTTTTGTTATTAAATTCTACATTAAATTGCCTTCAATTTGATATATAAACATTTGTATTTAAGTCAAAATTAATATATTCTACCAGCACACAAAGTTGAAAAACATGAAACTTTCAAAAAATGTCCACACTTTTGGCCACCACTGTATATAAAATAAGAGATGTCTGTCTGCCTGATCGCGGATAACGCCGAAATTGTAACACTCAGATCTCTGAAATTTTTGTCATGAGTGGATGCGGCCACCAGAAAGTGCACCTCGCAGCCGAATTTTTAAATTTCAATCTAGAACTTTTTTTAAAAATTAAAACGTACTGGGCAAGAGGATATTTGCAGCTTTCCACTAACCCAACTCAACGAAGCAATCTGGTTTGAGGCTACTTGCTGCTCATCGCCAATACGCAGCAACGAAGAAGCCAGCCAATAAGAGCAAGCGGTAAATACAGGATTGAAGGGCTGCATTATCGCGGCGCGGCTGAATTGAATATTGAATCATTGAATGCTATCAACATCTGTATAAACACGCGTATTTATAAATATTGCTCCTTTTGATGATTTATTTTCTTAGTTTTATTAAATTCTTCATGTTTTTTAAAAAACTTAGTTTTTAACTACGTAAGTTTTTTTTTCCAATTTTTTCTTTTTTCATGTTAAACGTATAATGTCAGGTACATATCCGGCAAGTTTAGGCCTATTTCAGCGAAGAGAATTTTTCTTTTTTATGAAGAGTTTCATATCAAATTGAAACGGTAAATAGGTTATGAATAAAGTCTTTATTTCTTTTTCAAATTCACATTGTATATGTATAAAAAAAAACCTGGCTTGAAATCATATTGTCATTTTTTCGTTTGTTTGTTTTTAGGAGGGGAGCGGGAATTTTCGAATTGACTTCTGATAATCTGACACTTTCTTACAAAACTCATGTCAGAAAACAGTGTTCCCCCCCCCCCCCCTCATACTAAAAGTTTAATTAAAACATGCATCTTACACTTCATTGAATGTATTCATTTCTGAGCAAACGCATAATATTGAAGAAATATTTACATTGTTATCTGCATTTGGCCAGATAAACATTTTCCTAATTAAAGTTTCAAGTTCATATCTTTTAAAAGAAGGGAAAAAAACCTGGCTGGAAAAAGTATTGATTTTCGTATTTTTAAAAACTACTTTTTTTTGGGGAGAAAGCGATTGGACTTTTTTCCATTTTTTTGACTAAATAGGTATAAGCAGCTTTGCAAATCATTATATATTTAAAGTTTCAATTTTTCTTTATAAAACTCATTTTGTTGACTAAATAGGTATAAGCAGCTTTGCAAATCATTATATATTTAAAGTTTCAATTTTTCTTTATAAAACTCATATGTCATAAAATGATTTTTTCCCCCTCAAACTTAAATTATTTTGATTAAAACCTCCATCGGTACTTATGTATTAAAGCCACCCCAACGGAACTGAATCTATATCGCCCCATTAAGTGTTTTCAATTTTGAAAGTGTTTTGATTTTAAATAGTGTCTAATTTTATGATTTGTTGCAGAAATTTTAAGTGTAGATTAACGGTACATAAAAACCGCCAAATCTGCAGCTAAGGTGGCATTAATACGTAAGTACCCTTGCATCTTATACTTCATTGAGTGTTTTCATTTCTGACAAACTCATATTTTAAAAATATTTACAATTTTCCGCCCATGAAAGGAGAGTTGTTTATGAAATGAAAACACTCGGTAAATAAGTCTTTTATCCATTTTTACCCAGTTATAAACTGCTTTGTAAATCATGAATATTTATTTAATGTTTCACATTCTAGCATTGACCCTAAGCCATTTTAGAAGGATGCAAAATCCAGTAGCCCTTTTCATTTGTTTGTATGTTCGGCAGCTCCTTTTTAACATTCTCTATTTGCTCCATGACAATTTCAATTGATCTGGAAAGGAAACCAGTTCCTTTTTATAAAGTGTACCTTTTTATAATAGAATTTCCTTTAAGAAAAAATGCACCTCTTTTTTTTTTTTTTTTTTTTTTTTTAGAATAGTGTTCTTTCTTTGAAAATTAAAAAAAAAAAAATGCCCTTTTTTTTAGAATACTGATCCTGTTTTGTAAAGGTTAAAATTGCCGGTCGCCACCGGCCAATGGGCGACTAAATGTAAAAAATTGGTGATTTTATGTTATGCATCTAATTGCCAAAATGACGATCAATCATTTCCGAAGATTAAAAAAATGGTCATAAATTCAAAAATTAGGACGTAAAATATATTGCAAATTTTGACAAATGGTCGCAAAAATATCCATTTTCGCTAACTGTTTGATGATAAATTGCTAATTTTACCAAAAGATTGCGGGAAAACGCAAATTAAATCTCATGATTTCGACAAATTTTGTAAAAAAATCGCAGAAATAAGCAAATTTCGCCAAAAAATGATAAAAATACGGCAAATTTCATCAAAATATTGCGAAAATATGACAAATTTTATGAATATATCGTGAAAAAAAGCCAAACTTTTTTAAAAGATCGCAAAAAAACAGCAAACTTCTCAAAAAAAAAAAAAAAAAAGGCAAACTTCCCCAAAAGATAACAAAAAAGGCAAACCTCCAAAAGTTTGCAAAAAAACTGCAGATTTAGTCTAAAAATCGCAAAAAACAGCAGATTTTGACAAAAAGCTGCAAATTCCATTAAAAAAGAAAAACGTGAAAAATGGCAAATTTTGCCAAAATATCACAAACAGCAAATTTCGTCAAAAAATCACTATTATACAGCAAATTTTGTAACAGTAAATGAACATTTTCATAATTGGTGATGGGGGAAAAATCATAGGTTTGAGCGAAGTTATGGTCCTCTGCAATTAGAGAAGTTTTCAGTTAATATTAATAAAAGAATCTATATTTTGACTGATTTCAAGGCACTGTGATCATTTAAAATAAAAAATATGTCAATGCAATATCCAATACAATGTAATTCACAAAATCTAAGCATAAATGTTGTGGAAAAGGTCAAATTTTTCCGTTACACAATATTTTTTTTTTTTCAGTGGCATCCCTGATAGTAATTTGTGGCCACTAACTTGACAGTAGTGGCTACTAAACATTCAGCCTCCACTGGCTACTAATATAAATGTTGAATTTTAACTTTTACCGTTCTGAAAAATTCCTGACACGCAGCCTTTTTTTTTCTAGAGTCAACACAGATTTCTTATAAAATTCATAATGTGTCAGGAAATTATTCTTTTCTTTTTATCGATTGTGTTGACTAAATAGGTATAAACAGCTTTGCAAATCATTATATATTTAATGTTTCACTTTTTCTTTATAAAACTCATGTCAGAAAATTAATATTTTTTTCCCTCAAAGTTAAATAATTTTGATTAAAATCTGCATCGGTACTTATGTATTAATGCCACCACAGCTGAAATAAATCTATATATTGCCCCATTTTCCACCAAAATCCGATTTACTACTTCGTTTTTAAATAAAGTGTTTTCAATTTTGAAAGTGTTTTGATTTTAAATAGTGTCTAATTTTATGATTTGTTGCAAAAATTTTAAGTGCAGATCAGCGGTACTTAAAAACTGCAAATCTGCAGCTGCGGGGGCGTTAATATGTAAGTACCCCTGTATCTTACACTTCATTGAGTGTTTTCATTTCTGACAAAACTCATATTTTAAAAATATTTACATTACAATCTTTCACCCATGAAAGGAGTGTCACATATGAAATGAAAACACTTGGTAAATAAGTCTTTATTTCCATTTTTACCCAGTTATAAACTGCTTTGTAAATCATGAATATTTGTTTAAGGTTTCACTTTTTTAGCATTGACCCTAAGCCATTTTAGGACACAAAACCCAGTAGCCCTTTTCATTTGTAAGAAAAAAATGCACTTTTTTTTTTAGAATAGTGTTTTCTCTTTGAAAAAAAAGTGTCCCTTTCTTAGAATACTGATCCCGATTTGAAAATTTACTGACGCACAGCCTTTTTTTTCTAGGGTCAACACCGATTTCTGATAAAATTCATAGTATGTCAGAAAACGGTTATTTTATTTCCTCCTCAAACTTGCATCTTACACATAATTGAATGTTTTCATTTCTGGTAAACTTATATTATTTAAGAAATATGTACATTGTATTGTTTTGGCCCAAAAATTGTAAGTTGTATTTGAAATGAAAACATTCAATAAATAAAGGCCTGATTTCCATTTTTGAGATAACTTTCTAAATCATTAATATTTATTTTTGATCATATTTATAAAAAGGAAATGTTTCAAATACATTATTTTTGCCCAAGAATGGAGAATTGCACATGAAATGAAAACATTCAATAAATAATAGTCATTTACTTTTTATGCCCAGTTATAAACAGCTTTGAAAAACATTATTTATTCAATGTTTCACTTTCTTAATGTTGACTCTTAGCCATTTTAGAAGGGTGCAAAGCCCAAGTAGCCCTTTTTATTTCTCTTATGTGTCCGATGGCAGTTCAGTTGATCTGAGGAAATTAAAAAAAAAAAAAAAAAAATGCAGTTCAAAATAATTTTTGTCAACAAAATATAAATGTGCCCCTTACAAAAAATTCTGGCCCTTTTTTTTTACTAGAGTCAACACTACTTTTTTATAAAAGTCATATGTCAGGAAATAGATATTCTCGCTACCCCCCCCCCCTCCTCCTCCCACTCAAACTTCAGTTGTGTTCATTGAAACATGCATCTTACACTTCATTGAATGTTTTCATTTCTGTGCAAATTCATAATATTTAAGAAATATTTACATTTGTTTTCGACAGCAATTGCATTAGTTTTATTTTAAAAGTTCATTTCTGGGCAAACTCATAATATTGAAGAAATATTTACATTGTTATCTGGATTTGGCGAGATAAACATTTTTCTAATTAAAGTATCAAGCTCATATCTATTAAAGGGGGGAAAAAAACCTGGCTGGAAAAAGAATTGATTTTTGTATTTTTAAAAACTTTTTTGAGGAAGCGATGGGATTTTTTATCGATTTTATTGACCAAATAGGTGTAAACACCTTGACATATCATTATATATTTAATGTATCACTTTTTTTTTTTTATTAAACTCATATGTCAGAAAATGATTCCTCCCCTCCCCTCAAACTTAAATTATTTTTATTAAAACTTGCATCGGCACTTATGTATTAACATGACCACAGCGGAAGTGAATCTATATCGCCCCATTTTCCATTGAAATCCGATTTACTTCTTCATTTTTAAATAAAGTGTTTTAATTTTAAATAAAGTGTAATTAAATTTTATGATTTGTTGCAAAAATCTTAAGTGTAGATTGGCAGTACTTAAAAACCACCAAATCTGCAGCTGCGGTGGCATTAATACGTAAATACCCCTGCATCTTACACTTCATTGAGTGTTTTTATTTATGACAAAACTCATATTTAAAAAATATTTACATTACAATTTTTTGCCCATGAAAGGGAGAGTTGTATATGAAATGAAAACACTCTGTAAATAATAGTCTATTTCCAGTTTTGGCTGGATAAAAATTTTCCTAATTGAAGTATTGAACTAATATCTAAAAAATACTTGGCTGGAAATCACACTGATTTTTGTATTTTTTAAGACTAATACTTATTCTTTGCATTTATTTATTTTTTTTTTGGGGGGGGGTTGTTTTTAATTGATTTTATTGACTAAATAGACATTAACAGCTTCACAAATCATTATTATTTACTTAATGTTTCTTTTCTTATAAAATATGTCAGAAAGCAGATTTTTTTTTCCCCTTAAATTGTTTTTATTGAAACTTGCATTTTACACTTCATTGAACATCTTAATTTCTGACAAAACTCTTAATGTTTAAGAAATATTTATATTACATTGTTTACTATAACAGTTGCATTAGTTTGATTTTAAAATTTAATATTTTAATTTCAGTAAATTCTTAACACCTGTCTCACTCCTTATTATATGGCACCACCACGGAAGAAAAAATGTTTACGTAACATTAAGAAACAACGAAGAAACAGAAGGGCGAATGAATCTGACGAACAACGTGAAAGAAGACTTGCTGCTGATGCTTTTAGAAGAGCCAGCCAATCGAAAGAGCAACATAAAGCAAGACTTGCTGCTGATGTTGTTAGGAGAGCCAGCCAATCTGAGGAAAAACGTAAAGCAAGAGTTGCTGCTGATGCTATTAGACGATCAAAAGCCAGAGGCAGAGAATGTGAAGAAAGCCGCCAGCGAAGAATACTTGGTGATTGGGTCTGTAAAGAAAATTCAGCATTTGCATATGATGAAATCATCCATTATAGTGAAGATCCACTAATCAATATTGGAAGAATGACAGTGACCTGTAATTTCTGCCAAGCACTTAAATGGAAAGGTGAAACACCTGGGATGTGCTGCAGCAATGGGAAAGTTCAGTTGCCCCCGTTGATTGATCCCCCAGAGCCACTGATGACATTACTTACAGCTAACTCAACAGAAGGAAGACACTTTCAAAGCAATGTAAGAAAATATAATTCATGCTTCCAGATGACTTCATTCGGATCTACAAAGCAAATCAAAGAAAGAGGTTTCATGCCCACCTTCAAAATCCAAGGACAAGTATACCACCAAATTGGTAGTTTACAGCCACTTCCAGATGAAGAGCCAAAATTTCTCCAAATATATTTTGTTGCCAACAAGGAATACCAAACAGAGCAGCGTTGTAGAAAGGTTTTAAATGTAGATCCACAGATAGTCAAACAGTTGCAGGAAATGTTTCACGAAGTGAACAGCTATGTCCGAAGCTTTAAATGTGCAATGGAGAAGATGACTCCCGAAATGAAGATTGTCATACATGCGGACAAGATACCTGTAGGAGAGCATGAAAGGCGTTTTAATGCACCCATTTCATCTGAAGTAGCAGTTGTACTTGCTGGAGAACAAACAGGCAACAGAGACATATCTTTGGAGATGAGGAGCAATATTGTTAAGAAAATTGCAGATAGCCATCGATCTTATGATGCTCTGCAATATCCTTTGATTTTCTGGCAAGGAGAAGATGGTTACAATTTTAATATAAAACAGATTAATCCAAAAACTAGACTTCCAACTACAAAGAAAATTTCTGCTATGAACTTTTATTCATACAGAATGATGTTCAGAGCATCCAATTTCAACATTATTCTAAGATTTAAAGAGCTTTTTCAACAATTTGCAGTGGATATGTATGCCAAAATTGAATCTGAGCGCCTAAGGTACATTCGGTTCAACCAGAAACAGCTCAGAGCTGAAGAATATATACATTTGAAAGATGCAATTAATAATGACGCAAATGTATCAGACCTTGGACAATTAATTATCTTGCCTTCCAGTTTCACAGGCGGACCACGTTATATGCATGAGTGCACACAAGATGCACTCACATACGTAAAGAACTTTGGAAAGCCTGATCTCTTCATTACCTTCACATGCAATCCGAAATGGGAAGAAATCAACGTGGAATTATTACAGGGACAGAAATCACATGATCGACATGACATAGTAGCTAGAGTTTTCAGACAAAAATTGAAGATGCTTCTTGATCTCATTAACAAAGGAAAAATTTTTGGTGCTGTTGGATGTTATATGTATACTGTTGAGTGGCAGAAGAGAGGTCTGCCACATGTGCACATCTTGGTCTGGCTGAAAGAGAAAATTCATGTAGATAGAGTAGATCATTTAATTAGAGCAGAAATACCAAATGCAGAGACGGATCCACATTTGCATGATATTATCACAAAGCAGATGATCCATGGCCCCTGTGGAAGTATCAACCCTCTATCTTCATGCATGAAGAATGGAAAATGCACCAAAAGATATCCAAGACAGCTTTTGCAAGAGACACGCACAGACACTGATGGGTATCCACTTTACCGCCGAAGAAGTCCAGATAATGGTGGATACACAACAATCATCAAGGTTAAGGGTATGGATGTACAGGTTGATAACAGATGGGTTGTACCTTATTGTCCTTTGTTATCAAAAGCTTTTAATGCCCATATCAATCTCGAATTTTGCAGTAGCGTTAAGAGCATCAAATATATATGTAAATATGTCAACAAAGGTTCTGACATGGCCATGTTCACTATTGAAACAGACCAAAATGAACTTGATGAGGTGCAAAAATATGAAATTGGACGCTACATAAGTTCCAATGAAGCCATTTGGAGAATTTTCAGTTTTCCTATTCATGAACGTCACCCAACTGTTGTACATTTAAATGTTCACTTAGAAAATGGTCAGAGAGTATACTTTACAACAGAGAATGCTGTTCAGCGTGCTATTGCTCCACAAAACACAACACTTACTGCCTTTTTTGATCTCTGCAGAAATGACGAATTCGCTCGCAGATTACTTTATGACCAATTACCGAAATTTTATACCTGGGATGCCAGTAGAAAAAAATGGAATCGACGCATAAAAGGTCAGATTGTTCCCGAGTTTCCAGGTATTAGATCAACAGATGCCCTTGGTCGTATTTACACAGTGCATCCAAATAACTCAGAGTGTTTTCACCTTAGAATGCTGCTCCATGAGGTGATAGGGCCAACTTCATTTGACGCTTTGAAAACTGTTGATGGAGTTGTTGCTGAAACTTTCAAACAGGCTTGCCAACTCAGGGGACTTCTTGAAGATGATGCTCAGTGGCACAGAACATTAAAAGAGGCAGCTACGACCAGATCACCAGGAATGTTGAGATGTCTTTTTGCAGTTATGTTGCAGACATGTGCCATGTCCAATCCACTGGAGTTGTGGTTTGCATATAGAGAGTTTATGGCAGAGGACCTTTTATACAGAGCTAGAATTGTATCTGGTAACATAGATTTAAGCTATGATGATGACATTTTCAATACAGCTCTGATATTGATTGAGGATAAGGTTAGGGTTTTGGGGGGATCTGAACTAAAAGTATTTGGACTTCCTCAGACTACACGAGAAAGTGTTAGCCTGAACTATGACCTAATGAGGGAGACGAGCTATAATGTATGTGAGCTTACTTCATTCATTGAATCAAATGAACCAAATCTGGTAGCAGACCAACAGGTTGCATACAGGAAAATTACATCTTGCGTTTTTGATGATACTGGTGGTATTTTCTTCATTGATGCTCCAGGTGGTACAGGCAAGACATTCCTGATTAATCTCCTTCTTGCTAAAGTGAGACAGAGAAAATTAGTTGCTCTTGCTGTTGCATCTTCTGGTATTGCTGCTACTCTCTTGACAGGTGGTAGGACAGCACACTCTGTTTTCAAACTTCCTCTGAATCTTGCGAATATAGAATCTCCCACGTGCAATATTTCTAGAGATTCTCTAAAAGCTAAAGTCATGCAGGAATGCAAGCTGATAGTCTGGGATGAGTGCACAATGTCACACAAGGCTGCATTTGAAGCGCTTGATGTCACGATGCAGGATCTTCGGCATAATAATAGGATAATGGGGGGAGCAGTTCTGGTTCTTTCTGGTGATTTCAGACAAACTCTTCCAGTCATTACACGTGGGACCAAAGCTGATGAAATACACGCCTGTATACAAAGATCTTATCTTTGGAAGGATATTCAACATTTTCAACTTACAACTAATATGAGGGTGTATTTATATGGAGATACTGAAGGTCAAGAATTTGCGGAGTTACTCCTACAAATAGGAAACGGAGAGATGCATTATGACACAACAGATGGCATGATTTCTTTGGAAAATGTAGGAATGAATGTTGACACATTACAACAACTCATAGATAAGGTGTTCCCCAACATTACTCAACATTTTAGAAACCCTAAATGGTTATGTGAAAGGGCAATACTTGCTCCCAGAAATGATTCTGTTGATGTCACTAACAAGAATCTGTTAGCCAAATTACCTGGCTCCCTTCAATTGTATAGATCAATAGATTCAGTAATCGATGTGAATGATTCTGTTCACTATCCACCAGAGATATTAAATAAATTAGAGCTTTCAGGAGTTCCACCTCATAGATTAGAACTTAAAGTTGGGGCTCCAATTATGCTTCTTAGGAATCTTGACCCCCCTACACTTTGCAATGGAACACGACTTATTGTGAAGAAATTGTTTCCGAATGTTATCGAAGCCACCATTATGGCTGGTCATGATGTAGGGAAGGATGTATTTATACCACGAATACCGATTATCCCATCAGATCTCCCAATCCAATTTAAACGAATCCAATTTCCTGTCCGTCTCAGTTTTGCTATGAGTATTAATAAGGCACAAGGCCAGTCTTTAAAAGTAGTTGGACTCGACTTGCAATCTCCTTGCTTTTCACATGGTCAACTGTATGTTGGATGTTCCAGAGTTGGCAATAAGAAAAATTTATTCCTTTTAGCTCCTAATGGAAAAACGAAAAATGTGGTATATCAAGAGGTCCTAAGATCTATGTCTGCTGAAAATGTCATTGATGTTAAGCAAAGGAAGTCCATTCATGAAAAAGTTGCAGTCATTTATCAAAATGTTGAAAATGTGTGTGTTGAGAAACATAATGAAGAAATGGAAAATGCAAGAGAAACGCCCTGTGAAGAGAATATCAAACAGACTGCAGCATGTGATATTTTACTTCAAAATGGAGTAGTCTGCAATTCAGCAGTCAGAAAAATTGATAACTTAACTGGAGAAAACAGTAAAAACAAATTCTCTACAATTAGAGGATTTACAAATGATCATTTTGAGTGCTATGCAAATAGTTTGATCCAATGTTTGTATCAATGCGATGACTTAAAGAGCAAGTTCTTCAATTTTAACACTGAAATCCAGATTCATGTCTTAGCATATGCAAACGATAAATCGGTTAATACCAAAATATTTCGGCAATTGGCAAGACGGTGTTATTTAGATATTGTCAATCCATGTGATGATGTACTTTTTACTGATGGCAGTCAAGAAGATGTATTTGAATTTTTAAACTATCTTGCTCAAGCACTGCCATTTCTATTATATGAATTTTCTTATACAAGGCACACAAAATTACAATGTTTGAATTGTTTTCATGAAGTCGTCCTTCATGATATGGATTCTGTAATTAGAATTCATATACCTACATGTGGTAATTGCTTTAATTTTAAAGATCTGGTTACAGAAAGTGTATCATCTGTAGAATATTTTGAACATTCATGTGATTTTTGCGGCCTCTCTAGAACTAGAAAAGAAGATAAACTAATGTCACCACCTAATTATTTAATTATTCAAATGATGATATTTACCACCCAAGGTAAAATTACAGATTACAAATTATTAGGTGTTCCGACAGCATGTCTTAATATTCATGATGGTGTGTATGAAGTTATGTCTGGTATTTTTCATTATGGTGATTCATCGCATAGAGGACATTATTCCAGTTATCATCGATTGGAAGATGGATGGTACCATGCAAATGATGAATATATTGTGAAACAGGATTGGCCAACTTATAGTGAAAATTTATATTTTCTTTTATTGAAGAGAGTCTCATCAATTTAATATTTTAGAATATAATTTTCATAAAACAGTGAATGATATTATTTTGGTAAAAATAAATTTTTTCTTCTTTTTAAATCTATACTTTAAGAGCATGAGTTCAATCATTTAAACAAGAATTAATATATTCAGATATGTACATCTGCCTACCTTGCTTCTGACAGCAGAAGCCCCTTTTCAAAGATTTATTTTTGGATATATTTTTCTATTTTAACATGAATGGAGATTTTAAATATTTGCAATTTTGTTTGAAAACATCAATGGTCCCGAGCAACGCCGGGCGGGTCAGCTAGTATTTTATAAGTCAAAGAATTTTTTTTATAGGTAATTATATAAAAAAAACCCTTAAAATTGAAAAATACAAAAATTATTTAAATCGATTGAACAATATAAAATGTAGATTTATATATATATATATATATATATATATTACTATTCGATTTATTTATGCGCAATTTTTTCTCCAGTTGAGTTGTTTTAAAGTTTAGAATAATTAGAAACTCTTAAAATTGTTTAAAAAATATAATTACGAAATTTCTTTTAACTAAATATGTTGAAAAATGAGATTTATAAAATAGAACCTTATTTTAATTATGATCTAAATTTCAACTTAGTCTTACCGAGTTTCGAACCGCAGACCTTTCGCATAGAAACTGAGATGTTAGACCACTATGTTGCAAAAAGTGCTTGTAAATTAAGGTTCCCTATCAAAGCGTAAAGTGACCATTTGATGGTAAATTTGAAGGGGTTAAACTTCATAGTTTAAAAAACTAAATGCACCATCGCTTTGAAGAAGGTTTCAGCTTTACAAGCATATTTTTGGTTTGTCAGTATCTTTAAATTTGCGTCATAGAAGGGTATTATAATAAGGGGGGGGGGGGGGGGGGGGGGTAGGGGGAAACTTTTTCGGAAAACAATCGCTTTTGAAAATTTATTTTAAAAGATATTACATATATTAATATTAAGTTGAATAACTCAGAGATAACAATTTATTATCTACCAAAGCTTTATAAAATTTTATTTTTATTTCACTTTAAAGTACTGAGGAAAAAGTAAAGCATTTTTTAAATGAAAATTCAAAAATATTAGATCAAATTTCAATAACACTTTGCAAAGTTTCATGTTTAAAATATTAAAAGGAATTTCTCCTTACTATGAAATTTTTTTACTTAGAAAAAACAGAAGTTTCTACTATAGAGGAACTAGCTTTAGAAAAACAAAATCCTGTTGTTTTCAAAACTTTTATGAAAATTTGCTGCGTATAATGTATATTTATTCTTAGTACAATTTTTAATCCAACTTCAAAATGGTATTTAGCTTAAAAACCAGTTTAAGGCGAAGGTGGACCTTCAAATCGACAAAATTCATCCAAAATTTCGAAAAATACTTTTTTATTTCCCAACTCATGAAGCGCTTATTATAAGTATATTATAAGTGTGTTATAAGTAATGTTTATTTATTATATGGTATTTAATGTTCTTTATTATTGAAATACTGATATTTCTAACTTAACAGTGGATTTTCTAAAAATAAAAATCTCGGGATAATCTCAATTTTCAAAATGTTCCATGCGCATCCCTAATTTTTTGAGTTCTTCAAAATTTGTTATGTCATTACCTCATAGTACATAGAAAAAATGTTAGTTAAAATAATTGTACTTCGGACTTCATAAGCTGTAAATTCTTCATCGAAAGTATGATTTACAGTGTTTTTTCACTATAAAAATTGGTATTTCGACTTATTATTATTATTAATTTTTATTTTCTATTTATGTTTAGGACATCAACTAAGTTTTACTCTTAGGTCTGAAAGGTATCTCATAAATAAAAATTATTATTTTATATGCAAAAGAAATGCGCATGGAGCATTTTTAATTAATTAATTATTTCAATAATTAATAATTAATAATTACCAAAGTAATTAATATTTTCCTTGCAATTTTAGCTTTTCTCAAATAACTACAATTGTAATCAGATATTTTATTTTCAAGCAAATCGGTTCAAAAGAAAAATACATTTTTTTGCGAGACCTTCGCCTTAAAGTCCACGTCCGTTCAGATTGCACTGAGCAGTTCATGAAGCAGTAAAGTACAACTTTCTGATTATTTGGAAAACGTGTAATCATTTTAGTGGAATGTAGCTTTTGAAACAGTCATACAGCATAAATCAAAATAATGAACATTTTTTTAAAAACATTTAATGCATGAATATGTACATGACTTAAAATTCTTTGAAAATTTGTTATTACAAATGTTCCGCTTTTTGAAAATAATGCTTGTTACGTATTTTTCCATACTTTAAATGAATAAACTAATCATTTAAAAGGCATTTTTAAAAACAAAAACCGATTTTGTTTCTTTTTGTAATTTAGTTTTCTGAGATAAACATTTCGCATATCGTGGAAAAAATTTTTGCGATGGAAACGTTTACAATGATTTCTTCAGATAGGGACCTTTTTAAACCATATTATCACATTTTAGCAAAGGCTCTAAAGTTGAATTTATTAATTTTTAATTAAATTCAGTGTCTTAAAATAATGTTACCATCAGGTAGCCTTTGACTTTCGAAGAATTCGCTGTTCCGTAGTCAATGTAAAAGTTTTATTTAAATCTATTCAATGTATTTATCGAAGTCTGATTAACCTCTTCACACCCTTGGTCCCGTATGAGGAGATTGAGCGACTGCAGAAATCTTAAATAATGCTGCATAGCAGCGCCAGCTATGGAGCAATTTATACTAAAACGTGAACAAACATCAATTCAATTCAAATAATATCTGAATCTGACGTTTGATTAAACTCCGTGTAGTAATTCTGAAGATAGAGCTATTGCGGAAATCGAACAAAAGATAGCATAGTTACGACATCCTATTAATAATTTACATAAAAAACCATTCAGCACCAACTTATATCAGGGACTATCTGAACATAAATTTTTATTAAACTCCGTACAGTAGTTCTTGAGATAGAGCGCTCACAAAATTTATGTTACGTATATACACGGACAGACAGAGTTATAGACTCACAGACAGACATTTTGCAAAAACATGTTTTTCAAACTCCTTGACCTTAGAACATGTAAATCCGTTGAAAACCGGAATTTAAAAGTTTTCACGAATCCAATATTTTCTTTTTGTAAAGATAAAAGAAAGTAAATATTATGAATTATCATTTGAAATTTATTTTAAACTAGTCAGATGTGACAATCCCAAAACTTTGTTCTCTTTCATTCATGTTAATACTTCAAAATTCGCTATCGGAATACCAAAATTAAATGACAATCTATGCCTATCGTGAGTGTTCTAATGATATGAAATTCCATGCATTAGTTCTAGAAATAAGGCTAATCGGAGAAAATGCAGAATGAAAGAGCCACCTGTTGTACGATTTACAGCAAAACATAATCAGCAATAATATTTATCAAAATAAACCTGAATCTGAAGTTTGATAGAAATTCGCGTATTAGTTCTTGAGGTAGAGCTATTACGGGAATCGGGAAAAAAATCAGTATAGCAACACCACCTATCGCCAAACATTAATAGAATCATTTCATATCGAGGATTACCTAAATCTGAAATTTGATGAAAACCCATGCATTAATTCTTGTGATATAGTTATTGCAGAAATCGTGAAAAAGTCAGCATAACAGCGCCATCTATTGAGCGATTTTCATCAAAATGTAAACAGTATCTATTCATGTCAAGGACTAACAGAATCTGAAGTTTGGTGATAATCTGCGCATTAGTTCCTGAGATAAAGCTGTTTTAGAAATCTTGAAAAAGGCAGCATAGCAGCACCAACTGCTGAGTGATTTACACCAAAATGTAAGCTGCATCCATTCATGTCAAGGACTAACAGAATTTGAAATCTGCTATAAATCCTTGCCATAGTTCTTGAGATAGAGCTGTTGCGGAAATCGTGTAAAAGGCAGCATAGTAGTGCTACCTATTGGGTAATTTACACTTAAAACTAATCAGCTCTTATTTATATCAGCGACTACCTGAATATTTTTTATTAAATTCCGTGCATTAGTTCTTGAGATAGAGCGCCCATAAAATTTATTTCATATATAGACAGACAGAAGGACAGAGTCACAGACTCAAAGACAGACCTTTTATAAAAACATGCTTTTGAGGCTCTCTGACCCTTAAAACGTGTAAATTCGTTGAAAACCGGAATTTGAAAATTTTCACGAATCCAATATTTTCTTCTTGTAATGATAGAAGAAATCAGATGTTATGAACTGTTATTTGAAACTCATTTTTAAAAATATAAAAAAGAGTAAATTGCGATACAGTTTTCAAGCAAATCGTATTTGAAAATACATTTTTTTTTCTTCTACATCAGTGTAAAAATCGAAAGTGTGCAATATAAAAAAGTAAAAAAAAAAAAAAAAAAAAAAAAGCAGAAAAAGCGAAATTTAATCTTCAGGTTCTGCCAACGACAAAGAGAGGTCCACGTGTTTTTACAGACATGTTTAGATATAATAATAATAATAATAAAAAATTATTATTGTATTTAAGTATGACTGTTGTAGAATGTTGAATAAAATCAACTTTGACAGTAGTAGGAAAAGGACAGTACGGGCTCAGCCGGAGGGGCTGAGGGGCCGCCCCTCCGCACCCCTCCGGTTGCCCCTCCGCACCCCTCCGGCTGCCCCTCCGCACCCCTCCGGCTGTCCCACCTCCGGCTGCCCCTCTTGCTCCCACCGTGCCACCGCCACCCTCCTGCTCCCACCATCTCACCGCCACCCTCCTGCGCCCCCTAGTGGAAAAAAGGAACATTCTATTCTAACAGGATAGGTGAACAACCTTCCCTAATTAAAAATATTATCAATCACATCTCAACATTGAATCATACTATAAGATGAAGATTAAATTTGTATTTGAATTTTAAACAACCGTAATTTTAATGAGTATTATTAATTAAGCGAAACAATTAAAATTTCAGTTTTTAACCATTTTATTTAGATTTCTTCAACTACAAGATGAGATTATCAATTTAACTCAAGAAAGTTAAACATATATTTGAATTTTGCTTGATAGACATCTTAATGAGTAGTATTAATTAAGTAAAAACAATAGAAAATATCCAGTTTTATAGAAAAAGACTGATTTCTTACGATTTTTATCAACTATATGATCAATGTAACACTTAAAAGTTGAAAGTTAAACATGTATCCTAGTTTTTCAACAGCTATAGCCTTAATGAGTATCGTTAATTAAGTAAAAAAACAATGGAAAATATCAAGTTTTATGGAAAAAGACTGATCTCTTACGATTTTTATCAACTTAAGAGAGAAAACTTAAACACACATTTCAGTTTTTCAAACGCTATAACCTTAATGAGTAGTATTAATTAAGTAAAAACAATAGAAAATATCCAGTTTTATAGAAAAAGACTGATTTCTTACGATTTTTATCAACTATATGATCAATGTAACACTTAAAAGTTGAAAGTTAAACATGTATCCTAGTTTTTCAACAGCTATAGCCTTAATGAGTATCGTTAATTAAGTAAAAAAACAATGGAAAATATCAAGTTTTATGGAAAAAGACTGATCTCTTACGATTTTTATCAACTTAAGAGAGAAAACTTAAACACACATTTCAGTTTTTCAAACGCTATAACCTTAATGAGCATTCATAATTAAGTAAAAAACAATGGAAAATATCGATTTTTATAGAAAAAGACTGATTTCTTACGATTTTTATCAACTGCAAAAGAAATTTAAGCATGCATTCCAGTTTTGGACAACCATTTCCTTCATGAACATTATTAATTAAGCAAAACAACAGAAAATATTAAATTTTTAACTGATTTCTTCATATTTATTTTTTTTTTTTTTTTATATATATATATAAAATCAGAATACACAACTTAAAATAGAAATTTAAACATATTTTTTAATTTTTGAACAGTCGTTACCTCAAAGAGTTTCAATAATTAAACAATTAACAAAGGAAACTAATGATTTTTTAACGAAAAAAGACGAATTAAACGAATTTGGTTAACTTTTACTCTAAATGGAAATTTCATCATACTTTTATATACTAACTAAGTAGAATTTTAATGCATAAACGAACACATTTCAGTAAATATTCAACGCACACGCAAATATGAAAACAACACCTGCTTCTTGTGACGTCATATTGAAACCAAAAGTTATTCCTCCGAAGTCCCTCACCATACCTTTTCACCCCCATCTCCCCCAATTTTTTACCTTAGGTAGGGAAATGGACAATGCAATGACCTCTCATTCTTGTATATTTAGAAGTCTGGGAGAAAAAAAGAGAAATTTTATACACTCCAATTTCATAACAGTTACCGCAATATCCCAAAATTTTAATTTTGGAAGACATAATCAGTATAATTAATTAAACAAAATAATAAAAATATTATTTTTTAAGATGAAAAGGTGAATTTAAGCGAATTTGATTAGTTTTACAATAGTCTTTTGAACAACAACTTAGAAATATAGATTTCTAACAGAAGAATTAAACGTATATTTTAATTTTAACAACAAAAACTTAACAAGTATCATTAATTCAACAAAAATAAATATCAATTTTAAAGAAAAGACGAATTTGAATAATTTTACACTAGTATTTTCAAAAGCAACATAGAAATATCAATACTTATTCACATATTTCACTTATTCACTGTATTCAGTACTATATTTAATAAATATGGATACAATTTAAGAATTTTCTAATCTATAATTAAATATTAGCTGTATATTTAATGTTACCCATGTTTTCAACATTAGTTCATAAACGTGAATTTTGTATTTTAAATACCATGTATTCAGGTTCAGATTATTTTCACTTGAAAACATACAGAATTTTTTAACAGAGTTTGTTTTTGAAATCATTGAAGCAACTGTATTTAATATTTTTAACACCAATTTTCTAAGATTTTCTAACATTTTCCGATTATACATTCTTCAGAAGTACATTTCTAAATGTTACAATCACTTTACATATCGAAAAGATATCATTGAAGCAACTGTATTTAATATTTTTAATACCAATTTTCTAAGATTTTTTAACATTTTCCGGTTATACATTCCTCAAAAGTTATTATTACGTATTCTAAACAATAGAAAATATTAATTTTAAGAATAAAAAGACGAATTTAAACAAATTTTATTAGTTTTACACTATTTTTTCTCACCTCCAACACGGATATATCAATTTTAACAGAAGAATTAAACGTATATTTTAGTTTTTAACAACAAAAATGTAATAAGTATCATTAATTAAACAAAAATAAATATCAATTTTCAAGAAAAGACAATTTTTTACACAAATTTTCAACTTTGAAATACATTTGCTTACATATATTGTTACAGTATATTACTAAACTTAAACTTTTTAAAAAGTTTGAATGTCTTTACAAAGGTTCATACTTATATTTTTCACGTCTTGACTGCATTCGAAATCTTACAATAAAAGTATACTTTTATTATTATTATTATTATTATTCTAGAAAACCTAAAAAATCGTTTCTTGCTGCTTTAGACACTTGACATATTAAAACTACTCTACCCATATAATTAATCAAATTAGGACATGATTCATCTTACACTTCAAAATTTCTGAATTTTTACAATACTTATTTTCATCAAACTTTATTCTTGATCCTATATATTTTAATAGCACAGAATTTTAACATCTGTTTTTATCTACTTATCAAAAAATTATTAAAACACCCAACAACATTTTCCAAATATGAATATTATCTTTACAATTTAATAATGCAAAACATACACGAATACAAAGTTTAATTTTTACAAACATTTCATATTTCAAATCAAACTATTCGAAATTTTCACAACATAAGAGCAAACATTAGACGAACTTTTTAACATTAATATTGCTTACATCTTTTCATCATAACTTTTAACTATGATAATTATCCATTTTTAGGTTGATTGTCGAAAAACTGTAACTGAAATTACATAAACTTAATGTAAAAAACCATGTTCTCACACAATTTCTTGAAATTCAACAAAGAATTGACTATTACTCCAATACTTATCTACTTCAATCTCGACTCTCGATAGTATATAGATATTGCATCATTACATACTTACAACTCTTTTCAAACGTTTATCAGAAAATCAAGTCAATCAAAGTCTAGTAGTTATTACATACATGTTCCTCAGAAATATTACTATCATATGAAACAGTAAAGAAAATTAATAGATATTTAATATTTAATAACTTCATACGTGAAATTACTGCTGAATAAGAATACTAATAATCAAAAAAATCAACTGTTGGACAAAAAAATAGTACAGATTACCGAAAATTCAACTACTTAACAATTACTACTTAACAATTTTCTACAAAAATTACAAAAATTAACAAATGAATGACAAGTTAGAGAAATAACTAAAAAAAAAAAAAAAATAATGAACATATTTACAAATTTATTAAAATCACACCTTTTTCTGGATTACAAACCACAATTTCTTGAAAAATTTAACACCGAATTTGTAAGATTTTAATCCTAGTATTACATACACTCAATAAATATTCAAAATTAAAAAAAAATAATTTTTTAGTCTCATTAATAAGCAGAAATTCTATATTAAAAGAATATTTTCATAGTAGTACTTATAAAAATGAGAGTTTACAAACTGATTTTCATAATTTTATCACATTTAAACTTAATATTTTACATAAAACATTATTTAATCAAATTTTATGCTTTCTAATTCAGTAAAATTCAATACTTTTTTAGTTTTTAAACCAATACCACAATATTTATTTACATCAAACTTGATTCTTCACCTTTTATATTTCCACATTACACACGTGAGATAAATACTAACTTGGATCAGGAGTTGAAGTCAATTGATTCCATTCGATTTTCATCATGTACGCATTGCTCCTACACGAAATTTCTTACTGCTATAATCATCTAATGTATTAAAACTAATCTACTCATATTTTTAATCAATTCATCAGATGTTTCATCTCGCACTTCTGAATTATCGTGCATCAAGTTGCTTAAAATATAAATACTATCTTTATAGTTTTAATGATATATAGTATACATGGTTTATCTTGAGTTAGCACTTCCATAGTATTAATCAAATTATATGTTTCATCTTGCACTTGATCTTAATGTTTTCATCTTGCATCTGAATTATCGTCCATCGAGTTTTTTAAATAATAATATATTTATAGTTTTTGATTATACATAGCATGTACAAATACAATCTTTAATTTTAACATTTCATATTTCAAATAACCTATTTCCGAAACCAAGCTATGTGAATTTACCACAATGCTTATTATCATAGAATAATTTGTGTTTCACACTTTTCTAAAAATTATCAGATATGTACCCCTCAGAGAAATTACTATCATATGAATAAATGAAGAAAATTTAATTTATATTAAATGTACACGAAATTGATTGCAATATACATGTATTTAATAAAAATAAATAGGCGATTATTTATACATTAAACCTTTACTAAATATATATTTCTTTCATTATACAGATGTTTCAACAAGATGAACCAAAACAGCAGCAAACTTCAGAAATTAATGATCCAAATGATTCATCCCTAGCACATGTAGCGTTAACGAATAACACATATGTGAGTACTTATATGAGAAATACTAGAATTCGTATATGAAACGTAATTAGAGTAAATACAAAATGATTTGTCTTACTACCTACACTTTAACAAGTGCTTTTTACCTATATTATTGAAGAGAATCCTAACTGTGTCCATTTATTTCTACTACAGATGTGCTCTATTTGCTACAAACACTTCTTAAGTAAATAGAATTTAACAGAACATACAAAAATCTATACAGATGGAAAACCTTACACTTGGAAAGATTACCATAAATGCTGTTTTCAAGGAGACGTGAATAAAAAATGCACACATCATCATATAAAGCATCGTCAGATATATGTAAACTTAGCGAAGATATTCAAAAATTAGTCAGACTTTTGTAGAATTTAGAAATAAAGGAAGATATTTAGGCTATTTATCCATCATATTTTCACAACACCTACCACAATATCTCAAACTTAAAATTTGGAAGACATACACACTGCTGAAAAGTAATTTTGTTATTCTTCTAACCGATATGAATGTATAGATATTATTTTGCAGTGTATTCTTTGAATGCTCACATTAAATATTCTTTTATATGCATATATCGTTGTGTTTATTTTTCTAATACCTATTACATTAATGAAATACATAACATTTTAAGTGAAATAACACTCCCACAACTTAAAAAATGCATAAGAACATACAAAAAATAATCAGATGTATGAAAAAATATACAAGTTTACAAAATAATTTCATTGTTTTCTAGAAATATTAACAAAAAATATTTACAATATGAAAAAATTGCAAAAGTGAAAAGAAAAAACACAAATGTAAAAACAAAAACCACAAAGTGAAAAACTCATAACAAAGTTTTTGAAAAAAAATATTTACAACAAAATTTTTTTTTTACAAAAACCAAAACTTCCAAAAATATTTTTTTCAAAAATTTTTTTTTTCAAAAACATTTTTTACAAAAAATTTTTTTTTGAAAATAAGTTTTTACAAAAGTAAAAAATAAAAAATCACAACGTTAAAAATATGAAAAATTTTAGTTAAAAAAAGTGTAAAAAAAATTGCAAAAAAAGTTGCAAAAATTTCAAAAAAAAGTTACGAAAAAAGTATCAAAATTTTTGTTCTTTTTAATAGCAAATACAATGGTTTCACCATTGCATACTGTATTAAAAAGAACAAAAATTTTGATACTTTTTTCGTAACTTTTTTTGAAATTTTTGCAACTTTTTTTGCAATTTTTTTTACACTTTTTTTAACTAAAATTTTTCATATTTTTAACGTTGTGATTTTTTATTTTTTACTTTTGTAAAAACTTATTTTCAAAAAAAAATTTTTTGTAAAAAATGTTTTTGAAAAAAAAAATTTTTGAAAAAAATATTTTTGGAAGTTTTGGTTTTTGTAAAAAAAAAATTTTGTTGTAAATATTTTTTTTCAAAAACTTTGTTATGAGTTTTTCACTTTGTGGTTTTTGTTTTTACATTTGTGTTTTTTCTTTTCACTTTTGCAATTTTTTCATATTGTAAATATTTTTTGTTAATATTTCTAGAAAACAATGAAATTATTTTGTAAACTTGTATATTTTTTCATACATCTGATTATTTTTTGTATGTTCTTATGCATTTTTTAAGTTGTGGGAGTGTTATTTCACTTAAAATGTTATGTATTTCATTAATGTAATAGGTATTAGAAAAATAAACACAACGATATATGCATATAAAAGAATATTTAATGTGAGCATTCAAAGAATACACTGCAAAATAATATCTATACATTCATATCGGTTAGAAGAATAACAAAATTACTTTTCAGCAGTGTGTATGTCTTCCAAATTTTAAGTTTGAGATATTGTGGTAGGTGTTGTGAAAATATGATGGATAAATAGCCTAAATATCTTCCTTTATTTCTAAATTCTACAAAAGTCTGACTAATTTTTGAATATCTTCGCTAAGTTTACATATATCTGACGATGCTTTATATGATGATGTGTGCATTTTTTATTCACGTCTCCTTGAAAACAGCATTTATGGTAATCTTTCCAAGTGTAAGGTTTTCCATCTGTATAGATTTTTGTATGTTCTGTTAAATTCTATTTACTTAAGAAGTGTTTGTAGCAAATAGAGCACATCTGTAGTAGAAATAAATGGACACAGTTAGGATTCTCTTCAATAATATAGGTAAAAAGCACTTGTTAAAGTGTAGGTAGTAAGACAAATCATTTTGTATTTACTCTAATTACGTTTCATATACGAATTCTAGTATTTCTCATATAAGTACTCACATATGTGTTATTCGTTAACGCTACATGTGCTAGGGATGAATCATTTGGATCATTAATTTCTGAAGTTTGCTGCTGTTTTGGTTCATCTTGTTGAAACATCTGTATAATGAAAGAAATATATATTTAGTAAAGGTTTAATGTATAAATAATCGCCTATTTATTTTTATTAAATACATGTATATTGCAATCAATTTCGTGTACATTTAATATAAATTAAATTTTCTTCATTTATTCATATGATAGTAATTTCTCTGAGGGGTACATATCTGATAATTTTTAGAAAAGTGTGAAACACAAATTATTCTATGATAATAAGCATTGTGGTAAATTCACATAGCTTGGTTTCGGAAATAGGTTATTTGAAATATGAAATGTTAAAATTAAAGATTGTATTTGTACATGCTATGTATAATCAAAAACTATAAATATATTATTATTTAAAAAACTCGATGGACGATAATTCAGATGCAAGATGAAAACATTAAGATCAAGTGCAAGATGAAACATATAATTTGATTAATACTATGGAAGTGCTAACTCAAGATAAACCATGTATACTATATATCATTAAAACTATAAAGATAGTATTTATATTTTAAGCAACTTGATGCACGATAATTCAGAAGTGCGAGATGAAACATCTGATGAATTGATTAAAAATATGAGTAGATTAGTTTTAATACATTAGATGATTATAGCAGTAAGAAATTTCGTGTAGGAGCAATGCGTACATGATGAAAATCGAATGGAATCAATTGACTTCAACTCCTGATCCAAGTTAGTATTTATCTCACGTGTGTAATGTGGAAATATAAAAGGTGAAGAATCAAGTTTGATGTAAATAAATATTGTGGTATTGGTTTAAAAACTAAAAAAGTATTGAATTTTACTGAATTAGAAAGCATAAAATTTGATTAAATAATGTTTTATGTAAAATATTAAGTTTAAATGTGATAAAATTATGAAAATCAGTTTGTAAACTCTCATTTTTATAAGTACTACTATGAAAATATTCTTTTAATATAGAATTTCTGCTTATTAATGAGACTAAAAAATTATTTTTTTTTAATTTTGAATATTTATTGAGTGTATGTAATACTAGGATTAAAATCTTACAAATTCGGTGTTAAATTTTTCAAGAAATTGTGGTTTGTAATCCAGAAAAAGGTGTGATTTTAATAAATTTGTAAATATGTTCATTATTTTTTTTTTTTTTTTAGTTATTTCTCTAACTTGTCATTCATTTGTTAATTTTTGTAATTTTTGTAGAAAATTGTTAAGTAGTAATTGTTAAGTAGTTGAATTTTCGGTAATCTGTACTATTTTTTTGTCCAACAGTTGATTTTTTTGATTATTAGTATTCTTATTCAGCAGTAATTTCACGTATGAAGTTATTAAATATTAAATATCTATTAATTTTCTTTACTGTTTCATATGATAGTAATATTTCTGAGGAACATGTATGTAATAACTACTAGACTTTGATTGACTTGATTTTCTGATAAACGTTTGAAAAGAGTTGTAAGTATGTAATGATGCAATATCTATATACTATCGAGAGTCGAGATTGAAGTAGATAAGTATTGGAGTAATAGTCAATTCTTTGTTGAATTTCAAGAAATTGTGTGAGAACATGGTTTTTTACATTAAGTTTATGTAATTTCAGTTACAGTTTTTCGACAATCAACCTAAAAATGGATAATTATCATAGTTAAAAGTTATGATGAAAAGATGTAAGCAATATTAATGTTAAAAAGTTCGTCTAATGTTTGCTCTTATGTTGTGAAAATTTCGAATAGTTTGATTTGAAATATGAAATGTTTGTAAAAATTAAACTTTGTATTCGTGTATGTTTTGCATTATTAAATTGTAAAGATAATATTCATATTTGGAAAATGTTGTTGGGTGTTTTAATAATTTTTTGATAAGTAGATAAAAACAGATGTTAAAATTCTGTGCTATTAAAATATATAGGATCAAGAATAAAGTTTGATGAAAATAAGTATTGTAAAAATTCAGAAATTTTGAAGTGTAAGATGAATCATGTCCTAATTTGATTAATTATATGGGTAGAGTAGTTTTAATATGTCAAGTGTCTAAAGCAGCAAGAAACGATTTTTTAGGTTTTCTAGAATAATAATAATAATAATAATAAAAGTATACTTTTATTGTAAGATTTCGAATGCAGTCAAGACGTGAAAAATATAAGTATGAACCTTTGTAAAGACATTCAAACTTTTTAAAAAGTTTAAGTTTAGTAATATACTGTAACAATATATGTAAGCAAATGTATTTCAAAGTTGAAAATTTGTGTAAAAAATTGTCTTTTCTTGAAAATTGATATTTATTTTTGTTTAATTAATGATACTTATTACATTTTTGTTGTTAAAAACTAAAATATACGTTTAATTCTTCTGTTAAAATTGATATATCCGTGTTGGAGGTGAGAAAAAATAGTGTAAAACTAATAAAATTTGTTTAAATTCGTCTTTTTATTCTTAAAATTAATATTTTCTATTGTTTAGAATACGTAATAATAACTTTTGAGGAATGTATAACCGGAAAATGTTAAAAAATCTTAGAAAATTGGTATTAAAAATATTAAATACAGTTGCTTCAATGATATCTTTTCGATATGTAAAGTGATTGTAACATTTAGAAATGTACTTCTGAAGAATGTATAATCGGAAAATGTTAGAAAATCTTAGAAAATTGGTGTTAAAAATATTAAATACAGTTGCTTCAATGATTTCAAAAACAAACTCTGTTAAAAAATTCTGTATGTTTTCAAGTGAAAATAATCTGAACCTGAATACATGGTATTTAAAATACAAAATTCACGTTTATGAACTAATGTTGAAAACATGGGTAACATTAAATATACAGCTAATATTTAATTATAGATTAGAAAATTCTTAAATTGTATCCATATTTATTAAATATAGTACTGAATACAGTGAATAAGTGAAATATGTGAATAAGTATTGATATTTCTATGTTGCTTTTGAAAATACTAGTGTAAAATTATTCAAATTCGTCTTTTCTTTAAAATTGATATTTATTTTTGTTGAATTAATGATACTTGTTAAGTTTTTGTTGTTAAAATTAAAATATACGTTTAATTCTTCTGTTAGAAATCTATATTTCTAAGTTGTTGTTCAAAAGACTATTGTAAAACTAATCAAATTCGCTTAAATTCACCTTTTCATCTTAAAAAATAATATTTTTATTATTTTGTTTAATTAATTATACTGATTATGTCTTCCAAAATTAAAATTTTGGGATATTGCGGTAACTGTTATGAAATTGGAGTGTATAAAATTTCTCTTTTTTTCTCCCAGACTTCTAAATATACAAGAATGAGAGGTCATTGCATTGTCCATTTCCCTACCTAAGGTAAAAAATTGGGGGAGATGGGGGTGAAAAGGTATGGTGAGGGACTTCGGAGGAATAACTTTTGGTTTCAATATGACGTCACAAGAAGCAGGTGTTGTTTTCATATTTGCGTGTGCGTTGAATATTTACTGAAATGTGTTCGTTTATGCATTAAAATTCTACTTAGTTAGTATATAAAAGTATGATGAAATTTCCATTTAGAGTAAAAGTTAACCAAATTCGTTTAATTCGTCTTTTTTCGTTAAAAAATCATTAGTTTCCTTTGTTAATTGTTTAATTATTGAAACTCTTTGAGGTAACGACTGTTCAAAAATTAAAAAATATGTTTAAATTTCTATTTTAAGTTGTGTATTCTGATTTTATATATATATATAAAAAAAAAAAAAAATAAATATGAAGAAATCAGTTAAAAATTTAATATTTTCTGTTGTTTTGCTTAATTAATAATGTTCATGAAGGAAATGGTTGTCCAAAACTGGAATGCATGCTTAAATTTCTTTTGCAGTTGATAAAAATCGTAAGAAATCAGTCTTTTTCTATAAAAATCGATATTTTCCATTGTTTTTTACTTAATTATGAATGCTCATTAAGGTTATAGCGTTTGAAAAACTGAAATGTGTGTTTAAGTTTTCTCTCTTAAGTTGATAAAAATCGTAAGAGATCAGTCTTTTTCCATAAAACTTGATATTTTCCATTGTTTTTTTACTTAATTAACGATACTCATTAAGGCTATAGCTGTTGAAAAACTAGGATACATGTTTAACTTTCAACTTTTAAGTGTTACATTGATCATATAGTTGATAAAAATCGTAAGAAATCAGTCTTTTTCTATAAAACTGGATATTTTCTATTGTTTTTACTTAATTAATACTACTCATTAAGGTTATAGCGTTTGAAAAACTGAAATGTGTGTTTAAGTTTTCTCTCTTAAGTTGATAAAAATCGTAAGAGATCAGTCTTTTTCCATAAAACTTGATATTTTCCATTGTTTTTTTACTTAATTAACGATACTCATTAAGGCTATAGCTGTTGAAAAACTAGGATACATGTTTAACTTTCAACTTTTAAGTGTTACATTGATCATATAGTTGATAAAAATCGTAAGAAATCAGTCTTTTTCTATAAAACTGGATATTTTCTATTGTTTTTACTTAATTAATACTACTCATTAAGATGTCTATCAAGCAAAATTCAAATATATGTTTAACTTTCTTGAGTTAAATTGATAATCTCATCTTGTAGTTGAAGAAATCTAAATAAAATGGTTAAAAACTGAAATTTTAATTGTTTCGCTTAATTAATAATACTCATTAAAATTACGGTTGTTTAAAATTCAAATACAAATTTAATCTTCATCTTATAGTATGATTCAATGTTGAGATGTGATTGATAATATTTTTAATTAGGGAAGGTTGTTCACCTATCCTGTTAGAATAGAATGTTCCTTTTTTCCACTAGGGGGCGCAGGAGGGTGGCGGTGAGATGGTGGGAGCAGGAGGGTGGCGGTGGCACGGTGGGAGCAAGAGGGGCAGCCGGAGGTGGGACAGCCGGAGGGGTGCGGAGGGGCAGCCGGAGGGGTGCGGAGGGGCAACCGGAGGGGTGCGGAGGGGCGGCCCCTCAGCCCCTCCGGCTGAGCCCGTACTGTCCTTTTCCTACTACTTTTGACTTTCTAGTTAGAACACACTAGAAAAAACTACTTAGATCTGGTAACCCCAAAACTTTCTTCTATCTTACGCATATTAATACTTTCTGAAAAATGCAGCATAGCAGCGCCATCGGTAACTCTATGTGGGACAAAATTTTTGTCGCACATACAGACAGACATTTTGTAAAAACACGTTTTTCGGGTTCTCTGACCCCTTAAAACGTGTAAATTCATCGAAAACCGGATTTCACAAATTTTTATGAATCCAATTCTTTCTTTTTATAAAGATGGAAAAAAGTAAAAATAAATAAATAAAAGGAGAGAGTTTTGTGAATCAGCTTAGATTTCCACATTATTCAAAACACAAAAATTTCACTAATATAACGCAAACTTTACCTTAAGGCTGTTCTTAAATCAGAAAGGGAACTTTATGACACAAATTTTCATTTATTTTTGTTTGGAAATGCATGAAACTAGAAAGGTGTTTGTTGTTCAGAAACTATCTAATCGCACTCATTTCTCGTTTTTTTTTTTTTTTTTTTTTTTTTGCAAACTTAATAGATTTTTCAGAAAATAATATCAAAGTGGGCATTTTGAATGGAATTTCAGCATTAAAGCAGAATAACCATTGAAACTGGGATGGAAAACGTGTTATTCACGTGATCAATTTCCCTTAAAACTCGATGGGCATGTTTTGCAATTGTTTATGCAATGAAAAATTTGGTTCAATTACAAATCACTTCCATTGTCAGGCTTATGAATTTTAAGCCTTTCTGTTAAAAAATGTGTTTGTAAATGTGTAAAAACGATTTGCACTCGTTGAGTAGAGCAGTTGAGATCAGCCTTAATTCTTCAATTTAACCGGCATTTTTGTGAAATCCCTGGCAGTTTCGAGGAAACTGTGCTAGAAGCGGCGCCGAGGGAAAGGCGGGGCGAAGGGGGCGGTCGCCCCGGGAGCAGAGACTTAGGGGGCGCCAAATTTATACTACCAATGTCAATTTTTGACCTATCTCAAGAAAAAGTTGGGGGCGCCAAATTCAACCTTTGTCTCGGGTGCAGTGTTCTCTTCGCACAACCCTGGCTTGAAGCACTATTTTGCCTTAGAAACGCAGTATTCATATATGTCTCTTCCCCCCTCGAATCACAAAAGATTTTTAGGCTGCGAGCGAATAGCACTACTTTTTATTACACTAAAAGAGCAATAAATCTATCTTTGTTTCCGAATGGAACAAAGGTGAAACCTCTTTAAATGATTTTTGAGGGACTGACCCTACCAAATTGACAACGGAAGGGAAAGTTTTAACTACTCCATCTTCAGTCGTAAAGCTGTCAACTGATTTCGAGTTCGATTTCTCTCTTGAAGTTCAAAAAAGTTCACTGAAAAAGCAATTTATACATCAAAGCGCCGACATGAAAGATAAAAAATAGCGACGCCTGACCGCAAGAAATTAGTGCTATGTGTCTGGTCCTTTAAACCTAACCTCAAAAGAAAAAAACACTAATCAAAACCCGGAAACTCCTTCAAATAACAGAAAAATTTCTTTAAATCACAGAAGTGTTCCGGCAATTTGCTGCTAGTACAAATATAGCTTATGCAATTTTTTTAAGAGTATGTTCTTTCAAAACGAGATTAGAATTCATCCTTTTAAGATTACCATTTATTCATCACCGTGTTATTAAATTCACCATTTATTTATGATTACATTACATTTTGATAACAGAAAAAATTGATTCACTCTGTTAAACCAATTACAAATCTCTAAATATTTATTTGAATTAAAAAATAGTACATCTACTTCCACATCTGTTATTTCTGTGTTTAAATTTCAGCTTGGTTTGATTTCTAATGCTTAAAATAACACTTTTCTATAAATCTGATGACAGTGATGATTCATATTTGCCCTGCGAATAGCACTGTATATCTGTTTTATTATTTTTAAAATTGATTTTTTAAAGCAGAAATTGAGTTGACCGAAATGTAGCCAAAGGATATTTTCTCTTAGTGTCTTTATTTTATTATTTTATTATCTTATTATTTTTTTTCCCGCTGTAATGTTTATACTATCAGATGTTTATATTTTCTCGTTTGACATACCTTCATTTATTCGTTTAACTTTTTTTTTTTTTTTTTTTTTTTTTTTTAAGTACAGAAACATGTAAACCAGGATCTGTTAAAACTTTGTATTTTTCTGTATAAATTTTCGCTTGATTTGTTTTCTGACATTTTAAATATTACTTTTCAAAATTTTAACTGCGTCGGTGAATCATATTTGACCGATAACATTAAAAAAGTATGCTATTTTACTACATTTAGAATTGACCGTTGCCACCAGAAGTTCCATTGGCCGAAAAATAAGTAAAGAATATTTTTACAATGTATTTTCAAGATTTAACATTGTCTTCTTTCAATTCATTTATTTAATTATCAATTGTTTATCTTTTCTCGCTTGATAAAATCTAATTTAACATTTTTAATTTTTGAATATCAGAATAATAAAGTTAAATTCGAATCAAAAATTACAGTTTTTTTTATTTTATTTAGGATTATACTAAATATACAAGGGATTCAACCAGGCCTTCCTGAGTTACATTAAAAAAATATTATATATTACATTTATATAATTATTATTTATTACATTTACATATTAGTTATTATTATTATTATTTATTACATTTACATAATTATTATTGTTATTATTATTACTTATCCCATTTATACATTTAATATTATTATTATTTAATATTAATAAACTTTTTATATTATATATATATTTTTTTTAATTGCCCACTAACAACATGAAAAAGCATTTTGATTTTAAAATGATTAAGTTTTAAATTTTATTAAAAGCGATGTTTTTCTATTAGCTGCTTGTAAGAAATTAACAGTTGAAAATATCTTCCCCCATATATTTATTATTGCATTATATTTTGAGTAATAGAAAAAATTGATTCACTCAGTTAAAACAATCACAAAATACCAAATAATTATTTGAACCGAAAAATTGTAAATATTCTTCCACATCTGTTATTTCTTTGTTTAAATTTCTGCTTGGTTTGCTTTCTAATGCTTAAACTAATGCTTTTCTAAAGCCTGATGACAGTCATGAGTCATATTTGACCTGCAACTAACACTGTATATAGTGTTTTATTATTTTTTAAAATCGATTTTTTAAAGCAGGAATTGAGTTGACCGAAAACTAGCCAAAGAATACTTTTGCTCGGTGCCTTTATTTTTCGGCGAGCATTCTCATTATTTTTTTCCCCACTGTATGTTTATACTATCAGATGTTTATATTTTCTCGTTTGACATACTTTCGTTTTTTCGTTTAACAATATGTTTTTTTATTTAAAGTACAGAAACATGTAAAACAGGATTTTTTTTTCTTCTTCTACGATAGTGTAAAAATTGAAAATATGTAATAGTAAGAAGTTTGAGAAAAATTGCAGCAAAAGCGAGATTTAACTGACGAAATTTTAATTAGGTACTGCCAACGACAAAATAACGTCCACGGGTTTCCACCGATATGTTCAGATATTTAAAAAATTATTGTATTTAAGTATGCTTGTTGTAGAATGCTGGATAAAGTCAACTTTGTTTCACTCAAAAAAAAAAAAAAAAAAAAAAAAAAAAAAAAAAAGAGAGAGAGAGAGAGAGAGAGAGAGAGAGATTTGTGAATTGACGGGTACTTTTTTTTCGTTGAAATATGAACGTATCAGCTTTGATTTTCATATTATTCGAAACACATGATTTCACTAATCTAACGCAAACTTCACCTTAAAAATCCTTCAATTTAATCTGCATTTTTGTCAAATCGCCGGGATTTTCGAGGAAATTGTGCTAGAAGCACTATTTTGTATTAGCAATGCAGTATATGTCTCCTCCCTCCTCAAATCACAAAAAATTCGCAAACCTAAACTCAAAAGAAAAAAAAATCAAATCAAAACACGGAAATTCATTAAAATAGCAGAAAAATTTCTTTAAATTACGGGAGTGTTCCGGCAATTTGCTGCTAGTACAATTATAGCTCATGCAATATTTTTAGAGTCTGTTCTTTCAAAACGAGATTAGGATTCAACCTTTTAAGTTTACTATTTATTCATCACCGTATTATTAAATACATCTTTTATTTATTATTGCATTACATTTTGATAACAGAAAAAATTGATTCACTCTGTTAAAACAATCACAAATCTCCAAATATTTATTTGGACCGAAAAATAGTACTGTGTTTAAATTTCAGCTTGGTTTGCTTTCAAATGCTTAAAATAACACTTTTCTATAAACCTGATGACAGTGATGAGTCATATTTGCCCTGCAAATAGCACTGTATATCTGTTTTATTATTTTTAAAACTGATTTTTTAAAGTAGAGATGTAGTTGACCGAAAAGTAGCCAAAGGATATTTTTGCTTACTTTATTTTTCGGCTAGCAATCGGATTATTCTTTTCTCACTGTCTATTTATACTATCATATGTTTATATATTCTCGTTTGACATACCTTCGTTTATTCGTTTAAGAATATTTTCTTAGTACAGAATCATCTAAAACAGGATCTGTTAAAACTTTATCTCGTATTTTTCTGTGTAAATTTTCGCTTGATTTGTTTTCTGACATTTTAAGTAATACTTTTCAGAGTTTTAACTGCGTCGGTGAATCATATTTGATCGGTAACATTAAAAAATTATACACTGTTTTACTATATTTAGAATTGACCGTTTTAACAGAAGTTGCCTTGGTCGAAAAATAAGTAGAGGATATTTTTAAAATGTATTTTGCGGATTTTATCGTTCTTTTTTTTGACTCGTGTATTTAATTATCCATTGTTTATATTTTCTTGCTTGTTAAATTCTATTTAGCATTTTTCAATTTTTGAATAATCGAAATTGTAAAGTTAAATCTGAATTTAAAAAAACTTTTATTTGGGATCATTTTAAATATACAAGGATTGAATCAGTGCTTGTCGAGTTACATTTTAAAAAAATAATATTTATTACATTGACATATTAATAATTATTATTATTTATTACATTCATATATTTATTATTATTATTATTATTATTATTATTATTATTATTATTATCGTTATTGTTATTACTATTATTTATTATTAATAGACTAATATTATTATCTTAACATTTGAAGCATTTTGTCGACAGTATTTCTGCAACATACCGGTCAATGTTGAATTCAGACATTTTTCTCCGGGAGGGACATTACAGAGTTCCGGGGGGGGGGAGAAATTGCCGCTTTTGACCACTGAAAACACAAAATCTTAAAATTTCCGGGGGGGGGGGGAGCATTCCAATGCTCCAGAGGGAAATGTCCCCCCCGGGCCCCCTGAATTCCTCACTGATGCCGGTTGATACAGCCTTAACAGTATTTGACGAACATTGCCGGGTAATTCAGGGATAGCGGTTTTTCACGAATATTCCTGTTAATTCAGACTAACAGTATTATTCGAACGTACCTGTTAATGCAACTTTAGCAGTATTTTACGAGCGTGCTGATTATTTCAATCTTAACAGTATTTCACGAGCGTATCGGTTAATTCAACCTTAACAGCATTTCACGAATATTCAGGTTAATTCAATTTTGACATTATTTCACAAAAGTGGGTGTTAATTCCGACCTAAGAAAATTTCACGAATATTCCGTTTAATTCTTTTTGAGGAGTAATTTCACAAGCATGCCAGTTATTTAACTTTAATAACATTTCACTGATCTACCCCTTAATTCCACTTCAACAGTTTTTTACAAACATGTGGGTTAATTCAGTCTTAACTGTACTTCACGAACGTTCCGCACAAATTAACACTATTTCACGAACGTACCAATTAATTCAACCTTTCGTGACTGCAACAGTATTTCAGGAGCATTACCAATTAATTCAACCTTAACAGTTTCTTCTTTTTCTTCTCTCTTTTTCTTTAGAAATTTATAATTTTGATAAGCTTTATTAAAATACTTAGTTTACATTATCTTTCTAAATTATACATTTACGCTATAAACTATGTTGTCAGATTCTGAGGAACAGGTACTATTTAGAATTACTGTTACATATTATTTGTTTAGCTTATATGTTGTATTCATGTCATCTTCTGTGTAATTTGGAGTTTTCCGATAGCATTTCTTATTATCTGGAAATTAATCCCAGCTATGGACTAGGACTCCTATAACTCAGGCTGAATCATCAAGCATCTTGTTTCCCAGTTACAGTTTGTTTCCCATTGATTCCTATTAGGAGAGAAACGTTTGAATGATTTTAAAGCTACAAAATCATTTAAAATGGGCGATTGTTGAGCAGAAAATTATTCTGACATGTTCAGGAATGGCTTTGGAGTATTTAAATTCCATATAAATGAAGAAAAGTGGAATAATTTGCCTATAAATGTTTAAAATAATAGATCTGGATTGGAGAACTTCGCCAAATATCGCGCCAACCTAATCACTTGTACGTAACAAACCGGTTCTTCGAATGTTCTCACATTTTCCTGTGAAAGAGATTGAGTAAGTTAAATTCGCCTCGCCATCTACGCGATAAGACGCCAAGTCAGGCAACCATTTTGGAAACTTAATGGAGGCGTGATTCAACCCGTATTGTAGGAGCCTTACTATGGACTCTATCAGTGTGACGTCACAGGCAACTCAACTTCACAAATCAGCCACAAATACGTTCCAAACAACCATACAGAGTTCAGAATGTTTTAGAGATGCACTATACCATTAAAACCACTTGCAATAGGATCTCCAGCACCGTGCAAAAAGGGGGGCGAAGGGAGCGGTCGCCCCGGGCGCGAATATTTAGGGGGCGCCAAATTTATAATACCAACATCATTTTTGGCTTCTTATAGGAAAAAGTTGGATGTCGGGGGCGCCAAATTGAAACTTTGCCCCGGCGCAGTTTTCTCTTCGCAGGCCCCTGATGATCTTTCCAAAAAAAAAAAAAAAAATGGAACAAGGACTGAATTTACTGAACATGGAGAAGTTTCCATATCGAGCCACAATTATTTGGCCGAATTGTGACCATTTTTAACTATTTCAATTATAGCTTCATGCTTAAACACACATTTCATCTCTATCTTTTTCGGTACTCTGTTGTTTGTTTAGAACGTATTTTCGACTGATACGTGGAGTTGAGTTGTCTGTGACGTCATCACTGATAGGGTCTATTGTTAGTTAGATAGTACACAGTAGGAAAAAAATGTGTGGTATAATAGATTGAAGTTCCTCTTGCATTCAAAATGCATACCTGAGAGAAGGTAGACAAAAGAACTCCATCAGCTATCTAGTGAGATAATGGACGTCACGGAGAAGTGACAATTGGGGGGCGATGGAGAGATATGTCCCTTGCCGGGAGAGGGGAATCCTCATATAAACTGCTTTGAAGATGAATTGAAAAGCGGAGAGATAGTTTGGCTTGGACTTCAATGTGAGGAAGTTGTTTTTCCTGAGTAGAGTTTACGGACTGAGAGTGTATTAAGTGTTGTGAGGCTCCTCAGGATAACAATAGGAGGACAATACAGATCTAAGTAAAATTCTTTTAAAGCATACAGTTCAGCTGACACTGTTGAATATGAGGCTAACGTCCACTCATATGCCTCTGTTGACCAAGCACCATCACCAAATACTCCTATACTAGGTCCGGGAACATGACTCGACTAAGGAACATAGTTAGAGAGTTACTTCGTCGGTGACATACGGATTCATCCTTCAACACATTGCTGGCTTTGTTTGGTAAGCCATGTTTTATGCGAATTGTTATTCCCCTTACACAACATGTCATATTTAGGCCAGTTGTAGCGATATTAAGTTTTAGGGAACATTCTCATGGTCATTCCTAGGACCTGTAATTGTCGTAGAACTTACGATGAACAACACAGAATATCTGAACTGCATCACTTGTACCCTTACATTTAACCTGTGAGAGAGAACATTTAACGAGATAGAAATAGAATCTTCGTGCAAGACAACTCTCCATGCCACATGACTAGAATTGTGCTCGAGTGGTTCCAGGAACATAATACTAAATTTCCGTTAATATCTTGGTCGCCTAATTCGACGGATCTTAATCCTACAGAGCATATTTCCGATGTCATTCAACCTCAGCCCAGAGATTTTTTTATATAGAAATATTTCGGACATGCATGACTACTGCTTAAAAAAAACTAATACAGTTTATCTCTGGTCACCTACCAAGAACTTGTGGTATCCATGCTAAGCCGGTTTGCAGCTGTTTTGAGAGTCAAACTTGGGTCAACATGTTATTAGGAAGATGGCCATAATGTTTTGGCTCTTGTGTGTATATTGACTTCTGTATTGGAAGACAGCAACATTGCAAAAAGTTGCCTTTTAAAGCCTACTTTATAAGTATAACATTGACTTTTGGCTATGTTGCTGATATCCATGCAGTGATACAAAAAGTTAACATTTTCTTAGCAATTGATGAAGTATGTATATGTATCTTTTTTTTTATATTGGTAGGCTAAAATAGTTATAACGAGAAAATATAAACAGCTGGTGCTTTAAAAATATAAGAATTACAATCATAATATTACATAAACTGAAATATTAAGCCGGAAAATAAAAATGCTGAAAAAATTTCCTTCATTTTGTTTACTTGCAACGCAACTCCTGTTTAAAATGGTCATTTCTATAAATAATGATTTCACCGGTCAAATATGACTCATAGCTGACTTCAAATTTTTGAAAAGTTATTTTTTAAATGCAGAATGTAAATCAAGCGGAAATTTAGACACAGAAAACAGATGGTGTAAGTTTTCTCTTCTGAATCTCAAATAAATATTTGGGGATTTATAGCTGTTTTAATGAGTATCCTTTCTTTTCAAGAGATTAAGCATCGTGGATTTGTTGTGAATGTAACTAGTTTTATTCACTCGTTTAAACTAAGCGTGCAAAACTAAGCACCAAATAATCTGCATAATAGTTATCAAAAAGTAATGGTTGGTTGATATGCTAAAGCTTCCTGGTTTGAGTTCAGGTAACATTACGAGATTTAAAAAAAAAGAAGATATAAAATCTATTTATCGTTCTTATTTTATAAATAAACTTTAAAAGTAAATTTTAAATTTTTGTTAGTAACATAAAAAAATTGTATTTGTTTTAATACATTATCTTTAAAAAGACTGTATTACGGAAAAAGTGTCACATCCTTGGTAGGTTATTTTGCTTATAGTTCATTCACTTAAATTAGCAAGCGAGACTAAATAATAAATATATCGTAGAAATATATACATTTTGCATAGTGATTATCCTAAAGTGATGATTTTCTTGCTTTATAAATAAACTTTTTAGCTTAAATAATTAGTTTCTGCAAATAACGTTTTAAAATAAAAATGGCAGTTATTTTAATACAGTATTTTTAAAAAGACATTATTATGGAAAACGTGTCCCTGCTTTAGATGCTTATTTTGGATATAATTTTCCTTCATCAAAATTGGCTAGCAAAAGTAAATATCGAAGAAATATATACATCTTACGTAGCGATTATAACAAGGTGATGGTTGGTTGATATGTTGTTATGGTTTACGGCTTTCAATCCAGGTTACTTCCGTGCTTGCATAAAAGAGAACATCTTAGGTTTTGTTTTTGATTATATGAAAAAAAAAAAAAAAAAAAAAAAAAAAGAAAAAGAAAAAGAAAAAAAGAAAAGAAAAGAAGCTTTTAGTCTGTATGTGTTAACTTATAGACCGGGCGACGGCTACACAAATGAACACGTCATCGAGTTACAGGATGAAATCATGATGTAGGACAACATTATTAGGTGTAGTTTAAGGAATGACTTGTCTGCCTTGACATTTCTTGGTACGATGGTACAGCGGGTGCCAATTCGTCATTTTGGCTTCACTATCATCACGTCATCGAGTTATGAGATGAAACTGGTGCCAAATTAAAGGTAAAATAAAGTATTTAAGAATATTTTGGCCTGCCATTGCATTTCCTGCTATAAACACTCGGCAAGCTAAAATTTATAACATTAAATGACGTCATAATTTACAATTGAATCCTTATAAACATAATATTTTGCTTTACATTACATTGTTCTCCACATTCAGGTGAATTGATATTTTAGGAAAATTTTAATAACCGTAAGCGAGAAAACGACTGATTGGATGTAACTTGGTACAAAACGGGTAAAAATAGGCGCCAAACCTCTAATTTGAGAGTACTATCACATCATCAAGTTGCGGCTTGAAATTTTGGCATTTTAGAGATACTGAGTAGTAAAATGTAATATTTCAGTTTGACTTGTCATATCTTGGTACGAGACGAGCAGAACGGGGTGACAATTCCCGCATTTTGGCGGTAACATCACATCATCGAACTAAGGCTTGAAAACCTAGTGTAGGACAAGCTTATTAGGTGTAGATTAAGAAAGGACTGGTCTGCCTCGGAATTTCTTGGTATGATATGAACAGCAGCGGATGCCAACTTGCCATTTTGACTTCGTTTGACGTCATCGAGTTACGAGATCAAATTGGTGCCGAATTAAAGGCGAAATAAGGTATTTTAAGAATATTTTCGTCTGCTAGCGCACAGGAAACTTTCGGCAGATTAAAATTTATAACATTAAAAGATGTCATAACGTAAAATTAAAACTCTATAAATATAATATTTTGCATTGCATTACTTCGCCATCGACATTCAAAATGAATTAATGGTTTAGGAAAATCTTATTAACAAGTGAGAAAGCTACTGATTCGTCAAAACTTGGTACATAAGGGGATGAAAGGAGTGTCAAACCCCTATTTTGACAATATTTTCAAGTCATCGAGTTCCGGTTTGAAATTTTGTTACATTAGAAAGACCGAATAGTACAGTATGAATTTTGTAGTCTGCATCGTCGTATCTTAGTACGAGACGAGCAGTGTGAGGCGCCAATTTTCAATTCGGCGATAATGTTATTTCATAGAACTACGTCCAGAAATTTTAACATATTAAGAAAACACAAAAAACTGTGGAAAAATCCTGATATAGTTGTAGTTAATAAAAGAATGACTAAAATATATAGTAGATTTTAGATCATATTCGTGCTGCCGTTTTGAAAGACAAAACTTTTGTCTAGTTAAAATTTAAGAGTAATTTAAAAAATTTTTAGTCTGTATTTCTATTCTGATAGTTACATTCGGCTTATTAAATTTATCCACACCGAAATTAACATAGTAATTTAAGTGTGTAAGCACACTAATTTTAGAACTTTTTAAAATAATTTGATTTTTGGTCTGCCGAGATTTTCTTCCAGGATATGCACAAGCAGACCAAAATTTTCTTAAAATATTTTATTTTATCTTTAACTTGGTACCAGTTTCATCTCGTAACTCGGTGACATGATATTTATGCCAAAATGGCGATTTGGTGCCCGTTATTGCTCATATCGTACCTAAAAATGCCGAAGCAGACCAGTCATTCATTAATCTGTACCTAATAATCTCGTCCTACATCAGGTTTCAAGCCGTAACTGGGTGATGGGATGTTATTCCACCAAAATGAAGGAAATGGCGCCCCGCACCAAGATATGACAATGCAGACGGAAATATTCGTTTTGTTACTAGTTGCTATCTCTAAAGTGAAAAAATTTAAAGCCGTAACTCGATGACATGATAGTTCTCTCAAAATAGATTTTCAACCCCTTTTAAACCGCTTTGTACCAAGTTATGCCGAATCGATCGTTTTCTTGTTAACGTTTAGTAGGCTATTCCAAAAGCATTGATTCATCTTGAATATCCATGGCGAAGTAATAAAAAATGATGCAAAATATTATGTTTATAGGGTTTTAACACTAAAACAGCAGGGTATTTTACTAAAGTTTTATAAAAAGTGTTTCGCACCAGAATTTTATTTTTAATCTATTTAATTTATTTAATTAGTCTGTTTTTGTGATGCATATATTTAATGTATCTCACGAAGAAAATTCTGGTTCGAATTCACTACTATCATTCTGGCAGGGGTCATTTTGACCCCTTATGGCTGTTCTAGTGTTAATTGTGCGTTATGATGTCATTTAATATTATAAATTTTAGCTTGCCGGGTGTTTTAGCCAGTATATGCGCAGGTAGACCAAAATATTCTTAAAATACTTTATTTTACCTTTAATTTGGCACTAGTTTCATCTCGTAACTCGATGATGTGATAGTGATGCCAAAATGGCAAGTTGGGGTCCACTATACCTCATATTGTACCGAATATATATTATACAAGAAATGCCGAAGCAGACCAATCATTTCGTAATCTACATCTAATAATCTTATCCTACATCAGGTTTTCAAGCCGTAACTCAATGATGTGATCTTAACACCAAAATGAGAGAATTGGCGCCCCGCTCTGCTCGTGTCGTTCCAAGATATGAGAAGGCTGACTAAAATATTCGCATTGTACTAAATGGCATCTCAAAAGAACCACAATTTCAAGTTGTAACTCGATAACATGGTAGTATTCTCAAAATATGGGTTTGATGCCCCTTTCAACCCGCTTTGTACCATGTAATGCCGAATCTGTCGTTTTTCTTGCTTACGTTTAATAAACTATTCTAAAAGCATTAATTCATCTTAAAATATGCATGAGAAGTAATTAAAAATGATACAAAATATTATGTTTATAGGGTTTCAATTGTACGTTATGACGTCATTTAATGTTGTAAATTTTAGTTTGCCGAATGTTACTACCTGGATATGCACAGACCAAGATATTCTTAAAATACTTTTTTTAACTTTAATTTGGCAGCAATTTCATCTCGTAACTTGATGACGTTACAAAATGGCGAGTTGGCACCCGCTGCTGTCTATATCGTACCCAAGAAATGTCGAAGCAGACCAGTCATTCCTTAATCTACACTTAATATTCTTGTCCTGCATCATGATTCCATCCCGTAACTCGATGACGTAGTCATCTGTGTTGCCGCCGACCGCTCTGTTAGAAAATATAAAGAATTGATACTTACAAATGTAATCAAAAACTAAAATAAAAGTTAATGTAGTTAACACTAGAACCGCCATTAGGAGTCAAAATGACCCCTGCCAGAATGATAATAGTCGAATCGAACCAGAAATTTCTTCATAAGATATGTTAAATATATGCAGCCCAAAAATAGACCAATTAAATAGGTTAAATAGTTTAAAATTAAAATCCTGGTGCGAAACACTTTTTATAAAACCTTAGTAAAATACCCGGCTGTTTTAGTGTTAAACTTTGCTGTAATGAAGCCTGGATATAGTGAACTCTCGTATATAGTGAACTTTTTTATTGATCCTGTCCTTCCTCCCATTTAACAATTGTTATTTTATACGTTTATAATGGACAGCAGAGAATTAGGTAGTTTGTTTATAATGAACTCGAATTTTATTTTGTCAATTTTTTTTTCTTTCAATTCTTAAATTTTAAACTTGCACTAGTTCTGATTGCAAATGATGCCGCATTGATTACTTTGAGTCAAATTTCACTCATTCTCGCCCATCGTCTTAACCCTTTATCTACCGACAGTACTTATAAGTACCATTAAAAAACCTTATTATAAAATTCTTTTAATACGTCATCAATAAATTATAATACTGTTTAGAATGAGTTACAGATACATTACTTTATCTTGTTGCAAAAGCATTATTCGTTATACAAAACAAAAATATTTTTAAAAGGGTGATTACTTTTGCCTTTGCATCTTTTCAGCTTTCTTGGCGCTGAGGGAGGGGGATGGAGATGGAGATTTTTCAATGCGGAAATATTTCTATATTTATATTGTAAGAACAGAACAACATATTTGTACATTTTATAATTCTACAAAATACTAACAAGGAAGGTCTCCATTGGGGGCATACTCAGAATTTTTTGAAAAACATACGAATTAAACTACTCATGTAGGTAATAAAGGATCAGTGAAAATTAGCGGCGGAATTACATTATTAGATATGTAAAAAAATAAAATAGTTTGGAATAATTGGCGTGAAAAGCTGAAAGCGACGCGGGATTTGGCGAGCAGTGCATTTCCTCGCCAAAAGCAGACGATTTTAACGAATCTGAAAATTGATTTTAATTGACTTCACTGTTAAAAATCTGCAGCATTTACTCCAACGTCACTCCACTACTTTTATAAAATATCTCTTCTGACCAATGAGAATGCTCCATAGCACGGCGAATTGACCGTGTCATACACACTGTTAAAAATCTGCTGCATTTTGCTGCAACGCCCTCCACCACTTGTATATAATATCTCTATTCCAACCAATGAGAAAGCGCCATTTCACGGCCAAGTAACCGTTTTCTATACAAGCAGGGGAGTGCGTTGCAGCAAAATGCAGCAGATTTTTAACAATGCACTGTTAAAAATCTGCTGCATTTTGTTGCAACGCACTCCACCGCTTGTATATAATATCTCCATCCCAACCAATGAGAAAGCTCCATTTCACGGCCAAGTAACCGTTTTCTATACAAGCAAGGGAGTGCGTTGCAACAAAATGCAGCAGATTTTTAACAGTATATTTTTCAATTTGGAACAATTTTAATCAATTTAAATTGTGTTTTAAATGATAAAATATATTAATTTCATTTTGTTATAACTACATATAAACGTATATGACAAAATTACACTTAAAGTAAAGTAAAACTGCAAAACTAAAATTACTTAAACTAAACTTATTTAAATAAATTGAACATGGAGAGTTTTTTCTTTAAAAAGTATTCGAAGCGTAAAAGCGTATTTTTCAAAATTTCGTTTTTTCGCCAACCGGAGATAAATCGCCAAATAAACGAAATTTTTATTATTTTTTTTACGGACGTTATAAAGAGATTCCGCCGAAATTTTTTTTATAAACATATATAACTATATGAGAAGAACATTCTGTAATTTTTTCAGATTTTTCTGAGTATGCCCGTATGGAGACCTTCCTTGTAAGAAAGTAATTAAAAATAAAAGATTTGAGTGGGGTTATAAACATTTCACAAAATCCCTGTAAATTCAAATTTAATTAATCTTTCTAAATCCTTCAATCTTTCTAAAATCGTTCAAACATTTATTAAATGATTATGTAAATCTTTTAATTTAGTTTAGGCAATTTGCATAAAATGCTTTAGAATGTAAAATTTTCATGAATTCTTAATGCGGTAGATAAAGGATTAAGCGAAGATAAAAGATAAAGAGAAAAGATGCCTTTATTAAGATTAAGGGAACAAGTTGTTAAACAGAACAACTCTTTCTATAACAGTTTATAAGAACGCAGTTATGTTTATAACAACGCAACTATGTTTATAACAACGCAAAAACTACTCAACCGAATCGTTTAAAATTTAAAATATATAATTGTTACATAATTTTGTCGAGTCATTCCAAATTTTATGAAAATCGGATGGATAGATCAATTACAGGGACAATCAAATTATTCCGTTAGATTGCGGTCAATGGGGGTAAAAGTTTCAAAAGCATTTTAATTGTTTGAAATTTAAAATACATCATTATTACATAATTTTGTCGAGTCATTTCAAATTTTGCGAAAATCGGATGGATAGATCAATTACAGAGACAATCAAAAGTATTCCGTTACTTTACGGCCAATGGGGAAAAATGTTTCAAATGCATTTCAATGGTGTTACACTCATTCGAACATAATAAAATTGATATGCATCTATCAAGTACATATTATAATATACGTTTTGCATTATGTATGGTACAAAGAACATTTGTTATTGATTTACAAAGCCACACAAAAGTATTTCATTACATAGCGGTTACAGGGAGAAAATTGTTTGGTGCGCATTTTATTTGTAATTAACTATTTACAATTTTATGAGATTGATACATGAGCGTGATATTTTTAAAACTTCTTTATTTTACGAACGCACCTCATTTGCTACGCTTCACGTGCAATTTCCAACTTGCTTTCCTAAGAACAGCTAACAGTTTTATAAATATGACGAATATTGTGAAAAAGAAAAAATTTCGGATTGAAGATGAGATTAAAACCATTAAACGTATTGAACATAAAACCAACAATCGGCACTGTGCAACGAATTTTCCTGTTAAAATCTTCTGATTCAGACATTTGGAAAAATTGCTGCACAATAAATAAATAAATAAATAAATAAAATTAAATAGAATTAAAATAAAATAAATAAAAATTTTAAAAAATAAAAAATAAAAAATAAATAAAAATAAATAAGCAAGTTGAATGTAGATTCTGCCATTGCAGAATTCAATTTCATTTCCGATTAAAGAGAAAAAAAAATCGATAGAGGTCTTTTAGAAGGACGACCCCGTTTAGAATGCAATGAACTAACTTCATTTTTCTTGTGTTTATCAATATAATAGCAAACAGAACGGTGTGAAATACCCAATTGATTAGCAATTTCTCTCTGAGACATTGGAATTGCGGAATAATAAAGAGATACAATTTGACGTACTACTTCTTCATTGACTAAATTCATCAAAAAAGGATTTTTTTTTTTTTTTTTAGTTTAAAAGTTTTTTATAGACTCTGAGAAAAAGGAAATGCATTTTAGCAATAAAACGAGTGGAATCCCGTCGAATTCGACGAATGAAATGTTTAAAAGACCCGATCCGTTTGATTAAAAAAAAAAGCAAAAGTAATTACATTATTAAATCAATGTATAATAAATATATTTCCAAACTTAATGTCAAGTTTGCCAGTTACAATTTTGCATGCAAATATTCGCACATCTTCAGTTAAAATTGTAATCTGAGTGCCGGCGAAATCCAGAAATTTTATTTTATATTTCATCAGTGAAAAATAGTTTTATAAAAATAAAAAACAACTAATTTCATTTTTACTATGACATTATTTTCACTAACTGAAGTCATCTGAAAGTAAAATCTCAATCTCAGTGTCCATAATGAAAAGAAATATTGAAATGTAATATCGTTATGAGTAAAAATGCGATGTTTTAAATAGTGACGTCATTTTCTCTTCAAATGTTTTTTAAAAGTTCCTGAATTAATAATATGAAAAAGGCATCCGTAATAATATTGTAATTCCTATTTATCTGGTTGCTGAATGACATCATTTTCCTCATTTGAAATTTTTCTTATTTTGCTTTAGACATTAATTTTTATCATAAATGATTTTCTGTTATTTTATTTACATTATTAATATTATTTCTCAGTAAGTATAATTTTTTTTTTTTTTTTTTACCTCAATTAGTGCATAATTATACGCAATCATTTTATTCTGGTTAAATTTTACGAAAACAATTAACTTTTTTCTTTTAAATGCGAGGACATGTTCACTGATGAAATAAAGCTTCTGGCTGGTGGAAAGTGATAATGGAAAATAAATTTTTATTATCGAGAGAAAAGCTAAACTGAGTTGCCATCATATTGAAAAAATATCGTAAAAGGCATTTAAAATTAAAAATAAATTATAAAAATCGAAATAAATTAAAAAATAGCTAAAATGGGCACAACTACAAATAAATAGCTTTCATTTTAAAAAATAATTATCAAAATCGGTTGAGTAGAAAATTCAGGGCTGGTGACTAAAAAAATAGCCAGGTCTTTTAAATATATAGATAGATTGTATGAATGTCTCGTTTTAACGGCCAGATTATGAAAAAGTGGGCCACAATTTTTGACACGACACTTTTTTAGCTTGTTTGAAAGAAATAGCATCGGAGGCTAATAAATAAATAAATAAAAATGGATTTTTCGGAGAAACTACGACGCATTAAATTCTAAAACATGGAAGAATCTCTATGGTTCATCATGTTCATTAAAATGGTTCATAATTCAGCATATTTTATCTCGGTAGTGAAATCGACAGCGATATCTTGAAAAAAAAAAAAAAATCTATAAAAATGTGGATGAGAAAATATTAAATTGTTTACTAATTATTGATAAAAAAATTGATGAGAACTATTTAAAATATAATTGCCTTCTATAACAAATCGCCAATTCTTTCCAAAGAATGTAAAAATAAAATCAAGTTTTAGTAAGCAATAATTATTCTTTTTAATATTCGATTTATTATTAATTTAATTAGTTAACAATTTCTAGACAAATTGCGTATTTTTGCGTCAACTAATTTTAACAATACTATATCATATACAAAAAAATATTTTTTTCAAAGAATTTGGATATAGTCAACCGTCGGTTATGGTGGACATATTGCTGGGTACGTAGTATTAATTTAACTTGAACTTAGAACCTTCGGCTTCTGATCAATAAAGAGCAAAAAATAATAATAATGTAATCTGTCCTACATTGGCTGATACATAAAATTTATGAAAGCAGGTATCCGCAGTTGTCATGCGTTCTTATGTATCCATTATATTTATCCGTAATTGAAAAAGGCACAACACAAGAAAATAAATCCAAAAACACTGATGAAAACTGATGATAAAATGCATATGTTGGAATAACTAAATTTAATGAAAAATTAAACAAAATTAGTAAAAGTTACATTTAAAAATTGCAGTAAAAATTGCAGCTTTTAAGCTTAGAGAGAAAAGTAGAAGAGTGACAAAAAATGTACTTGCACTTTCATGTTACATCGATTGCATCATTAAGATGAAATACATAAATACTGGGGAAGAAACAGTTATTATTATGGAAGGAAAAACCCGATTACGTATTGAAAATGAAAGTCTCTTGATTAAATAAAATAAGATTTATGGTTATAGTTTCAGAAAATCATTATATGTCTATCACGTAGACGGTTCACTATACTTCATCCCTTAAAAATAAACTTCATCCCTTACGAACTACACACAGTTTTGATGTTACTCTCGCATAATAAATGTCATAACGCTTGCTTTGTTTAAGAGAGAATTTGGGTAAAGTATAACATTGTTTTGTGGAGTTTTTATATTATACGATTTTTATAGCACGATTTTTTAGATTATAATTCATATAAAGTGAAAAATGTACACAGTGCTTGATTTATGGCAGGGCATTCGGGGCACAGGCCCAGGGCCGCCGATTTTCAGCCTCCCCCCCCCCTTCCTCAAATGTTACTGAAGTTTTATTAATTATTATCCAAAATAAGATGTAAGTCTCCTTATTAAAAAAATCAGTGAATATTTATATTAAAAGAAAAAATTATTTGATTAATAGCTAATATTTAAAATAATTATAGCTTAGTACTGTAGAAAATTTATTATCTTTTGTTGCATGATTTATCATTCCAGATATATGAATTTAAATAGGAAACAATAATCTAAATCACACAATTTATTAGAATTTAATTAAATTTAATAATAATGAAATAATTAAAAAAAGCAAATTAATAATTATCAAAATTAATTTTTAGTGCATATTTAAAATAATTTATTAAAGTCAATTGTGAACTTAATAAGTGCGACTTTCAATGATGCATATACACATATATATTTGGTCTGTGTGCCTGTAAGCATCGGTGATTGGGAGCCCCTCGTAAGCATCTGTGCCCAGGGCACTTAATTTGTAAGTCGGTTCCTGAATGTATATAATCTATACATATAATAAAACAGTAGGACCCGGTGTGTCTGTACATTGAAGATAATTGACAAAAATGGAGTCAGGGCGATAAAAGAAAACCAATGAAACACAAAAAAAAAAATTTTGAATTTTTTGTCTGTCTGTCTGTCTGTCTGTTTGTTCGAGGTTATCTTCGTAACTACTGAATGGATTTTTATGCGGTTTTCACTAATGAAGAATGCACACTCCCGGGCAGTGTATAGGCTTTGTTTCATCAAAATCGGACAACAGACAAAAAAGTAACAAAAAGAAACAAAAGAAACTATTAGGTGCGCTGCTCACGTTTTTTAGTACATAACGTTTTTTAGTACATATAAAATCCAATAGATGTCACTGTGCGATTTTAAAACGCGCTATCGTTATGTTTTCGCCAGTCTACTTAAGTATGAGAAAGTTTCAAGCTGGCTGTCGTTCCATGTGGTTTAGTCGGTAGAACGTCAGTGCGCCATACTGATGGCCCGGGTTCGATTCCCAGCATGGAATTTTTTTTCACTATGTTGGCATTAACGCCTATAAGCAATTAAAAGAATTTGAAATATTGTATTCAAGGCGAATTTTCTCTCTGGGAAAATTTCCTTGCATTAATATGTCAGTGTAATTTTTTTTTCGATTTAATTTTTTTTTTCGAAACTTTGTTTTTCTTAAAAAATTACAGTAAATATTTGATATTTCCCAACGTTTTTTGAATGATCGACTTGCTTTTTTTTTTTTTTAATGTATGTCTGAACCTTATCTAACTACTTCTTCAAGATTTCTTTAGATAAACCGACCAGCGTAGAGGGCGAAGGCCGCTAGTCATCAATAAATTAACTATTTTGAAAATATCGAATATGCATCAAAGTATCGGATATATTTTTCATATTTTCAAAAAAGAAAAAAAAAAAAACTCAAGATATTTCGCGAACTTTGGATTCATATATGCATGACTGAGTAAACGTAGAATCAATTTGGGAAAAAATAGATCACAGGTCTCCCATAAGAAAGTACTATTGAAAAACATAGAAAAAGCTATTGCATATGTTGTTTTGATTTATTTAATTAGCACACACAGAGACACGCATACAAGGAAGAACACTAAACTAGTAAACTAACTAAACACAAAACTAATAAAATTCCTGATATGTATTTTAAACATTTGAAATCAATCGAAGCGTAAATTTGAACGCAAAATATTCAGACGAAATAAACTTGTTAATGTGCTTAAGAAACCTATGTTTATTCGGGATTGAATTAGAATTTAAAAGAACAAATCTATCTTTTTAACTTTTATAGTAAAAAAAAAAAAGTAGCATGACCTCGATTGCTATTTTAAGTTTATAAATGTAAAATTGCTCGCTGCCTTCCCTCTTAAATTTTTATAAAGGAATTGAATCTAGAACTGAAAAACAAGTAGATAGAGTATATTTAGATCACTGACCGTGTTAAGTATTGATGTTGTTTTATTAATCTTTGTGGAATAAAATACTAATTGGATATTTTATGCATCTTTAACTTCTATTTGTCTATTGCAGGTGTTTTTCAAACTTTTTTTATTTTATGGTACACTTAATTCAGTAGTTGAACTTCCGGAACACATTTTAAAATATTTTTTATTTATTAATTGTTTTGTGCGTTAGGTTAACCATATTATTTTAAACAAAATCACATCATAAAATTTCTTTCGTTCTTTCTTTCTTTTTTTTAAATTTAAAATTTATTAAAAAAGGGGGTAATTTAAAATCGTTATAACGCAAAATATTATTTGTAAATTTTATTTTCAACTAAATTTACAGAAACATGCAAGCTTCAATTTTGGTTCCCCATTTTAAAAAATATTAATTTGAATGAAAATTAAAAATATTTAAATTAAAAATTTGAAGAAAATAATGTATAACTTAAAAAATATTTATATATTTTTTAAAAGGAAATACTTTTTTCAAATTTTTGGAATCATCATTGAAGTGAAACAATTGAAAAAGACGTGTTCCAAGTTTAAATCTTTAACGGTTCTCTACTGATGACAATTTAAATAAGAGAAATTGCGGAAAAAAACCATCATTAAGATAAACACATTTTCAGAAAAAGTCGTTTCCATAAGAAACATTGCTTGAAAGCTAGATTTTAATAAAAAACAAAAAAACATTAAAATTAACACTTCCTCTTCCAATTACAATAGAAGCACGATTTAAACGTCAGAATTTTTTAATGCAATAAAATATTTTTAAAGAATTTGAAGATTTTTGTGCCCCGGACCCTTTTAAGCTGATAAATGTAAAATTACTTGTTGTCTTCCCTCTTAAGATTTTATAAAGGAACTGAATTTAGAACTGAAAAACAGGTAGATGGAATATATTTAGATCACTGGCTGTGTTAAGTATTGTTGTTGTTTTATTAATCTTTGTGGAATAAAATACTAATTGGATGTTTTATGCATCTTTAACTTTTATTTGTCTATTGCAGTGTTTGTCAAACTTTTTTATTTTATGGTTAACTTAATTTAGTAGCTGAACTTCCGGGCCCCTTAAATTTTATAAATGTAAAATTACTCGTTGACTTCCCCCCTTAAGTTTTTATAAAGGAATTGAATCTAGAGCTAAAAAACAGACAGATGGGAACTTAACGCTGGGTGAAGTATTGTTCCTGTTTAAATCTTTCAGGAATAAAATACTAATTGGGTGTTTTATGCATCTTTAACTTCTATTTGTCTATTGCAGTGTTTGTCAAACTTTTTTATTTTATGGTACACTTAATTTAGTAGCTGAATTTCCGGATCCCTTTAATTTTATAAATGTAAAATTACTCGTTGACTTCCCTCTTAAGTTTTTATAAAGGAATTGAATCTAGAGCTAAAAAACAGACAGATGGAACTTAACACTGGGTGAAGTATTGTTCCTGTTTAAATCTTTCAGGAATAAAATACTAATTGGGTGTTTTATGCATCTTTAACTCCTATTTGTCTATTGCAGTGTTTGTCAAACTTTTTTATTTTATGGTACACTTAATTTAGTAGCTGAATTTCCGGATCCCTTTAATTTTATAAATGTAAAATTACTCGTTGACTTCCCTCTTAAGTTTTTATAAAGGAATTGAATCTAGAGCTAAAAAACAGACAGATGGAACTTAACACTGGGTGAAGAATTGTTCCTGTTTAAATCTTTCAGGAATAAAATACTAATTGGGTGTTTAATGCATCTTTAACTTCTATTTGTCTATTGCAGTGTTTGTCAAACTTTTTTATTTTATGGTACACTTAATTTAGTAGCTGAATTTCCGGATCCCTTTAATTTTATAAATGTAAAATTACTCGTTGACTTCCCTCTTAAGTTTTTATAAAGGAATTGAATCTAGAGCTAAAAAACAGACAGATGGAACTTAACACTGGGTGAAGAATTGTTCCTGTTTAAATCTTTCAGGAATAAAATAGTAATTGGATATTTTATGCATACTGAACTTCTATTTGTCTATTGCAGTGTTTGTCAAACTTTTTTATTTTATGGTACACTTAATTTAGTAGCTGAATTTCCGGATCCCTTTAATTTTATAAATGTAAAATTACTTGTTGACTTCCCTCTTAAGTTTTTATAAAGGAATTGAATCTAGAGCTAAAAAACAGACAGATGGAACTTAACACTGGGTGAAGAATTGTTCCTGTTTAAATCTTTCAGGAATAAAATACTAATTGGGTGTTTAATGCATCTTTAACTCCTATTTGTCTATTGCAGTGTTTGTCAAACTTTTTTATTTTATGGTACACTTAATTTAGTAGCTAAATTTCCGGATCCCTTTAATTTTATAAATGTAAAAGTACTCGTTGACTTCCCTCTTAAGTTTTTATAAAGGAATTGAATCTAGAGCTAAAAAACAGACAGATGGAACTTAACACTGGGTGAAGAATTGTTCCTGTTTAAATCTTTCAGGAATAAAATACTAATTGGGTGTTTTATGCATCTTTAACTTCTATTTGTCTATTGCAGTGTTTGTCAATTTTTTTTTTTTTTTTTTATGGTACACTTAATTTAGTAGCTGAATTTCCGGATCCCTTTAATTTTATAAATGTAAAAGTACTCGTTGACTTCCCTCTTAAGTTTTTATAAAGGAATTGAATCTAGAGCTAAAAAACAGACAGATGGAACTTAACACTGGGTGAAGAATTGTTCCTGTTTAAATCTTTCAGGAATAAAATACTAATTGGGTGTTTTATGCATCTTTAACTTCTATTTGTCTATTGCAGTGTTTGTCAAACTTTTTTACTGTATGGTTCACTTAATTCAGTAGCTGAACTTTCGAGACATATTTAAGGAGGTCCGGGACACATTTCAAATAATTTTTATTTAAGACATTTGGAACATTGTTTTGCTAAGCTCTCATATTAAATGCAAGAAATTTTAGTTCTGATATATATAATATGAAAAACATTTGGGCCATTTTCACCATTCGTTTACATTTCAGAATTTTATTTTTATTTTTCCAGCTTAATAATTTCTTTTAAAAATGGAGACAGGTTTTTAAGTAAATGTGTTATGTACATTTAAAAAAAAATTGGTTTTGCACTTTGCCCTATAATATAATATGTAAATGCTTTTTAAAGTTGGCTTGTAAGGCAAATTGTCAAGTCCGTTACCACACAAAATTAATAAAAATACTCAGTTTTAAATTTATTAGATTTCCTAAAATCAACTTACTTTGAAATGATTTATGTCCCTAAATTTCAAAACGTGATATTTATCAGTAATACTTAAATTAAATTGAAACGAGAGACAGTTTTAGCCACAAGTTTTTGATCACGTAGAAATTATGCAAGAATTTTTTTTCTAATAATTACAGTATATATTCATGTAAATTGTTAAATTTTAAGGAAATAGCATATTTGTTTTTAGTTGAATAAAAAATAAAAGTAAAATGGTTGAAAAATGATAATCATTAAAAAACCGTGCGGTTACAGATTTGACATTTGGTAACGGACTTGACACTATGTTGAACATGGCCGATTTATAATCAGCGATAATCTGACTACAGTTGAGTCTCTATATAACGAAATCCACCGTTCCAGTAAAAAATTCGTTATATAGAGAAATTCGATGTATAGAGAATGATGTTAAAAATCGTATTTAATGTGTGAAATTTGAACAAATATTATTTTTGATCTTTTGAATTAAGAATTAGAAATGTTTAAACGTAAATATCAAGCTAACATTTTATTTCTTAATTATTTAAGCTGTTTCAAAAAAGAGAACAGACATTTATTTGATAGCTTAGTGAAAATCAAATAAGGAAGACTTGCATTAATTTCAGACGAAGAAATCTGTAATTTTTTGTTGTTTTGATTTTAAAATTGTTACACTCTCAAAACAAATGCTCAAATTTTATCAAGGAATGAAAAATTGTAATTAACATTATCCTCCATTTGAAGGCCTTTCTAGTGTGTTTCTCATTGATTCCTCTCTTACATGTGTATCAATCCAATTGACTCTGTTTTGAGAAGGATGTGGAAAGGTGTGTGGGAGGTGGGATGAATTCATTGGATTTAAAGAACAAGGAGAGAAGTAATGTATATATATATAGATATATATATTTTAAAAAACTCAGCACTGACGATAAATCAAAAATAAGTGATGGAAAATTGATTCCATATGATTTCGAAGCTTTTTTAAAACGGAATAAATTAAGACCAATTTATGAAAAAATTCGTTATATGGAGATAGATATTTCGCTATATAGAGACTGTTTTTAATGTAATCATGCGAAAAAGGGACCGTTCCTACTAAAAATTCGTTATATAGAGAAATTCGATGTATGGAGTTTCGTTATAGAGAGACTCGACTGTATTTTGAAAATATGGAATATGCATCAAAATATCGGATATTTTTTATAGTTTCGAAAAAAAATCAAGATAGAATGATGAAAAAATGATAATAATTAAAAAACCGTGCGGTAACAGACTTGGCAATGGCCAATTTCTGCGAACCCTGGATTCATATATGCATGACTGAGTAAATATAGGGTCAATTTTGTGAAAAATAGATGATCACAGATCTCCGATAAATTTATACGATTAAAAAACACATAATAGACTATGGCATATATTCTTTTAATTTTCTTATTAACACAAATAAAAGATATCATCACAATTGATAAAAAAATGCAAAACACTTCTTTTTAAAACAAAACTAATGATATGTATTTTAATTATATGTATTTGAAATATTTGAAATCAATTGATGCGTAAATTCGTATGCAAAATATTCAGACAAAAAGAACAAATCTATCTTTTTTAACTTTTACAGTAAAAAGAGTAGCATGACCTCGATTGCTATTTTAAGTTTATAAATGCAAAATCTAGAACTGAAAAAACAAATAGATGAAATATATTCTAGATCATTGGCTGTGTTAAGTATTGTTGTAGTTTTAATCTTTGTGGAATAAAATTCTAATTGGATGTTTTATGTATCTTTAACTTCCATTTGTCTATTGTAGAGTTTGTTAACTTTTTTATTTTATTGTTGCACTTTATTCAGTAGTTGAACTTTCGGAAACATTTAAGGGGGTTTTGGGACACATTTTAAAACAATTTTTATTTTTTGAGTTAAATTTTGTGTTTTCATTTCTGTTTCTTTTTTCTTTTTCTTTTTGTGTGTATGTGTGATGGTTAACCATATCAATTGTTAACAGAATCACATGATAAAACTTGTCACATTTTTATGAAAAAATTTAAAATTATTTAAAAAGTGAGGTAATTTAAAATCGTTATAACTCTGTATATTATTTGTAAAATTTATTTTTTTCGTTTAAATAAACAGAAGTATTAAAATGAAAAATTCTGTTCAGAAAAATCACTGTAACTAATTTAACTCTCAAAAATTCGATTTTTTTTTTTTTTTTTTTTTTTTTTTTTTGAAATAGAAAGGAAGAAATCTAAAGCGTCAAACAATAAAAGATAAATTGTGCAACATCTATTAAAATTCTGTAATGATGTATTACAATAGTCACAATCACTGATGAAGTGAAATATTGCAATAATTTTTTCATTTGTTGAGAACTTAGTAGCTAAATTTATTTCCGTTTAATACGTCCTAATGATATTTAACGATATAAAATTAAGTCCAAATGAAACACGACAATAAACACTGGGATTGATCGATGTTATTTCACCTTAAGGCGCAATACTAGGCACAGAAAAAGACCCGGATGATAACCTAAAGTATATGGGGGCGTTCCTTTCAAATATTTCGCCCAAATTTTAATATTTTTACTCTTTTTTTTTTTTTTTTTTTTTTTTTTTTTTTTTTTTTTTTTTGCATAGGATAGCTGAGGACGATCCACGACTGGCCTAGTTTTTACTTTTTCGATTTTGGTTTCAGATTTAAAAAGAAAAAAATACTTTAACTTTCAAAACCAGTTTAAACCGGTTCTGAAATTGAAGTTATCATAATATGAAAAATTTATAAACAAAATTGAAAAAATAAAAACAAGTCCGATTGTAGATCGTCCTCTGCTATCCTATGCAAAAAGAATCATGTAAAAATATTTAAATTTGAGCGAAATATTTGAAAAGAACGCCCCCATAGACATTATCATCCGGGTCTTTTTCTGTGCCTGCCTAGTGTGGGGCCTTAACGTGGATATAAAACATTACTTCGTAGAAGGATAAAGAAAAATAAAATAGACTGATGAATATAGTTTTACCACAATTAATTATTGTTTTAAAATCTTTAAACGTATGTATGAATAATACACAGTTACTTAAATTTATTTTATAGATAGTTAAATATGTTTATTATTTACTCATCGAAAACACAATAAAATAAAAAAAAATGAGTTTACAAAAATGGCTGTAATTTTAATTAGTTCTCGAAAATTCGAACCAAGTTAAAAAAAAAAAAAAAAAAAAAAAAAAAAAAAAAAAAAAAAAAAAAATAACCCGTTAAACAATAAAGGAGAAATAGAACGACATTTATTAAAATTCTTAAATGACGCATTACAATAGTTATAACCACTGACGAAACAGTAATAGCTAATATACGGGCTATTTTAACTAAATATGGTGGCAGCTTAGAAAAAAGTGGTTCGATCATGCTGCACTGTTTCTGCTAATATGGGAGAGGGTATTATACACCTTAAAGACCTAATCTAAGAAAAACTTATTCTTGGAGTAACACAATAGCACGAAAGAGAAATACAGTCGAGTCTCTATATAACGAAATCCATTGTTCTAGTAAAAAATTCGTTATATAGAGAAAATCGTTGTATGGAGAAAGACGTTAAAATTCTTATTTAATGTGTAAATTTTGACTAAATATCATTTTTGATGTGTTTAATTACGAATTTGAAATGTTTAACTATAAAAATTAACCTAATATTTTATTTCTTAATTATTTAAACAGCTTCAAAAAAGAGAACATACATTTATTTGAAAATTAATGAAAATCAAATAAGGAAGACTTGCACTAACAAGAATAGCTGTAATTTTTTGTTGTTTTGATTTCAAAATTGTTACACTCTCGAAAAAAATATTCAAGTTTTAGCAAGAATTGAAAACCTGTATAGGGAACATTTTCCTCCATTTAAAATCCTCTCCTAATAAGATCAAAAGAACTCATCATTTCACTGCGTGATAGTTTATTCTCTTATTGTAGATTTTCGTTCACATATGCTCATTGTCATACTCACCATCATTGTTCATAACTTTGTATAAAATATCGCTGTCAGTAGGATACTGTACAATAGTGAGATTGCCATCCACTTCCAAAAAATCAGAGAGAGCAACATTGTCTTCGACATCTCCTCGTTCCTCAATTAATTTCAATTTCTCTTTTAAGTCTGCTCAAGTCACGTCTTCTTCGTCCTCAAGATCTACATATACTGTAGTATACAAAATTCGGCCATTTTGAAGCAACTGCAAATTGTTTTTTTTCTTCCTTTAACCCCATTGATCCCTCTCTTATATATGTAACAATCTTATTGACACTGTTTTGAGAAGAATGTTGAAAGGTGTGTGGGTGGGAGGGGAGTGAGGAATGAATTCGTCGGATTTAAAGAACAAGGAGATTCAAGGAGAGAAATAATATAAAAAACTCAGCACTGAACGATAAATCAGGAATAAGTAATGGAAAATTGATTTCAAGAGATTGCGAAGCTTTTTTAAAACTGAATAAGATACATTTTGTGAAAATATTCGTAAAATGGAGATAGGTATTTCGTTATATAGAGACTGTTTTTAACATAATCATGGAAAGAGCTGACCGTTCCTACTAAAAATTCGTTATATAGAGAAATTCGATGTATGGAGTTTCGCTATAGAGAGACTCGACTGTATTTAAGTTAAGGGTGCATTACGATTCAAACTGCTTATTTTCCGATTTATTTTTGAATTAATTTCTGCTCTCAAATGCATGAAACTAGCAAATTGTGTTATTTAGAAAGTACACAAGGTGCCGTGAATGTCAATTCTTTAATAAATGCAGAAAATATTGCAAAAAAAAAAAAAAAAAAAAAAAAAAAAAAAAAGCTATCAAAAACGGCATTTTGAACCGATTTTTCCAAATCGGGAGATCTGGGAACGAAAAAAGTGTCATACTGAGAAAGTATTTGTTTATGAACCAAATTCTAATTTATGGAGCGCAAAATACATCACACGGCACCTTATACGTCTCTTCAAAAATTCCCTTTAGCAAGTTTCATGTTTCTACTTTTAAAAATGTGTCTGAAATTGTATCAGGAAATTTCGAGGTATTGAAAGTGGAAAACGTTTTTTCGAATACACCCTTAACCTCTTCCAATTATTTTATATTTATACCTTAAAAATAACTACTACTTAGGACAGATTGTAATAAAGCTTTTGACTGATTGAGAACCTATACTCGCAAAAATTCTTTTTTGAAGTTATTTCAGTTTAATTTTCACACATTCAAGAAAGTTTAGTTTGTAAAATCTAACGTGTCAAACAACAAATGATAAATTAACATCATTTATTGAAATGCTACATGGCATACTACAATATAAGTAACACCCGTTGAAAAAACAGTGACAAATAGTGATAAACATTTTGATTGATTGAGAACATGCTCTCCAAAATTAATTCATTTAATAAATCCTAATGAAACACAACGAAATGAAAGGGCATCCAAATGAAACACAGCGATAAAAAACGTGATTGCTTGATGAGATTCTCATTTCACCTTAATATGGATATGAAAAATTAATTGGTAGGGAGACAAGAAAAAGGGAGAAAATGAATATAGTTTTACAACACATTAATTTTGCTTTTAAATGCATTTGTTAATACAGTCGGCTCTCGTTAATTCGAACTCGTCGGGACCACAAGAAATGTTCGAATTATCCGAAGTTCGAATTATGGAAAATATGAAATGAAAACTTGCTTAATATGGTACTATTACAAAGGAATTAATGTTATAGTGTTTTTTAAATTCATTTCGTCTGTTATCATTAGAATATGACTTAATATTAAATTAGAATGTATAAATACATAAACTATTTAAAAGATGAGAAACAAGCATAATGGAAGAAAAATTTAAAGCGTCACTGATGGACAGACGGGACACTAAGAAAGTGGATATCAAATGCATTGGACTATATGTATTTTTACAATTTTCACAAAAATCAAAGAAACAAAGTTATTCAAATGATCTAAAATCCGTGAGAAAGAAAAAAAAAAATGAAAAATTGGAATTCTCGTTAGTTTGAATTAAACGAAGTCAAGAGAAAATGAGTTCGAATTAACGATAATTTGTAATGCTACTCTGTCATTGAAAATCGTGAGACAAGACTTCATGTTTAGTTCGAATTAAGCGAAGATTCGAATTATCCGATTTCGAATTAACGAGAGTCGACTGTAGTATGAAATTATTTAAATTTGTTTTACAGATCATTAAATACATTTGTTATGTACTTATGGAAGAAATAAGCAAAAGAAATATTCTTTTTAGAAAAAAATATTCTCATTTCTGCATAATTCTCACAAAATTCAAACAAGTTTTTTTTACTAACACGTCAAACAATAAATAAAAAATTAACATCATTTACTTAGATGGTGTAATGGCGTATTACGATAAATACACCTGTTGAAGAAACAGTGACAAACAGCGATAAACATTTTGATTGATTGAGAACATGCCCTGCAAAATTAATTCATTTAATAAATCCTAATGAAACACAACGAAATGAAATGACATCCAAATGAAACACAGCGATAAAAGTTGTGATTGATTGATGAGATTCTCATTTCACCTTAATGTGGATATGAAAAATTAATTGGTAGGGAAACAAAGAAAAAGGGGGAAAATGAATATAGTTTTACAACAAATTAATTTTGCTTTTAAAAATTTTAAATGCATTTGTAAATAATATGAAATTATTTAAATTTGTTTTATAGATCATTAAATACATTTGTTATGTACTTATGGAAGAAAGAAGCAAAAGAAATATTCTTTTTTGTAAAAAATATTCTCATTTCTGCATAATTCTCACAAAATTCAAACAAGTTTTTTTTTACTAACACGCTGAACAATAAATAAAAAATTAACATCATTTACTTAAATGGTGTAATGGCGTATTACGATAAATACACCTGTTGAAGAAACAGTGACAAACAGCGATAAACATTTTGATTGATTGAGAACGTGCCCTGCAAAATTAATTCATTTAATAAATCCTAATGAAACACAACGAAATGAAATGGCATCCAAATGAAACACAGCAATAAAAATTGTGATTGATTGATGAGATTCTCATTTCACCTTAATATGGATATGAAAAATTAATTGGTAGGGAGACAAAGAAAAAGGGAGAAAATGAATATAGTTTTACAACACATTAATTTTGCTTTTAAAAATTTTAAATTCATTTGTAAATAATATGAAATTATTTAAATTTGTTTTATAGATCATTAAATACATTTGTTATGTACTTATGTCAGAAACAAGCAAAAGAAGTATTCGGTTTAGAAAAAATATTCTCATTTCTGCATAAATCTCACAAATCCAAACAAGTTTTTTTACTAACACGTCAAACAATAAATAAACAAAATGGAAATTGCACGTAGAGCGTAGCAAATGAGGTGCGTTCGTACGATAACGAAGTTTTAAAAATATCACTCTCATATATCAATCTCATAAAATTGTAAATAGTTAATTACAATTAAAATGCGCTCCAAACAATGTTCTCCCTATACCATTTTGTAATGGAATACTTTTGTGTGATCTTGTAAATCAATAACAAATGTTCTTTGTTTCAAATTGTTTCTCATACATAGAAATATAAACATTAAACATAAATTAATTATTATGTTTCGGAAAATTACTATTACTTCAATTTAATTGACATTAATTTAAACAAGTCCCAGAAAAAAAAAATTCTAACAAGTCAAACAACAAAATCAAAATTAAAATCCGTTTATTGAAATGCGGTAATGGCGTATTATAATAACTATATCCGTTGATAAAACAACGAAAGATTGTGATAAACACTTTTGATTGATGAAAAAGGTACTCACCAAAATTAATTCCACTTAATAAAAATCTTTATCGACATCAATAAAGAAATGAAGTAATAATAATAATTAAAAATATATACGTATATATACCTACGGCAAAGCAGTGAATGATTGATTAGTTCGAGCACTTTGACACAAATTAATTAATATTTTATTTTAATTTTATTAGCATGCAATTACTTAATTTATCACCCATTTAGTAAATTTTTAAAAGTCTCATACATAAATTTTTTTTTTTTTTTAAATATATAAATAAATGAGCAGTTTTGTTTCAGCAAATGACTATTATTCCAATTTAATTCTCATTAATCCAAACAAATCCCAGAAAAAAAAATTATCATGTCAAACAACAAAATAAAAATTAAACACCGTTTATTGAAAGGCGGTAAAGGTGTAATTATCCTCATTGATGAAACAATGAAAGATTATGATAAACACTTTTGATTGATTGAAAAGGTACTCACTAAAATTAATTCCACTTAATAAAAGTCTTTAACGACATCAAAGAAGAAATGAAGTAATAATAATAATAAAAAAAAAATACCCAGGATTAAACAGTGAATTGATTGATTAGTTCGAGCACTTTGACACAAATTAATTAATATTTTACTTTAATTTTTATTAGCATGCAGTTACTTAATTTATCGCCCATTTAGTAAATTTTTAAGAGTCTCGTATATAAAAAAACAAAAATTAAAAATAAATGAGCAGTTCTGTTTAAATAAATGATTATTATTCCAATTTACTTCTCATTAATTCAAACAAATCCCAGAAAAAAAAAATTCTAACACGTCAAACAACAAACTCAAAATTAAACACCGTTTATTGAAATGCGGTAATGGCGTATTACAATAATTATACCCGTTGATGAAACAATGAAAGATTATGATAAACACTTTTGATTGATTGAAAAGGTACTCACCAAAATTAATTCCACTTAATAAAAGTCTTTAACGACATCAATAAAGAAATGAAGTTATAATAATAATAATAATAATAATAATAATAATAATAATAATAATAATAATAATAATAAATACCCAGGTTAAAACAGTGAATGAGTGATTAGTTCGAGCACTTTGACACAAATTAATTAATATTATATTTAAATTTTATTTGCATGCAATTACTTAATTTATCGCCCATTTAATACATTTGTAAGAGTCTTATAAATAAAAAAACAAAAATTAAAAATAAATGAGCAGTTTTGTTTAAGTAAATGACTATTATTCCAATTTAATTGTCATTAATTCAAACAAATCCCAGAAAAAAAAATCTAACACGTCAAACAATAAACTCAAAATTAAACACCGTTTATTGAAATGCGGTAATGGCGTATTACAATAATTATACCCGTTGATGAAACAATGAAAGATTATGATAAACACTTTTGATTGATTGAAAAGGTACTCACCAAAATTAATTCCACTTAATAAAAGTCTTTAACGACATCAATGAAGAAAAAAATGTTAAAGAAAAAAAAAAGAATATGGACGATTGAAATTATCTGTCTAAATGACTGAAGGAAAAGAGCACGGGGTTTTTATATTTTGTTCATTTCACGCTGTAATGCAAGTTAAAAATTCAATACGCCAATACGAGATTAGCGTCATTTGGCCATAGATCACTTCACTCCAAGGCAAAGTCATCAACCACTTTTTCGAAAGATGGAAAAAAAAGTGAAGTGAAGGGGGAATGAGGGAGCAACGAAAGGCTTGTAAAGGCAAACGACCATAAGCTGTTAACTGTCATTTGCGAAAACCTCGCCTTTTGCTTTAGAAATTGACGCGATCTTGGCATTCGATTCGCTAATTTCTCAGGATGATGATGATGACTTCGTGCGACTTCTGAAAAACCTTGGAGGAGGAGGCAGGGGAGGTGTGGAGCAAAAGAAATGAGTTCTTTTGTTCTCTTTTTTGTTTCATAATCATCCTCTCTTGCAATTGTTTTTCCCCCTTTCTTGCCGTTGTTAAAAACAGCAAGCAAAAGATATGTGAAAAAAAAATGATTAAATTTTGACGGGGGTATTGACGGGGATCGAAAAAGGGAAGTTTTCACGGATGAGGTGGCTTGGCGCTACCCCATACACTGATACTCTTTGTGGGGGAAAAGGAGTGTGAAATGAAAGAAGTTGAGTTGAGTTGTAAGAAATTTAAGTCACTGGCGGAAAAATTAAGAATATATATTTTTATTTTTATTTTATTTTTTTCTAAATGCAACGAGTTCTAAAAACTTGAGATGTTAGAAAGATTTCTCATCGAAGTTTTCTTTAAAATTTCCCCTTTATGTCTTGAAATATGTATCTAACGATACGTAAAAAAATGACGAAAATAAATGATAATAATGATGCGAATGAGAAGGAATATTTAACTGACTACACCCACAAAAAACTTACAGTTTGTTTTAAAATTACTACTTTTGAATCTTTATTTCTCCTAATGTAATAAAAATGAATATTGATATTTAATTAACTATGTAAAGCTTAAAGAAAGAGTACAGAATCCATTAGATTTTTTTCAGTAGAATTCATTAAAAAAATGTTTATCTGTAACTATATTTTTCTGAAAAGATTTGATCTGTTAGCTATATGTTAAGGAAAAGAGTAAATTGATTTTCCCGTTTCTGAAAGAACTAATGTTGTTATTTAATGATAATATCAAAATAAAAACAATCTTTTATTTATGAATACATTTATCTATATTGTATACAAATAACACGTCATTGACTTATTTCATTAAAAATGTTGATCGGCAAATTTTCTGACTCTGCTTTAAAAAGTTTACCTTAAATGCTATTATTTATATAACTAACCTTACTAATACTACTCAAAAATATATTCTATTTTTTCAATATCAATCAGTGGTAAACTTCGTTTTTCTCAACTTTTCGTAAACCTTAAACTAATTGTCTAAACTTCGAAACTTAACCCTTCACCGTACCATGTGCCACATCTGGCACATAGGGCCGTAGCTAGGAGTGAACAGTAGGGGGGGGGGGCTCATAATTTTTTTTTCTCTCTTTCTGACACAGAAAGATAAATTAGTGCATATTCACATGTAGGTACTCTGTTTCTTATTAAACTGTTGTCATAACTTCATTTTATGCTAAGAAAACTATATGATGATGAAAGTTTTGAGTATACCACTGGTGCAAAATTAAACATCATGTTAGCTTCCTATGCACAAATAAGATGAGGGAGTGTTGAAACACTTATTTTAGATACAAATGAGTAACTCTGCAAAACTGTGAAAAGGTCTCAAAACTAAATTAGATTTTTGAACAGTATTATACAGAATGAATTTTCGGAACAGAAATTCATTGAGTGACCTTGGAATCTTTTCCAGGGGAGGCTCAAAATATTTTAGGGGGGGGGGATGAGCCGCCCATAGCGCCCCTTTAGCTACGGCCCTGCTGACACATACCTAAAAACATTATAATTCTCATTAAGTGCCATGAATTTGGCCAATAGGATCACTGTAACTGATCAAGAACAGCCCAAAGAATGGAATAATACTACCATGTAAGATAGTTCCATCCGATAAAAAATTAGAATTTCTTCTTCGGAAAAAAAAAAATGTCGATCAAGCTATTAAAACAAAATTTATTTTTATTTTTTACTGAATACTTAAAATTTTTAATCTAAAGAAAATGGCAGAGTGTAAAGCAGATAAAAATAAGCCCATTTAATTGCAAAATATAGCAATACAACATTAAAAATTCCTAGTTGTGTATAAAAAGAACCTGCCGTAAAATATCAAATTTTAGCTGAAAATTTGAAATTTATTTTATTTTTACTATTTTTCCCATTATTATAACGATGTGTAGATTTCAAATAATTTTTTTCATAAAAATAGAGAAAAATCGTGCAGTGAAGGTGTAACTTCAAAATCTTACTTCGCTTGTCCCTTCTATCAATGTTAAGCGTGTCATCAGGTCCCAACTCCATAATGTATAGATAATAATTTGAATTAGATAATAATAACATCCTAATGCATTAGCGATTTGACTTTAGCTTCCTCAGTTCTGAGACTAACAGATACCGGTTTAGAAATTTGGGGGCTCTGGGCACATATGCTTATGGCGCCGCCCTTCACTGACACTTACAGATGAATTGACTAAAAAAAGAGGAAAAAAGTTAATTATTAAAGTAACCATTATTGACTTCAAAATGTACATTTAAAGATTTAAATAAAAAATCAATAACTTACTTTTAAATAATTGATTCACAATTATGAAATTTAAATTAGAAGTTTTATAGTAAACTGTGTGGTGCTAATTATCTTTTCCTAAGTAATTCTATAGATCTGGAATGGTAGAGTATGTAACCACTAATAATGAATTTACCACAACACCAAGCTACAATTATTTAAAATGTAGGGGATTCTAAAGGTTACAAATTACACTCACCAACACTCAAATAATCTGACGATAACAGGATACAGATTAAACAAGAATTAAAAATACAATATATTTTTTTAAATGATAAAGATAAAAGAAAATATTCACTATACTAAAGTAATAAGTAGATGTTTCAGACAAAATATATAACGTTTTAAAAATACAATATGAACATAATAAAATGTAGAATGAAATGTAAAAATTTAATTGGATACTAAAATATAATATTTTGAACAATAATTGAAAAACCTTCAGAAAAATTTTTGGGCCCCTAAAAATCAGGGTCCGTGGGTCCATGCCCCGAATGCCCTGCCATAAATCTGGCACTGGAGACAAACATTACGAGTTATTACAAAAATCAGTTTAAAATTGATATACAATATATCCAAAGATCCTTGTGTCGTTTCGAATGATATGCCATTTAATATAAAATTCTAGAAATAATTTTAAAAATTCTAGAAGCATTAAAATTAACCTTTTCGGCTCTGGTGTACTATTAATAGTACATGTCTTTTAATTGAGTATTATTTTGTTTTATAAAATATTTTTGTTACTACTTACATATAGAAATGTTGGTATGTGTCTATGCATTTACTATATGACTTCATAAATGTTTAGGCATCTAATAATAATAATAATAAATATTTCCTTTAATCTCTTTGCGCCATTTGCAAATCGTTTATTTTAAACATATATTTCGCTCTTTAAATTTAAAATAAAGGTTACTTTCCTGAAAGAATCGAGTGTAATAAAGCGCAAAAGTATTAGAAAATTGTAATACCAGTTAAATCTTCTTGTAACATAATATTTTCTAAACATCTCCAAAAACGCTTCCTTAGCCTATTGACATCTAATTAAGTATTGTATAGTATGCAAAACAATAATATTCGTTATGTTTAAGACAATGAAAGATTCGTTAAACTCTAATTAATCTATTTGGATATCTAGTGTTGATGTTATTTACGTAAAAGTAATTTTTTCTTTAAAAAAAAAAAAAAAAAAAAAAAAAAAGAAAAAAAAAAAAAAAAAAAAAATGTGTGTGGCACTTGGGGACTGCCGCGGTAAAGCTATTGCATAGCGTTGCATTGCATTTTATCAACTTATGCAAAAATACCGCGTCAAAGTCTGCCGAAGTCTATCGAAGAATACCATGAAGAAGTCTGCCGAACTGAAACGTCGTTAGCCGGAGTGTTAGGATTTTTTTCTCGTTACGGAATACCTAGATTCGGTCGCCGCGCTCAAAGCCCGTGATAAAAGCTATGCAATAGCTTAATAAATTACCAAACAAAATTTGATCGCGCTACGAAAATTAGATCGCGAGTTATAAGCATTTTAAATTTTTCGACCCTCACCGTGGGGGGGGGGGGTCTCCTGTCCCCAAAAATTAACACTGTCTCATAATAAATTACCAAACAAAATTTGGCCGCGTTACGAAAAGTAGATCGCGAGTTAAAAGCATTTTAAATTTTACGACCCTCACCGTGGGGGGTCTCCCGTCACCAAAAAGTAACACTGCCTCATTATAAATTACCAAACAAAATTTAAACGAGCTACGAAAATTAGATCGCGAGTTATAAGCATTTTAAATTTTTCGACCCTCACCGTGTGGGGTCTCCCGTCACCAAAAATTAACACTGTCTCATAATAAATTACCAAACAAAATTTGGCCACGCTACGAAAATTAGATCGCGAGTTATAAGCATTTTAAATTTGTCGACCCTCACCGTGGGGGGGGGGGGTTTCCTGTCACCAAAAATTAACACCGTCTCATAATAAATTACCAAACAAAATTTGGCCGCGTTACGAAAAGTAGATCGCGAGTTAAAAGCATTTTAAATTTTTCGACCCTCACCGTGGGGGGTCTCCCGTCACCAAAAAGTAACACTGCCTCATTATAAATTACCAAACAAAATTTGGCCACGCTACGAAAATCAGATCGCGAGTTAAATGCATTTTAAATTTTTCGACCCTCACCGTGGGGTGTCTCCTGTCACCAAAAATTAACAATGTCTCATAATAAATTACCAAACAAAATTTTTGCCGCGCTACGAAAATTAGATCGCGAGTTATAAGCATTTTAAATTCTTCGATCCTCGCCGTGTGGGGTCTCCTGTCACCAAAAATTAACACTGTCTCATAATAAATTATCAAACAAAATTTGGCCGCGCTACGAAAATTAGATCGCGAGTTAAATGCATTTTAAATTTTTCGACCCTCACCGTGGGGTGTCTCCTGTCACCAAAAACTAACAATGTCTCATAATAAATTACCAAACAGAATTTGGCCGCGCTACGAAAATTAGATCGCGAGTTAAATGCATTTTAAATTTTTCGACCCTCACCGTGGGGTGTCTCCTGTCACCAAAAATTAACAATGTCTCATAATAAATTATCGAACAAAATTTGGCCGCGCTACGAAAGTTAGATCGCGAGTTATAAACATTTTAATTTTTTCCACCCTCACGGTGAGGGGTCTCCTGTCACCAAAAATTAACACTGTCTCATAATAAATTACCAAACAAAATTTGGCCGCGCTATGAACATTAGATCATAAGAAACATAAGTTTGAGACTTGATATCCTAATATCTGAAAAATACCGCGTCAATGTCTGCCGAAGTCTACCGAAGGATACCGTGCCGAAGTTTGCCGAACTGAAACGATGTTAGCCGAAGTGTTAGGTTTTCTCGTTAGGGAATTTCTAGATTCGGTCGCTTCGCTCAAAGCCCGCGATAAAAGCTATGCAATAGCTTAAAAATACCCGAAAGTGTTAATTTGAGGGGTTTTATTTAGTGTCGCTATAGGCGACATCAGGACTTAGGAGATTAAAGCTAAACACATACCCAATATAAGTCGATACGTGTTGTGGGATTTCTTTGTGTGAACCTCATATACTAACACTTCAGCGGTTGGAATTTTCTTAGAAATAGCTATGGCTTTTGATAAAATCTGGAACGAGGGCCTTATCTAAAAATTAATTCAATTTTATATTCATGTTGAGCTTATACACTTATGGTATGTGCTTTAGAGATGAGTTCGGATTTTTTTTTCGGAGCCCGGGTCCGCCTGAGCCAAAAGATTTTGAATCCGTGACCGCCTAAGCCCGAAAGAATTTTTGTCATCAGCCCGCCTGAGCCCTCTATACCAAAAGCAGAAAAATGCACAGAGTTTAAAAATTGTTTCAAATGTGATATCTCATATTTTAAAAACTTCTTACATAAAAATTGCTGTTAAATAAAAATTTTAATTCAATCTTATGAAAAGAGCAATTTGGTATCACTGATCGATTGTTTTCTATCGGAATAACATGGAAAATATGTTTACTTATCTCAGCATAATAAGAATTCATGATGACAAACAGAAAAAATAATCACTATGCTATTTTCACATGACTCGTGCACAATTAAATAATTTGTAAGCTTCAAGCTTCCGGTCCTCATAAAAAATGAAGAAATCATTCTGTAAGTGTTATACAACTAACTAAAGAAACAAACGATCGAATTAAAAAGTATCCTCTTGCACAAAGAAAAATCCAGCTAGAAAACAATTTATTATTTGTGCTGGCTCATAAGCTATTCAGAAAGAATTGTATATTGTACTCTTATTATGTCTATTATTCATAAAATAAAACTCACTCTTTTTGAACAAAACATGAATAAAAATAAAAATCATAAAAATCAAGTTTTTTTTTTCTTCATCTAAAACAAATTAATGTAATTCAATGGAAAAAAAGAACCTCCAAAACTTTTTTAGGGAAGCGCTTTATCAGAATGAACACATATACAAAATTTGAAGCAATTTTGATATACAAAATTTGGAGCAAGTCGGTTATTCCATCAAGAGTTATTGCGTTACGTAAATGTATACGTACATAGGTACGTACATATAGAATCGGTGGATACATTAGCTCTCAGTCGTTGATTTTCTGTGAGCTAAAAATGAAATTCTTCGCAAAAACGGCGATTTGTGAAAAGGCACAATAACACAGTTCGTAAATTAGCGAAAGCAAATTATGTATTTCCCTATATAGCATTTTCTCTACATTTTATTTAATTATAGCGGTCATGTTACATAGTTCAGTTTTAGGACTTGGTCTGTTTAACATATTAATAAATGATATACCTTGCATACAGAAGAATTTTATTACTCTGTATATATGGACGGCACAGCAATCTATTCCTCAGTATTACCTACTCCTAATACCTATAGAAAAATCTTCAAAATCGTATTGACGTTTTCACAAACTGGTGTTTCTCGTGGCATTAAAATTCAAGCTCACTCGAATGTGTCATATCTTTTAAATCCCACATTTTGAATTAAAGAGATATGTAAAAGAAAAACTGATGAATTAGTTGCATTTTAATTTGTATGAAAAAGAAATCTTTTGTCACAGGCACAGAGAGTCAACTTGGGCCACACATATAATTAATTAATAATTATTTATATTTAACAAATACCTATAATTAATTAATAATTATGCATATTGAATAAACATATAAAATTAATTAATAATTACTTATATTTATGTATGTATGTATTATTTTTTATATGGAACTCTCGTTTTCGTTTTCGTTTTCGGCCAAAATTAAGATGATCACCAGAATTCGGTTTCGGCTTCGGTCTTAAAAACCTGTTTCGGTTCTATCCTTAACTATTAACTCTTCTATATTTATAACTGTTTTTTTGTTTGCTAGAAAGTATTTGTTTGTACAAATGGAATTCAAGATTTACTATTAAAATATTTAAGTATTCCTTCTAAATTAATTTATCAAATTCCAAGACTTTAATTTCTTAATCAAAGAATAAAAAAGAAAAACGCTAAATTGAATAAGAAATTTTAGAATTTTAGGAATTTCATGCGAATTCGATACAACATGTATTTTTTTCCCTTGTTGTCTAATTAGAAAAACAGCTTTGATTGCCCTTTAATAGCTTTCTTTTCAATTGTAAATAAAAATGGCTCCAATTTTCTTAAATTATTTTGTAATGAGCATCTATTATAAGGGGAAAAAAGCATTGGAAATAAAAATGAATTCTGTTTGATTTTGTTTCTTGCGGCAGAGAATACTAATCAGCAGTTCTTTAATTGGGTGATTAAAACCATTTACAAAAAATTAATTTATCAACAAAAATTATTTACAGTTTGATTAATTTCGACTGGGTATTTTTTTTAAATTGTAGTTCCAGTTTTTTTCCAAGGCACATTTGAATTTGATGATTGCCTTAGTAACTCGCAATATTTTTTTTTTCCTACAAAAGTCACAGATTTCAAGTTTTGTAGATAATTGTTTTCGGAACGTGGCCAATCAAATCTATAAATTTATTGAATTAATTGATTCAAAATTAAATTTTTCAGAACGGTAAAATAATTTTGACCCAAATTGGAAAAAAAGCAAAAAATAAGGTTGAGAGAGAGAAATAACAAGTAAGAAAAAATAAAAATTATGCGTCAATCACAGATTTTAAACCACCTTCTAACACATTCAGAATTCTATACCAAATTTTAATAAGATAAAAACTGATGTATAAGTAACCTATATGAAAAAATATAATTTACTTTAAAACTAATTTTCAGCAGTTCTCGTAATAATCGGGAAAATACCCGAATTATTTTTGTTCAGCTGTTTATATGATCTATATATTATTATACATACTACATAGTATGCAAAAAATTATTTTAGTTATGAAACGTGTAACACTGTGACAAATCCCCTTAAAAAATTTCTGTTAGTAAAAGGAAATATATTCGAATGATTTTGTGAAACCCAGTATATGATCTATAGAATTTATACAAAACTATGAAAAAATATAAAAATGATATAATTAGATACAAATTATACAATTATACATGCAGAGTGAGTCATAAATATCGAAACAATAGGCTATATCCTTAAAAATTGCCCCTAGACCCATACTTCCAATTGCAAAAATTTACAGAAAAAGGTGAAATTTCTGATAAGATAAATTGCGACTCCAATGGGGGGTCTATTTAAAAAAAATACGAAAATTAAATTTTTATACGGCACCCGTAGAGCAAAATTCCGAATTATTAAGTTATTTAATCATTCCTTAAGAAAAAAAAAATTCATTTTTATATCTAAAAACCTGACAGAGATATTAAAATCCAAAATTTTCCAAAATTCGTGACTTACACCACTTAACCATGACTGTAAACGAAGAATTTTTGACTTATTTTGAAAGCAAATGAGGGATCGTCCACAAATTATCCGTAATTAAATTTCGATTTAAGACAATGCCTCTTATTTTGGCATAATAAAGCAGCGTATGAATTTAAATCTAAACTTGTTTTCAAAATATGTCGGTAGTCTGCACTGGAGGTCTGCATGGATCAAACTATCTAGATCAGGTCCCAAACCGACCCATATGGAAAAAAGTTCGGCTTGGCCTGGAAAAATGTTAAAATCATAACCCGTACCGGCCTGGAAAAAAGTTTAAACAATAGCTCGGCTCAGATGCAAATTTCTACATAGTATTTTACTTCGGTGTGGTTAAAAATTGTTTCGTATGGAGGAGTTATGACCAAAAATACTTATTATAGCTTTTCGTTTTTTTATATTTATTCTTTTTATTATTAAAGAAGCGCCAAAGGCTGTGATATATTTATTTTATTAATGAATCTCTATTTATATGTAGAAGTTTCACTTATATTTTAATATCGTTAATCCATATCCCAAGCATTGGAGACTTTGAAAAATCAGTAAAACCTTTTAAGACGGAATGACATAGGAAAGAAAAAATACGTTATAGACAAAAATGCCCTTCCTAGGAGGTGTAAATGGTTTTTTTTTTTTCCTCAGGTATTATTTTGCATGGATCAACACATTTTCCATTTGATACAGAATTTCGTCATAAGAAAATTTTTTCATCGGTCTTTTTTTTTTTTTTTTTTTTTTTTTTTTTTTTTTTTAGCCTTATACTATAAAATTATTTCTAAAAAAAAAAATTTTTTTTTTTTAATAAAAGCGATTTAAAAATTTATGCGGATTTTGTAAAAATTTTGATTGAACCAAATTTTACTTATTTTATGCACGTATCAGGTCAGTCAGAAACAGGGATTTTAATGCGCATTGTTTCAGACCGGGATTGAAAATTACGTCCAGTGACGACCTAGGAAGAAGGAAGCTGTCCCCTCCTGTATGAAAAATACGTTAGACCTGGTCAGGGGAGTCTTGAGAAAAAAGTAACGTCTCGGTCCTGGCCCGGCCTGAGCCCAGAATATAGATTTTTTAACAGCCTCTCCCGGACGTCAAAAAACCTGAAGTTGTCAGAGCTATTTAAAAAAAAAGAAAAAAAAAATTAATCTGCATCTTAGAAAAAGCATTCTTTTAAATAACTGACGGACATTTAAGCAGTATACTTCGTTTTTCTACATAATGAATTTTTCCCCACTATTTCTTGTCTTTAAATTATTAAAAGTTAAGAATTGTTAAGAGAAAAAAGTACAAATTTGAAACATGTCATTTTTATTATTTTACATTAGATTTGTTTCGGCAAATTTGAAATAATATTTATTTTTGAAAATATGATTTTTTAAAGTTATATTTTTTTCAATAAATATTTTTAATAGTTTTAAAATTAATATTGAAAAACAAAAAGCCTGGAACAAAATTAAAACCAGATTTTCATCTTTAATTAAATGGAACTAAATTGAAATCCGATAAATAATGTTTCGAGTGATAGAGATTTTTAATTATCCCATTTAAACCAGTACTAACCATATAATTTTTTATAAATTTTATGAGTAATTTTAGGATGTGATTTTCTTAGCAAATACTATGGTTAACCATCACAAAAAAAAAAAAAAAAAAAAAAAAAAAAAAAAAAAAAAAAAATCTAACTCAAAAGACACGTTTCCTAGAACTATTAAAGTAACATTGTCTTTTGAATTGCGCACATTTCAATTTGTGTCTACCCCTTAAAACCTGATTAATTATTTAAACGGCTATAACTTTGAGAGTTTTGAAGATATGAAGATGCAACTTTTTGTGTCTTATTCAGTAATGGATAAGAAAAGTTTTCCTAATTGGAATTTTTATCCTACGGGGGCCGCATAAAAAATTTATTTTCGTATTTTTAAAAATAGATCCCCGTGGAGTTTCAACTTATCTTATCAAAAATTTCACCCTTTTCTATGAATTTTTGCAATAGGAGTTATGGGTCTAGGGGCAATATTTAAGGAGATAGCCTATTGTTTCGATATTTATGACTCACCCTGTATATTATAGAAACACGTATTATTAGCAACAGTTAGTTAAATTTAAGAAGGCATCGCAATTGAAAACGCACTTCCAGCAATTACTGTTCATGGATTGTAACTGCATGATCGAATTTTTTGGGTGACCCTGTAAATGAATGATATGTGTTCTGCACACATATGACAGTTTGAAAATATTTATCCCAGTTAGAGTTAAAAAACAACGACATATGAAGAGAAACTGAATTCATAAGTATTTGTCAACTGCGGGAAAATGTTAAAAGAAGATGAGGTTCGTTGTGATTTAGTAAAATATAGTACTAATTTACTTCCAAATTTTGATTGCCGTTCATTTTTTATCATATGAATTTTTTATTTCATACAGAAAGTTCCAAAATTTGACAGATTTTCATATGTTGACCGTCACATTTAATATCTTTATTGCACGAATTTTTCTATGATTATTTTTTCTTTTGAAATCTATATATCGGTTTAATAATGAATAAAAATAAATAAATAAAATAAAATAAAAAGAAAATAATTTTTCAGCTAAAATTCGATATTTTATGGCTTATGTATGTTACATATTTATGATTTTTAAATATTGTATTACTATATTTTGCAACTAAACGAGCTTAACCTAATTACTTTTATCTTCTTAAAACTCTGTAAACTTTTTTTGTAAGGTACCTGTGCCTAATATGGACACCCTAAGGAAAATGTATTTTTTTCACCCCCATGTACACGTGATAGAACTCCAAAAATATATGACCACGATCCCTGGACTGTTGACTATCATTATTAAAATTAGCGACCTTGTAACTCTTATGGTTTTTATTTAAATGATAAAAACAAAAAATATTTACAAATGTCCATATAAGGAACCACTAGTCCCTATTATAGACAGGTGACTTCTTATTGACCTACTGCACAGGGGGTATGAATGAGCCACTCTTCTATGGAATTTTAGAGGAGAGGGGATAAAAAATATATCTTAAAGTATTGCGGGGAGGGTAGGGCACAGTAAATAACTTCAGACCATGCACTTTAGAACGGGGGGTCATTTTCGGTTGTGGCTCTTCGAAGATCGATGCAAAGCACCTCAGTTACTACAAAATATTATGAAATAATGTAGTTGGTTTTGCTTATCTTTCTATTTTTGTGAATCTGAAGATTCACCTGCTGTACTTCCAATGTGGAGATAAGGTGTCCATATTGGGAATCGGGAGTAGCTTTATTAAATTTTGTAATAAATAATTAAAGAAAATGTTTTTAAGCAATATATGCAATAGCAATCCAAAATATGTTTTAAAAGCTTTCTAAAACACCCCACTTTTCAATATTTAAAGTAATTTTACAATATCTAATAAGAATCTAAACTTACCTGTAATTTTTATCAGCACACCGCGAAACAACAAGTTTCCTTCTAAATGGCGGACAGCGCGCTTTTTTGTACTTTGCTGCCTTAATTATCTTTTCAAATGCTTTTTTTCACGGACATGTAGAGCGATCTCTCTATAAAAATTGTTACTTTTAAAAATATTAGGGGTGTCCATATTGAGAGCGCTGTCCATATTGAGTACAAATACCTTATTATTCTTTTTAAGCATTCAGTAAAAATAATGAAAGTAGATCTTACTTTAATAGCTTGATTGATTTTTTTTTTTTTTTTTTTTTTTTTTTTTTTTGAAGAAAATTTTTTAATTATTTGTCTTATGGAGCCATCTGACTTGGAGAAAGCAAGTGCTAATCCATTCTTTAGATTGTTCTTGGTCAGTTACAGTGAAGATATTAGCCAAAATTATAATACTTTTTGGTATATGTCAGATACGGCACGTGGTGCTGTAAAGGATTAATTTATCGTGACGTTATTCTATCCCGTAATAATTGGAGGATTCATACGAACCTCATTTATCGCGATAAGCTTTTGGGCATAACAATGGTACGCACACAAGCACATACATCATTTTTCATATCTCAACGTTTGATAGAAAAGCTTATAGGAGGGTAGCTTTTAAGTTTCTACAAAATGTAGGAAGAAAAAGATGTTTTGGGAAAACAAACAGTTTTATTGCTTTTGAAAACATTCGCTTTTAAGATTTCTACACTTTTCTATCCGTTCAAACCAATTCTTGAAATTGTTTTTCCACTCTGAAGTTGATATCTCAGAAACATAGTTTTGGAACGCATCCACACAGGGCCCGACTTAGACAGTGGGGGGGGGGGGGGGGGGGCTTGGCCAAAAATTATTAGGGGGGGGGCCTTCTATCTTAAAATTTTCCGTAAATTATACTGAAATGACTAAAACTAAAATTCATACCAATTGTTTGTGTACATAAATTTTATACCAAGTACTATTCACATCGATATATATAATTAGCAGAAGAAAGATAACTTTAAGAAATTATAGAAAGCAACTTTTTTTTTTCGCTTACAGGAATATAAGGATAAATGTGAGACCTTAAGGGAGTATGGGGCACGGAATCGGAGAGGGCAGGAGAAGAAAACACCTTAAAACTAAAAAAAAAATTATTTTGGTCGTTTTTGGCCATTTTTGTCATTTGAAACTCTTTTAACGAAAAATTTATAAATTTATATTTGTCCTTGGGGCGGGGGGGGGGGGGCGCTCAAGCCGGCTGGCCCGGGGCAAATGCCCCGCATGCCCCTGCGTTTGTATGGCCTTGCATCAACAGCTTCTAGAGGTGATGATAACATGGAAGAAGGAATATAATATTCTTTGTTCTATGGATGATAATCGCTGCCGATGCATTTTTTGTTTGGAAATGTTCGGTTGCTCTGTTATATGCGGACGAACAGACGGACTGAAAGACGACTGTAGGAGCTTCGTATTTACATTGTTACGAACGCACCTAAAAAGAAACATCCTTTAAAAAGAGTACACAGAAAAAAGGATAAAAATATTAATTTCACGAGGAGATTTTTTAAATATATGAATGCATTAACGCCCATAGACTTTACATTATGGTGGAAAATTCCGAAGCTGAGTGACCTGCCCCCTTAAGAGCTTCCTTGCTACACTAGCTCAGTTCAATAACAATTCGTATTACAGCCTTTTTTACACAGTATTCTCACATATTATACGAACAAGAACAACTTACAAATAATCAAAAAGTGTACATAAGGTGAAAAGTTATCTTTTCCTTTCCATAGATTTCGGTCTTTTTTGTAACGATTTTCGACAATAAAATTCAAATGCAAAATCATTTATGTACGCCTCATGTCGTTAGGCCAATATATTTTCCATCGAAATCTATCGAGAGGAAATACGTAAGCAATAGATTTTACAATTTGTGAATACTGAACTCAAAAAAGTACATTTAGAATATGACTTGGAAAAACTGAGTTCTTGCCCTCCCCTCCTTTTTTGATGTTATCTTTTTCTAATATGTTTTCCCATTTGCAGGTGTTTTCACATTTGGATGTGAATCCATACATTCTACAGCTATGCTTAAAACGAAATGTCTTTTTTGTATAGCTTGAGCCATTTTATGTATTACTTATAGTAATTGGTAATACAAATATAATGGAACTAAACTATGACTTGAGTGTTTTAAATTCTAAAAATATAATGATTTCAAAATAAACTGGTGAACAGATCAGCAAATTTAATAATTTCATTATAACTATAACTAGCAGTTTTTGGTGATTAATTTGGTCTTCCTTAAATGTACGTTCTGCATTGTATAATATTACTTTTATTCATAATTTATTTACATGCTCAATCCTTCACCAAATTGCAAGATTCCAGGGCTCCCAAATGGTCCGCCAACTGAACATAAGAATTTTTTTAGAGAAATTTTCTTTTTAGATTTTTCTTGCCAATTGACAAGAAATTACTTTTGGAAATTAATTCTAGCGCAAATACTGTAGAAACATATCATGAATTTTTCTGTTAAAAATTATTGATGTTCAGTTCGCGGACCATTAGGGAGCTTTGAGATTCTGATAGAGAAATCAAGAAATTGGTATGTTTATATTAGCTGGGCGCACGTGATAAATTTCAAAACATTCTTCCCATCACATTTTTTCGAATTTCCTTAATTTCATTCAAAAAATATTAATTTCACGTATTTTTTAAAAATACATAAATTTTACTTATGTAACTTTTACTCAAAATCCATGGCTTTTATTTATTTCTTCATTTAAAAATAAAGAATACCATAAATCATGACATTTAATTTGTAAATCGAATTCATTGTTTTAAGTTACCACGCGAAAAATGGAAAATACTACTAGGCGAGTTTAAATAAATGCTAATTGGGGAGTTGAAATAAATGCTAATGGCGAGATTTGCGCCTAGTTAACATTAAAGTTCCAAGACTTCTTCGCGATTATGACAACTTTTATATAGTTTTATCCGAAAAAATTATTTTGATTAAAAATTGCCCGCTTGAATGCAAAAAGCTAAGAAGGCAGCCTGTAACTGTTTATGACAGTCACATAACTTGAACTAATGTAATGAATGAAATAATAGCGATAGAACACATTTGGCTATTTATCACCTGTGTCCGGCTAACACATTAAAGTACGAAAGTAGCTGCCTGGTATCTAAAAAGCGAAGTGGTCAGCCCGGAACTGTCACATGAGATTGGTTTTTATTGTAGAGATTGTATAATTAATATTTATGGATTTTTTCAATTTATGGAATATTTTTGACAGAGATAAATAATAAACATTAAACAAGAAAATAATAGTTTTTTTAAAAACTCGTGTGATTTAAAAAATTGTTTTTATTTGCATTGGGGGGGGGGGGGGGGGGATTTGAGCTCCAAGTGCCATTCCTCTATGTACTTATTATTATCTACTTACTGATTGGTTTGATTGATTGCTGAAACATAAAATATGACAATCAGAGCTATGGAAATCTGGTTTATTGTTAAAATTTTTATTAACTGCATAAAATTAATTAAAGCTAAACTATGTATAAAAATTTTGCTCTTATTACATTTTGGTAAGAGTAATTAAAAATTTAATTTGATTATTTAGCTTTTTAGTTAAATCAAATGATTTTGTGCAAAATGTCCTTTACTAAAATTACACTTTTACTAATGTTCACTTGGGTGTGCATTAATAGAAACTGACTAATTAAACATTAGAGGAATGGGCATATTTCCAATACGACTAAACATAAAAGGAAATTTTCTAAATTCTATTAGTATATAAGTTCTAAGTTTTTAATGCTATCAAAGCAAAAATATGCAAATTTTATGAGAAAACAAAAAAGGTATAAATTAAGTGAAATTAGTCCTTACCTTGCTCATTAAAATTTTTACTGACAAATAATGGAAGTTAAAAGTAAAATATTTTCAACTTCTTGACAATTTTGATTAAGGTTTTCAACAATACTCCAGTTTATAAAATATACAATTCTAAAAGAAAAAAAAAAAAAAGAGCTGAATTTTTATTGGTTATTTATTGATTTATAAACTAAAAATTTTGGAGGTTGTCTATTACTGAAAGAATATTCATTACTGGTACATTTATCCACAAATGTAAATTTTGGAAGCTTCGTAGTTTTTTTATTTTCTACTAGTGATGCTAGTTGACGGTGAGTTACAGATTTTATTTAAATGACCAGTAAAAACATCTTACGGTCCTATTTTGTTGATTAATCTACGCTCTAGAGTCATTTTGCCAAAAACATTTCATTGTCTGTTAAAAAAGATTCGATGTTGAGCAGAGCCTGATTACTAACGGGGCACTCTCCTACCAGTAAAATTTTATGGAAAGTTTCAACTTGTTTAAACGCCTTTTTCATTCGAAATTACTGTCATAAATAAGGGAAAAAATTCTATTTCTTTTTACTGGTAGGAGAGTGCCCCGTTGATAATCAGGCCCTGATGTTGAGTAAAACATGTGATGCTATATTCAAAAAATAAAAATTTGGCCCCTAGAAACATGTTTCTAATAAGAGAATGATTTTCAAATAACTGTTCAATCAATATAAAACAGTATTAGATTAATTTTAATCGGTAAATTAACTATAGCAGATGTAAATTTTCTAAGGGGTGAAAAAAGTCCAGGCCAGGATTTGAACCAGGGATGTATTGGCTGAAGCCGCCAATGCTCTTCCAACTGAGCCATCCCGTACGAATTCTGGACGACTTTTTCACCCAAATGACCTCAACGATTAAAGAATCTGGTCTGATATTATGGATCAGCTCAATAGAATAAATCGAAGATCAATATCTGGAACTGCAGAAAATCGCTGCATACGAAATTAGATTAATTTTAAACACGATTATTCAAATCGGTAAATTAATTATAACAGAAGTATATTTTCCAAGGGGTGAAAAATGCCCGGGCCAGGATTCGAACCAGGGATGTATTGGCTGAAGCCGCCAATGCTCTTCCAACTGAGCCATCCCGTACGAATTCTGGACGACTTTTTCACCCAAATGACCTCAACGATTAAAGAATCTGGTCTGATACTATGGATCACCTCAACAGAATAAATCGAAAGTCAATATCTGGAACTGCAAAAAATCGCTGCATACGAAATTATATTAGATTAATTTTAAACACGACTATTCAAATCGGTAAATTAATTATAACAGAAGTATATTTTCCAAGGGGTGAAAAATGCCCGGGCCAGGATTCGAACCAGGGATGTATTGGCTGAAGCCGCCAATGCTCTTCCAACTGAGCCATCCCGTACGAATTCTGGACGACTTTTTCACCCAAATGACCTCAACGATTAAAGAATCTGGTCTGATACTATGGATCACCTCAACAGAATAAATCGAAAGTCAATATCTGGAACTGCAAAAAATCGCTGCATACGAAATTATATTAGATTAATTTTAAACACGACTATTCAAATCGGTAAATTAATTATAACAGAAGTATATTTTCCAAGGGGTGAAAAATGTCCGGGCCAGGATTCGAACCAGGATGTATTGGCTGAAGAAACCAATGCTCTTCCAACTTAGCCATCCCGTACGAATTCTGGACGACTTTTTCACCCAAATGACCTCAACGATTAAAGAATCTGGTCTGATACTATGGATCAGCTCAACAGAATAAATCGAAGGTCAATATCTGGAACTGCAGAAAATCGCTGCAAACGAAATTATATTAGATTAATTAAACACGATTATTCAAATCGGTAAATTAATTATAACAGAAGTATATTTTCCAAGGGGTGAAAAATGTCCGGGCCAGGATTCGAACCAGGATGTATTGGCTGAAGAAACCAATGCTCTTCCAACTTAGCCATCCCGTACGAATTCTGGACGACTTTTTCACCCAAATGACCTCAACGATTAAAGAATCTGGTCTGATACTATGGATCAGCTCAACAGAATAAATCGAAGATCAATATCGGGAACTGCAAAAAATCGCTGCATACGAAATTATATTAGATTAATTTTAAACACGATTATTCAAATCAGTAAATTAATTATAACAGAAGTATATTTTCCAAGGGGCGAAAAATGTCCGGGCCAGGATTCGAATCAGGGATGTATTGGCTGAAGCCACCAATGCTCTTTCAACTGAGCCATCCCGTACGAATTCTGGACGACTTTTTCACCCAAATGACCTCAACGATTAAAGAATCTGGTCTGATACTATGGATCAGCTCAACAGAATAAATCGAAGGTCAATATCTGGAACTGCAGAAAATCGCTGCATACGAAATTATATTAGATTAATTTTAAACACGATTATTCAAATCGGTAAATTAATTATAACAGAAGTATATTTTCCAAGGGGTGAAAAATGTCCGGGCCAGGATTCGAATCAGAGATGTATTGGCTGAAGCCACCAGTGCTCTTTCAACTGAGCCATCCCGTACGAATTCTGGACGACTTTTTCACCCAAATGACCTCAACGATTAAAGAATCTGGTCTGACACTATGGATCAGCTCAACAGAATAAATCGAAGGTCAATATCTGGAACTGCAGAAAATCGCTGCATACGAAATTATATTAGATTAATTTTAAACACGATTATTCAAATCGGTAAATTAATTATAACAGAAGTATTTTTTCCAAGGGGTGAAAAATGTCCGGGCCAGGATTCGAACCAGGGATATATTGGCTGAAGCCACCAATGCTCTTTCAACTGAGCCATCTTTGAATAATTGTGTTTAAAATTAATCTAATATAATTTCGTATGCAGCGATTTTCTGCAGTTCCAAATATTGACCTTCGATTTGTTGAGCTGATCCAGAGTATCAGACCAGATTCTGTAATTGTTGAGGTCATTTGATTGAAGAAGTCGTCCAGAATTCGTCTGGGATGGCTCAGTTGGAAGAGCATTGGCGGCTTCAGCCAATACATCCCTGGTTCAAATCCTAGCCCGGACTTTTTTCACCCCATGGAAAATTTACATCTGTTATAATATAAAACAGTGTTTTTCATTCAATAAAAACGAAGATTAATAGATTACTTAAAGGAGAATAAATAAGCCAAAGCCATAATCTTTTGTCACCATAGTTACAGTCACAAAAGATTTCGGCAATATATATTCTGTTTATAAACATTATCGATGTAGATTTGACATGAATTATCATTGCATTTATACTTATTTTTATTTTTTAGCGGACTGTATCAATAACATCCAGAATTAAAGTCGCCATACCCTTTTATCATCGAAAGCTTGAAGATGAGATTTAAAATATATAAATAATATTTACTCATTTTTTTACTACTATATTGCTTCAACTTTTAAACCTATGTTTTTAGATACTATTCTAAAAATATCGTTTGAAACATAGAACAATTCCAGATAAAATCTGAAATGAAACAAATCTAGCGAGAAGAATTGCCTAGAGTTATCCCCAAAGATATTTTGTCGTCTGCAGAAGAAGACAAAATCCGTGATGTCCTATTCAAAAAGTAGAAATTTGGCTTCGAGAAATATGTTGCCATAAAGAGAATGGTTTTCAAACAAGAGTAGAAGCGATATAAAAATAGTGTCCTTTATTTTACATCCAAGAATATCAGCATTTCCAAAAGTGACATTATAAAAGGAAAGGAGGTATTGGAATTTTGCAGCTCGCTGAACCGTAAATTTTGATTTTCGGAATAAAATTCGAAATAACGTAAAATTTCGTTGTTATGCTGTTTGAAGTTATGTGATTCTATGAAATATTTTATCATGTATCAATACCAAAATATTTAAAGTGTGTATGATTCCACGAAAGCTGTAATATTTTTTATTATTATTATAGCACGTTAAATATGTTTGAGAATACAGTATGAAGCAAAAAAGGGGATTTAAAAGCTATGGAATAAATAAGAGAAAGATTGCAGGAAGTAAAAGAACATTCCACTTTAAAAATTGCTACTTTAGAATTTACTGCGTATAAAATGGACAAAAAATTATAATTTTTTCATTTTTTATTGCATATTTTAAAGGTTGTTTTTATGAGTTAGCTATTTGTAGTTCATTTGGATCTGTGAATGTATATATTTGGAAACGCAGTATAAGGGAGACATTATATAGTATCTTAGTGGGGTAAATAGAAACTTAAAATTGCTAGAAGTACACATAAGACATTATAAATTATCTTATAAACAATGAATTGCTTTGTTGTATGGTATTAGTACTTACTAAATGACATTCCAAAAGGATAAGTAGTAATGAAACCTCGCAGCTCATTGAACCGTAAATTTTCATTTTCTATCGAATAAGATCAAAATAACGAAAATTTTTGTTGCTAAGCTGCTCGAATTTATGTTTCTGTGAATTATTTGATGATGAATTAATACCAAAATATTTCAAAAGTGTACACTGCTAGAAATCTTGTCCTAATTTGAACCAAATTTTGGTGCTCAATAGCTGCCATTGTAAGATTTTGAAATCTTGAACCAATATTTGGAGCTCCTGTTGGTGCATAATTCCAATAGTTGGAACGAGGATGAAATAGGAAGCTCCAAATGTTGGTACGAGATTACTCAGCACCAAAATTTGGTTTAAACTAGAGCAAAATTTATAACCAGTGTATGATCCTATATAAATGATAAAAAGATAAATATAATAGTAAAAAAAGATAATAAAGCTATAATATTTTTACCATTATTATTCCAAGTCGAATATAGTTATGAAAACAGTAAGAAATAAATAAAGCAGACTAAAAATGCTAATAAGTCAGAAGCATTTACTGGACAATCGCACCATAAAATATAACTACTAAGAACTGTATTCAATTCATCATTGCCATCACCGATTAAATACATTTGTTGAAACTTATGTTGATCTTCTGAGAGCGAAAGCATGGAACTGGCTTTATGATAAATTTGTCTTTTCACTTTGAAAGTTGGCAAGATTTGATATATTACGATTTCCAAATGAGACTTCATTTGGAAGCACAAGATGTATTTCCTGAGGTTCAATAGAACAAATTTTGATTCTTCGTTTATCCTGTAAGCAAAATCTTTAATGGATGTGGTGATTTATTAAGTTGGAGGCAGTTTTATTTTTGCGGCATGATGAGAAAATGCTGGGCTGTACCAGAAAACAAAGCAGTCGTAACCATGTGTTTGCTGTGTTCAAAATATTGTTTGCCGTTTCCCGTTGTCTGTTTCCCGTTGATGTCTTTCAACTTTCTCAAGCTGTTGCGTTCATTCTGTTGAGAAAGCAATCATAGAACTGCAGAACGCGCTTGCCGTGCTCGTTACCGCGCATATTCATGTCCGGCTGCACGTCGCTTTTATGCTTCCTCGTCTCGTATTCGACCCATTCTTTCTCTGTTTTGCTGATGCCCATAATTCCTCAGTTTGATTTGCAATTACTCATCGCACTTCTTCGTATCCGCAAATACTGTGATTTAAGTTTGATTTTCAGCAAGACATTATTTGGATGAACTAAAGCATACCAATTGCACGGAAAAAAAAAAAGAAAAAATATTATAAGAAAAGCACATAAAACTGTAAAAAATTAAAAAAGAAAAAACACAAACTAAAATCTCAAAACATGAAAAATAAAAATTATTAACGAAATATTTCAATAATTTGCCATCCCCCAGGCAGGACAAAGTGAGGGGGAACTGGAGGTTCATAAAATGAAAGAACTGTTCAAGGGCTTTCTAGCAATATACCATATAATGGATGTCGGAAAAAATTTAAAAAAAGCTCCGGGTGGACGAACCTTCCAACGCATAAGTTAGTACATGTGTCTGTCGTAAAGCAGAAGTATTGAATATGCTTCGCTCACCTGTCGAGAAGATTATGCGGAATACCATATAATATAATCCTTACAAGCTTCAACTTGTGCAGGGCTTTACTTACACTTAGAGGTCAGTAACTTTCATGCACAATTTTGATGCTAGATGGAACGCTTCTACATATCAGACTTTGGGTTAAAAACACCTTCAAAAATCACTTCACAAAGGAATTTGTCATTAGCCGCCACTTTCGTAATCTATGGCCTCCTCGATACCCAGATCTCAATCCATGTAACTTTTGTCTTTGGGTCATTTGAATCATCTGGTAAGTCCTGATAATCCATGAACAATACTTGATCTTAAAGACAATTTTTCACAACATATTCTAAGTACTTCCCAGAATACATTTCGGTTAACTGTGAAACATGTTATATTTCGATTCAAGATGGTTCTTAAAAATGATGGCTGTCATGTGGAATATGTTCTGTTGTAATATAATTTGTAAACCACTGCAAATGTATGCTAAACATTATTCGAAAATTATTAAAAAAGTATTAATTAAAAAACGCCCTCTGGTGGTGAAATTTTGAATTACTTTTATTTTCATTTATTTATTTATTTATTTATTTATTTATTTATTTATTGTTCATACAAATTCCCATCTCTTTTTTATATCCTCCACAAAATTTCACACCTTTCGGAACAGTATTTTTGTCTGTAGACGACTTTAAAATTGAGTCGATTAATTTATGAAACCTATCACTGACAATATTTCATGAAATTTCACAGAATAACCCCATCCTAGAACTAAATCATCTGTGAAACTCCAGGGGACAAAATTTACCTGACAGAATACTTGCAAAGATGTGCAGCTATGGATCCGATTGAGCATGGCCTCTGTAAAAAGGAAAATCAATCAGCACACCAAATCAAATTTCAGTGTATTTCAGTCCCCATTCAAAACTTTCAGTGATCTTCATATTGATCTGATAGGATCTCAACCTTCATCAAATGGAAATATGTACAGTTTGATTGCATCGCAAGTGATTCTACTGGAAAACTTTTTAACTGACACAATTGCCAAAACATTTTACGTTAATTTGATTTCCAGATTCCGAACATTATGTCGTGGGACTCGATTTGGATCACAGTTATTCTATGTTTTGCTAAAATGTGTGGATTAAAATTGCAGCAAACGACTGCCTACCACCCTGAAGACAATGGAAAGGTCAAACGGCTTCACAAAACTCTAATGACCACACTAATGGCACACAATAGTGGAGTGAAAACTTGCCAACTGTTCTTTTTAGTTTCGCATTGCCATGCAAGGAGATTCTGTATACACCATTGTCCAGATTGTTCATGATGAAAATATACAATTACGTGGACAATTTTTGCCCAATAACAGCTGATACTTTTTCCAAACAGCTTCAACAAATAACGGAAAAAGAATTTAACCATAAATTGCTGTTTGAGTTGATTATTTGAATACTTTTGGAGTAGAAATCCCTTGCTCTGAAAGGGTTAAAGCTATTAGTCAATCAACTTTTGAATTCTCCTCGGTAATGTTAAATCTATGGAACTTTGATGTATTCGTATATTTAAAATAACTCCTCAGGAAATTAATATTTTTATCTTCTTTTTTTCGGTGTACTTTTCTTAACCCATTCGGGACCATGGGTGCATAAATGCACCCTCAAAAAACATTTATAGGGCTTAAGTTTAATATCAGTAAAAAGAAAAGTAAAATTGATTTTATTTAATCGTGACATTTTCGTGATTTATAAAGTAAAATATTTAACGAAAAGAGGTGCCAAACGATAAAATTCGTGTAAAAGATGCTTGTTCTAAACGGTTTAAAGAATGTTCCTTTTTCCCTCAGTTTTCAAAATATTTCTAAAATAAATGCTTAATTTTATGTGAAGTGTTAAAATTTTACTCCCAGTTCGTGAGTGTTTAAAACATAAAATACTTAATTAAGGGGCTGCTTCACTCAAATGAAAAGACCCATTCGCTAATGCTAATCCGGTGGAAGAAATTTATAAAGATATCTCGGTTGCATTTTAATATTTTTAAATGATTCTTTTTGCATTGGATAGCTGAGATTGATCTGAATCTGAATGCAGGCCTTTTTCTTACTTTTTCGATTTTGTTTACAGATTTTTTTTATGAGAGTAATTTCGCTTTCCAAACCGGTTCTGAAAATGAAAGCGTTCTCGTAAAAAAAATCTGTAAACAAAATCGAAAAAGGTAAAAAAACGGCCTGCATTCAGATCAGTCTCAGCTATCCAATGCAAAAAGAATCATTTAAAAATATAGAAATGCAACCGAGATATCTTTATAAATTTCTTCCATAGGATTAGCATTAGCGAATGGGTCTTTTCATTTGAGTGAAGCGGCCCCTTAAGCATAAAATTTAGGAATATTTTGACAACTAAGAAAAAAAGTTACATCCTTTAAGAATAAAACACTGAAAAAAGAAGTTTATAATATTAATTTCCAGGGAAAGTACATTAAATATAGTGCATCAAATATCCATAGACTTAATATTACAGAGGTGAGTTGGGAAAGTAAGTGGCCAGAAGCCTTAAGAAACAGTAAAATTATACAATTGTCAGTAAAAATATTCTGAAATAATAAAATTCTCAAAGGCTTTTCATATATTTCCAGCATATTGATATTTCAGAAAAGAAATGTTGTAGAATATAATATGATCACAATATCGTTTTAAATTGAAATACATAATGATTTTTTAATCGATATGTTAGATCTTTTATTTTTATTTTTATTTATTTATTTATTTCTTCCAAATTATTTTCAGGCTTCTTGTTATGCGCTAGAAATGAATGAAGCAGAAATTACTTGGTTTTGTTTCATTATTGATTGTGGAGCTATTTCAAAGTTTTAAAATAAAAAGAACAGAGATAACTCATAATTGTAAATTGACCGAAAGAGAAAATTGTCTTTCTTTTTATTTTTATTCATTAGTTCAAAGAATGCAAGCGAAAAATTTCCTTCATAACCTTTACAAACACAATGACACTCTATTTTCTCTAAACAAAACCTTTCAAAACCAAAAAATCGTTCAATAGCAATTTCATAACCGTAACCATCGAGGCACAAATTATTCGATAACGATACTAAAACAATATCTTTTATCGAAAGCCGATAATAAGTCAAATACTCTCGAGTCGAGTTGAGTGTGTTTACTTTCTTACAGAGAATAATTTCCCATCAACTTGACTAATGAATGATCTGAGTATTTAAATGACGCGCGACATTACTGGCAGCGAAAAGATGTCGCTAATAGCAGTGATTAAATCCCGCAGCCTAATCATTGGAACCCATACATAATTACAACTCAATGACTGACCGAAAATGTCTGCATCTGGCAACAGCTCCAAAAGCTATTCATCAAAAAGCGGCTGTGTCTTTGCAATTGCTGCTTGTAATTCGCCAATAACAGCGGACGTCTCGAGGAGCGGGGGAGTGATTTAAGAAGGAATAACAACAAAAATGAGTCTTAAAAGATACTTCGTAACTGACGCTTTGATTTATAAGGCGTCCCCAAAAGGGACCACGCTTCGATGGGGCACCGGGGGTCGTTAGTACTGACACTTTGCGTTTCTTTTTTTTTTTACTTTCGTTTTATTCCTCCATTCCCCTCTACCCCTACATTTTATATTTAATACCTGCCAGTGCACTCTGGTGGTAAAGCTGCGATACTAGCATTCGATATGCTCTTTTATGAGCACTGATGAACCCAAATCGTTTTTATTCTTCAGTAATCTGGGATGTGATTATTCTTTGTTTTGTTTTTCTTTCTACTTTTTTCCAGCTGATTCGTTCTTCCGCTTTTCCAAATCTCAGATCTAATATTTTTTATTGTTTTTTTTTCTTTCCCCCCCCCCCCTTTTGCTTGGATCAACATGAAGTTAAATTTACATAAAGAGTTAATGTAATTTAATTCTGCTATAATTCTTTGATTCATTTTTTTTTTTTTTTTTTTTTTTTTTAATGAAACGTTAATTTTGTACAAACGAAATATACTATTACGAAGGTTTAGTTTCTTTTACTTTTTTCTCCCTAACCTTTCTCCTTTTCTTAGGCTATAAGATTTATTTGCTATACATTCCGCTCGATTTTTGTATTTACTAATATATATTTACATTTATGTAATTTAAATAAATTAATTAATATTACGAGTGTATGTATACATAATTTCACATTTTATATTTAATATCTTCAAGGAGATTCAGATTGAGGCATGAGCGTAGGACCCAATTAAGAAGTGCCATTCTTTCCGACTAATAATCCTTGCCTTACTTTTACTTAGATGTTCAATTCCTGTCAAATATAGTGAAAATTACTATTCGGAAATAGTGGTGAATGTTTGTCTGAGTTCTCAGAACTGCTTAGCTGAGTCTTTATTGTCAGAGCACTCTGGAGGTAAGGCTGCGACACTAGCATTCGCTGTGCTCTTTTATGAGCATTGATGAACCCAAATCGTTTTTATTCTTCAGTAATCTGGGATTAGATTATTCTTCGTTTTCTTTTTCTTTCTTTCTTTTTTTTTCCCAGCTGATTCGTTCTTCCGCTTTTCCAAATCTCAGATGTAATATTTTTTACTGTTTTTTTTTCTTTCTTTGCTTGAATCAACATGAAGTTAAATTTACATAAAGTGTTAATATAATTTATTTAGGCTATAATTTCGTTGATTCCAATTTTTTTTTTTTCATATGAAACGTTAGTTTGTATAAACGAAATATAGAATTAAGAAGGTTTAATTCCTTTTCCTTTTTTCTCTCTACTCCTTCCTTTTTTTTAAGCTATAAAATTTATTTCCTTCACATGATATTGCATTAATTCACATAATATTACATTCCTCTAGATTTTTATATTTAATAGTGTGTTTTTACATTTGTATTATTTAAATAAATGAATTAATATTATGAGTGTATTTATACGAAATTTCACATTTTATATTTAATATCTTCAAGCATATTCAGATTGAAGCACGACGTAGGACCTGAAAAAGGAGTACCATTCTTTCCGAATAATAATCATTGCATTAGTTAAATGCACAATTTCTGTCAAATATAGTGAAAATTACTATTCGGAAATAGTGGTGAATGTTTATCTGGGTTCTGAGAACTGCTTAGCTGGGCCTTTATTGTCAGTACATTCTGGTGGTGGGTTTTCGACATTAGTATTTGCTATATCCTCTTTTATGAGAACTGGTGTAGCCAAATAGTTTTTATTCTTCAATAATCTATAATAGGATAGGCTTTTTTTAAAATATAGGATGTGATTATTCTTCATTTTGTTTTCTTTCTTTTCTTTTCTTTTTTTTTTTTTTTTTTTTTTTTTTCTATAGCTCATTTCTTTTTCCGTTTTACCAAATCTCAGATAAATATATTTTTTACTTTATTTTCCTTTGCTTGGATCAACATGAAGTTAAATTTACATAAAGTATTAATGTATTTTTATTTATTTATTTTATTTTATTTTATTTCATTTTATTTATTTATTTATTTATTTGTTTATTTATTACAGTAACTTCGTTGATTCTGACCCCCTCCCCCTTTTTTTTTTCTTTCATACATCTGAAACGTTAACTTTGTATAAAAGAATTATGCTATTTGAAAGGCTTATTATCTTTTTTCTTCTCCCCTTTTTAGTTAACTGTTAACAAAAAATATATTTTTTTGAATTTCTAACATTATGTTCTTCTCTATTTTTAGATTAGATAATACATTTTTACATTTACATAATTTATATAAATAGATTAATATTACGAGTATATTTATGCAAAATTCCTCATGTTATATTTAATATATTCAAGCAGGATCAGATTGAGGCACATGCACAGAACTCGATCATGCATTATTCCTTCCGAATAATAACCGTTATCATGTTTAAGGGAATCCGGGACACTTTAAAAGAAAAAATTGATTTTTTTTGCAATAGACACTCATATTATTTGTAAACAAAGTAACATGATAAAACTTCGCATATATATTTTTTAAATTTTAATTATTATTTTTTTAAAAGTGGGGTAACTTAAAATTGTTATAATTCGAAATATTATTTGTAGAATTTCAATTTCTTTTTACATTTAAACAGACAGAAACACATAAGCTTTAATTCAGCATTCTAAAAAATATTAATTTATATAAAAATTAAAAATATTTAAAGTAAAATTTTTTAAAGAAATAATGAAACTTAAAAAGAAAAAAAAAATCAAATTTGCTGAATCAAAATTAAAGTAAAACATTTAAAAAAGACATGTTCTAAGTTTGAACCATTCATCCTAATGGCTCTTGACCCATAACAATTTAAATATGAGAAATGGTGAAAAAGCTCATCATGAAGAAAAAATCATTTTCACAAGAAGACATGACAACTTTTGCTTGAATGCTAGATTTGAAAACAAATTAAAGCGAAAAAATTAATATATCCTGTTCCAATTAAGATTTAAACGTCATTTTTAACAAAAAAAAAAAATTAATGCTATTTTTTTTTTTTTTTTTTTTAATTTGAAGGCGTTTGTGTTTAAAATTAAATTAGATTTTTGAGCAGAATTTCATTTGGATTTTCGCAAAACAAACCCATTTAGTGATCTTTTCCAATGGAGGCTCAAAATGTTTTAGGGGGCTGATCCCCCCCCCCCTCTGGCACCTCCTTAGCTGCGACCTTGGCCTTTATTGTCAGTACACCTTAGTGATGAGCTGCAACATCAGATATTGCTGTGCTCTTTTATGAACACTGATGCATAATGAATCCAAATCGTTTTTGTTCTTCAACAAATTTCGATATGATCATACTTTGATTTGTTTTTCTTTCCCTTTTTTCTCGTCTGATTCGTTTTTGTACCTTTCCAAATATCAGATTTTTTTTTCTTACTTTTCTTTACTCGGACTAATATAAATTAAATATATGTGAAGTGTTAATGTAATTTATTTTTGCTGTTATTTCACTGATTCAGACTTGTGTTGCATCTGAGATATTATATAAATGTAATATACTTAATGTAAATTAAAAAGCGTACAGTCAACAGAATGAAAAAATGTACAAATGTAGGAACGAAACACAGTTATTGGCAATGTTGCCCAAAACACCAAGTCACTGCAACACAAACCTGTGAAAACATGGAGGATTGGGAGCAGGAAAACACAATGTAAAATCTATGAGTCAACCGCTCAAATCGGATTTTTACGTGTTTACTACAAAGATATGACTTGGCAGACCGATTACGTTTTAATATGCGAATCGAGATTTAACTAATCCTAGATTTTCATCCATGAATTCAATGAGTTGATTGTCTGCGCTACTGCTTCAAGGTTTATTACTCAGGTCTGAGATTTTTAATGTGGAGAATTTTATGATCTATTATTTTCATTATTCATTTATTACTAATAACGTGTAACTTACTAAGATCTACGCTTAAAACGCAGAGGTTTTTAAATCTATTAAAGAGCTATTCGATATCACGTGTGGAATAGCTTTTATATTATTACTGTTCTTTTAACAATGCTATTTGTATTCTCAAATTAAAGCAACTTTGTTAATATAAAAATATAGTTTTTTTTTTGTTAGTTTTATTGTATAATTTACATTTTAACAACATATAAGTTAGTAAATATATGTATTATATAAGCGTCACATGCGGGACATTTTGTCCGTTTTTCATGAATGGCCCATAGGGGCTGTGCAAATATAACGTTATCAACTTTTCCTTGATTTTAGATTCCCTCCCCCCTTCCCCGGTAATAATATCGTTATCAAAATGTTTATTATTATTATTATTATTATTATTATTATGTCTTTTGTTTGAAGTGATATATAAAACTGTTAACATTTATTTTTCACATACTTTATTGATTCAAATGAAGAGAATTCAATAAAATATCTCTTTATTCAAATAACTCTTAGAAGAAATATATACTATTTAAAAGTCTTTAATAATAGCTATTTGTTGCATTCAACAGTAATAAAATCTTGTGTTTGCACTGAACGGATTAAGGATGTGGCGCAGATAGAAATACTTATCAACAAAAGAAGTGGAGAACATTCTTTCTTTTATTTATTAGTAAACACAAGCTTCATTTCTAATATATTTCACAGATTTTTTCTTCTTTTTTTCAGACGGTAATTATATATGCATACATAAATGAAAAAGAATAGGCATGTCAAACGCTGGGGTACATTCCATATTTTAGAATAAAAAAAATTTATAATATTTTAGTGCTTTGTATTTTCATAAAAAAAGATAACAGACTGAAAAAAAAGATAATATACTATTTTGAATCAAAGACCATGCTACAAAAAGAGAAAATTTTGATTGGATCAAAAATGATATCTATATCATAAGACAAATCCCTCTTTTCTTAGAGTTACTTACGATATCATGTACCAGACTTCCCTCTCCCCCCCCCCCCCTAAAATGATAACGCTATATTTGCACAGTCCCTCAACAAGTTATTTTTTTTCTCTTTAATTTTTCTTTATATTTGCACATTACTAACACATTTTTCAAATTGGGAACATATCTTTTTCTTTCATTACAGATTTATTATAACACCAGGTTTTTTCAATTACACAACGGGTTACATTTGACAAAAGATGTGTTTCTTAGAAAACAAAAGCTTTTTAGACCTCTTTAGACACGCATCTTCCTTTGACCTTTCGTAATCTTCTATATAAATTACTATTTATCCTTTTGTATCCAGATTAGAAACTTCTATGACATAATTCTTGTAACTGACACGACACCTCTTTTCAGCAATAACATTGACTTCTTTTTCAGAGTAAATCAGTTAAAAGAAAAAAAGGTAATGTGCAATATTTTTCACTTGTTGAGGAAAGCGGACTCAAAACTGGCAGATAAAAGACGACGCCGGTGATGCAAATGGTGTGATATACGGACTGAAAAAAAAAGTAACAGCGTACTTAAAAAAGGAAGATCAAAGATATATGAGGATGAGGAACGAAGGTGTATTTGTAGAATGGGATTGTATATTCTCCCGAAATCTTAAAATCGCCAAATTCAACAAGCGTTTCGATTCAATAAAGGGTGACGGTTTTACAAATTCTAGATTGCAGTGCATTTTCATTTTTTTAATTGAAAAGAAAGAAAACAGATTTTAGAATCATCTAAAAGAACAATAATGACAAAAATTTAAATTTCTGCCTGTTAATCTTTTATTGTTAACTTTTAAAATAATTTTATTCCATCGGTCTTTAGTTGATCCCTTTTTAGGGTTTCGTTCATCTGAAGAAACCCTATTCGTCTCTATCCTCTGCCTGTCTGTTCGTCTGTCTGTCTGTCAGAGTCTGTGCAGAAGAACTATTTAAGTCAGAGATTTCAAATTTTGTGTACTTACAGCTAAGTACCTCTTGTCACTCAAAAAATCGCAAAAATTAAAAAAAAAACTATTATTTTATTTTATTTTTTTTTATTTTTATTTATTTATTTATTTTTTTTTAAATATCACTAATTTATTTTTTCGGTTCTAATTTTTTTCTTTCTAAATCTTGCGCGCAAGTTCTTTACACTTGCACATTACTAACACATTTTTGAAATTGGAAACATATCTCTATCTCTTTCATTACAGATTTATTACAACACCAGATTTTTTTCAATTACACAACGGATTACATTTTACAAAAGAACGTGTTTTCTTAGAAAACAAAAGATATTTAGACCTTTTTAGCCACGCATCTTCTTTTGATCTTTCGTAATCTTTTATATAAATTACTATTTATCCTTTTGTATCCAGATTAGAAACTCCTTTGGACATAATTCTTGTAACTGGCACCTCTTTTCAGTTATAACATTGAGTTCTTTTTTAAGAGTAGATCACTTAAAAGAAAAAAAAAGGTAATGTGCAATATTTTTCACCTGTTGAGGAAAGCGAAGTCAAAACTGGCAGATAAAAGACGACGCCGGTGATACAAATGCTGTGATATATGAATTGAAAAAAAAAGTAACAGCGTCCTTAAAAAAGGAAAATCGAAGATATACGAAGATGGAGAACGAAGGTGTATTTGTGGAATGGGATTGTACTTTCTCGCCAAATTTAAAAATCGCCAAATTGTTTATCTACAAGCGCTCTAATTGCAATAAAGGGTGATGGCTCTACAGAATCTGGATTGTAGTGCATTTTCCCTTTTTTATTTTAAAAAAATATTGATATTGATTATTGGTAACCCTTATTGCTTGAGATATCACAAAGATACCGCAGGTAAGGTCGCAAGTGATTTTTATGTCTCATTATTTTACAGGATATTACCGTAATTTCCTGCGTATAATCCGCGGATCAAACAATTCTTTTTCAACCCAGAAATATTATTTTGTATTTGAAGGCAAATATTTACGGCGATCTAAGAAGTAACATTTTTTTTAGAAAAATTTCTGGGTCGAAAAATGATTGTTTGATTCGCGGATTATACGCAGGAAATTACGGTAAGGGATTTAACTCCTGTTTAAATACCTTCAGCATATGGATAGGGTCAGGGATGTAGTGGCGGGTATATTTGGGTGTAAGCCGTATATCTTCTGGATTTTTAAAAAGAGTACCGTATACTGTCTGCTTCTCAAGAAAGCTGTAGTATACTCATTCTAGAGTATACCGTCTGCCTTGAGAGTACGCCCTCTGCTTAGAGCGTGAATCCTCTGTTATTTTTACGACTACATCCCTGGATAGGGTTAATTTCTTTTATTATTGTTTATTATTCATACGTTTGGTAATAATGATAAAGTGTGGATCACAGAACAATGCAATGAAGGTTCTGGCAACAACACCTACACTCAAAAGTCATGATCGAACTGCCGAACTTTTGCTGCATATGTTCTTCATATTTACAGACATTCTTGATAATCGATATGATCTCTTGATCTATTCTAAACCAAATAAAAAAACAAACAACAAAAATTAAAAAGAACATCTAAACACACAAAAAACATCTACGATGATTATTATGTTTTAAAACATATCATCATCATCAACATCATCATCAATCGTTCTCACTCCACTGCTGGGTATAAGTCTTCCCCAGATTTTTTTTAAGTTCCCTGTATAGAACTTTAGACATCCAATTAATAGTAAGTACTTTTCTGATTCGCCACTCCATCTTACCTGAGGTCGTTTTCTTAGTCGTTTTATATCTCTGGGATACACCTGTAGGGTGCTTGTGCTCCGTCTATTGTCTTTTCTTTGTGCAATGTTCAGCACAGTTCCATATGAGCCATTCAATTCCCTTAGTGCTATCAAAAATATTCATCTGATTTCTTATTCAGGTTATTTTCTTTCTGTCTCTTTTAATTATACCTGAAATACAGGGTGTTTCAAAAATGACCGGTATATTTGAAAAATCAATGAAAATTAAACGGGCAGTGATAGAAATACACCGTTTGTGGCAATATGATTGGGACAACAGCAAATTTTCAGGCAGACTTTCTTTTTTCTTTCTTTCTTCAGACACTTTCGAAATTAGTTACAATTTTTAACAACAGATGGCGCTGCAGGTGATTTGAAAGAAATAGAAGAAAACGCAGTTTGTGAGTTCGCCATTCTCTCAGTCGTCTTGCTGCTGTAAGCGTGTGCTGTTCAGAGATTGCAAGTTTGCTGTGAAAAAATGGTTTACTCCTTAGAACGGAGGATTTTTGACTTGAAAGACCAGGTGTACCGCCACAATCCAGAAACAATTGAACAACTAAAGAAGTACATCTCTTCTGCATGTGAAGTCATCCCGCCTGACACGTTTACAAAGGTTTCTGGTAATTTCGTTCAGGGACTACGCCATATTATTGCTACGCATGGTGGATATGTGGAAAATATCGTACTTTAGATTATTCCAAGCTGCAGCGCCATCTGTTGTTGAAAATTGTAACAAATTTCTAAAGCTTATCTGCCTGAAAATTTACTGTTGTCTTAAGCATATTGCAACAAACGGTGTATTTCTATCGCTGCCCGTTTAGTTTTTATTGATTTTTCAAATATACCGGTCATTTTTGAAACACCCTGTACGTCTTTCCATACTTCACTGTGTTGTTTGTAATCTTTGTATTCTTTGTTTTAAATAAATAAATATATGTATGTATATATTGTAACACCTTTTTAGCAATAAAAAAACATCATTTTGAATTTATATGTTGCTTACATGTTCTTATATTATCTCCATTTGAGAGTTGCCATAAGCGACTTTTTTAATTCTAACTTGCATCACTTTCTCAAAATAGAAATATTTAAGGCTGTTCTTAAATCAAAATGGACAACTTTGTGACATAAGTCTTACTTTATTTTTGTTCGGAAATGCATGAAACTAGCAGGTATTGTTATTCAGAAACCATTTAATCGCACTCAGTTTTCCTTTTCTTTGCAAACACAATATATTTTTCAGACAATGGTGTCTAAGTAGGTGATTTGAACTTTCCGGGTGAGAGAAGAAAAACCAGATTTTGAAGGGAGAAAAAAGACTTGTCACGTGATCAAAAAAGCTTATAACTCAATAGGTAGTACATTGATCACAAAATAAAAAACTAAGTTAGATTCCAAATCGTTTTTATAGGCAAGCTTTGCAATTTTATATCTTTCTGTTACAAAAAGAACTTGTAAATGTGTCAAAACGTTTTACGTTGGTGATCATAGCAATTGAGAACAACCTTAACAGATACTTAGACAATATTTGCAAGAGGAAAAATTCTTCAAAACTCATATCAGAAAAATTCTGGTGCGAACAGAATGTAAGAATAGTCGACTGTGGCAGCTTTGCATTTGAACACGACTATCAGAAATTATAGTTGATCTATGTATTTCATTTTATTTGAAATTTGAAAATCTGCAAAAAGTTCGTAATCTCGCCAATTCTCAACTCCCGGCAACCTGCTGTGCAAGAGATTTCACAGAGATACACAGGTGAGGTCACAAGTGATTTTTATGTCTTCATTATTTCATAAACCTCTTTTTTTTCTTTCCCTTCAGCGTGTAGGCGGGGTCCACTTGTCTTCTTATTGCCCGTTGTCCACAAGTTGTGTAAAAGAAAAAAAAAAAAAATATCGAAGTTAAAAATATTAATTTTCCGAGAAGATAATTTAAACATATGCATGCGTTAAACGCCCATAGACAGTGTTGCCAGAGGAATTCTAAAATTTTATTTTGAATACCACTAATTTTCATAGAGAGATAAGCGCCTTATTTATTTACTAAAAATTTTGCAAGCAAGCGAATAACGTAACCGTACGAAAATCGTTGTACACTCGACTCTCGTTAATTCGAAATCGGATAATTCGAATCTTCATTTAATTCGAACTAAACATGAAGTCCCGAAATTTTCAATGGCAAAATAATGTTAAAATTTTTGATTAATTCGAACTCATTTTCTCTTGACATCGTTTAAATCTAACTAACGAGAATTCCGATTTCTCATTCTTCCTTTTCTTTCTCATGGATTTCAGATCATTTGAATAACTTTCCTTCTTTAGTTTTTTTGAAAATTGTTCCGAACGAGTATACATATAATCACATGCTTTTGATATCCACTTTCTTAGTGCCTCGTCTGTCCATCAGTGACGCTTCAAATTTTTCTTCCATTGTGCTTGTTTATAATCTTTTAATTAGTTTATGTATTTATACATTCCAATTTAATATTAGGACATATTCTGATGATAGCAGACATAATAAATTAAAAAAGCGTATTAATTCGTATGTTATAGTAAGCATGTTAAGCATATTAAGCATTTCTCATTTCATACTTTAAATAATTCGAACTTCGGATAATTCGAACATTTCTTGTGGGCCCGAGAGCCGACGAGAGCCGACTGTATTTAAAAAAAATTTCAGTATTTGCATGGCAACACTGCCCATGGACTTTATATTAGTGAGGGGAATTCGAAAGCTGAGTGACCAGCCCTTTTAACAAACATTTTTATAACATTTACAAGATAAATATACTTCAAAATTTATATGAGAAAAATTCTGGTGCGAACAGAATGTAAAAATCGTCGCCTGTGAAAGCCTTGCATTTAAACTCGATGATCAGAAGTTATAGTTGATTTATACATTTCATTTTATTTGAAATTTGAAAATCTGCAAAAAGTTCGTAATCTCGCCAATTCTTAACTCCCGGCCAACCCGCTGTGCAAGATACATCAGAGAGATACGCAGGTGAGGTCACAAGTGATTTTTATGTCTTCATTATTTCATAAACCTCTTTTTTTCCTTTCCCCTCAGCGTGTAGGCGGGGTCCACTTGTCTTCTTATTGCACGTTGTCCACAAATGTGTAAAAAAAAATCGAAGTTAAAAAATATTAATTTGAATACCACAAATTTTCATAGAGAGATAGGCGCCTTATTTATTTACAAAAATTTTGCAAGCAAGCAAATAACGTAACCGTATGAAAACCGCAGTATTTAAAATAAAATTTCAGTATTCGCGTGGTAACACTGCCCATAAACATTACATTAGTGAGGGGAATTCGAAAGATAAGTGACCAGTCCACTTAACATACACTTTGATAACATTTACAAGATAATTATACTTCAAAATTTATATCAGAAAAATTCTACCAACAGAATATAAACTAGTTGCCTGTGAAATCCTTGCATTTGAACACGACGATAAGAAGTTATAGTTGATTGATATACGAGTATTTTATTTTATTTGAAATTTAAAAAATCTGCAAAAAGTTCGTAATCTCGCCAATTCTCAACTCCCGGCCAACCCGCTGTGCAAGATACATCAGAGAGATACGCAGGTGAGGTCACAAGTGATTTTTATGTCTTCATTATTTCATAAACCTCTTTTTTTCCTTTCCCCTCAGCGTGTAGGCGGGGTCCACTTGTCTTCTTATTGCGCGTTGTCCACAAGGTGTTTGAGAATGGCGTGACGAAACGCACGTAAAGTATACATCACAGAGAAGAATAGAGAATGGGAGGTTCTGGCAACAACAGATTTTGTGGTGGGGGGACGAAGTCAGTAGACATCTCAACTTAAAAAGAACCGTCAGTTACAAATAACGTCACAGCTGGAAATTAACCACGTCACTCACTACTTGGTTATGGACAGAATTTCAAATGAATCGTGTAAAAGGTGGTTATTTGGGATAACATTTATCACGTTTCTGTTGTAAACATTGAGAAAAAACTGGTCTGGAAAGAAGAAGCAGGTTTAGATTTCTTTTATAAGCATCCTTTTCCTTTTAACATGAAGACCGCGAATTGATATGTCACAAGTTCTTTTGTGTAGCAGAAACTTTATGTGTGTATTTTTGTAGAAAATAGTTACGGAGAAAGAGTTTGATAACGGATATAGATTTAATCAAAACATTAATTAAAGCAAGTAATTTTTGATTGCACGCGAATGAATTTGTCATTTGTTTCGGTTTATTTTCGTATTATCATGCAAGACTAGTTCTTTTTGAAAAATTAAAGAATATACTCTTTTTTTATGTTTTTAACTCGACGTAGTTTTTGTTTGGTGTATGAAGATGGAAAAGATGTCCGGCAAATCAACATTTTGGCTAAAATGATGAAAAGACTCACTACCACTAGAACTAAAAACAGACTTATTTCAAAATGAAAAGTGCCATACCCACAAGGTTAATATAGATACGAAATAATTCTTTAAATTTTCTGGTGCGTATCAATCATTTTTTAATAAAAATTAAATAGTAAGTATTTATCATGGCCCGATAAAGGGTTGAGGGGACAGTGGACCTTTATTTGAGCAAAATCGTCGCAAAAAAGGTCTATTTCTGTCGTATAATAGTGCCAAAACAGTTTTTTCTTATTAAAATATCACTTATGAAGGTTTTAAAAAGTAAATAATAAAGGTAAGTGTATTCATATACTTTAAAGCTGTTTTTCTCAAAACTAATTTTTCAGCTTTTTTAAATTTTTGAAATGCTCCTTGCGACATAATTTTTTATCAATATTTATGAAATTTATTATCCTGATATTGTTTAGACAGAAATTCTGTAAGATTTTTAATATTCGTCTTTATTAAGATAGTCAAATTTGATTTTTTACTTATTAAAAGGCAAAATTTTGATGAAAATCGATATGGAATTTAGAAAAAAATCTATAAAACATTAACTATTCAAGAGATTTAAAAAAAAAATCTTACACAAATTTGTTTATAATAGAGTATTAAGTGATAAAAATGCAAAATCAAGAAAATATCTTAAAAATTAAGACACGAGGAACATTTTAAAATTTTATTTAAAAATAAAAAAAAATAATAAAAAAATAATTTTAATAAGATCGGAGATTTTTTTTAAAGGTATGCTTTTGGTGAAATTTATGTATGCACAAAATTCCATATTGCTATGATAAAAATTATTATTATTATTATTTTTTTTTTTTTAAGTTTACCGTCACCTAAACTCACTTTCTGATATGCTTAAATCATTCATCTTAACAGAAAAAATTCTTCATTTTTTTTTCTTTTTTCCGTAGAGTAGATACGTAGTAAAAGTTTGATAACAAAGTTGGATTTAATCAAAATATTTAATGAAACAGGCAATTTTTGATTGCACACGAATAAATTTGTCATTCGTATCGGTTAATTTCTGAATTATCAAACAAGGCGGGTTCTTTTTATAATACAGTAAAACCTCGATAATTCGGATTAATCGGGACCAGATCCAATCCAGTTTATCGAAAATCCGGATTATCCGGAGAATTAGAAAAAAAAAATGAAATAAAATAAAACATACTTACAGAAAATTACCTTTATGTTAAACTTATTGAATATTTACAGACAGTAAACATGTTTACTTTGTTTAATTCTTCCGAAAAGATTTCAGAAAAAGTTTTTTTTATTCAGAATACGACGATGAAACAAGTTAATGTTATGCAAATTAGCCAATCGCTTCTCAAACTTGAAAAAACAGTTTGACAAAACCGATCTGGATCAACGGGGTCCGAATTAGCGGGGTTCTACTGTATTAAAAATATTCTTCCTCTGTCCCAAATTAATTGCGACATTTAGGTTGAAAATTTTGTCCCAAATTAGTTGCTACATTTCAAATAGGCGGAGTCATAAATAACTTCTTATGCAGTTTAGCAGATCGACACCAGTAAAATTATACTAGAATCTTGAATTTATACTAAAAAGAAAAAAAAAAAAAAAAAAAAAAAAAAAAAAGTTGGAATAAACTGTTCTTAAATAAGTTTGCAATTGATTAGATTGAAGACAGTTTTATGTGATTACTGTTAAAATAATCTTAATGGGGCGTGGCTTAAGAGCAGGTGAACCGGGATTTTTTAAACAAATTAATTTTTTATTTATGGAATTATGTAGATAATGTTAGGTACGTAAATATTGTTGATTGATAGTATAGCTCTCTAAAAATGTTCAAATAAAATCATAAAGCTATAAATATCAATAATCAGTGCAAAAGTATTCAAATGTCGCAACTAATTTGGGACAGAGGGAGTATATATATATTCTATTTTTATACTCTTTTATTTAACTCAACGTAGTTTTAGTGTGTGAAGATGGAAATTTGTAATCTATGTTAACTCAGTTCCTGATGTGCTAGAATTATAAATCTTCTGAGAGAAAGGGGGTATATTTTTGTGGAAAGTAGATGTGAAAAAAGAATTAGATAACGAAAATGGATTTATATTAATCAAAACATCAAATAAAACAAGTAATTTTTGATTGCACACGAATGAATTTGGCATTAGTCTCGGTTTATTTATCGAATTATCAAGCAAGACTGGTTCTTTTTGAAATATTAAAGAAAACACTCTTTTTTTTTAATTCTTTTATTTATCTCAACGTGGTTTTTATATGTGAAGATGGAATTTTGTAATCGATGTTTAACTCACGTCCTGGTATGCTAGAATTATAGATCTTCTCAGGATAGGGGGTATATTTTTATAGAAAGTTGAAACGAAGAAAGAGTGTCCGTAAGGGCTTATGGAGACGTGTTGGTTTAGCTAATGACAAGCTGTTATTGTTCTAGCTCGAAACGCATCCCACTCTATTTTTCATTTTATGGGTATTTTACAAATTGTTTTAGTTTACTTATATCATTTTACTATTTTTCCTAATGACGTATTATTGTCGAACACATGTAATAAAAAAAATCACTTTCCGGCAAAAATAAACACATTATACTTAGAATAGAACATATTTACCACATATTTCTAATATAGATTACAAAGTTCGAATATATACAGTTTATCAAATCCTCTTTATGTACAATAGCCATCATAGGAAGGTTCGAAATAGAATGATGAAAATACACTGCATTTTAACCTTTGGCACTCCGTTGTCTCCACTGCGGAGACATCATCTTTCCTTCCAAAATTTGTTTTTGGCACCAGTAATAAAAGAAGATAAAATTTTCCTTATTTAATCAGAGAATTTTTGAAATTGTCTACTTCAAGGAAAGTTCTTTTAAAAAAGTGGTGCTAATCGAATAAAATTTGTGTAAGAGGCACCGGAGTCCGAAGGGTTAAAAGTTAACTTCACATTACCAATAGTTCTGAACTATTACTGATAATATGGTAGGATAAAATTGACAGTTGAACTTTTTTTTTCTGTAATTCAGAAATTGTATTAATACCGACAATTATGAAAAGAGTATTTTTACTTTCTTCAATCTTTATAAACAAAGAGTTACGGATTCGTGAAAAATCTTCGTTTTCCATATTTTAGGGGTTAAAGAATTCTAAAAACATGTTTTTACAATATCTGTCTATGAGTTTGTATCATAAATTTTGTGGGCGATCTATCTCAAGAACTAAAGACGGAATTTAATAAAGAATTATATTCAGAAAGTCCCTGATATAAATTGAGGCTGATTAGTTGTTTTTGTATTTCGCTCATCAGGTGGCGCTGTTATGCTGCATTTTTAATACAAGCAATCACGAAATATCTGTTATTAAAAGAGGAAAATGATATCATAGGAAATTTTTGGTATGAATGCAAAATTTCTGGAAGATATTTTTTAAAAAGGCTAAAATGTCAAAGCTGTCTGTAAATAAAAATATGAGTAATATTTTTTCATTCAATGCTTGCGAGGTACATCAAGTAGAAAACATATCATGACTATATTCTCGAATAAGATATTCTCTACACTCTCGAACAATCATTTCATTTACTGATTGTTACATACTCACTCCATTAATCACAATAAAATATATCACTTTACTATTTTGCCTAATGACGTATTATTTGTGGTACACATATAATAGAAAAATAAACACCGCAGCAAAAATAAACATATTAATTATTTTGAATAGAGTTTAATTACCCGACATTTCTGATCCAGATTACAAAGGCTGATCTGATATACATTTTATCAAATCCTCTTTACGTACAATAGGCATTTGATTTCCCCCCTTTCGTTCCTAGAAAAAGAAACAAACGACTTCTCAAAGCGGCAGCCAATAAAACAAGGCCCATTATTATTATTCAAGCTACAGTCAATCCCCCCCCCCTTCCTTCTCTTCAGCTGCCTACTACAAGCATCAACGATGCCCCTGTAACGACCCCTTTTGCACAAGGAAAGGGGGCTTCCAAATCACTATGATCAAGACCGGCCTAACGCATGATCGCATGTTGACACGGCCCGACCATATTTTCTTCGTGCCATTATCGAGGGTGCGGAGCCCCCAAATTATCGGGCGCCCTCTCTCGATGGATGGCCTTTTTGTTGGCAACATCTCCCCTCCTACCCTCGCCCTCCCCTCCCGGTGATCAATGTTGATTTCCCCTTCCTGAATGCTATACTTGATGTGGGATATAATGCTAGCGGTCATTCGTCGTTTGTATTGGTATTGAATTGGAGTAGTCGGTAAGTGGAATACAGCATTTGGCGAGAGAGCTTTTAGTTTGGTGAAACGTTTTTTAAAAGTCCCGGCAATTGTAAGAAAGAGAAAACGAGATGGAAAAACATGTGTTAAGCATAGATTAGGAAACACTTTCCACCATTTAAAATAATGATCCTCAAATTCACCGTTCAATAAATTAAAAGACGATATCCAAATAAACAAGTTGGAAAAAGTATAACTTACTTTAACAGCTTAACTGTGTTGCCCGAACTGACATCGGGCAGGAACTCTTTGCACGCTTCGTTACTTAAAGCTTTTTGACACCACTATTATTTTTTAAAAAAATTTCATACTGTTCAAAAGTGGAAATGTTTAGATAAAATTTTACGAATATTTTATTTAAATAATAGTGGTGTGAATCCGCTATTTTCAATTTATTGAACGGAAAAGAATTATACAGTTAAGGGGTTAAAACCCAATTGCAGCAATTACTATCTGTAGATATCTGCATTCTTTTGTGCAGCCCTGTATACCCCATATATATAAAATCCTAATGAAACAAATTTACGAAATTTTTTTATGAAACGATTGTATTTGATACGCGGCTATTTCTCCTAAAATATGGAAGATTTGGCAGAAAAATTAACGTTGGTTATCCATATCGACCCACAGGATCTTTACACTGGCATTATATTTTTAAAATTTGAATCAGTTTTCGAAATGTCAACTTTTTTTCTAATTTTAATGAAATCTCTATAATAATGGTCGATTAAATTACTCCATTTTTGTAGAAAAGGAGGAGAACAGGGAAATTATAGATTATTAGATTAATTCTTTTTCACCATTTTCAAATTTAAACTTTTTTTTTCAATCGATACTGAAACAATATTGTTTAAATAATTTTTTTCAAGAAAATTTGGAAAAAAAAAATAGATTTGCTTTTTGTCGTCCTTTTCCAATTGAAATTGAAAAGTGAAATTAATAAAAACAGTAAGAAAAATTTAAAAGATCACCTGTTAAAAAGCAGAAAATAAGGTAAATTACGTCAAAATATTGACATGTAAATATTTAAAAGTAAGAGAATTTTAAAATAATAAAATATTTACACGCGAAATGAATTTAAAGGTGATAATTATGTTATATGTAAAATGTCCAAATATTAAACATTATGTATTCATATTTAAAGTGCCTAAACAATTAAATTATTATGTGTCAAAAACGTTTCATGATTACTGATGTGACATGATTTAGGTGATGTTCAAAAACTGAAGAAATAATACTTCGAAACACTTTTAAATTGATATGTATCAGTAAATTTTAAAACAGAATTTTTTTTTAGATAAATAAATTATAACATAATTTAATGGAAAAAATTGCGTCATATTAAGACGATACATTTAAAAGTATTTTCATTCCTGAAAATTGTTATGTGACGTCACATGATATAAAACAAGTGCGACTAGTAAATTTGTTTACATATTACATCACTTGATGCAACGTAAATACTGGTTAATGTATGCGCAAAATACTTTGTTTTATTTTGTACGAATTACTATTTGATACATGCATTTTAGAAAATTCGGATATTCTTTTTAATTGATGTAAATAATATGCATTGTGAAACATGATAACTCGATTACAAAAAACAGCCGTCGTTTTAAGGATAATATCATTCAATCTTCCGTAACCTGGTAATATTTTTTAAACAGGACACATTACTATGTTTTAGATGCTGTAAGGTTTATTGACGGCGTAGCTCGCAAAGGGCAAAAAATATGGTATATATACTACATACTAGCGGACCCGACAGACGTTGTCCTGTCACAGACAGACGTTGTCCTTCCTGGCACCGACACCAGAAAATCAAAAAAATGTACTTAAATATAGTGATACGCACGTTAAACACTACGCTCTTAATTTAATTTCTTATTACAATTATGTAAGGAAATTATTTTTCACTCTTCAGTATTTTTTGAAGTCGGTTCAATTTTTGATAGAAAAGTTTATTTTTCTCTTTTTTGTTAAAAGTTAACGATTTTCTGAAGTCAGTTAATCAAAATTATAATACAGGCTATATTACTGTAAAGCACACACTTTTGACAGGAGCGGGGTTCGAACACGCGATCTCTTTCTTCGAGAAGTTGAGCTTAAATCTGGCGCCTTTGACCACTCGGACATTCCGTCCGCACGCTATTTATCGAAATTATTCAACAGTTTTAATTAACAAAAAAATCACTAACTATTAGGTTTTGCCTAATTACTAAAAAAGTACTGAATCAATTTCGACGAAATGTGAATCTAAACTATTCTCGAATCTACCAGAACGCACACACAAAATTTCATCAAAATCGGTCCAGTAGTTTAGGAGGAGTTCAATTACATACACACGCACAGAAGATTTTTATATATAAAGATGAGCATTGAAAATTTCAGGTTTTTGCGCCGAAGACATCGCCAAATTAGGAAAATGTGAATTATCTCACGAACTACTGGACTTAAACAAATTTGCTTAGTACCGTTCGATTCAGCATGAAAAAATACACTAAAATATGCTATCAGATGAAAAATAAGTACAGAAGCCGATTTTTAAGGAATTTTTTAAAAGTTCATTCTTTTTTATACTCATCGTAGGAGTGGAATTTTCGAAAACCCATTTTTAGCGGCACTCAATGTTATAAGAAGTATTTTTACCCCCAGTTTTCAAGATTATAGGTTCGGTAGATTTTTTTGTGCTGTGATTAATACGAAATCCAAACTTTCTTTTATATATATAGATAAGGATTGAAAATTTCAGGTTTTTTGCGCCGAAGACGCCGCCAAATCAGGAAAATGTGAAGTATCTCGCGAACTACTGAACTTAAAAGCATTTGCTTGGTACCATTCGATTCAGCATGACAAAATACACTAAAATATGTTATCAGTTAAAAAATAACTACAAAAGCCGATTTTTAAGGAATTTTTTAAAAGTTCGTTCCTTTTTTTAACCCCCTTAGGGGTTGAATTTTCGAAAATCCCTTCTTAGCGGCACTCGATGTTATCAGAAGTATTTTTACCCCAATTTTCAAGATTATAGGTTCGGCAGATTTTTTTGTGCTGTGATTAATACGAAATCCAAACTTTCTTTTATATATATAGATTATACAAAAAAATTAGTTAAGTTTGGGAGCGCATTATGCAGTTGAAAATTCTCCTTCACCAATCTCCACATCAAAAAAAGGAAAATGTACTCGAATATTTTGTGTAGCTCAGTACATGATCTATGGAATTCATACACACCAACTGACATTAAAAGGAAAAAATCGCTACATTTAAAAACCGTCAATGCATTTCCATTAATTATCACTCATAAACAGTAATAGAATAATTTTATGTGAATCTGTAATTGAACAGTAAAAGCTATGCACATCATATTCTACACCCTAAGTATCTTAGTAATGCGTCTCTCTGATGTTTATCTTTTCAACAAGATGCATTGAAAACTATTTTTTTTTCATAGATCATATTATAACGAGATTCTATTGAGTGTCCCTGTAGCTGAACTATAAATGTACCTCCAGTATAATTATCGCTCACAGCAAATTAGCCGGATTCTTTGTGTGTCCCTGTGAATGAACGATAAATGCTATGCGCATTCATATATGGTTAGTCAGGGCCTGATTAATACACGGGCCTCCGGGGCCTTGGCCCTGGACCCACCAATTTCAGGGGCCCACAAATTATGTGGCTGATTTCCCCCCCCCCCTTAATCAAGTACTTTTCAAATAATATTGCTTTATAAAATAATGAAATGTAAAGTTTAAATATTCTGAATGACTCAATAAAATTTTTAGAAGCTTTCAACCTAGGCACTTTTCTGTAAAAGTCCTTTTCATTTTGAGAGTACCTATAATTTTCAAAATTTGCCGTATCCAAAAAATCAAATTTGGGGAAAATGTCAAAAACTGCATACTGTGTCTATTGGATTCAATAGAAACGAGGATTTTACAATGTCAAAATTATAGTTTAAAATGATTACTAAACTATTAGAAAAAACACAATATTTATGATTTTGGATAAGGCAAGTTTTGAAAAAGACGACCTCATTTATTCTTCAACATAAACTGTGAATCATAGATGTTTGTAAATTATACAAATGCTTATTTGAAAAAGTGGACGGTAATTCATTTTCTTGATTATTCTTGCAAGTTAAATTTATTTTGTAAACTTAAAACTTTCACCCAAACAACTTTGTTAAGTATCAAATAAACCTACTTTTTTTCTGAAAGTGTCGCCGGGAATCGGGAGGTAGGGAGGCCCAATTTCAGCTTGATCTGGTAGAGTGTGCATCCTGTAATGCACCTCACTTATGTCTATGTTAATTTCAATACATTGAAAATAACTAGTCATTATTTGAAATGCATTGTAAAAAAATTGTAAGGGGAGTGGAATATTACATGACCAAAAGTAGATCAAGTAACAAACAGACTGACAAAAATATTTTGCATTTTCGAATTCAGATTTGAAAAAGTATTACTTTTCGGCAATTTAAAAAATGCTTCTTTAAATCAAAAATTCTAAAAAAAAAAGAAAAAAAAAAAAGAGAGGGAGAGAGAGAGAGAGAGAGGGAGACAGACTATATGAAGAGATTAACTGAACACCCTTTATAACAATTTCATTTTAAAAAGGTTAATTTTGGGTACCTTTAGTAATTTTTCTACAAAACAAATCTTTGCTATATATAATAATCGAATGCGGGATGATATCTGAACGAAACCTAGTAATACAGTTGTTGCAATCAATATATTTACAAGCAAGTTTGGAATGTCCATAAAACTGTTGCAAATGTATTAAACAACTAACCAACGAATTCTGTAAATCTTCTATTCTTTTGAATCGCGGAAGATTTACGATAGTGATCTTTATTCAAACTCCTTGAAACTGCTTCTTTATAAAAACCTTTGAAGAACATTTAAGACTAATAATATCTGACCACAACTCATACATATATAAATTTTAAAGTATCTGAAGTAAAGTTACAAATAACATTACTCGAAATGAATGCGTATCGTTTTTAGATTTTAAATCCATTGAGGTGTTATTGGCTTTTGACGTGTATATGCTTAATCAATAAATATATGGATATGTTATTAACTTTTGGCATACTAAGAAAAAAATCAAAATAATTTTGATATTAATTTTTTGGGGGGGAGGGGGGGGGCAAAATATTTGTAAAGGCGAATAGAATATTACATGACCAAAAGTGTGTCAAGTAAAAAACTGACTGACAAAAATATTTTGCATTTTCAAATTCAGGTTAAAATTTATATTAATTTTCGATAATTTGAAAAAAGTTTTTTTTTTTTTTTTTTTTTTTTTTTTTTTTTTTTTTATCAGAAATTCGAAAAAAAAAAAAAAAAAAAGACTAAGAAGAAATTAATTTAACACCCTTTATAGCAATTTAATTTAAAAAAGGATATTAATTTTGGGGAATTTTAGCAATTTTTCTACAAAAAAAAAAAAAAAAAAAAAAAAAAAAAAAAATCTTTGCTACATAATAATCAAATGCGTGATGGTATTTGAATGAAACCTAATAATGTAGTTGTTGCAATCAATATATTTACAAGCAAGTTTGGAATGCCCATGAAACTAGTGTAAATGTACGAAACAGCTAACCAACGAATTCTGTAAATCTTCTATTCTTTTGAATCACGGAAGTTTTACGATGGTGATCTTTATTCAAACTTCTTGAAACTGCTTCTTTATAAAGAACCTTAAAGAACATTTATGACTAACAATCTATGACCACAACTCACACACGTATAAATTTTAAAGTGCCTGGAGAAAAATTACAAATAACATTACTCGAAATGAAAGCGTATCGTTTTTAGATTTTATATCTATTTGCGGTTGTTGCTTTGAAAAGTATAAATTAAAATCCAATGCATTTACAAGTTTAGGGTTCTATATAACGATAGTATCTTATTGTGATAAGTTATTTGTGAGAAGTGGCTAGGAATGTTCTCATAAACTTTTAATAGCTGAAGCGGTAATAAACATAAAATCTCAACTCTTGAAGTTTACGACTCTGATTTAAGGGGTCTGTTAGTCAAATCTCCATCTCTTCTTTCCAACGTTAATTCTATGGGCATGGATTTTCCCCTTTATTTTTCTAATATCTCATCCAAAAATAACATAAAAAAATTGTAATTTTTTTAAAAATCTGTTTTTTTTTTGTTGTTGTCAAAATATTTCTAAAATATACACTTAATTAATTTAATTTTTTTTATATATTAAAATCTTAACGATGCTTATCCGCTCTGAGTAAAATTTTAACACTTCAAATGAAATTAACTGCACATGTAACAATTCGAGGCATGATAACGTATGATACCGTAAGGGAAGAGGGATCCAAAGTTACCAAACTGTTGATAATGCCATTATGCATAGCTCCTACTCTAGACTAAAGCCGGTGTTACACATAGTACACCGCTCTGAAATTACGTATTTCCAAATCGTCAGTGCCTTTAACAGCTAATATCTCAACTAACTAGTGATGATTTTATTTTATTTTATTTATTTTTTGAAATCATTATCAACAATGCTTTTATACTTTTGTTACGATAGGTATACCTCCAGTGCTCCTCAACACTTTTGTTGGATGCCCGCAAGTCGAAATTTGTGTGTAATGAAAAAAAAAAAAAAAAAAAAAAAAAAAAAAACGCTTTTCTCGAAAACTGTGTGACCTAGAGTAATCGCTATGGTTTTCCTGAAAATTTAAATTAATGTCTACTATCTTTATTTTTTTTTCATAATTTTAGTTTCAGTAGATTCGGAAATAGAGGGAGGTAAACTCATTTTTTCACTACATTTTTGACGATATCTGTGAAAATATAATACTTAAAACTAAAAGAAATGTACTTTTGAGTTTAGCGTAACGAAAGCTTTCACACGTTACTCCACACAATCCACAAATAAATGATTTTTTTAAAAGTACAGTCGACTCTCGTTAATTCGAAGTCGTCGGGACCACAAGAAATGTTCGAATTATCCGAAGTTCGAATTATGGAAAATATGAAATGAAAACATGCTAAATATGGCACTATTACAAAAGAATTAATGCTATAGTATTTTTTAATTTATTTCGTCTGTTATCATTAGAATATGACTTAATATTAAATTAGAATGGATAAATACATAAACTAATTAAAAGATTAGAAACAAGCACAATGGAAGAAAACTTTAAAGCGTCACTGATGGACAGACGGGCACTAAAGAAAGTGGATATCAAATGCATTGGATTCTCTGTATACTCGTTCGGAACAATTTTCACAAAAATCAAAGAAAGAAAGTTATTCAAATGATCTGAAATCCGTGAGAAAGAAAAGGAAAATGGAAAATCGGAATTCTCGTTAGTTCGAATTAAACGAAGTCAACAGAAAATGAGTTCGAATTAATGAAAATTGTTAACGTTATTCTGCCATTGAAAACTTCAGGACTTCATGTTCAGTTCGAATTAAGCGAAGATTCGAATTATCAGATTTCGAATTAACGAAAGTCGACTATAACTTAATTACCCCCCCCCCCACTTTCTTCTAAATATATTTGTAAATGCTTAATAATGTATAAACATGTGGCTCAATAGTCTTTATTACTTCTCCCGATTTGAACTTTCGAAGTGTTTCATATAGTTTGCGAGTAAAACAGACAGACAGACACAGGAAGGATCTTATAATGATTCCGTTTTTACTTTTTAAGTACAAAATCCTAAAAAGAATTAAAAATTTTAATTTTTAGATGAGAAATCTTAAAAATATTCGAATGCATTCGAAGTCTATATAGATTTAACATTGGCTAGGGGAAATTGCGATTTAACTGACTGATACCCTTAAGAAAAGAAAAGGGTGTAGGTTAGGACGTCCAATGACGGATTAAGGAAAATCAAGTTGGAAATTGCCCGTCAAGCTTAGAAAATGAGATGCGTTCGTACTATAGCAAAGTTTTAAAAATATTCAGATATTGGTGCAATAGTATACATTTTTTCGGATACAGTATAGTGGCCAAAATATGTTGTGTGTCCCTGTAAATTGTATCTGCTTTCTACTACTCAGGAAGTAATTTGTAGTAAACCTGAGCAACAGTATAAATATATAACTCAGTATGAATTTCATAAAATGTGAAATAGTTTAATAGTATTAAAACGCCTCTCAAGCAGTGTTCCCCCCCTACACTGTAAAAAAAAAATTCAAGAGGTTACTAAAAATTTTTTAGTAAATTTGTATTCCACAGAATTTTTTAGTAACCATTACAAACTTTTTTTTTGCAAGTGAAACAAGCATTTCTTTTGTAAACTGAACAAAAGAATTTTTTGTATAACTAACTTAAAAATTTTTAGTATGAGCCACCAAGCAAATTTTAGTAATAGCTCCAAAATTATTTTTAATAACCATTACGTGCGCCCGAAGGTTCCTTCGAGCTGCATCCAGACTTCTGAAGCGGAAGATTTTCGGCAAAACTGCAATAGATGGCAGCACCAAACATTTCTAACTGCTCCGACAGGATTTTCATAATCCCTTTACTAACGAGTACTTACACTACATACATTCGGGGCGTATATTGAGGTGGCCGGTATCGAACCCGGGACCTTTTAGTCTGGAGTCCGTTATTATAACCACTATGCTATCAAGGCCATACCAAGTACGCTTTAGTAATAGTTATTAAAAATGTAAAACTATTAACTCTCTTCGTTGCTAACTTTTTTCTAGTAATTCTTACAGATTTTCTTCTAACCGACTAAGATTACTAAAAATTTTTTAGTAATTACAAGGATCACTAAAGTTTTTTTAGTAGATCGACCCTTTTTTGTTACAGTGTATACCATTTTGTAATGGAATAGTTTTGTGTGGACCTGTTAAAAAATAATCTTTGCACCGCTGATTGTACAGATTGTATTTTTTAGTATGTCTTCATAGATGCATATCAATTCTATTATGTTCGAAAGAGTATAATATCATTAAAATATACTTGAAAGTATTTTTTCCCATTGACCATCATTTAACGGAATGCTTTTGATTTCTCCTGTAATTGAACTATACATATGATTTTCATAAAATTTGAAAAGACTCGACAAAGTTATGCAACAATTGTATGTTTCAAATTTCAAACGATTCGGTTTGGTAGTTTTTGTGTTGTTATATGCGGACAGACAGACTGACAGACGGATGGACTGAACGACATCTATAGTGCTACGTATTTACATAATTACGAACGCACCTAAAAAAGTGTTTATCTAAGAGAAGATAAGTATCATTAGTAATCATGAGAATTGTGAACACACACTCATTTTTTTTTTTGGCTAAATGAAACTTTAATTGTAATTTTGACACAAATTTGCTTATGTGGTCTGAATTGTTTTTCTATCAACAGTCACACTTTATATTAAACTAACTGACATCCCTAGAGTATACCTTAAATACAGGATTGGCAAGAAATGAGTTTTCCACTTGAGAGGGCTCTAGAATACATTCTATTCCTGTATATTTGAATTCATTGTTGAAGGATTTAATGTTTTTAAACAAAAATCGTTCTAAACGAACGTAATGGTGGGGATTGTATTGGTTTAATGTGATGTACCCCTCGAATTTGTATGATTTTATACTTTATAACAAAAATCTATCAGAAGAAACCTAGAATTGGGGTTTCACATTGCCTCCGGCAGCGTACACTGGGATGCTACGCATGCGCCGGTCTGTTTTGATTGTATATTTTTAAATGAAAATCGTTCCAAACGTTTCTAATTGTTATTGGTCTCATTATCTTATGCAGCTTACATTCTCGAACTGGCATGACTTTATATTTTTAAATGCAAATATATCAAAATAAACCAACAGTTGGGGGACCCACCATCTTTGGTAGCATACATAGCTGTCTTTGAAAAATTCTCTGTATTTAAATAGAATTTAGAACTTTCTTAAAATATTTAAGGTGATTTTATAAAATTCATAACGACAAATTTTTGTCAATTTCTTTTCTTTTTCTTTTATGCTTCTTCTTCTATTACTTTTCTTAAATATTTCATACATAAGTTTTCTAAGTTGTTTATTTAATTTATTATTATTATTATTTATTCTTGATTTTTTTCATTTGTGTAAAATCAATGAATTGGCAGTGTCCACTATACGAGATTTCAATAGAGGTCAGTATCTTGTCGCCAGTTTGGCGACCATCCGTAATGGCAACCCTTAGTTATCCGTAGGATAACGGACCCTCCCCGAACTGTGAGTATTTCTCCAACACTCCAAGATTTAGTTGATTGTTTTGAAGTGGGGCGCTTTTAAGACGAAAAAACAGAACAAAAGCAGGGGCGGGAAGGATACGGTAGAAAGCCGATGGTTAGAATGTGTAGCCCCGGTGGAAATGTCGCTCCCCCACCCTCACCTTCACTTCACTTCAGTATTGACCGTTGATAGGGAGACAGGAGAGGTTGTTGTTTAACATTTGAAGGAAAAAGAATGCTCTTTTTTATCGACGGTCACTCAGTATAAAAATCGAGCAGCGAAAGATAAAGTTAGATGATTTGATAGAAAAGGTGTTCTCAGGAAAAAAAAAGCTGGAATAGAAACATGTTTTTTAAAGATGTCATTTTTCAAATTTTCTTGAAACTAAGCTTGAAAAAGTGAGTTCTAAAAAAAGATTTGAAGCAATTTTCAGCTATCGTTTTCTGCTTGGTTGAAGGAGATAGAATACTTGTTTTTCATTTATCAAGCTGTTTTAAAGGTTTTGCTGAATACGCGTGATCTTGTATTTTAAAATTATGGGTTATGATAGTTTTCATCTTGCCTATAATAGATATAGAAATAAAGGTGTAAAGAGAGGCGAAATTGGCAAATGGTGCATGTTTGAATTATTTACAGTTTTTAGTAGAAAACTTCTACCTCCTCCATCCTCACTATAAATAATCAATAGGCATTATGGAACTAAAAGCAGTTTTCAGTATTGCGAGCAAAGTTCGATTATCGCAACGGAAAATAGTTTAGAACCTTGTGAACCATCACCTTTAATTTCCCCTCTCCGATTATTCACCCCCCCACTCACACCCACCCACACCAAATAAAATAAAAACAAGTTGAAAATTGCACGTGAAGCGTAGTAAATTAGGTGCGTTCGTACGATAGCGAAGTTTTAAAAATATTACTTTCATATATCAATCTCATAAAATTGTAAATAGTGAATTACAATTAAAACGCTCATCAAACAATGTTCTCCCTATACCATTATGTAATGGAATACTTTTGTGTGGCCTTGTAAATCAATAACAAATGTTCTTTGCACCACAAATTATGTATGATGTATATTATAATATGTACTTTATAATTGCATATAAATTTTATTAAGTCCGCATGAGTGTAACACGATTAAAATGTATTTGAAACATTTTTTCCCATTGACCGTAATGTAACGGAATACTTTTGATTGTCCCTGTAATTGATCTATTCATCCGATTTTCATAAAATTTGAAATAACTCGACAAAATTATGTAATAATTATGTATTTTAAATTTCAAACGTATAGAATTTATTTGAAACTTTTTCCCCATTGACCATAATGTAATTGAATACTTTTGATTGCCCCTGTAATTGATCTATGCACACGATTATCAAAATATTTGAAATGACTCGACAGAATTATGTAATAATTGCGTATTTTAAATTTCAAACGATTAAAATGCATTTGAAACTTTTTTCCCCATTGACCGTAATGTAACGGAATACTTTTGATTGTCCCTGTAATTGATCTATGCATCCGAGTTTCATAAAATTTGAAATAACTCGACAAAATTATGTAATAATTATGTATTTTAAATTTCAAACATATAGAATATATTTGAAACTTTTTCCTAATTGACCATAATGTAATTGAATACTTTTGATTGCCCCTGTAATTGATCTATGCACACGATTATCAAAATATTTGAAATAACGCGACAGAATTATGTAATAATTGCGTATTTTAAATTTCAAACGATTAAAATGCATTTGAAACTTTTTTCCCCATTGACCGTAATGTAACGGAATACTTTTGATTGTCCCTGTAATTGATCTATGCATCCGAGTTTCATAAAATTTGAAATAACTCGACAAAATTATGTAATAATTATGTATTTTAAATTTCAAACATATAGAATATATTTGAAACTTTTTCCTAATTGACCATAATGTAATTGAATAATTTTGGTTGCCCCTGTAATTGATCTATACACACGATTATCAAAATATTTGAAATAACTCGACAGAATTATGTAATAATTGCGTATTTTAAATTTCAAACGATTAAAATGCATTTGAAACTTTTTTCCCCATTGACCGTAATGTAATGGAATACTTTTGATTGCCCCTGTAAATGATCTATGCATCCGAGTTTCATAAAATTTGAAATGACTCGACAAAAAACGATTTCAAACGATTCGGTTGGGTAGTTTTTGCGTTGTTATATGCGGACGGACAGACGGACGGACAGACGGACGGACAGACGGACGGACTGAACGACCACTATAGGTGCTACGTATTATATAATTACGAACGCACCTAATAAGAAAAAAACCTGGGAAATAGAAAAGGTTAATTTTTCTTATAAATATAAATTGTGGTAATAAATGTAATTTGTGAGGATCACATGAATCGCTGTCCTAGAGACAGCGCTGTGCGAAAGGAAAGGTGGGAAGGGGGAGTTCGCCCCTGGTGCGGAAATTTAGGGGGCGCCAAATTTATACTACCAATGTCACTTTTGGCCTGTCACAAGAAAAAGTTGGGGGAGGGGGTGCCAAATTCTAACTTTACCCCGGGAATAATTTTTTCTTCGCAGGCCCTTGCTTAGCGATCGGATTACGGTTAGAGATTGTGAGAGACATTTCGAAATAATATAGAAGTGATATAGTACAAAATGTACTTATTTTATGATCAATAAAAAAAAAAAATATATATATGTTTTGGGATTATTAAAATATAAGTTCCCTTTTTAAACTAAACTCTGAACAGAAAATAAACTCCTTGACATTGAACTTTTGAGACATGATTTTTAAAACCTAATTAGTAGTCATTATAATGGCAGCAGCAGCAGCGGTAGTTCTTACCGTCGTAATAGCTTGCAAAAATGAGGGAAACAACAACAACAACAATAAAAAAGAAAAATCTGTTGCTTTTTTAAAATACAATAAAAATATTTTTGAAGGCCATCAAGGACATCTTTGTTGCAAGAGGTACAATACGATTTGTTGAACCTTATTGTGAGACATACCTCCAACTAATATGGAATTGATACATTAAAAAATACACACGTGTCAATGAAAAACTAAACATTTACTTTTTGAGAATATTAAATATGTGGGCAGCACAAAAGATTTGATAATATTCCTTTTTATACTCTTTATTTTTTCATTAATAAATCCAAATAATTAATTTATAATTATTAAGTCCTTAGCTTTTATGAATCCATCTTATCAGTAAGAACATAAGTGGCAACACCAACAGATTTGTTTAATATTCCTTTTTAAACTCTTTATTTTTTCATTAATAAATCCAAAAAGTTAATTTATAATTATTAAGTCCTTAGCTTTTATGCATCCATCTTATCAGTAAGAACATAGGTGGCAACACCATTAAATTTAATATTAAAATGATTACAAGAAGAAGCTATTTTTTAAAAATCAAATTAAAATATTGAAAAACTGTTTTTCAGACAATTGTTTAAGCTTGCGTTTGTATGCCTGAAAATCATATTTAATTACACTATTAAATTTTAATTTTTAAAAGAATGAAATCCGAAAGAAAAATTTGTCAGGTAAATTACATATAAGAACTTTTTTCGTTCAAGCAAACAATTCTAGCTTTTTATTCTAACTTTCGGACACGGATCGGAAGTAAACGAAAATGTTTAGTTGTTATCGAACTACTATTCGATATGCAAAAAATATTTAATATCAAGACTTTATTAAACGTCAATTTTTTTTTTTTTTTTTTTTTTTTTTTTTTTTTTTTTTTTTATCGTGTTATACTAGTGACTATGATATTGATATAACAGGGTTCCCAAATGGTCCGCAAACGGTACATCAATATTCTCTTAAAAAGATTTTCGTTTTATATTTTTCTAGCAAATTGCGCAGAAAACGCCTTCGGAGGTTGGTTTTAGTACAAATGCTGTAGCAACCTACTATGAAATTTTCTGTTAAAAAATATTGGTGTTCAGTTCGTGGACCATTTGAGAGCCCTGCTATAATGATTATATTATAATAGTGACTATACTGTAGTGATCAGTAGTCATTGGTACTATAGTACATAGAATTTCTAGTGTGAAAATCAGCTAGCGAAAGTGCATTTAAAACATTACATTATCTATTTTAAATTTTGAATAACAAAGTAAAAAGTATTTCAATAGAAGAAAGTTTAATAAATTAAAAATAAGATAGTAGCACCAGTCGTTAGCGAGAATTGAAATTTAAAAAAAAAAGTCACTATTAAGAGCTGTTTTAAATTAAAAAAATTAAATTATTTAATAAAAATTAAAAATTTGAAGTTTTTAAAATTTCAAAGTTTCGAAAATTTAGTAATAGTTTAAACAAAATTCAAAATTTCTAAAAGTAAAAAATAATGTTTTAACGAAATTTAAATTGTTCAATTTTTTCAAGAATTTAGTGGATGTTCAAGCAAATTTCAAATTTCAAATTTTCTCAAAACTAAACAAATTGCATAAATAAAAGTAAAAAAATAAAAAATAAAAAATTAACGAATGTTTGAACAAAATTAAAAAAAATAATAATTGATAAAATATTTATGAGCGACTCTTTTACATTAAAATGAAAAAAAAAAGAAGAAGAAGAAGCTAAAATTTTGTAAAATTGAATCTTTTACATTATTTCGGGGAAAAAAATTCACATTCCGACGTCAAGCTTTGAGCAAGGAATTTATTGAACAGCAAACAAATACCATAGCACTTCGCCACCTAACCTACGTGATAAAAAAAACTGTAAGGTCCTGATTTAAAATCTAAATCGCAGAAATGGCTGGATATAATTAAATTAATTCAGTTAATTAAAATAATATAAGGACTTTTTGAAAATTTTATTATTTGTCTGTGATTGGAAATATTCACTAATAAGTATGCAAAATTTCAAATATCTAACTTATACAATTTTCGTTTAAGAACTTTGTGACTGACAGACAAAGGAGTGAGATGAATAATGTTTCGCCAGATGAACAAAACTCTAAATAAAAAAAAGTCAATTTTTAAACAAAATTTTGAAGAAGAAATAAGCGTCTTAACATTGAACTTCGAGAAATGAACTCTTTTATGTGTAGCAGTAGCTTGTGGTAACATTAGTAGCCGTAGCAGCATAACCATCTTATTACCGTAGTAAGTAGCCATGAAAAATAAGAATTAAAAAAAAAAAAAAAAAAAAAAATGAAGCAATTTGTAATTATCGTATTCTGCTTGGGATGAAGAAGATAGATAACTTGTTTTTCATTTACATATTCATTTACAAAGCGGTTTTTAATGGTTTTCTGAAATTTTGGGTTCTTTAAATTATGATTCTTCTGATTTTAAAATTATGTATTTATGATTTTCATGATATCGATAATACATATGGAATAAAAGATGTAAAAATCCGCAAAGAGTGCCTATTTCAGTTATTTGCAATTTTTGCACCAAATAATTATTTAGTAGGCTTTATAGAAGTAAAAACAGTATCAAAATTGTAAGTGGTATTTCAAATACTATTAAATTGATAACTCTATATTAAAGATATATTTTTTTTAATTAAAGTTTGAACAAGATTGTAATAATACATATTTTTTTATTTTTATTTATTTTATTTTATTTTTTATTTTATTTTATTTTATTTTATTTTATTTGAGTTTTATCACTTCTGAATGAATTGGTGATATGTGTGTCTATTCTCAACAGTGGCTAATGGCTAATTTATAAACTGTTAGTCATAGACACATAGTTCCAATTGCAAAAATGTTTTAACCCTTTATCTACCGACCGTACTTATTAGTATCATTAAAATTATTTATTGTAAAATTCTTTTAATACGTCAATTAGTTGTTTGGAATGAGTTACAGATACATTACTTTATTTTGTTTGAAAAGCATTATTGGTTACACGAAAAAATTTTTTTTTAAAGACTGTTCTTAAATTAAAAAGCACAACTTTGTGGCATATGCTTTAATTTACTTTTGTTCGGAAATGCATGAAAATAGCAGGTGTTGTTATTCAGAAACTGTTTAATTGCACTCAATTTTCGATTTTTTTAAAAACACAACAGATCTTTCATAACAAGTCTTCAAAGTTGGCGTTTTTGAGCACATTTCCTGACGAAAGCAGAAAAACCGGTCTAAAAGCAGAAGTAAAATGGGTGATCGAGTGATCGAAATAGCTTAGAACTCGATAGGTAATTTATTGATCAAAAAATGGAAAAATAAGTTCAATTTGAAATCGCTTCCATAGTCAGGCCTTTCAATTTTATATCTTTCTGTTAAAAAATGAATTTGTAAATTTGTCAAAACGTTTTGCGCTTGTTGAGAGGAGCAGTTAAGAACACCCTTAAGGATAATTTATTTTGTCTATGTATCTTTTCAGCTTTCTTGGTGCTGAGGGAGGGGGATGGGGATTTTTCAATTCGGAACTATTTCTATATTTATGTTGTAAGAACATCATATTTGTACATTTTATAATTCTAAAAAATACTAAGAAAACAATTTAAAATAAAAGATTTGAGTGGTGTTATAAATATTGCACAAAATCCCTGTAAATTCAAATTTAATTAATCCTTCTAAAATCCTTCAAAAATTTATTAAATGATTATGTAAATCTTTGAATTTAAACAATTTAGTTTAAACAAGTCAGTTTAAACAATTTACGTAAAATGCTTTAGAATGTAAAATTTTCATGAATTCATAATTCGGCAGATAAAGAATTAGAAAAGGTGACGAAGTATTTTTTAAGCAATTTGCGTTAAAAAAATGATTAAAAAATTACGAAAATTAAATTTTTATACGGTTTTCCTGTCCCAATTATGTATAATTTATTTTAATTAATTATAATTAATTTAATAAATCCCATTTAATTTATGTAAATTTTTCCCCTTAATTTATATAAATCCCATTTATATAAATTAAGGGGAGGGAAATTAGCCCCCGTTCCCCTTCTTTATACTTATCCAATGAACACCTAAACTAATCACGGTGGTACCGCAAGAGAATAATCCTTTATTTAAATTTTGAGTGAAAACTGATAATTCTGCATGAAAAACCCATTTATGTAAATTAAGGGGATGGGCATGAGCCCCCCCCCGTTCCCCCTCTTATACATATCGAATGAACTCTGAAAACTAATCAGGGAAGCGCCTTATTAGAATATGCATATATCCAAAATTTCAAGTGAATTGGATATTTTTATCACGAGTTATCGCGTTACGCACATACACACATACAGAATGGACGGGCACATAAACTCTGAGGTTTTGGTAGCCTGTGAGCTAAAAAAATTTAAAATTGAATATTGCTTATGATTTGATGAACATAATAAATACTTTTTTTATTAAAAAAAAAGAAAAAAAAACACTTAGGCATGAGCAAAAGCGTTGTTCACAAACTTGGCATTTTTTTAAATCGATTGCCATCACAAATTTGTAAAGAAATAAAATAAATTCTGTATCTATTCGATTAAAAATTTGCATTAATATATATATATATTTCTCTTAAAAATTTCTGGTAGTAATTTATATATATATATATATATATAACGGTGGTTAGCAGTTATGTTTTTGCGCTTGCCTGAATGATTCATTCGAATATCAAAATCATTCATTCTCCATATCAATAACTCGAAATAATCATTTGTCAGAATTAACTCGGGATAATTAGATTAGTGGCTAAAATATCTTACGATCATTATCACTATTAGAACGAACCACATCTCGATTTCAGAAGTATAGAGTGTATTTAGTTGAGGAGTACTGAATTGTTAATTTTTTTATGAACTCCAAACTTCTTACGTCTAATGAGAAATTCGCCTCAAACATGACATTTTTCATTTTCATGTTGAAAATGATTCGGAAATTTCATTTGAAAGTTCATTGTTTTAAAAATATCTCGACTGTGGCTTAAAATAAATTTCTTCATGGCTGCACATCCATTAAAAATAACGTGCCGTTAACCGAAGGAAAACCATTTATGATTAATTCCATAATCAATGTTCTCCTGCAAAACTTTTCCCTCTTTCAAAATAAAATAAAATAAAGTATGTGGAAGAGAGGAAAGAAGGATGGAATATGGAAAAAAAAAAGATTTTTTCCTACTTTCGAAGCGAAATGTCAGGAAAGTTTAACAATGCAAATCAGATGATAACTGGATCGTAGGATATCGAAGAAGATATGCACAGAATATTCCATCGAAAATGATAAAGAAAAACGGGATAAAACTGATATGACGGCTTCTACTCTGGCATTGACGAATAGGAAATATTTAGAACGCCCTGGTGAATTGGGGAAGTGTAGAAAAAATAGGGATTCGGCTCATTTTATTGGTTCGCGCCTTCGACATGTCGTCTGCGCCTTTTGACTGATGACGCCGAACTGAGGGTTTAAAGGAGAGAAAAAGGATTTTTTTGAATGATGGTGAAAATTCGCAAATGCGTTCTTTCTCTTTGTTCTTTATTTCTTTATTCGGAGAATGTTTTTTGACTAGATGGAAAACTGCCGAAGAATATGAATAAACTTTGGTCGTTAAAACTTTGCCGGAATGCGATCCTTTATTCCTCGGGTGTTATTTTCGAATAAGTTCCAGACTGGAGGATATGATTTTTTTTTATTATTAACATTCATTTTTTTTCCTACCTTCTTATGCCCCGCTGCCGTATGCGAAAGAAGATCATTTTTCCGCCCCAGTATATACCTCTTTCTACCCTCAATTCCGGCCAAATCGAAAGCAGGGTTGATCTGTAGAAAATCCCATTTAAACTTTTGATGCGTTTTTCATAGCTTTAGTCGAAAATTTCGTCGAGCAGCAGAGAGATGAAAAGAGCATTTTGATGATTACTATAAGGTCTCTAATAAACCGTCATGTTCTACAGCAAAAGTCACAAAATTTTATAAAGTTAGAGAAGCAATTTTCTTCTTTTCAATTCTTTTCTTTTTTTATATTTCTTTTCAGCATTTCGTTCTACGCTTAAGAATATTTTAAAGGACGTTTTGGAAAATGTTAAAGTAATTCGAATCCCTAAGGAAAAATATTTTAGCTGATTCTGAAATAATAAAAATGCATTTGTTTATTTATTTATTTAAAGATACCCTTTGTGATTAAAAATAACTAAAAATTAAATTTTGTATTAAAAATGTATAATATAAATACTTTGCATGAAATTCATAAAAATTTATAACAAAGCATGTAATATTATAAGTTTGTGTTTTCCCGCATCACATGCTATAACTATGCTTGCAAAGAAGAAAAACAAAAGGCAGGGTGGACTTCGTCGCTTCGACGGCAGTGTTGCCACTGGGCTACTTTTTTATTAATTCAGATTTTTTTTTATTGACACCATTTTTTTTTTTTCAAAAATAAAATTCCTCTTGTATTCGCCTTAATTAATGTGTCATTAATAAGTAAAATTTCACAATTCCAAAAAAAGTCGTTTCAATTAAGGATTTGAATTTTAAAAAAGTAGCCCATTGTCAATCCTGTTCATCAATGATTGATTCTTGGCAGTGAATATGTGTTTATTCAAGATAGTTATGTCTTTTACCACGTATGAGTCCTCATACAGGTATTTAGTGTCATCAAATCCTTCAATAGCAATATTATTAGTGCATATGCAGTCACTATAGGTGAAAGCTCTAGAGAAATAATTGGCGGCAATTTCAATTTATCACGTTCATTTTCTCTAACGGCTCCGTCGGGTGTACCAGTTCTTGAAAATGTCGATGTGTTTTGGGAGATTTCCGTATAGTACACTGCAAATTCCCAGTACACATTGTGTTCTGTAAACAATCAAAACTTATTTGGGTTCAAAAATCTTCTAAATATTCTTGAATTTTCTTTTTAAAAATTTTATTACATACTTAGAATTATAGAATAAAGAAATATTGAATTCAAATTATTTACATACTATGTACAAAATGTATAATATGTACAAAATATAAATGCTTTTACCTTGATAATTTTTGATCATCATACTAAAAACTGGAAAGATGATCCTTTATGCATTTCTGCGTGCCTTTTCATAAAATTAACATAATTCTTCAATAAAACTTAAGACACGCACGACAAACAAAAAATATATACATTCTCTCTAAAAAATTCTTTTTTTTTCCATCAAAAATTGATGCCAACTTTTTTATCTAAACTTTTAACTCATCTCGTAAGATAAAAAATATAAAAAGCAAAGCAGACGAAAAAACAGCTTCGCTTCCATAGCAACGAGTCGCGTCTTATAAATAAATTAAATATCACAATTGCAAATATGCAAACGATTTTCTGTGAATAAACTGGGATAACTTAATTTATCAATTCCTAACATACTCCCACCTTTAATTTAGGCGGAAGCCAAATTAAACTTAAGATCACTTTTGATCAAATTAAGCCCTAATTCAAAATAAAAAATATGCAAATAAATAAAGATAATAACTAAACAATAATAAAATAATAATGAAACATTTAGAGTTCTAGAAAAGTCAATTCAGGGTTTTAGAAAAGTCATTTCAGAGTTCTAGAAAAAGTCATTTCAGAAGTCTCTGTACTACTCTACCACTTCTAGTTTTACTGTTACTCACAGTCTGGATTACAGGGTCATCAGGACTTGATATCTCTAATGAGTACAGCTTACGAAGTGGACGCACCAAGGTCCCTGAACTTGTTTTAACTTCAGCCACTCTAGCTGCTCCATCTCGACTTGGGAAAATCTTTACAATTTTTCCTATAGGCCAATAAAGTCTCTTTTGGTTTAGTTCTATCAAGACTACTTCACCTAGTCTGACAGCTTGTCCTTTCTGTTTTGATTTTTGGACCAATTCAGATAAATATTCTTTTCTAAATCTATTTCTAAGTTGTTGCCGAATATTTTGACAGTGTTTATATCTAGATTGAAGTTTCTTTGAATCTATTGCATCTAAATCAGGAATACCTATTTCTTCAATGTCTTGCAAAAATGATGATGGAGTCAAAGGTATAAATTTATCTGTTTCTTCAAAAATATAGGTTAGAGGCCTTTTATTTACTGTTGTTTCGACATCACATAGAACAGTCATGAGTTCTTCAAAAGTTAAAGTTGAAGTGCCGAGTGTTCTGATCAAGGGAATTTTAACACATCTAATCAGACGCTCCCACCATCCACCCCACCAAGCTGCTGCTGGAGGGATGAACTTCCATTTAATAGGAGACAGTTCTTTTGAAGAAACTATTGCATTCCAATCCAATGATTTTAAAAGGTTATTGGTTCCTCTAAAATTTGAGCCATTATCCGAGTATATAGTAGTCGGCCTTCCTCTCCTGCATATAAATCTTCGAAGTGACTGAATGAATCCTTCCGCTGAGAGACTGGATACAAGTTCCAAATGTATTGCCCTATATACTGCACATGTAAAAAGTACAACCCAAACTTTGGATCTTTGCTTTACGAAAAGAGGGCCAAAAAGATCAGCTCCAACAACTTCAAAAACTTTGGAATCTCTGACTCGATCTAGAGGTAGGTGGATTGGAGGTGTAGTATATGGCTTTGTAGAGTATCTTTTGCATCTGTAACACTTAGACAATTGACTTCTAATGATGCGTCTAGAAGAAATTATCCAATATTTTTCTCTCAAAATGGATCCAACTGTTTGAAGTCCAGCATGACAATTCTTTAAATGACATTCTTGAATCAGACAATTCACTACATGATGTTCCGATGGTAATAAAATTGGATAGCTGAAAGAAAACTCGTCATCTCGCTCTAATATCTTTGTTTTTACTCTTAACAAACCTTCTTGATCTTTCATAACCTTTAATCCTTTTATTGCATCAGTAGTATTACCAAAACTTTCAGATTGTATTATTGACCAGAGCGACCTTTCCGCATCTTCTTTTTCTTCAATTGACAATTCTGATGGAAAACATATATTTCTGTTTCTGCACTTCATTATGAATCTCTTCACCCAACATACGACATTAATAAATCTACCAAATTTTGAAATTCTACTATATATCATAAATTCATGTGAATTAGAACATAAAAGAGTAGGTACTGAAGTTTTCTTCTTTTCCATCATTACTAATTCTTCGTTGGGGCTTGTTTCTGAATGTGGCCAATTTTCTTCTGATAACTTCAACCATTCTGGTCCTTCCCACCATCTCATCTTCAGCAGCTGTTTAGGACTACATCCGCGAGAAGGTAGATCAGCAGGGTTGAGATGACCAGGTACGAAGTTCCATTGTTGAGATTCGAAAAATTTACAAATTTCTCTAACTCTATTGCCTACAAACGTTCCCCATTGATCATTTCTTCGAATCCAAGCGAGAGCATTCGAAGAGTCGGTCCAATACTTTACTGGTATGGAAATACAATTAAAGGCTTTCAAAACAAATTTAGTCAACCTTATTCCTAAAATACAAGCAAGAAGCTCTAAACGTGGTATGGTTACATTTTTCTTTGGTGCAAGACGAGACTTAGCTCCTAAAAGTTGTACAAAGACTGCGTCTTTATCTTCACAACGTAAGAAAACTGCTGTTGCATAAGCTCTGGTACTTGCATCACAAAATGTATGAATAGACCATTTTTCTTTACAACCATAGCCTACACGTCTATTTATCTTCACGTCATTTAAATACTTGAGTTCACTATACCATTTTTGAAAATTATTCCGGATTTCTTCTGGAAGTGGAGCATCCCAATCTAATTTCGTTGACCAGGCGTCTTGAATTATCAGTTTGGCTGGCAACAGTGCTGGGGCTAAAAATCCTATTGGATCGAAGATCCCCTGGGTTACAGCTAATATCTTTCTTTTTGACAGATTTTCTATCTCATCACTAAATTTATAAGCGATCTTCAAACTATCTTCCATTGTGTCCCACTTCAACCCTAAAACCGGAACTATCGTTGTTACATTTTTGCTGAGCACCTTCTTTTCGTTAAGGAAACTGCTGTCTTCACGTTTAATTGGTCCGAATTCCCACATTCTTAATTCCATTTTCGCATCAGCCATGATTTCTGTAGATTTTGAAATAAAATTTTCTAGTTCAGGCACATTGTCGACTGAAGTAACGCAGTTATCTATATAGTATGATTTCATAAGCTTCTCAGCTATCTGTTTGTTTTCTTCATCAACATTACTCAAATGATATCTTATAACTGCACCTAGCAAAAATGGGCTACAAGTTGCTCCAAAAACTACTCTATTGTGTTGATAAACTTGAAATTCGTCAGGACTCTTCCACCATAAAAATCGCAAGAAATGCCGATCTGATTCTTTGACTTCAATTTGAAGAAATGCTCTTCTTATATCGGCTACTACCCCAATAGCTTTCTCACGAAATCTTATTAACACTGCAGGAATTTGTTCGATGAGGTTTGGTCCTTTAAAGAGACAATCATTTAAAGAAGGAGACCTCCCTACCTTACACGATGCATCAAAAACTGGTCGAACACTTGTAGTAAGACTATCTGGTTTGATGACGGGATGATGAGGTAAAAAATGTCCTGGAATCTTGAGTGTTTCATCTGGTACTTTACTTATAACGCCTTCTTCTTCCCATTCATAGAAAACTTTAGCATATTCTTCAAACATTTTCATTGATTTTAATTTCTTTGTTGAATTTATCAATCTTCGTTCAGCTATGTGTCTATTTGAGGGAATCTCACGTTTGCCGTTAATCCAAGGAAGACCTACAATATAGCGACCTTCTATATTTCTATCAACTTCTTTTATAAAATTATCATGAGCGAGTTCTTCTTCTTCTGCTTTAGACAAAGTTTGACAGGGATCTGTTATACCAATTGTCTCTAACTTCCATAATTCTGGAATCTTCATATCTTTTAAAGCTAGGTTCGTGATAAACATATTTCCATAATTTAGGCAAGACTGTGATGTACTTTCTAAACGACCACAAAGTGTCCATCCAAACTTTGTCTCTATTGCTGTAAGACCGCTCTTTAACTGTTTTACTCGACCTGTAAGAAGTTGTCCGTAGTAATCGCTTCCAATCAAAATTTCAATTTTTGGACTTCCTGCTCCTAAATCTGTGATCCATAGTTTATTTTGTTTAAGCTCTTTAATTACTGATTCTTTTGGTATCCGAGGAATATAGTTACAAATTATATCTTGATCCAAAAGTTCTAAGACTTCTTTCGTTTGTTTCTGTCTATCAGAAGAACTTAACTCAACTTGGAATTTATTGTGAGATTTAGCTTCTGTTTGTGTACCACCAAACAATGTATGCACAATAGCTTCAGAAGAAATGGGGTGTAAACCTAGCTCTTCAGCTGTACCTTTTAAAATATAACTCTTTTGCGACCCACAATCAAGTAACGCTCGTACTTTCTTTGTTATTCGACCTTTAATAACTATTTCTAAAGTCATAAGGGCTACTTCAGCAGAACACTGTTTACTTGCTATGGTGCTTTGAATTACTTCTGGTGTCTTAGCTGTATTTTCTGGTTCTTTACACATTGAAATTTCAGGGCATAATAACTCGGTATGGGGTTTAGAACAAACGTGGCAACGAATAAAAACTTTGCAAACTTTAGCGTGATGACCAAAACGAAGACATTTTAAACAGCAATTTTTATTTTTAATTTTGGCCTTCCGTTCATTAAAGGAAAGAGATCTAGCCCTAACACAGTCCTTGCTTTCATGAGATTTACTGCAAAATAAACAAAGGCGTTCTTTTGCGCTAAATAGCCCTGCCGCAGTAGGTATTTTACTTTCTGCTTTTCTTAACTTTTCTTTAGGTTTGTCTTTAGAGCCCAGCTCTATAAAACTCGATTTGGCTAATTTGAATCTTTCCTCGTTTGCAACTTCTTGTTTCAGAAATTCCATCAAACTTACTATATTTGCTTTTGTTGACAATGCATTATTATTACTAACAACGTTTGATGTAATTGAAATATTATATCGCTGCCAAGCTTTTAATACATCTTCCGATAAGCTAGATTCTATCATGGGATAGAGCCACGCCGAATTGCTTTCTAAACTTAAACCCATTGATTCTAACGATCTTAAATATGCCTCGACTTTCGTGAATAAATCTGATAAGGGAAGTTTATCTTTGCCGTGCGCCTGTACATTAGCTAGAATCAATTTTAGGAATTCTCTAACGTACACTTCTATTAGTAAATCTTTATTCCCAAAACGCTCTTGAAATGCCTCGACAGCTTTGGGATAATTAACTGCGGTCATTGGATAACTCTCTAACAAACGCCTGGCACTGGTTCCAGGTTCTACCGATTGGATAAGATACTGAAATTTGTCACTATTATCCAAATCTATGTCTTCATGAATTTTCTGAAACTGAGACCAAAATGAAAGATAATTTATTAACTGCGAATCGAATGGCTTAATATTTAGTTTAGGTAATTTATAATGCTTTGATTTGGAATAACCGTGATCTGTGCTTTTTTCACTATCATCTTGATTACGTTTATTTGTACCCAATGCTTCCCTAACTTTACGCTTAATGGTAATAAATTGATCTGAATAACTTTCATTTTCCACTACTTCATTTTCAATAGCCTCTTCATCGCATTTATCATCATCTAACATGAGTTCAATTATAGCTTCATCAATAGATTTAATTTCATGAATCAAATTTTCTAATTTACTAAAATCGTCTGAAATTTTACCCTTATCTAATGACTCGCTGTTAATTTCTTCATTCAAAACATTTAAAGTTCTGGTAAATGACGAACGTAGCGGCGTACGCTTTTTCTTTAGCTTATTCATCATCGAAAAATTAAGTAGTAATGCACAGCTTATGAAAACACTATACGCTATAAAAACAATTCAATATCTCAACATTATTATTCAAATGTCCCTGTTCGGGCGCCAGATGTGTTCTGTAAACAATCAAAACTTATTTGGGTTCAAAAATCTTCTAAATATTCTTGAATTTTCTTTTTAAAAATTTTATTACATACTTAGAATTATAGAATAAAGAAATATTGAATTCAAATTATTTACATACTATGTACAAAATGTATAATATGTACAAAATATAAATGCTTTTACCTTGATAATTTTTGATCATCATACTAAAAACTGGAAAGATGATCCTTTATGCATTTCTGCGTGCCTTTTCATAAAATTAACATAATTCTTCAATAAAACTTAAGACACGCACGACAAACAAAAAATATATACATTCTCTCTAAAAAATTCTTTTTTTTTCCATCAAAAATTGATGCCAACTTTTTTATCTAAACTTTTAACTCATCTCGTAAGATAAAAAATATAAAAAGCAAAGCAGACGAAAAAACAGCTTCGCTTCCATAGCAACGAGTCGCGTCTTATAAATAAATTAAATATCACAATTGCAAATATGCAAACGATTTTCTGTGAATAAACTGGGATAACTTAATTTATCAATTCCTAACACACATTGAGAACACATGCGGAACACTTAGATCGAAAAAAAGTGTTCCAGTTACCCTAATGTGTACTGAAATGTATTCCGGATGTGTCCCACTATAAAGAAAGTGTTCCGACAGTGTTCTGAAAGTGTTCCGAAAGTGATCTGCCCAGAACATTTGTTAAATCTAAACTTGGGAACACATATGGGCACACTTGTGAAATCATGGCTTTCTTTGTTACAACGATGACGACCATAAGCAGTCTTGATCGCAATCAATGTGGATTTCAAGATCAATTTGGTAAGTTAATTTTTTTTAATTTACTTATTTTTTGCATGCATGTATGTAGTGATTATTTCTTTTGAGATTTTCATAAATTCATAAAAACCTAGAGAACAAGAATAATAGTTACATTGTGTGTATGCGTGTGTGTGTGTGGGGGGGGGGGGGAGTTGTAACATTAAACATTAACATTAAAAATAATTTCGTGCTTAATTAATTCAATTTCATATTCAATTCCACTTTCAAATACTGATCGTAATGACGTACAGTGGTGTCAGCAAATGGTGAATTTAGGAGGAAAGGGTATTGTCATGTAATTTCCCCCTCCCCTTTCCACAGGGCCGTACAGAGAGACCACGTGTCCCGGTAGCAATCCAAATGCAAGCCCTCTTTCCTCTCACATCATAAATATAAACTTGCTAAGTCGAAATTTAATAAGTAAAAGTATCGTCTTAGACAGGCTGTTTCCGTCCTAGGAGGTATAAATGCATAATATCCTTTTTGGTTTTCCGTATGAATAAGAATTTGTTTTAGACAGGCAAATTTAAAAAATAGTAACTTCTGACTGTTTAATTTTATTATTTGTTTGATATTTAAACTAAAAAATAATTAACTTAAAAAAGTGCGATTACACTGTTTTGCTACTTTATTTTTAAACAAGGACCGAAGCCAGGTGCTCTAGTAGAGACGGTAACAGGTAATCAGGGGCGTGCGAAGAGAAAATTACGCCCCGGGAAAAGTCTGAATTTGGCACCCCCCTCTCCGCAAGTTTTTCTTGTAACAGGCAAAAAATAACGTTGTGAGCATAAATTTTTGCGCTCCGTATATTTCCGCGCAATATAAACGCAAAAGAATACAGTGAAACCCCGATAATTCGGATTAAATGGGACCAGACTCAATCCGGATTATCGAAAATTCGGATTATCCGGAGAATGAGAAAAAATGAAATTAAATAAAACATACTTACAGAAAATCCCCATTATGTTAAACTCATTGAATATTTACAGAAAATAAAATTGTTCACTTTGTAACTATAAAATTTGTAATCTTCTGCTCTGTGCCAGTTTTATATACCTTTTGCGGGCGTCATGGTCACGCACTCGCTTGAGCATAATTATTTCGTTGGCTGTAGTCTCCACTTCATGTTCAAAATAAACCATTAATTGTTCTAAATGAGTCGTTGATTCATTATGGCTAATAACTTTTGGTTGATCATCATGATAATTGGTGTTTTCGTCTTCGTTTTCAAATTCTTCAGTTGTGCATTCAGCGATTATTTCGTTATTTTTATTTTCTGCTTCCAACCAATTGCTAATGTCGATAATATCAATACGTGAACAACCATCAGTGTTTTTTTAACATGCTCCAAAAATCTTCAGGTGAAAATTTCCTTTCATTCTCGCTTATTCTTTCTTCTGTTTCAGGCCTTCTTATACGAGAAATTCTAATTTGTAGGTCAATAAATTGTTCTACGAGTTTCTAAGAGTATTCTCAGCAACCTGCTCATAGCCTTAACCCATTCGTGCCCAGCATCTTTTGCGTAAATTTTATTTGGCACCACTATTTTTAGAAGATTTAAGTTTAGTTCATTAATCACGAAAATGCATAATTTAAAAAAAATAATTATTGCTTTTCTTTTTTACCGGTGTCAAAAACAGTGCTGAATGCACCTTTTGAAGCGTCCCTAAAAAGGGACGCTACGCACTAATGGGTTAAAGTGATGCATTGTTGTATTTTTGAAGGGTAACATCAAAGAGTTTAAATGAGAAAGTTTAAGGCATTCTTCCAAAAGGATTTCAGAAAAGACTTTTTTATTCAGAATACGAGGTACATCGAGGAACATCAATTTCGATAAATTGATGTTATCGAAATTTGCTAATCGATTCTCAAACTTTGAAAAAAAAAAAAAAAAAAAAAAAAAAAAAAAAATACGTGTGGCACTCGGGGACTGCCGCGGTAAAGCTATTGCATAGCATTTTTTTTATCAACTTATGCAATTATAATTATTTACTTATTTTTTATTTATGCAGTTTTTTTTTTTTTTTTTTTTTTTTTTTTATATTAATTCAAGTTACACTTTTTGAGCGTGATGACAGATAACAAAAATTTTTTTTTCTTTTATTGAACAAATGAGAAGTTAATATCATTTAAAATATTTTTATTATCTTACAATACATGTAGGTTAATCAGGAATTTTTATCATTGAAACTATACGTTTATGGTAGCTGAAATAAAAAAAAACATAAGTTTGAGACTTGATATTCTCAAAATATCTGAAAAATACCGCGTCAATGTCTGCCGAAGTCTACCGAAAGATACCGTGCCGAAGTCTGCCAAACTGAAGCGACGTTAGCCGGAGTGTTAGGTTTTTTTTCTCGTTACGGAATTTCTATATTCTTTCGCCGCGCTCAAAGCCCACGATAAAAGTTATGCAATACCAATAAATGACCAAACAAAATTTGGCCGCGCTATAAAAATTAGATCGCGAGTTATAAGAATTTTAAATTTTCCGAACCTCACCGTGGGGATCTCCTGTCACCAAAAATTAACACTGTCTCATAATAAATTACCAAACAAAATTTGGCCGCGCTACGAAAATTAGATCGCGAGTTATAAGCATTTTAAATTTTTCGACCCTCACCATAGGGGATCTCCTGTCACCAAAAGTAACACTGTCTCATAGTAAATTACCAAACAAAATTTGGCCACGCTGAAAATTAGATCGCGAGTTATAAGCATTTTAAATTTTTCGACCCTCACCATGAGGGATCTCCTGTCACCAAAAATTACCACTGTCTCATAATAAATTACCAAACAAAATTTGGCCGCGCTACGAAAATTAGACCGCGAGTTATAAGCTTTTTAACTTTTTCGACCCTTACCGTGGGGGTCTCCTGTCACCGAAAATTAACACTGTCTCATAATAAATTACCAAACAAAATTTGGCCGCGCTACGAAAATTAGATCGCGAGTTATAAGCATTTTAAATTTTTCGATCCTCACCATTGGGCGGGTCTCCAATCACCAAAAGCTACATTATCCTACCTTGTTTTATCTTAAGACTTTTCTATACACATTCAATCAGGAATTTTTATTATTGAAACTATAGATTTATAGTAACTGAAACAAGAAATATAAGTTTGAGACTTGATATCCTCTAAATATCTGAAAAATACCCCGTCAATGTCTGCCGAAGTCTACCAAAGGATACCATGCCGAAGTCTGCCGAACTGAAACAGAGTTAGCCGAGTGTTAGGTTTTTTCGTTACGGAATTTCTACATTTTTCTCGTTACGGAATTTCTACATTCGGTAGCCGCGCTCAAAGCCCGCGATAAAAGCTATGCAACAGCTTAAAAAAATCGACCAGATTGATCTAGATTATGCGGATATCCAGATTAACGAGGTTCGAATTAGCGGGCAAATCTGTCAAACACAGAAAAAAATTGCGGGTTTTTTTTCCGATTTTTTACCGGAAATTTTCAAAGGGAATTTTTTTCTTTACGTAATCATGAAATGTCTGTCTTATATCAGATAATAAAGTAGGAATTTTCTGGCATGAAAAATAAATAAATAAATAAATAAATAAATAAAAAATAAATAAAAAAAAAAAAAATAAAAAAATAAAAAAGGGACCAAATTGGTCTCCTAGTGTTTGTAACTTAACGCATCTTTTGCATCCATATTCATATACAACACAAATTACTGTTAAGGCGTTGTGTACCAAATCTTAAAATTTGTACAATGAATTTAGAATCCCCCTGTATATGTAGATGGTATCTAAAATAAATTTCATGCATACATGGTTTTCAGTAAATGTTATTTCCTATCCCTAGAATCACGCACCAGAATCATTTTTATGCAACGATTTGATGCAGAAATGATGGGGAGTGTTTACTAATCAATTAATTAATTTTGAGACCTGTACATCATTTTAAACTTACAATATCATATTTTAAATTAAAAAATATATTCAATATTTATTTGATCGATTAAAATTTTTCTTTATTCAACTCAACTAACAAACCTTTAGTTTGTGTGGATAATTCATTTATAGAAAAAAATTAACAATATAATTCCATAAAGTATGTGTGATAATCACTTATAATGAAACTAACTGACATAGAAAATTCTATAATAGTGATAAAATGCCTTTATTCAGACTAACGTACGCGTTTCGTCGTACAATAGGCGACATTTTCAAAATTTTTATTTTTAAATTTTGAGAAAATATTTCTATTATAAATGATTTTGAAAATGTTGCCGATTGTGCGAAAAATCTGAATAAAGATATTTTATCACTGTTGTAGTATTTTTTGATGCGTTCGTATTTATGTAAATATATGTAGCACCTATATAGTTGCTGTTCGGTTCGTTCGTCAGTTTATCTATCCGCATATAACAAAGCAAAATCTACCCAAACGAATCATTTGAAATTTAAAATATATGATTGTTGCATAATTTTGTCGTGCCATTTCGAATTTTATGAAAATCGGATGTATAGTTTGATTACAGGGACAATCAAAAGTATTCTGTTACATGACGGTCAATGAGAAAAAATATTTCAAGTTCATTTTAATGGTGTTACAGATTATTAAACAGCATAAAATTAATATGCATTTGCTGAAGTGCACTAAAATATACATTCTGTGCAATATGTGGTACAAAAATTTTTTAGTTTTAATTTGCAGAGCTACACAAAGGAATTCCGTTACTTAATGATGTATGGGAAAACATTGTTTTCAGCCTATTTCAATCATGTTAAATTACTTCATATATAATGAAATCGATATACGTTGTTGAAATCTATTACAAGTTACTTCCTGCATAATAGAAAGTACTAACAAACTTTACAGGGACTCACAAAAGATTTCGGATACTATACTGTACCAGAAATACCGTATGTTACAGATTTTTGCTAAAATTGCATTTTTAGTTGTGATATGAGTTTTTAAGTTTAACTACGTTTTTGCATGTTATGTTGTGCGTGTAAATGCTGTGGATCATATACAGGGTAACTGAACGGAATCTGTAAGAGTTACAGAGTATGAAAGAAAGAAGTAACTTAAAAGTGGTTTTCGAATGAGTTACGCATTTTTACGATATCCCATGATAGGTAATGATTCCAAGTTTGCCGTATTGATTACGTCCTATTTAAGATGACGCCTTATTATTTTCGTATTACTGAAGTGGAGATATATAATAGTATCAAATATTGTATTCACGCATTTTTGCATAAGAGTTTAACAGCTAATGTATAAAGCTCTGAATATTTATAAAATTAATTATAGTACGAACGCACCTTATTTGCCCCGTTTGACGAGAAATTTTCAATTTGTCTATTTCAGTTTGTTTTAATAAAATTCTGATTTTAATGAAACGGTATATCTTGTTATAGTTATTATTATTATTTGATAACACATTTAACGAATTTCTTAGTTTAGTTAAAACTTATTTCAAGTCTCTCTTAAAACATTTTGACACTTTAAAAGTTTGAAAAATTGCTTTTTAGTGTTTAAGTCTCCTTATCTCCAAAACAAAACAACAGTGCTATCATAAATTCGTCAGAAAATCTCTGCTTGTTTATTTTCTTATACATCAAGGAGGGAAATTTTCATATTTGCTCAGAATCTTCTATGTTCAACAGCATTTTTCTCGACATTTATCACACATAAGGGCCCCAAACTAACAGAACAGTTTGCGTAGGAACGTGTCTAATTATAATTTTTGAGAAGCCTTTAATAAGCGCAAAGTCTGAGAGGCGAGCAAAATTTACAACACGGGGCTCTCATTTAATGAAGCTGTAACAAAATATTGCCACAAGATGATCCTAGATCGATTGCCATAACTACTGCAGGAGACGGAACTAAATTATGGCATTTATATCCCTCCTCTTCAATAGTTTAAAAGAAAAAGAAAATTATCTCCCCTTGAAAATGTCCACCATTTTGACACAGAAATTCCACACAAGCCTTTAAAGTTGAAACCAGCTGACATTCGAGTCACAACAGAGCGAGCACTGTCCCCGCCTCAATCTTCCATCGTTGTAGAAAGAGATTCAACGAAAACTAATTGCACTCGATATAATTATACTGTGAAGTAATGAATTGTTAAGGGCGCGGACGCTAGATGGCGTTGAGTAATGGAAGCATTAAAGATGAAGTTTAGTGGACGTTCGCCTTTAAATTATAGATAATTAACGCCGCTACTGGAAACAAATACTTCATTCCTTTCAAGTTTATTGATTAAACCTCCCTCTTTTAGCCTTTAAATAGCGGAAAAAATAAGGCGCGCGAGTAACAGTGTTTATTATTTTGGTGCTTTTAAAGACGCCGGAGCTAATATCGTCTGCTTGTTTGTTTCTTCATTTCAGTTTATTGCACCATTATCCGGTTCTGCTTCCATTTATTTGTTACACTTAATTTTATAAGAAGTGGACAAAAATCTGGCCACTTAAAACCATTAAGATTATTGGAAAAATCATTAAGTGTTGTAGACAAAAATATGTGGAGCAAAGATTTCATCGCTTGGATAAACACATTGCTGGAAACACTTTTTCATTTTGAATAGATATATATTTTTCTTTTTTGAAAAGATATAACAACTTTAAGAATATTGGTAACAGTTTTTTTAAACATCGAAAAAAAAATTTTTTTTTAATGGTATGTTTTCATAAAACCCATAAGTAAATAAATAATATTTGACAACAATTAGTAAGTCTAATTCTGATAACATATTGATATCCGAATAATAAGTTATGAATAGGAATTCATTTCTTGATAATTTTTCTTTCCAGTCTATCCCTCCACGATAAAACGAAACAAAACAAAATAAATAAATGAATAGAAATAAAAATTACCAGAAGCATTTGTATTTTTTAAAATATAAAAATTTAAAATATAAAAATTGAATTGCATTATTATTTCAGTATAGTTCAGTATGGTTTCAATAACGGGTTACGACAAATTCGCCATACCTTTGAACTTCAAGTAATTAATTACAAAATTCCATCTTATACAAAAACAAGGTTGAGTTAAATACAAGAATGCGAAAAAAACGCAATTCTTTAATATGTCCAAAGATCGAACTTTAATTTTTACATTAAATTAATAATAAATAATAGTATTGTGGGATGTTATTCGGTACTTAAAATATAGAACAGAGATGTTACAGTCACATTTTATTGTAGACGACACAACACATATTACATTATATACAAATCGCAAGACGAGCGCAACTCAATCAATTGAATATTCATAAAAATTACTTAGCACAAAGAACATCTCTAACAAGGAAGGTCTCCATTGGGGTCATACTCAGAATTTTTTGAAAAAAATACGAATTAAACTACTCATGTAGGTAATAAAGGATCAGTGAAAATTAACGGCGGAATTACATTATTAGATATGTAAAAAAATAAAATAGTTTGGAATAATTGGCGTGAAAAGCTGAAAGCGACGCGGGATTTGGCGAGCAGTGCATTTCCTCGCCAAAAGCAGACGATTTTAACGAATCTGAAAATTGATTTTAATTGACTTCACTGTTAAAAATCTGCAGCATTTACTGCAACTTCACTCCACTACGTTTATAGAATATCTCTCTTCTGACCAATAAGAATGCTCCATAGCACGGTGAATTGACCGTGTCATACATTGTTAAAAATCTGCTGCATTTTGTTGCAACGCACTCCACAGCTTGTATATAATAACTCCATTCTAACCAATGAGAAAGCTCCATTTCACGGCCAAGTAACCGTTTTCTATACAAGCAAGGGAGTGCGTTGCAACAAAATGCAGCAGATTTTTAACAGTGTATTTTTCAATTTGGAACAATTTTAATCAATTTAAATTGTGTTTTAAATAATAAAATATATTAATTTCATTTTGTTATAAGTACATATAAACGTATATGACAAAATTACACTTAAAATAAAGTAAAAATCCAAAACTAAAATTACTTAAACTAAACCTATTTAAATAAATTGAACATAGAAAGTTTTTTCTTTAAAAAGTATTCGAAGAGTAAAAGCGTATTTTTCGAAATTTCGTTTTTTCGCCAACCGGAGATAAATCGCCAAATAAACGAAATTTTTATTATTTTTTACGGACGTTTTAAGGAGGTTCCACCGAAATTTTTTTATAAACATATATAACTATATGAGAAGAACATTCTGTAATTTTTTCAGATTTTTCTGAGTATGCCCGTATGGAGACCTTCCTTGTAAGAGAGATGTATATCGACCACACACATCCCAATCTTACATCTTAACTGAAAACTAAATTACTTCACTTCATTTCATGTTTTTTTAGAAAGGAAGGCAAAATATCTCCGGCTATTTTGCCGAAGGTGGCAATAGCGCCACCTATAGATACTATAATTTAGGGAAGGCAGTCATCCTGTTACAGTATTATAAATTAACTGCTTTCCTGATTTGCTCGTACGTCATACGGGCAATATGTTTTTGCCAATCATGTTTGCACGTACCACGTACGTGGGCATCCATAATCCAATCGTGATTTATTATTCAAACCAGTAAATTATATCTGTAAATTTTGTATTAGTTAATCCGAGCATTTTTTCTGAATCAATTAGGCAGAAATTTCTGTTCTGAAAAACCGATTATAAAAGATTAAAAATTCTGTTAAAGACATGGGAGAAAAAAAAAGACATTATTTGAAAGTTTTATCAAATGTTTATAAATATGTATTAAGGGTGTATTCGAAAAAACGCTTTTCCTCCTTGAACAGCTCGAAACTTTCCGATACAATTTCAGAGACATTTTTAAAAGTAGAAAAATGAAACTTGCTGAGGGGATTTTTGAAGCGACGTATAAGGTGCCGTGTAATGTCATTTTACGCTCAATTCATTAGAATTTGATTTATGAACAATTATCTTCGCAGTAGGACCTTTTTTGAGTTCCCAGATTTCCCGCTTAGGAAAAATCGGTTCAAAATACCATTTTCGATTGCTTTTTTTGCTATATTTTCTACGTTTATCAAAAGATCGACAATCATGGCACTTTGTGTACTATCTAAATAAGGCAATTTGCCAGTTTGATGCATATGAGAGCAAAACCGAATTTAAAAATAAATCAGAAAATAAGCAGTTTGAATCGAAATGCACTCTTAATAACACTATATGTCTTGAATTCCCCATAAAAGCCGGTGGACCGCATGTTCATAGTATGTTTTCAGCAGTGGGTTATGATAAATTGCTCATACCTTTGAACTACAAGGAATTAATTACAAAATTCCATCTTATGCGAAAACGAAGACAAGAGGTTAAAAAAGTACAATTCATCGATGATTTTTTTAACAGAACTTTTACTTACTTTTTTTATGGTGTTCTTAAATCAAAAAGGGCAGCTTTGTGACATATACTTTAATTCATTTTTGTTCAGAAATGCATGTTGTTGCTCAGAAACTGTCTAATTGTACTCAGTTTTCTGTTTTTTTTTTTAAAACGCAATAGATCTTTCATAACAAGCCTTCAAAGTTGACGTTTTCGAACACATTTCCCGACGAAAGCAGAAAAACCGGTCGAAAAGCAGGAGAAAAATGGTGATCACGTGATCACAACAGATTATAACTCGGTAGGTAATTTAATTATCATAAAACGGAAAACTAAGTTCGATTCGAAATTGCTTCCATAGTCAGGCATTCCAATTTTATATCTTTCTGTTAAAAAATGATTTTGTAAATGTGTCAAAACGTTTTGCGCTTGTTGAGCGGTCGAACTTTCAATACCCGTCTTAAATAAATTAAATTAAATTATATAAAAGTAAAAGTTTCCTAATATATATTAATAGCAATGTGTTACGAATTGCCCTAAAAAACGGCACGCCGCATGTTCAGAATATGTCTTCAATAACGGGTTATGTTAAATTCCTTATATCCTTGTACAACAAGGAATTAATCACAAAATTCCTTCTTGTGCGAAAACGAAATTGAATTAAATACAAGAGTGTAAAAAAAAAGTGCAATCATCGTTATTATTTTTTTTTATACACAACTTCTATTTACTTTCTTTAACCCCTTGTAGCACTGTGGTATACCTATGAAGCCACTTGATTTTAATTTTCAAACGACACATTGGCATGGCACCGGAATTTTGTTTAAAAACTATTTCGGTTTATAAAATAAGTGAAATATTAGCCTTTTTTTTTTTTTTTTTTTTTTTTTTTTTTCTTATTTACCAATAAAGAGTTGTTTTCGAATTCCGGTGTCAGTTATTAATTTCAACACAATGAATTTGCTCTGAGCGAAAAGGGTTAACTTGTACAAAGATCGAACTTTTGATTTGTACATTTAATTAAGAATAAGAATATAAATTAAATTAAATTAAAAAGTTTATAAATATGCATTAAAACACTACACCTCAAATTGCACATAAATGCCCGCGGACCGCATGTTCAGATTATGTCTTCAATAATGGGTTATGATAAATTCTTCAAATATTTGAACTACAAGGAATCAATTACAAAATTCCATCTTATGTTGTTGTTGTTGTTGACGTGTGCCCAAAAGGAAAGAGGGGAGTTTCCATTGGACTGCAACCAAGAGGTCGGAAGTCAGAGTTCTGCAGCCGACGACTTTCAGCATTGTCCCAATAGATGGCAGCACCAAGATAAGTTCCATCTTGTGCGAAAAAGTTGTTGAGTTAAATACAAGAATGTAAAGAAAGTGAATTTCATCGATAATTTTTGAATTGAATTTTTGAATTACTTTCTTTAACATGTCCAAAGATTAAATTTTTAATTTCTACATTAAATTAATAATAGTAATATAAATTAAATAAAAATAATAGTTTGTAAAATATGTATTAATAACATTGTGTCTCCAATTGCATTATAAAAGATGGCGAACCGCATATTCAGATTATGTCTTCAGAAATGGATTATGATAAATTCCCTATATTTTTGAACTACAAGGAATCAATTACAAAATTCCATCCTATGCGAAAACGAAGTTGAGTTAAATACAAGAATAGTAAAAAAATGCAAATCATCAATAATTTTTAATTGAACTTTTATTTTCTTTCTTTAAAACCTTCTGACCGCCTCGAACTGATATATCCGTTCACTAAGCTGCAGATTTTCACTGCAACCTAAGCAATATTTAAATTGACATAATTATGCAAATAAAAGCCAATTCTGAAAAACTAATTTATGATTAATACTCTTATAGCTTATACACCTATACGTAATAAAATATTTTGTATCATTTTGGAAAGAACATCGTTACTTCATATTTTTAATAAATTACAGAGAAAACACACTATACACTACAATTTTGCCCTTTTTATTATCGATTTGATTTAACATATCAAAAGATCGAATTTTTAATATCTACATTAAATAAATTAAATAAAATTATATAACAGTAAAAAGGTTCTAAATATATATTTATAGCATTGTGTCGCGAATCGCACATAAAAACAGTCCGGCCGCATGTTCAGTATGACTTCAATAACGGGTTATGATAAATTTCTCTTATTTTTGAACTCAGAAACTAAGCTACCAAGGTATTAAAAAACACATCAATATCCCAGAAATAGGGGGTAAAAAACTCGAACTATATTTTAAGGCAATTCTTTTCTTCTTTAAATCATTTAATAATGGCAACACTCACGGGATATGTTGAGGGGGGTTCGCATTCCCACCTAATACGCTCGGTAAGGTGAAACTCACGTGTAGGGCCCTATAACTCAGGATTTGCTGCAAACGATAACTATGACATCACTTTAATGCACTCCCCGAACATGAAAGCAACCTGTGGAGAGGGGCCCGAGGGTGATATGAGGAGAGAGGAGCAGCGCAGAAGAGCAGACAGCTGTTTTTATGTTTTCATCTTTCTTGCATTGTATTAAACAACGATTAAAACTTCATATGTCATTCATCCCGTTTTAGTAAAGATTATTTTTGTGCTGGAAAGATTTTGAATTTCTTAAATAACAAATTAAATTAATGATAATAAAAACAATAATAGGATTTTAATCATAGTCTATCTGAGTGGTAATCTCGTATACTGCATTTTTTATGAGATTTCTATTCATTTTTCATTTTTTTTCCAATTTATTTGCCTATTGATGTGTGGAAATAATTTATTTTATACTTAAAATTTAAGTACTCTAATTTTATTTTGTATTTATTGTAAGTAAAATACTTATATTATTTACTATGTATGTTAAATGGAGATAAAGAATCAGCAACAATTCGAAAATTGCGTTATTTTGATGCAATTATATAATTATCCAGCCGCTTTTATTTCTGCATGGATCAAATCTTAATATTCCTTTTTATTATTATTATTATTATTTACCAGTATGAGCATAGAGGGGTGAGGTAGGGAATGCTAAAAAAGTCTTAAAACTTCATATACATACTTATATATTATACTTTCAAAAAATGGGTTTCTTGTATTTCACTAACATATTTTTTCATAAATATTTCATATGTTTGTACCTAATAAAATGCTATAATATACCAACTTAAAATAACCCTTACTACTTTTTAAATATGATTAATCTATTCTATATCTATAAATCTCATTTTTTATTTATTTTTTTTATAATAATTGTTTTAAAATAATCAATTTAATCAGTACTTATCCTTTTCTTACAGTTTTACTCAAATATTTATTTTAAGCTTTTACTTAGATTTTTTATTTTATTTTATTTTTTAAATAAATTTTATTTTTTTTAAATAAATTTTAAGTTATTTCATTTTTTTCATTCAATTTTTAATATTTATTAATTAGAGCTAATTATTGTATCTTCAAACTTGATTTCTCTCTTCTCTATACATGTAAATGCCAGCTCTAAAAAAATTTTCGTTAAAAAAATTTATACAATATTGTTTTTGATTTTTCACACCAGAAAACAGCAGCATGTTTTTTTTTAAACTTTTTGTTTTTTAAATTAAACATCTGCTTGCTTGTTGTTCCAACTTCCAACCATCTCAAATCGACTTCATTCTTTACACATTTTAGTTTGCTAAATCAAATTTCTTGTATTTTAGATGTTTATCTGTTATTAGAGTATTTTTTTTTATTTTCATTAATTTATCTTCTAATATCTTATGTATGGTATTTTAATTTTTGTATATCTTAGATTTTTTTTTTTCATTTATTTTGGGAATATTTCATATTTGTAAGGAACTAAATTTCCTGGTTTAGGCCTAATGCCGACAAAATTGGTTGATATGATGCATTAATACGTGGATATTTTTCCAGAGATAAAATTCGCCTTAAATACAACATTTCAAATTAAATCAAATTTCAAATTCTTTAATTGCTTATAGGCGTTAATGCCAACCTAGTGAAAAAGATTCCATGCCGGGAATCGAACCCGGGCCATCAGTATAGCGCACTGACGTTCTACCGACTAAACCACATGGAACGACACCTAGCTAGGAGCCATGTGGTTTAGTCGGTAGAACGTCAGTGCGCTATACTGATGGCCCGGGTTCGATTCCCGGCATGGAATCTTTTTCACTAGGTTGGCATTAACGCCTATAAGCAATTAAAGAATTTGAAATTTGATTTTAATTTGAAATGCTATGATGCATCTTTACTATGAATTATACCTGCAGCTTCTCTGACGATTTTGTAGGTTATTCACAGTTTCTTATTATACACTTCTGCATTCCACTGTACGTTTTTTGCTTATCTTTAGAATTTTACCACTTGTTCATACATTTTTGATTTCATTTTAATCATATGAAATTATACATATTGTATATTTTGATTTACATATGTCCTCATATAGGGTTCGTACTTGTATCGTTAGTTTTTCAGGTTTTCTAGGTAAAATACCGTTATTGATTTTTTTTTTTTTAAATATATAAACCCATTTTTTTATTATTTTTTACTTATTTTTTATATAAAAAAATAAAATAAATAAATAATAAATCTTATTCAAACGCTCGAAGTTTCGCCTTATTTTAATAGAAAATTTCTACCCGAAGATACTAGCACCGAAGAACTTCCTGCCTTTGAAATTTCAAGATCCATGCGAATACCCTATTATATGAGCATACAAAAAAATATTTTTTTTCTGCTATAAAAGTTTTTGAATTAATTTAAAAGTACACATAAGGTACTAAACTGTTGAATTAAATTAAAATAACAACAACAATAATACTAATCTGAATAGAGACATAGGAGATGAAGTAAAAGTAGCAAAGGGATTTTAAAAGAGACTGATTTTAATGTAATTTTTAAATACTAATTATTAATACTTCTAGCATTTTAAATCTAATTCAGAATAATTAAATACTACCCCCTCTCCCTTCCCAGAAAAAGCAGTATAGAAATAATTTTGCATCGTAAATCAACTATAACAAAATAAATAAATAAAAAGAAAAAAGTGAATATTTTCAAATAAGCTTAACTCATATCAAAGAGTGTTGAAAAAGAAACAGATTTTAATGTGCTTTTAAATATTAATTATTAACGTCTCTAGCATTTTCATGTCTATTTCAGAAAAATTCACAACTCTTCCCAAAAAATAATTTTAAGATGTATAAAAAATAGTTTCGCATCGTAAATCATCTGTGACATTTTTTTATTTAAATCGAATATCTTCACATCAATTTAACTCATATCACTATCTTAAAATCAAAGAAAAAGGAAAAGAAAAGAAAAGAAAAGAAAAGAATAGAGAAAAAATAACGAAAAAAAAAAAAAAAAATAGCGAACCGCAAAATCTCTTATTTCCTTCATAACAAACTGGCACTTACAGCATGCAAATGCACCTGCAGTATGTCATTGTCCCTGCACCTTCACAAAAAAAATTTAAGTTTAAAAAAAAATAGCAGAGTCCCTACAAGCTACGAAAAATTTCCCCACAAACTGCATATATTGTGCATACAATACATAGCTATCCTGTGCTATGTGCTCTGAAGCGTTCTATTCTCTCTCTCTTTTTTATATATATTTTATTTTAGAGTATACTTGCATGGATCATAGCCGAAACCCTTGCTGAAAAACACAGCCGGTGCGCTGTCTCTATGGTGTCATACGTCATTCGAAAGACTTCAAGATTTCCCTAATAATGCATTATTTGCGAGGAAGTGGGCTGTGGTTGGTATAAGATAGCAGACAAAAAAATGGATTGGTTCAAAAGCATGTGGCACTTTGCATACAGTTATGCTTTCTAAATATTTTCATTTTCTTTTTACTTAATATTATAGAATATCTATAGGTGTAATACAGAAAATTTAATTTAATTTTATCAAATATCTAATATGGAGTAACTGAATGGTTTTGACGTTCGTGGGTATGCAAAATCACAGTTGCTAACTTTCATTTTCTTTTTAATATATTAAAACCAGAAATTAAAAGAAATTATTAGTATGGATCTTTTAATTTTATGCAATTTTGAGTTCAAATTTCAATTTCCTGTACTTTTTTTTTTTTTTTTTTTTTTTTAAGCGTTATTTTAAGTGAAAGAAACATATGACTTCAATAAATTAGGAAAAAAAAAAGGTTTTTTTTTTATTATTATTGGTTTTTCCTTTTTACAGAAATCCAGAAATCACCCACTCGTGGACAGCCAACCGCGAGGTAAATTTCCTTTCTACAGTATGCTCGAGTGTTGCCAAATTGGGGACTTTTTTTAAATTTCAGATTATTTAACTGTCGCACATTTTTCAAAATATTACATTTCGCCTTTTTTTTCAGGGCTTTTCATCCAACTTTTAAATAGGCCGAATATTTCTATTTAAAAAAAAACGATGACAATCAAACAATTTTGGAGATTTTTTTGTCCCCAATCTGGCAACAGTGCATGGCGCTGCAATGGAAAGCTGCAATGTTCGTATTCTTTTCATCAATTAAAATCAGAAAATTTGTAAAAACTAAATCGAAAAACATAGAATTAAATCACAATACAGTGCTGAATAGTGTAATCAGCATCAAAAAGTCCTCCGTTGAAAAATACAGTATTTTCAAAGTGTGAACGAGCAGCATTGCCAGGGGCTACTTTTTAGCTCACAGGCTATCAAAGCATGAGAGCTAGTGTGCCTGTAGATTCTATATGTACGTATGTATGTGTATATGCATCTACATAACACGATAATTCTTTATAAAAAAAAAAAAATACCATTTTCTTCAAATTTGGTATATAGCTTCATTCTGATTATAGGTATTTCCTTGATTAGCTTTAGGCGTTCATTGGTTAAGTAAAGAGAGGAACGAGAGGCTAATCCTTCCCCCTTTATTTAGACAAATAGGTTTTCATGCAGAATTATCTGACTTGCTTCAAAATTGTTGAATCAATTTATTCTGATAACACGTTTCTTTTTTATATTATGCCATTGTACTATTTTTTATTATGCTATTTTAAAAAAGTGGTGACATGTTAAATAATCTGAATTTAAAAAAGCCCCCAATCTGGCAACATTGGCGCCATGAAACTATAAGAAATATGAACTGACATACACTGTAAAAAATTTTCCCGTTAAAAAACGGAAATAGTACTGGTAATCTAGACGCCAGTACTACTTCCGTTTTTTAACGGAAAAAAAATTCCGTAAATTCCAGAAATAGTTCCGTTTTTTCACAAAATATTTCCGTTTTTTTTAAATTTTTTCCTTATGCAAAAATTTTTGTTTGAAAAGTTAAAAGAATTTTTCAAGGACTAACTAACATCTTTGTGATTTTTATTCTTTACTTTTCAAAGACACGTTAATATCAGGGACACATTATATACAATGAATTTAAACAACAGTGAAGAAATGTTACATACCTTCCATGGGGTTTGAACCCGGGACCTCTTGTGTCGTAGCTTGCAGTGTAATACCATTACACCAGAAGTATTCAAAAGACCCTTTCAAATATCTTTAGTTATTTCGGATACATTTCGTAAAGTAAAGATAAGATTTCGAACGCAGGGTTTTTATTTTATTTTTTTATTTTATTTTATTTATTTATTTTGTAGATGAAGCAACCATGTGGTTATGGGATATCACGGTTGCTCAATCTGAATTAATCTTTCATCTTGTCGATGTTTTTTACAAAAGTACGGTGTATATGGATAAATATTAATAGCACGTACTTAAACAAACATAAATTTAATTAAACTTATAAAGAAATAGAATACATTTCTAAATAACTTGAGACACGTTTTGTCTCTCGGAACAAGGTGATTTTCCTTGCGTGCTACATAAGCGGCGGCAGTACAGTAACTGACTCACCGAACCAACAGTCTCTCACAGCCTGCCTAGAGTCCTTGTCCGATGCGCATGTGGCGCCATCTGTTGACAGTTTTTAAATGTTCTGGATCGAAGAGGCACCTCAGTACCCCCTTCCTAGTGCAAACGATACTCTTAATTTTCCACTAAACGTTCTGGAAATCTGACAGTTCTGCCGGATCGTGTGATGTGAGGTGGTTTTGTTTTTCCAGAATTCGAGGCAGTCCCGGGAGTCGAAGCAGTTGTTTCCAGGGTTGAGGTTGTTTCAGGAGTCGAAGATAGTGAATCATTCACCAAAAAGGCTGGCTTCAGTCTGTCCAGCGATATATTTACTATTTTGCCTTTTATGGCCACTTTAAAAAGTTTATCGTTGCGCTCAACAACTTCAAAAGGTCCATCATACGGCGGTTGTAAAGCTTGCCGAATACCTTCTTGACGCACAAATACATGCGTACATGTTTTAAACTGCTGAGACACAAATGTTTTTGTGCTGTTATGGGACTTAGTTGGTTGTGGTTTGAATTCGTTGAAGGTATTTCTTAATCGCTGCACTAATTCTTCAGGACTTTTAATGGTGGATTTGTCATCGAAGAAATCACCTGGTAGTCTGAGATTAGACCCAAAAACAAGTTCAGCTGGCGAAACATTTATATCGGTTTTTAGTGCAGCACGAAACCCTAATAACACTGTTGGAAGTATTTCAGTCCATTTTTCAGTTCGTCTGGCTTTTAGTGCACATTTTAGAGGTCTGTGCCAATTCTCGATAATCCCATTACTCTGAGGGTGGTACGGAGACGATCGGTACTTTCTAGCACCTAACAATCTGGCTAACTGCTGGAAAAGTTCAGATTCGAACTGGCGTCCTTGGTCCGTGGTAATTTTCTCAGGACATCCAAATCTTGCAATCCATTCGGAAAGTAGTGCACGTGCCACTGATTCTGCTGTGATGTCACTAAGTGGGTATGCCTCTGGCCAACGCGTTGCTCTATCAATTACGGTTAAACAATACCTTTTACCATTTGATTCCGGTAAAGGTCCAATTAAATCTAAATGTATGTGTGCAAATCTATCTGTTGGAAGATCAAATTTTCCTAACTCTGTTTTTGTGTGTCTAACAATTTTGGAACGCTGACAATCCAAACACTCACGAGCCCAAGTTCGACAATCTTTAGCTAGGGAAGGCCAGATAAATCGTTGTCGCAATAAATTCACACTACCTTTAGTTCCAGGATGAGCAAGTGCATGTAAATTCCAAAATGCCTGTTTTCTAAAAGTTGGAGTTAAATATGGACGTGCTTTGCCACTAGAAATGTCACAATAAATTTCTGTTGTGGAATTTGGAAGGGTAATTAATTTGAGTTCTAAGCTGGATTGACCGCTTTGCATAATTTCTCTAAGTTCTGAATCCTCTTTTTGCTCCATACTTAATTTATCGTAATCTAATGGAGTAGGCATTTTTATTACGTTAATTCGGGAAAGTGCATCGGCTGCATCATTTTGGTTTCCTTTTAAAAATACCATATCAGTGGTGAATTCAGATATAAAAGATAACCACCGACTTTGTCTGTTAGTGTAATTATCTGTTCTTTTTTTAAAGGCAAAAACAATTGGCTTGTGATCGGTAAAGATTGTACATTGACGGGCTTCCAAAAAGTGTCTAAAATGCTTAACGGACTCATAAATTGCTAACAATTCTCTGTCAAAGGTAGAATACTTTAATTGTCTTTCATTTAGACGTTTGGAAAAAAATGAGAGTGGTTTGAGACCCTCCTCTGTTTCTAAGCTTAGTGTAGCACCAATAGCAAAATCACTAGCATCAGAATGAAGTGCTAATTGACCGTCATGGCTAGGAAATGCAAGAGTTGCATCCGTTAATGCCTTTCTTGAAGCTTCAAAAGAATGTATTGCATTTTCAGACCAATCGATAGGAGTTGAATCTTTCTTTTTAGCTCCACGCAACAAATCTGTTAAGGGTGCAAGGATAGTTGCAGCATTGCGACAAAAACGTCGAAAGTAATTGAATAAGCCAATATATGTACGAAGTTCAGAAAGAGTTTTTGGTCGTGGATATTGCTTAATAATTTCAACTTTAGTTTGTAATGGTCGAATTCCAGCAAGAGAAATTTCGTGTCCTAAAAATGATACGCTGTCTTGTTTAAAAACACTTTTGGATATATTTATGTTAAGTCCGTATTTAGAGAGTCTGCTTAGAACAGCTCGTACATGGTCTATATGTTCCGATTCCGTTTCGGAAAAAATTAGAATGTCATCCAAATAAGCTATAGCAAATGGAAGACCATAGAGAACCTCATTAATAAATCTTTGGAAAGTGTTTGCTGCACATTTAAGTCCAAAATTTGAATATAGAAATTCGAAGCTTCCAAAAGGGGTTATTACCGCTGTTTTAGGAATATCTTTTTCATGCACTGGAATATGAAAATAAGCGCGGACTATATCTAATTTTGTAAAAATTTTCTTTCCATGTAGAATATTGGTAAGATCATGGATGTGGGGTATTGGATAACGGTCAGGAAGAGTTACTGAATTTAGACGTCGATAATCACCGCAAACTCTGTAAGAACCATCCGGTTTTGGTACAACGTGAATAGGGGATGCCCAAGGGGATTTGGAAGGACGACATATACCTTCATCCATAAGATATTGGAATTCTTTTTGAACTTCCTTTAAAATTTTTGGATGTAATCGGCGAGGTTTGGAATAAAGTGGTGGTCCTGTAGTTTCGATATGATGAACTGTATCATGGCAAGTTGGTTTTTTAAAATTTGGTATGGGATTTAAGAGCTCTGGGAATTCCTCAAATATAGTTTTAAAAGACATGTCTTCAGAAATTAGTTTAATTTGGGACTGTTTTGAGCAAGTAAGCTCACCCTTAGTGGACAATCCAGTTACAGAGTCAATTAATCGAAATTTGTGCAAATCTACAAGCAAAGCAAAATTTCTTAAAAAGTCTGCTCCAATTATAGGGCAAGAGACATTTGCAATAACAAATGACCAGCGAAAACTCCTTCTCAAGCCGATGTTTAGGTCAAGCAGTTTGTTACCATAAACAGGAATTTTGGAATTATTTGCAGCATAAAGATAATTAGAAGGACTCTTTTTGTTTACTTGTTTTGGTACAGGGATACAAGAAATATCACTACCACTATCTATTAAAAATTTGAACCCTGAATTTTTATCAAACACATGCAACCTACATTGTTCTAATGCTGCTACGCCAACTGTATTTTCGCTTGTTGACCTAGCAGCAGCCACTAGTTTTTTTTTAATTTCATCAAAAGAACAAGGTTCGCGGCACTTTCGAGCATCACTACCAAATTTCTGATGGTAATAACATAAGTCTGATTCGTTTTGTTTACGACTCGATTTTTGGGAATCTCTATTTTTACTGTATCGTCTTTCCCTGTAATGCGATCGGCCGCGAGACATCGATCGCCTAAACACATTTTTGGATAACTCTGAAACCTGCAGTGTCAATTGCTCAATTTGTGTTTGAAGATTTAAGATCGCGTTATGGTCGTTCCGAGGCGATTCGGTGGGTTTGGAAACTGCATACACTGCCGATTCAGATTTAATTTCATTAATTTTGTCAGCTAGGGTTGCTAATTCCTGTAATCCGGAGCTTGAAACCGACAAAATTGCTTGCGTATGCGTCGGCAAACGTTCTAACCAAATAGCTTTCAAAAATTCTTCGGTAACGGAACTTTGCGCTAATTCTTTCATTTGCCGCAGTAAAACGGAAGGTTTTTTATCACCTAGCACAAGTTCAGAGAGTAATTTACGTATCTGCTGCGATTGCGAATCTGAAAACTCCTGAATTAGTCTCTGTTTCAAAGCATTATATTTGTCATTTGGAGGCGGCGTAAGAATTAAATCAGATACCGCACTTAATGTATCTGTGTCTATAGCAGATAATAAATAATTGTACTTAGTAGTGTCGTTCGTTACTTGCGCCACGGCAAAATTTGCCTCAACTTGTACAAACCAAACAGAAATATTACTTTTCCATAAGGGAGGAATTTTAACAGCTACCCTAGCAAGCGTTTCTGTCGGATTATCGGCAGGAATATCATCAGGCATTGTGAGCGCAGAATTAAAAATACATATATTGATAGAGCAATAAATAAATAAATATACAATTTAGTAAAATTTTGAATAAGAACGCTTGGGCTCGAAAATTTTTTAATTAAAATAACTGGTAAATATAACAATTGGGCCAGAGAATACCACAAAGAAACATAGAAAATGGCACATACCGTTTTTTTTCATCGCTGTAGTTGTCCAGGAACGATATATCAGAAGGCGTCTTTCAAAATTGTCCGGTCAACACTTGAAGCAACCATGTGGTTATGGGATATCACGGTTGCTCAATCTGAATTAATCTTTCATCTTGTCGATGTTTTTTACAAAAGTACGGTGTATATGGATAAATATTAATAGCACGTACTTAAACAAACATAAATTTAATTAAACTTATAAAGAAATAGAATACATTTCTAAATAACTTGAGACACGTTTTGTCTCTCGGAACAAGGTGATTTTCCTTGCGTGCTACATAAGCGGCGGCAGTACAGTAACTGACTCACCGAACCAACAGTCTCTCACAGCCTGCCTAGAGTCCTTGTCCGATGCGCATGTGGCGCCATCTGTTGACAGTTTTTAAATGTTCTGGATCGAAGAGGCACCTCAGTAGAGATAATATTTTTCTATTGAATGGATAATTCTAAATGTTTTACAGTTTTTCTTTGCATAATTTCGAATATTTAGCTTATTAATTTTGGCTTTATATATATAAAAATTAGTTTTTAAAATATTACATGCATGAAAGAATTTATTAAGAGTTTTGTTTCCTTCTTTTTTGGAAAGGTTTTAAAATTCTATTGCAATATTATTGATATTTATTTATTTATTTAAAAAAATACTAACATGCTAAAAGAAAGTAAAAAAAAACGTGCATTTTAACAAATTATTTTATGACGATCGAAGGTAAACTCAATAAAGATAATTACAATGGGTTATAGAAAAAAAAAAAAATCAAGTATTGATTTTTTATAACATATGTAATCCCCAAAATTATCTTTCTTAATTTCCATAATTTCTTTCCATAGTTTCGATTTTCTTTCCATAACTTCGAATATTTAGCTTATATGTATAAAAATTAGTTTTTAAAATATTACATGCATGAAAGAATTTATTAAGAGTTTTGTTTCCTTCTTTTTTGGAAAGGTTTTAAAATTCTATTGCAATATTATTGATATTTATTTATTTATTTAAAAAAATACTAACATGCTAAAAGAAAGAAAAAAAAAACGTGCATTTTAACAAATTATTTTATGACGATCGAAGGTAAACTCAGTAAAGATAATTACAATGGGTTATAGAAAAAAAAAAAAAATCAAGTATTGATTTTTTATAACATATGTAATCCCCAAAATTATCTTTCTTAATTTCCATAATTTCTTTCCATAGTTTCGATTTTCTTTCCATAATTTCGAATATTTAGCTTATATGTATAAAAATTAGTCTTTAAAATATTACATGCATGAAAGAATTTATTAAGAGTTTTGTTTTCTTCTTTTTGGAAAAGTTTTACAATTCTGTTGTAATATTATTGATATTTATTTATTTATTTTAAAAAATACTAACATACTAAAAGAAAGAAAAAAAACCGTGCATTTTAACAAATTATTTTATGACGATCAAAGGTAAACTCAATAAAGATAATTACAATGGGTTATAAAATAAATTTCAGTTATTGATTTTTTATAACTTACGTAATCGCCAAAATTATAAGGATTTCGGTAATATATTTCGATATATTTTTAATTTTATGTGCGAACTTCTTAATTTGAATAAATTAAAAAACATATATATTAAAATTAAAAGAAGAATTTTTTTCCACTTTTTTCAAAATATCCAACGAACTTAATATATATATATATATATATGATAAAAATACATTAAAAATTACTTTAAAATCACAATCAACTTTCTCTTTCAGCTATTTAAAACTTAAAAAGAATTAATATTTTTTTTTTAATTTTTTTATTGTTATTTTCTTAATATTTAAAAAATACGTTACCTTTTTATTATTAAAACAGAATGACATTGGGAAATAGTCTAGCAAATTGTTTAAAAAACTTCAACTCAGTATAAGGTTTTTAATTTTGCTGGTAGATGGCACCACTAAACTCTACTGTTTTCGGAAAATTGACAAAAATAACAGAACGCTTCCGTTATTTAACGGGATTAATGACTCCAAAATGTCAAATACGGAAATTCTTCTGTTTTTTTTCGAAAAAATGAAACTATTCCGTAATTTTGAGGGAAAAGTGTGTGTATATTAACGGATATTTTTTACAGTGTATCCTTAAAATAGTGAATTTTTCAACAAAGGGGGTTCATTACAGTCGAGGAAAATTTTAATTAGTAAATTTAAGCGGAAATTTTCTCTTTATCAAACGCTTTATTAATTAAAAATTATGTTTAAAAATAATCGCAAAAGTTAATATTCATTTTTATTGGTGTAGGTTTGCTTCAGCGGTAGTAGTTCCGCCATATTGTGCCAAACAACATAACTTCTTGTAAATGTTGATAAAAATATTAAAATACCAGGGCATCTGACACCAGTAAAAAGAAATAGAATATTTCTTACCATATTTGTGAGCGGAAAAAAATTCCAAGAATAAGGCATTTAAATACAACAAAATTTTTTATTCACGTATATTAAAAACTTTCTCAGTTACTTACTCGCAACTGCTAGATAATACACTGATAGCACATGCCCGAATGATTTATTGGTAAATCAGAATTATTCATTGTGCACGTGATAAGTTATAATAAAACAAATATTTTTAAAATCCTTGAAGAATCCATCTTGAATCTTTACGCTTTTTCTTACTAACATATGTCAACTTATTCATAAAAGTAAGTAAGTCATATAATCAAATAACGAAGTATAAATTTTCCTATTAAAAATGAGGGATATATATATTGTTGGATATGATTTGTTATTGCCTTGGGGTGAAGTTTTAAAAAAGAAAAAAATGTTAACTGAATATTATACTTACATTGTAAATTTCCTTTTTTCTTTCTTAACGCATCAGAAAAAGTTTCATCACAAAAGTAACGACTATAGTACAGTTGTGGTGTTTTTTCAAGGATAACCTGGATATGTTCAATCCTGCTTCAACATTTTTGCCGAAAAAAAATTTTCAGCAAAACTTAGATTTGGGGCTGAAAACGAAAACGAAACAGAATTTTCGGTCGATCTCGAAAATATTGCACATTTAATCAACAATATAAAGTACTAGTTTTTTTTTAATGATTTTTAAACATATTTTCGTGATTTTTTTTACTTCTAAGAAATATTTTACTACTATAGTCTATAGTATAGTACAGTTGTGGTGTTTTTTCCAGGATAACCTGGATATATTCAATCCTGCTTCAACATTTTCGCCGAAAACAAATTTTCATCAAAACTGAGATTGGGGGCTGAAAACTAAAGCGAAACAGAATTTTCGGTCGATCTCTAAAATATTGCACATTTAATCAACAACATAAAGTACCAGTTTTTTAATGACTTTTAAACATGATATTTTAGTGATTTTTTTTTTACTTCTAAGAAATATTTTACTACTATAGTCTATAGTATAGTAAAGTTGTGGTGTTTTTTCCAGGATATCCTGGATATGTTCAATCCTGCTCCAACATTTTCGCCGAAAACAAATTTTCAGCAAAACTTAGATTTGAAGCCAAAAACGAAAACGAAATTGTATTTTCGGTCGATCTCTAAAATATTGCACATTTTGTCAACTACATAAAGTACCAGTTTTTTTTAATGATTTTTAAAAGTAATATTTTAGTGATGCCTTTATTTCTAAGAAATATTTTACTACTATAGTCCAGTATTGCCAATTGTATAGTAAAGATGTGGTGTTTTTTCCAGGCCAAAAACAAAAACGAAACCGAATTTTTGGTTTATCTCTAAAATATTGCAAATTTTATCAACTATAAACATAAAAGTTTTTTTTTTTTTTTTTTAAATAATTTTTAAAAATAATACTTTAGTGATGTCTTTACATCTAAGAAATATTTTATTATTATAGTCCAGTATTGTCTATAGTAAAGTAAAGATACGGGGTTTTTTCCTGGATATGTTAAATTCTGGATATAAAAAATTAAATAGGGTCTCAATCATTTTAATGATCTGTTGATAAGTTGAAAAGCAGCTCTAGTCCCTGGTTACTCCTTTATTAAGAATTTTCTTGTGTGTGATTAACTTATATTGTAGGTTCTCTTTCTCCATCACTACGGCAGCTTCTCCTCCCCCCTCCGAGTGGCGGGGGAGGGGGGGTTGTGATAGGCGTTCTCCGCGCTGTCATCGTTTTGTCGGCTCGTAACTCTTGCGGATGCCGAGAAGGGGCGGGCACAAAGACATCCCGCTGTGGCGGTAGCCCTTGACCGAAAGTCTGTGAGGGTTCACATTTGGCACTACAGCACATCACTGGCTGAGGAAAAAGAGGCCAAAGTAATACGTCTAATATAAATTTAATTTGACAAATAACAATAAGATAAAAATAAAATTTTTATTAATCTTCTGACAACAGGCAAATTTATCTTCTGCAAATTTAACACACAAAAACTTAAAGCTATGACCCTGTAAATTATGCAAAAGTTTTGTCTCTGATTTTTAGAAATGAGGATAAATAAGATAAAATTAATAAAGGTGAATTTCGATTCAAAAAGCTTTTTTCTCGATTTATTTTTGAATTCGCTTTTGCTCTCAAACGTATCAAACTCGCAGATTCTTTTATTTAGAAACTTTATAAGGTGCCGTGTCTGCCAAATTTTTGAAACATGCAGAAAATATTACAAAAAATGCAGTCGAATTTGGCCTTTTAATCCGTATTTTCCGAAGCGGGAACTCTTCAAAAAAAAAAAAAAAAAAAAAAAAAAAAAAAAAAGGTGATATTGAGAAAGGTAATTGTTTATAAATCAAATTCTAATGAATTGAGCGCAAAATGACATCCCACGGCACTTTGTACGTCTCTTCAAAAATCCCCTCAGCAAGTTTCATGTTTCTACTTTATAAAATGCGTCTGAAATTGTATCAGAAATTTTTGAGCTGTTGAAGGTGGAAAAGTGTTTCTTCGAATACACCCTTAAGGGTGTACTTTACGGATACAAGTACCTTGTGTTGAGAGGTGAGTAATTTCTGATAAAGAAACTTTCAGAAACTTATTCCGATCTAATAACAGAACTTCATTCTTCGCTTTACCGAATGGAAGAAACTGCAGTTTTATTGTTTTATGCCTACCCATACATCTACGCAATATATATGTGGAATTTTCCCTTCAATTGTACTCTGGACTCATTTTTATTTTATTATTTAGAACTGCTTTTGTTGTAAATGTGTGTAGTCATGCTCACCAGGCTCAGAGAAGAATTTTATTCTCTCTTTACTTATATTATTCAGATATTTTACTCAAGAAGATTTAATTAAAGATATTGAGCAACATAATAGTTATTACTTCAATCATCTATGACACAATATGTGTTTATAATATTATTAATAATCATAATGTTTGCTTTCTTCAATTAGTTAGATCGTCGCAACATTCTCTGTGATGGTAATCTCATTACGACGGATTGGGGGTAGATAATGCGCTACTGAATACAGGTAAGAGATATCTTTTCCTGTTCATTTTTACTTCAATTTAAATTAAGAAGGTGATAGAAGGCATTATGCACACAAAGACTGCATAATTTATATATATTGTTAATAACATATACATAAATTGAATGATGCGTTAGATTTTGAAAATAATTTTTAGCTACGACCAGGGCCGGATTAAGCACTTCTGGGGCCCGGGGCTACTGGGAATTTTGCCCCCCCCCCTTACGCTATTGGAAATCTTAAGCCTCTTACCACGATACTGAATGTCACCCCCTCCACAAATACACACACACACCTTTATTTTGTTTTTAATCCTAAAATACAAATCTTAGATTTTGAATATGTATAATGTTAATCATTTTTTTTCTTTGTTATCTTTAATGGTGTTTCTAAATTCGCCTTTTTTTTCGCGACCTTTTGACAAAATTTGCAGTTTTCCTGTGATCTTTTTCTGAAATTTGCGTTTTTCCTGTGATCTTTTTCTGAAATTTGCGTTTTTCCTGTGATCTTTTTCTGAAATTTGCGTTTTTCCTGCCATTCTATGACGAAATTCGCGTTTTTTCAGTGATTCTCTGCCAAAATTCATGTTTTTTTTAGCGATTCTTTGACGAAATCAGCGTTTTTTTTCAAGCGATCCTTTGTAGAAATTTACACTTTTTACGCTTCTCTTTGACAAACTTCGCTCTTTTCCGCGATCTTTTGACTAAATTTGTGCTTTTCCCGCGATCTTTTCAAGAAATTCGCGTTTTTTCTACCATCCTTTGACGAAATTTGTGTTTTTTGTGGATTTCTGTCAGAATTTGCGTTTTATCGGCAATTTTTTGACGAAATTCGCGTCTTTTCTCGGTTTTTTGTCAAAATTCGCTTATTTTCGGCGGCGACACTTTTGGTTCTTTTGGCTAAATTTGCACTTTTCTCGCAAATTTTTATGAAATTTGCGCTTTTTCTGCCACTTTTTGACAAAATTCGCGCTTTTTTTTGCGGTTCTTTCTCAAAATTCGCATTTTTTTGGCAATCCTTTGACGAAATTCGCGATTTTTAGCGGTTCTTTGTCAAAATTCGCTCTTTTTCCACGATCTTTTCACTAAATTTGCACTTTTTCCCACGAACTTTTCGAAAAATTCTCACTTTTCTGCCGCATTTTGACAAAATTTAGGTTTTTTTCGCCATTCTTTCTCAAAGTTTACGTTTTTTTGGCAAACCCTTGAGGAAATTCGCAATTTTCCGAGGTTCTTTGTCAAAATTCACGTTTTTCTGCGATCTTTTGACAAAATTTGGGCCTTTTTCCCCGAGAACTTTTCAAGAAGTTCTCTCTTTTCCCGCCACACTTTGACAAAATTTACTTTTTTTTTCGCTATTCTTTCGCAAAATTTGTGTTTTTTCACGACCCTTTGACTAAATTCGCGTTTTTCCTCTGTCGAAATTCGCGTTTTTTCCCGATGATTTGGTAAACTTTGCTCTTTTTCCTCGAACTCTTGATTATATTTGCACTTTTTCTGCAATCTTTTAAAGAAAATTGCTTTTTTTTCTTTCCTCCCTTTGATGAAATTTGTATTTTTTTTCACGATTCTTTGCCAAAATCGCGGTTTTTTCGGCCATCCTTTGACGAAATTCACACTTTTTCCGCGACCTTTTGACGAAATTAACGCTTTTTCCACGGCCTTTTGAAGGAAATTGCACTTTTCCGCGATCTTGATTAAGTCCGTTCTTATTTTGAAGAAATTCGCGCTTTTTTTACGCAACCCTTTTCATTTCGTTTTCATCGCCATTTTTGTAAAACCTGGAAATTTTCGGAGATACAGACAGCAATGACGTCAAATGGCAATTCAAGTTAAGTTGTAAAAAAACGGCGATTTCGCGCAACTACACCCCTGTAATTGTTTTAAACGAAACTTTGGTACAACTTAAGCCTCTACTTGAGGCCCCCTGACTGGTTGGGGCCCGGGGCTACAGCCCCCTTAGCCCCCCCCCCTTTAATCCGGCCATGGCTACGACATTTTTTCCTTAATAAAAAGTTAAATTTTCAGTGCAAAATTTACCTTGATTAATAATTAAAATTCATAAAAATATAAATAAATGCATATGCATATCTTAAAAGTGATTAAAACATAATATAAAATCATTTAAAAATACATTAAAGTCCTTTCATAATCAAAACGTTTTCATCCGTTACTTACTCGCCCTTCATCATTGGAAAGATCTAAAATTTACCTTCTGCACAAGTAATCGCCAAGAAGCTGTTATAAGAGAATCTGTAGAAATAATATCTAATAAATAAATAGTCTGTAATGATGTATTATCATATGATACAATGAAACCTCCGAATAAGGGACACCCACGGGACCCGAATTTTTCTCCCTTAAATAGAGGTATCCCTTATTTGGAGTTTTCACTTTTTTAAATTAATCGTTTAGAAAAGACATAAAAAAATAACTAAACATTACAGATCTAATTTAAATGTACCCAAAGGCTATTAATTACGTTAATCAGACACAAAAGAAAAAGAGAATTAATTAATTTAAATTTTCAATCAAATTGATTTACATTTTTCAGATAAGTATTTTTGTACATGCAAAAATTAAAATAACATTTAAAAGAATCTTACTTGAAATACTAATCGATCAAAAGTAATTGTTTTTCAGATTTTAATTTATTACTACAAACCTCTCAAGTGCTCATTTACAATACTTACAAATTTTCGACTTTCATTATGAGCAGTATTTACGAAAAAAGTATTCAACTGTTTTATGTATCTTAAAGCACCTGTTAAATTCTTTATCTTACAAATTTCATTTTTTCTTCTCTTTTAGAAACATTCTCACAATTTCCAGTAATAAGGATAAACACATTGATATCTTTATTTGAATTATGGGTGAATAAATGTTCTTCAATTGTTTTGTATGCTTTTGTATCGACATGGCTGCCTGTCTCAATGATAATTTCACAAAAATCTGTATTTTAATTTTCATCATACACTGCTTCATTATCTGAAATGCAAAAACCAACTTCTTTAATTTCATTTTCAGGTGTCCTTATATATCGAGTGTCCCTTATTCAGAGGTAAATATATTACAGGTCCTATTCTGAGGGATTGGGACCAGAACTTTTGTCCTTTAAATAGAGGTGTCCCTTATTTGGAGTTTTCACTGCATATACGCAGTGTAGAGAGAATTAAGAATATGATAGATAAACCTGTGCTTGTTTTGAAATTTTGAATAACTTTTTCCATTCCATCTTATATCCCGTGCTACGCAAAAGGTAAGTTTTTCACTGGATGAAAGGACGGGTAAGTTTCAATTGAAAATATTTTAATGTAATTTTTAAATAATTTTATGTTATGTTTTACGCACCTTTAAGTAATGTGTATACTTTTTTTTTTTTTTTTTTTTTTTTTGTCTTCATACATACCATAACTAATTAATAATAAAAAACAGCTAATTAACTAAAAAATCTATGAAATAGGTTTTTTTTTCTTTGTTAATGAAAAATCTATAAAATGCAGATGTCATCTTCAAAATTGTATTCTAGAGGCTCTTTATCCATATTGCATCGCCAATATGAAACTGTCTTAAGTCTAAAAAATAAATGTGTAAATACGTCAAACAGTAAAAAAAGTTGTAAAATAACTAACTGTAAAAAATTATCTGTTAGAGTTAATGTCTCAAAATTATATATACAGGGCAGTATTGAATTCAGGGGGTGGCCCGAGGGGCTTTCCTGCTCTAAGCAATGAAATGTCCTCCCTCCCGGAAAATGTGAGACTTTGTGTATTGAATGGTCAAAAAGTGCAATTTCTTTCCCCTCCCCACCTCACAACTTTATAATGTCCCCCTTGGGGCCATAGAAGTATCTCTCGGAGAAAAGTGCCTAAATTCAACACTGATATGGGATGTCCCAAAAAATCTTTGACACATTTAAAATTCAATATAAAATTGGATAATTGTCGTACAGGAGTGCGGTTTGAACTAAAATATTCCTCAGGATGAAAGGTTTTCTTCGAACAAATGAAAATAATTAGTTACATAGTTCGATAATAGATGGCGCCACTTGTCCGTTAATTTAGTTTCAAACAGGCATGTTTACTCTTTTCAGGTTAACTTTTTATCCTACCATGTAGAAATGACAAATCCCAGCGAAAGAACAATATTATGCTTCTGCGGTGGCTGACAATGATGTATTGAAAACAAAAATTACTCATGAGATCAAGTTGTTTCCGAGAACAATTCCAGGGAACGAGGGAACACGTGGATTGAATTGGCTTGAGCTACAAAGGGTGCACTAACTGAACTATGCGCAAATGTATTGCACAAATTATTGTTTTATGATCTCTTTTGACAAAATAAAACGATCTGCAGCTGATTGTCTGGAATTTCTTATGCTTCTTTCTGATAATGTAAGGTGCAGCGCCATCTGTGAGCGAATTGTGGAAACATTTTTTATTTGCGTGAAGAAAACATTTCATCTTAAGAAGCAATTAGTCCAAACCGCACTTTGATATAACAATTACTTGATTTTATATTGAATTTTAAAATGTATCAAGGACTTCTGGGTACCTTATATACGTATATATATATATATGTGCGTGTGTGTGGATAGATAGACAGATAGATGGATGGATATAGATAGATATAGATATTTACCTGTACATTAATCGAATTTTTTTGTTTCAAAAACAAAAGAAATCAGAACTAGTTTGAAGTAAGAAGTAAGGAATTTGTAGCTTCCTATATCTTCCTCGCGCCACTATAAATTTCCTTTTGTGGCAGTTGCTCTTGAACCGGCAAGCTGGCTATTTCTCTTGTACAATATGCACAAGAGAAAATTGGCGGCTTGCATCAGCACTGTTGAATTCAGACACTTTTCTTCGGGAGGGACTTCTGGGGCTCCCTAGGGACATTAAAAAGTTCCGGGAAGGAAACTGGACATTTCATTCCCTTGGGCCACCCCGATTCCCTGAAATCAACACTGTGTATCAGAGAGATGCCAATGCGAGCAATACAGGTTTAAGGAAACTGGAAATAATAGCGAAGGAATATAAGTGAAATAAAAAAGAAAACTTAAAAATATTTGTTTAATTAGATATTTATAAAAGTGATTTCAAAAGTGTCTTCGTAGTATAATATTTAATCATTATTTTATTCTTGCATAAAATATATTTTGCTGCCTATCATGAAATAAGCAGTAGGATTTATTTTATGCACCAAGTTTCCTTATGTGATATAAAAGAATTATACTCAAATCTTTTGAAGTAGAGCAATAAGAAATTTCTAATTCTACTTGGCATAGAAATTTGGCGAGAGCAAAAATATTCCAGCAACCTCTCGGAACTCCGGACTTCAAACAGCGCGCAAACGATCGCCTCTGACACTAAATATCTTTCACCCTCCATGTTAACATCAATCCTCTCCCCCTTTTTCTTCTAAAAAGAAAATGAATATAAATAAAATGACGGCCACTGAAAGCGAGAGAAGAGGCTTGACCCCTCAACTCAACGCAACAGTTTTAGATCTCAATATATCCGGGTATTTCTCGACCTGTCCACTTTCCGCCCAACAGTTTGAAACAGCAGAAATTGAGATGTTGCTGTTTATGTTGTTGTGGAACAGGTTCAAAAAGGGATGCAACAAAATAAAATAAAGTAAAAATATCTTTTTTAGTTTGTTTTTTGTTTTTATGGTCTGGAAGAGTAAGTTACAGCGTGAAAAAGGATATTTTGAAACTTCTCATGATGTGGTAAATTGTCTGGAGGGGTTATTCTAAACCTGAATTTATATAAAGAAAGTACTAAACTTTGTCTTTCATAATTTATTAATAAAATATATCGCTGAAGTGTGAATCTATAGAATGTTATCATTAAACATATTTATGAATGTAAAACTATTAGCTAAGAGTATTTTAAAAGACTCAGTTTGAATAAAAGAACTCTAAACACCGACTTGTAAGTAAGTGTTAACTTGTATTGTTAAAGAAGAAAGAATTCCATAAATTGGAAGAGATGAATATATAATAGAAAAAATTATCGAATAATGCAGTTTGTAATGTATTCTGAAACGTATATAATTTTTGATGGCTATTCACGGTCAAACCGTGAATATCACCGTGAATAGACGGGTTCACCCTCGCCAAACTTGATGGGAATGATTTTTCTCTGAAAATTAAATTTTACCTAATCTTTTTAAACTGTTTGCTGATAAAAATATTAAAGCTTTTTTAGAGTCACTAGTTTAAGTCATTAAATTTGAAAATTAGCGCTGTGTATCGAAGTTACTTATAGACATCGAATTACTAACAGCAAGAATAAGAATATTACAAATCATACTTTCATAATACTGTCCGTAGATAACAAAAGATGATTAATATTCAGATCGAGCTTGGTGGAATGCAATGGAATACAAAAATGAGCAACGTTAAATAGTACCAAATATATTATATAATCAGCAGACAGGTTTCGATAGCATTTAGCGTACCGTCGTCAATGCTAGAGGAGCTTCGCTGATAGGGTTGCTCAGCAATATTATGAGCAGAATTACAAAAATCTCTAAAGCTCATTAAAGCTAGATCAATTAATATTCAGATAGAGTTTGGTGCAATGCACAGCTCCTCATCGAAGCTCCTCTAGCATTGACGACGGTACGCTAAATGCTACCGAAACCGGACTGCTGATTCCATAATATATTTGGTGCTTTTTAACATTGCTCATTTTTGTATTCCATTGCATTGCACCAAGCTCTATCTGAATATTAATTGATCTAGTTTTAACGGGCTTTAGAGATTTTTAGAATTTTGCTTATAATATTGCTGAGCAACCCAATCAGAGAAGCTCCTCTTGCACTGACGACAGTACGCTAAATGCTACTGAAACCGGTCTGCTGATTCTATAATATATTTGGTGCTTTTTAACGTTGCTCATTTTTGTATTCCACAACAAAAGACGATATTGTACCTCACTGGAATATATTAAAAAGTGTGGCGGTTAATATTTTTTTACTATTTTCAGGAGAGGAGTCTGGAAGAAAAGGTTGGTTCACAGTTTAATATCACTTATATCACGTTGTAGCTATGACATACCAATCAAAATGCTATTGATGTTTAAGTGTTCTCGAGTTCGCATGACATTTTATACGTGTGATAAGCATGTCGAGCTTTCAGCAAAATGAAAAGCATGTGCTGCATGTACTGTTCTTCTTGTCAAATAAAAATAAAAATGCGAGTGAAAATCACCGTATACTTGGGAAAACTTAGGATGACGATGCCCTGATGGAAGATTAAGGGATGACCCAGGACTACCATGAACATTGACGGCAAAATTTAATCGCATTGGAAATGAGGCGATTCTCTGCATTTGGTGGGATCAGAAGGGTGTCGTGTGCCCTAAACTTTTTAAATTTTGTGAAACAGTTGATATTATTCTCTACCATAAATGAATAGTACGTTTTCAACCGTGCAATGATTCAAAAGCAAGAATAATATGCTGTAAGACACGAGAAAGTGATTTTTTGCACCACAACCGTCCCTTCACTCATAGTCCCTTCGCTACAGACAGTGGCGTAGATAGCGGGGGGTGGTTCACCCCAGATGTCACCCTCTAAGGGGTGACACCCAATCTTTATTTCTAAATATATATATAATCTTATAAAATTTTGGAAAAGAATTCTGAAATAAAATGAAATTTCTAACGCATCACGCAACAGAGTTGATTTTCTTTTCTTGGAGAATCTGAAATTTTATACAGAATGGGGTGACTAAATAAGATATGCACTAGGAACAGAAACCTACCAATCCAACGAGTGGGTAGCAAAAGCAAACTTTTTAGTATTTTGTATTTAAATTACAATTTTGTATTCATTTCTTCGGATTATCTATAAAATAACATCAGGCATGCAAAAAATTTTGACATTTTATTTGCAATAACGTAAAATTGTGATTTAAAAAATGTCGCGGATTTTTTTTTTTTTGTGGGGGGGAGGGGGGAGACACCATTTACATCCGCCTCGGGTGTCACCCATCCTAGCTACGCCACTGCACAGACACTATTTTTATACTTGGCTGGTAAAACTCTCGCATCTGCCATACTCACCTAACTTGTCCCGATTTGACTACCATCTCTTTTCTTCGATATCTCACGCACTGTTAATAAAATTCTTCAACAATTAGGGAGTTGTCAAAAAATGTCTTGATGACTACACCGTTAAAAATTTGGTACAATGCTGAACCAATTTTTGGTGCTGCAATATCTGTCAACATAAAATGGTGAAACATTGTTTCAACATTAGTTCTAGGGATGAACCATAAGTTGGTGAAATCTTGTATCATAAATTGGTTAAATGTTGAACCATGAATTGGTTAAATTTTGAACCATAAATTGGTGAAATGCTGATGAAGCAATGATTTTTGCCCCCCCCCTCCTCCTTCTCCTCCATAAAATAAAATATTTTGGATTTAAAGATGCTCTGTTTTAATATAATTTAAGGTGAAATATTTCCGGTCTCTCTAATTAATTTTTATTGGAAGATAATTTTTAAGATCAGAAACTTAGGTTTATTTACGAAATTTGATATACAGTCGAGTCTCTATATAACGAAATCTACTGTTCCAGTAAAAAATTCGTTATATAGAGAAATTCGATGTATAGAGAATGATGTTAAAAATCGTATTTAATGTGTGAAATTTGAACATGTATTATTTTTGATCTTTTGAATTAATAATTTGAAATGTTTAAAAGTAAATATTAACCTAACATTTTATTTCTTAATTATTTAAGCTGTTTCAAAAAAGAGGACAGACATTTATTTGAAAGCTTAATGAAAATCAAATAAGGAAGACTTGCATTAATTTCAGAAGAAGAAATCTGTGATTTTTTGTTCTTTTGATTTTAAAATTTTTACGCTCTAAAAAAAAAAAAAAAAGAAGAAGAAAATTTTCAAATTTTAGCAAGGAATGAAAAATTGTAGTTCACATTTTCCTCCATTTGAAACCTCTCTTATGAGCCTCTCATTGATTCCTCTCTTACATGTGCATCAATCTAATTGACTCTATTTTGAGAAGGATGTGGAAAGGTGTGTGAAAGATAGGATGAATTCGTTGGCTTTAAAGAACAAGGAGAGAAGTAATAATAATAATAATAATAATAATAATAATAATAATAATAATAATAATAATAATAATAATAATAATAATAATAATAATAATAATAATAAAAACTCAGCATTGTCGATAAATCAAAAATAAGTGATGGAAAATTGATTCCATATGATTTCGAAGCCTTTTAAAACTGAGTAAATTAAGACCAATTTATGAAAAATTCGTTATATGGAGAACGATATTTCGCTATATAGAGACTGTTTTTAATGTAATCATGCAAAAAGGGAACCGTTCCTACTAAAAATTCGTTATATAGAGAAATTCGATGTATGGAGTTTCGTTATAGAGAGACTCGACTGTAGTTTAATTATACGATAATATCATTGTTATTTTGAATATCTTACACTTTACTTTACACACTAAAATACATAAGTAGCGACACGATGATGTTGCTGTCTTTGCTTCTGCATTGGAATTTATAAAATTGATCTGTATGATGCATAAAAGCAAACTTAAAAAAAAAAAAATATATATATATATATCAGACAGATTAATTATAAATCTTAAAGTGCATTGAAACAATAAAAGCATCTTAAAAAGAAAAATATACTATCTATCAGTAATGAATGGAGTAAAAAATGATTGCTTATAAAATCGTATCATGTTTTAAAAAAGTCTAAGCATAATCTAAATATATAGAATGTGTAATTTCTTTTAAATATATGTGTGATGATTTATATTTGTCTTATTAAATCTGAACATCAATATGGAGTCTATTTTTTTAAATTCTACGAAATATGTATATAATTTTTATTTAAACCTGTTCCTTAATTATTCTTGCAAAATCTTTCTCTGTAAATTAAATGACACGATAAGCCATATTTAATTTTAATATTTTATTCCCGTATACATTGTATTTTATAAATATAAGCTAAATAAATTTTTATATATGAAAAAATTAATCTAGAAAATAGGAAAAAAGAGAAGAAAATATAAAAAGTAAAATAATAGTAATAATAATAATAATAATAATAATAATAATAATAAAATGACTGCATTATGTACTGTTTTACAATGTTTGAAAAATGTTTTCATGTAAAAGAATTTATTATTATCTTTAAAGAATATTCAATTTTACATTATATAAATAAATGTAAATATAAACTTAAACTATGTTAAAGCAATTTTATTCTTAAACTTTATATTGACATTTTATTTCAATTGCTTAAGTATCATGTTACCTTTTCTTATTGCCATTAATTACTTGAATTATAAATGTAGGAAATGCATTTGCAATAAAAGGGAATTTAATAACTAGTGCAAAATGTCGCTGATTAAATGATTTAATATTACTTAAACTTGAAATTTTAAAATCGAAAATCGCAGACAAATGCTTGCATGTAATTAAAAAAATGAATTTACAAATTTAAAAAACTCTAAAAATAATAATTAGTTTTTTATAATTATGATGCTATTAAACAATAATATAAACTACAATGCATTATCGAATTCACCAACAGTTCAAAAATCTTGTCATAATATGTAAGAAATTCCTATCAATTTTTGAAATTAAGTAACTGTTAAAAGAATCTCAAATATTGGGTATGAAGATTTAGGATTTTAAATAATAATTTAAAACATTATCAGTAATTAAAATAAAATCTTAAAAAAAATTCACCTCTGAATTTAAAATATGTAACATGTTTAATGACATTTTACCAGTATAATGCTATTGTTCAATCTGAAATCTTTACTTACTATCATAATAATATAATATGTTTCACTCCAAAATATCAATAACTATAAATATAATTCATTTACTGTTACTTATAATAAGGAAACAGAAATGAGTCCCAAAAATTCAATATAATTAAACAGAATCTGAAATCACTGCTAATTAATGTTTACATTTATTATTATGAATGCAGCTATGAATCAGTGGCGTAGCTAACGGGGGGCGGAGGGGGTGGTTCGCCCCGGATGTCACCCTCTTAGGGGTGACACCCAATCTTTATTTATTTATTATTAGTTATTTATTATTATTTATTATTAGTATATATATATAATCTTATAAGATTTTGGAAAAGAATTCTGAAATAAAATGAAATTTCTATCGCATGACGCAACATAGTTAAATTTCTTTTCATTGAGAATGTGAAATTTTATGCAGAATGGTGTGTTTAAATAAGATATGCACCAGGGAACATAAATTAATCTATCCTACGAGTGAGTGGCATAAGCAAACTTTAAAAGAAGGATTTTTCTTCTACATATAGATACTGCATTGACTTATGTGGATTATGGGTTGAATAATAATAAGTCACGCCTAATTTTTTTTTTTTTTTTTTTTTTTTATGATGGAGAAAATTTAAATAAGGAATGGTATGGTCATTTGTTGTAATAGCGTAGAATTGTGATTGAAAAAATATGACGGATTTGAAGAGGGGAGGGGAAGGTGGGGTACACCCTGGTGGGTTAAAATGACACCATTTACATTCGCCCCGCCATTCATCCATCCCAGCTACGCCACTGCCATGAATCAACATATTTCAGTGTCAGCAAACTAAGATACTTCGCGTTTTGTTATTTTTGCTTTCGAACTACAACAAATCAACCCTAATTATAAAGAAAAGAAGAAAATTAGTTTAAAATACTGGAGTCCAGAGCATTTGGAGCACCCATTTACGTGGGACACTACACTGGCAAACGGATGTCACACTTTTGCAACATTAACTTGTGATAAAAATCAACACTTCTAACTAAAATGATTGTGTTGTGAATGTGTTGCGAATATGTTGTACGCAGGGCCCGACTTAGACAGTGTGTGTGGGGGGGGGGGGGGGGGGCTGGGGCATACATTATTAGAGGGGCCCCTTCTATCCTACATTTTTTTGTAAATTCTGCTGAAGTGACTAAAACTGAAATTCTTAAGGCCCTACATCAGTAACGCTCCGAGATAGAACGGCTAATGTTATTTCAATGGAAGAAATTTATCGATTTCATTCCTTTGCATTTTGCTCAAATTTAATAATTTTTGTTGTTTTGAAAACCTGTAGGTTTAAACTATGCACGTCATTCTGAAATTTTATTTCTTTTTTTAATTTTAAGGCGATGCAAGTGCGTTATTTTATAGTCTTTAAAATTCACTTTTAATGTCTTATTACAAAAAATCTGTTTGACATTTTAAAATTTGGTAAAACAGCATGCAAAGTTTAATTATTTAGCTTTCAGAAAATGTTTTTTATTTTGATTTTTACAAAAATTTAATCTATGCTATTTGTATAAAAAGTTGAAATACTTTGATTTAAAATAGTAGAAAATGGTGTTTAACTCCGCCTTTAAAAGGGAGACGCCTTAAAAGTAATTAAGGTGAAAGACGATATGGGTTTACCTCCAGGGAGTCTTACAGGGACGAAGGTGTAAAATCTTGCCTGTGGCTATTAGTAAAATGTTGTTTGCTGGTTTAGGATAAAAAAAATAAAAACATCCTTTCCTGAATGCATGATAGTTCGATCAGAAATGAATTTCAGAAATGATGTAATTACATGTTGATTTCAAAAAGTTTGTTAAACTAGGCATTCAATCTCAAATGTACTTTAAAAGCATTATTGATTTCGAATAAAAACACATTTAACATTTTTATTATTTTTCTTCCATATATTTAAAGTTTAATTTCTAAAAAAGATTCTTTAATTGCGGACAACATCAAAATGAAATATTCGTTAATTTATAAAAAATAATAGAATTAACTTTTTGTCATCTGCAGACGACAAAGGGAAAAGAAGAAAGGGCAGAAAGAAAATAACAATGGTTCTGACATTAAAAATGAATAGATATATTCGCGAATAAATACATTTGTATTAAATTTTTCTTATCATTCTTTTAGACAATTCTTAATGAATTAGTTTAAATGTTCCTTTTCATAAATAGTTCATAAATATTTCTATTTTAATCAATAAAAGTTTGCAGTATACCCACTCTAAAATATGAAGTAATTATTATGCAATTCATGATTAAATTGGATAACACTAATTTAAAAAATAGAAATATATTTATTTTGACACTTCTATCGAAAATTATGACTAATTTACAATACTTTAGAAAATATATTCTGTTGCGGTAAAATTTACATCCGTAAATGATATATTTATGCTTAATTGTATATAAATTGTCTTTCCTTTGTTTTTCCCTTTCAGAAAGATAAATGAATGATTTTTAAAGTTCTTATACTATTTTAACTAAATAATACGCATATATTCCAAAGCCTGTCATAGTCTAACTGATCTAAGTTTTAGAATAGCGGTTTTTTCAGTCACGCAAAAAGACAAACTCAATTATACTAAACCTATGGAAGATTTTTTAAAAGATACCATATTTTCATTCCAATTTTTAATTATTTTTTTTTCTGCATAGTATAGCTGACGATGGTTTGTATAAAGGCCGCTTTTTACTCTTTTCGATACTGACTGTAGATTTTAAATATGAGGATAATATCACTTTTGAAAACGGTTCCGAAAATGAAACTATCCTGTAAAGAAAATTAAAAAAGTAGAAAAAGGCCTTTGAAGAGATCGCTCTGAGCTATTAAAGGGGAAAAATATTAAAATGCAGACGAGACCTATTTATAAATTTCGACCGTTGGATTATCGTCGAAAGAATTATCATAAGCTAGTAAATTGTTTCGTTTAACTAAAGTTTATATATATATATATATATATACCCGTAAAATAAATCGAAAAAATAGAAAATGGCCTGCAGACGATAAACTTTTATAAATTTCTTTCATAGCATTAGTTTTAAAGCGAAGGCATTGTTTCGTTTAACAGCAGTAGCCTCTTTAAAATAAATGAAATCGTAAAAGCTATTCAATGTAAGAGAAAAAAAAAAAAATATATATATATATTTTTTTTTTTTTTAAATGTAGGCGAGATATCTTTATAAATTTCTACAATGGGATTTCGTTTGACTGAAGTAAGTCACTTTAAAATACCTGTAACGAAATCAAAAATTGTAATACCGCCTTTGTACAGAAAGATCTCAGCTGTTCAATATAAAAAAGATTATTAAAATATAGACGAGATATTTCTATAAATTTCTGTGATAGGATTTCGCTTCATTGAAGTAAGCCCCTTTAAAATACCCGTAAAAAATCGAAAAAAATATAAAGCGGTATTTGTACAGAAATATCTCAGAAATTAAATGCTAAAAAAATCATTTAAAAAATTAAAATGTTGACGAGATATCTTTATAAATTTTTATAATGGGACTTTTCTCTATTCAAGTAAGCCACTTTAAAATACCCGTAAAAAATCGAAAAAATGTAAAAAAGTGATTGTACAGAGAAATCTCCGATATCTAATGCCCCCCCCCCCCCCCCCGAAAAAAAAAGTTTAAAGACAATTAAAATACAAACGAGATATCTTTAAAAATTTCTAAAATGTGATTTAGATCTATTGAAGTAAATCACTTTAAAATACCCGTAACAAAATCGAAAAGATATAAAACGTTCTTTGTAAAGAAAGATATCAGTTATATGATGGAAAAAAAATACAAATATTAAAATGATCTTTACAAATGACTTTTAAATGATCTTAAAGATATCTTTATAAATTTCTACCATGGGATTTTCCTTGATTGAGGTAATCATCAGTTTATATTTACTTGTAGACCAGATATCTTTATACATTTCTAACATTCAATGCTAAAAAAATCATTTAAAAATATTAAAATGTAGAAGAGAAAAATATATATTTATATGAACTTCAAAACTTCATAGGATTTCGCTTGATTGAAGTAAGCCCCTTTAAAACATAATCCCATAACAAAATCAAAAAAATATAAAACGGTCTTTGTACCGAAAGATCTCAGATATCCAATGCCAAAAAAACATTTAAAAATATTTAAATGTAGAAAAGATATATTTATAAATTTCTACTAAAGGACTTCGCTTGACTGAAGTAGCCTCTTTGAACATCTGTAAACAAAACAAAAAAAGTACAAAACGGTCTTAACATCGAAAAATCTCAGCTATCCAATGACAAAAAAATCATTTAAAAATATTAAAAAGTAGAAGAGATATTTTTATAAATTTCTACCAATGGATTTCACTTGACTGAAGTAGCCTCTTTAAAACACCTGTAAACAAACTCGAAAAAGTACAAAACGGTCTTTGTACCGAAAGATCTGAGATATCGAATGCCAAAAAATAATTTAAAAATATTCAAATGTAGAAGAGATATTTTTATAAATTTCTACCATTGGATTTCACTTGACAGAAGTAGCCTCACTAAAACACCTGTAAACAAAATCAAAAAAGTACAAAACGGTCTTTGTACCAAAAGATCTTAGCTATCTAATGACAAAAAAAATCACTTAAAAATATTAAAATGTAGAAGAGATATTTTTATAAATTTCTACCAATGGATTTCACTGGACTGAAGTAGCCCCTTTAAAACACCTGTAAACATATTTAAAAAAAGTACAAAACGGTCTTTGTACCGAATGATCTCAGCTATCCAATGACAAAAAAATCACTTAAAAATATTAAAATGTAGAAGAGATATTTTTATAAATTTCTACCAATGGATTTCACTTGACTGAAGTAGCCTCTTTAAAACACCTGTAAACAAAGTCAAAAAAGTACAAAACGGTCTTTGTAACGAAAGATCTTAGCTATCCCATAACAACAGAATAATTTTAAAATATTAAAATGTAGAAGACTTATTTTTATAAATTCCTACCATTGGATTTCACTTGACTGAAGTAGCTTTTTTAAAATTCCCCTAAACAAAGTCGTAAAAGTACAAAACGGTCTTTGTACCGAAAGATCTTAGCTATCCAATGACGAAAAAATCATTTAAAAATATTAAAATGTAGTAGAGATATTTTTATAAATTTCTACCATTAGATTTCACTTGACTGAAGTAGCTTTTTAAAAATTCCCCTAAACAAAGTCGTAAAAGTACAAAACGGTCTTTCTACCGAAAGATCTTAGCTATCTAATGACAAAAAAACATTTAAAAATATTAAAAATGTAGAAGAGATATTTTTATAAATTTCTACCATTGGAATTCACTTGACTGAAGTAGCCTCAATAAAACACCTGTAAACAAAATCAAAAAAGTACAAAACAGTCTTTGCACCGAAAGATCTCAGCTATCCAATGACAAAAAAATCATTTAAAAATATTAAAATGTAGAAGAGATATTTTTATAAATTTCTACCAATGGATTTCACTTGACTGAAATAGCTTTTTTAAAATTCCCATAAACAAAGTTGAAAAAGTACAAAACGGTCTTTGTACAGAAAGATCTGAGATATCGAATGCCAAAAAATATTTTAAAAATATTAAAATGTAGAAGAGATATTTTTATAAAGTTCTTCCATTGGATTTCACTTGACTGAAGTAGCTTTTTTAAAATTCCCTTAAACAAAGTCGAAAAAGTACAAAACAGTCTTTGTGCCGAAAGATCTGAAATATCCAATGCCCCCCCCCCCCCAAAAAAAAACATTTAAAAACTTTAAAATGTAGAAGATATATATATATATATATATATTTTTAATTTTATTACTTCCATTTGATCTCAGCTATCCAATGACAAAAAAATCACTTAAAAATATTAAAATGTAGAAGAGATATTTTTATAAATTTCTACCTATGGATTTCACTTGACTGAAGTAGCTTTTTTAAAATTATCCAAAACAAAGTCGAAAAAATACAAAACGGTCTTTTTACCGAAAGATCTGAGATATCGAATGCCAAAAAATCATTGAAAAATCTTTAAAAGTAAAAAGATATATTTATAAAATTCCACTATAGGATTTTGCTTGAATGAAGTATCTTCTGTAAAACACCTCTAAACAAAATCGAAGAAGTACAAAACAGTCTTTGTACCGAAAGATCGCAGCTATGAAATGCCAAAAAAATCATTTAAAAATATTAAAATGTAGAAGAGATATTTTTATAAATTTCTACCATTGGATTTCACTTGACTGAAACAGATTCATAAAATTCCCTTAAACAGAGTCGAAAAAGTACAAAACGGTCTTTGCACCGAAAGATCTCAGCCATCCCATGACAAAAAAATCATATAAATATATTAAAATGTAGAAGAGATATGTTTATAAATTTCTACCATTGGATTTCACTTGACTTAAGTAACTTTTTTTAAAATTCCCCTAAACCAAGTCGAAAAAGTACAAAACGGTCTTTGTAGAAAAAGATCTAAGCTATCCAGTGACAAAAAAATCAATTAAAAATATTAAAATGTAGAAGAGATATTTTTATAAATTTCTACCATTGCATTTCACTTCACTGAAGTAGCTTTTTTTTAATTCCCCTAAACGGAGTCGAAAAAGTACAAAACGGTCTTTGTACCGAATGATCTCAGCTATCCAATGACAAAAAAAATCACTTAAAAATATTAAAATGTAGAAGAGATATTTTTATAAATTTCTACCAATGGATTTCACTTGACTGAAGTAGCCTCTTTAAAACACCTGTAAACAAAGTCGAAAAAGTACAAAACGGTCTTTGTACCGAAAGATCTTAGCTATCCCATAACAACAGAATCATTTAAAAATATTAAAATGTAGACGAGATATTTTTATAAATTTCTACCATTGGAATTCACTTGACTGAAGTAGCTTTTTTAAAATTCCCCTAAACAAAGTCGTAAAAGTACAAAACGGTCTTTGTACCGAAAGATCTTAGCTATCCAATGACAAAAAAACATTTAAAAATATTAAAAATGTAGAAGAGATATTTTTATAAATTTCTACCACTGGAATTCACTTGACTGAAGTAGCCTCACTAAAACACCTGTAAACAAAATCAAAAAAGTACAAAACAGTCTTTGCACCGAAAGATCTCAGCTATCCAATAACAAAAAAATCATTTAAAAATATTAAAATGTAGAAGAGATATTTTTATAAATTTCTACCAATGGATTTCACTTGACTGAAATAGCTTTTTTAAAATTCCCATAAACAAAGTCGAAAAAGTACAAAACGGTCTTTGTACAGAAAGATCTGAGATATCGAATGCCAAAAAATATTTTAAAAATATTAAAATGTAGAAGAGATATTTTTATAAAGTTCTTCCATTGGATTTCACTTGACTGAAGTAGCTTTTTTAAAATTCCCTTAAACAAAGTCGAAAAAGTACAAAACAGTCCTTGTGCCGAAAAATCTGAAATATCCAATGCCCCCCCCTCCAAAAAAAACATTTAAAAACATTAAAATGTAGAAGATATATATATATATATATATATATATATATATACGTATATATTATTATTACTACCATTTGATCTCAGCTATCCAATGACAAAAAAATCACTTAAAAATATTAAAATGTAGAAGAGATATTTTTATAAATTTCTACCAATGGATTTCACTTGACTGAAGTAGCTTTTTTAAAATTATCCAAAACAAAGTCGAAAAAATACAAAACGGTCTTTTTACCGAAAGATCTGAGATATCGAATGCCAAAAAATCATTTAAAAATCTTTAAAAGTAAAAAGATATATTTATAAAATTCCACTATAGGATTTTGCTTGAATGAAGTATCTTCTGTAAAACACCTCTAAACAAAATCGAAAAAGTACAAAACAGTCTTTGTACCGAAAGATCGCAGCTATGAAATGCCAAAAAAAATCATTTAAATATATTAAAATGTAGAAGAGATATTTTTATAAATTTCTACCATTGGATTTCACTTGACTGAAACAGCTTTCATAAAATTCCCTTAAAAAGTGTCGAAAAAGTACAAAACGGTCTTTGCACCGAAAGATCTCAGCCATCCCATGACAAAAAAATCATATAAAAATATTAAAATGTAGAAGAGATATGTTTATAAATTCCTACCATTGGATTTCACTTGACTTAAGTAGCTTTTTTTAAAATTCCCCTAAACAAAGTCGAAAAAGTACAAAACGGTCTTTGTAGAAAAAGATCTAAGCTATCCAGTGACAAAAAAAATCAATTAAAAATATTAAAATGTAGAAGAGATATTTTTATAAATTTCTACCATTGCATTTCACTTCACTGAAGTAGCTTTTTTTAAATTCCCCTAAACAGAGTCGAAAAAGTACAAAACGGTCTTTGCAACGAAAGATCTGAGATATCGAATGCCAAATAATAATTAACAGATATTAAAATGTAGAAGAGATATTTTTCTAAATTTTTACCATTGGATTTCACTTCACTGAAGTAGCTTTTTTAAAATTCCCCTAAACAAAGTCAAAAAAGTACAAAACGGTCTTTGTAACAAAAGATCTGAGATATCGAATGCCAAATAATAATTTACAAATATTAAAATGTAGAAGAGATATTTTTATAAATTTCTACCATTGGATTTCAATTCACTGAAGTAGATTTTTTAAAATTCCCTTAAACAGAGTCGAAAAAGTACAAAACGGTCTTTGCACAGAAAGATCTCAGCCATCCCATGACAAAAAAAAATCATTTAAAAATATTAAAATGTAGAAGAGATATTTTTATAAATTCCTACCATTGGATTTCATTTGACTGAAGTAGCCTCTTTAAAACACCTGTAAACAAAATCAAAAAAGTACAAAACGGTCTTTGTACCAAAAGATCTGAGATATCGAATGACAAATATATTAATTTACAAATATTAAAATGTAGAAGAGATATTTTTATAAATTTCTACCATTGGATTTCACTTGACTGTAGTAGCTTTTTTAAAATTCATCTAAACAAAGTCGAAAATGTAAAAGACGGTCTTTGTACAGGAAGATCTAAGTTATCCAATGACAAAAAAATCATTTAAAAATATTAAAAAGTAGAAGAGATATTTTTATAAATTTCTACCATTGGATTTCACTTGACTGAAATAGCTTTTTTAAAATTCCCCTAAACAAAGTCGAAAAAGTACAAAACGGTCTTTGTACCGAAAGATCTCAGCTATCCAATGACAAAAAAATCATTTAAAAATATTAAAGTGTAGAAGAGATATTTTTATAAATTTCTACCATTGGATTTCATTTGCCTCTTTAAAACACCTGTAAACAAAATCAAAAAAGTACAAAACGGTCTTTGTACCGAAAGATCTGAGATATCGAATGCCAAAAAATATTTTAAAAATATTAATATATAGAAGAGATATTTTTAGAAATTTCTTTCATTGGATTTCACTTGACTGAAGTAGCTTTTTTAAAATTATCCTAAACAAAGTCGAAAAAGTACAAAACGGTCTTTGTACCGAAAGATCTGAGACATCGAATGCCAAAAAATCATTTCAAAATCTTTAAAAGTAAAAAGACATATTTATAAAATTCTACTATAGGATTTTGCTTGAATGAAGTAGCTTCTTTAAAATACCTGTAAACAAAATCAAAAAAGTACAAAACAGTCTTTGTTCCGAAAGATCACAGCTATCCAATGCCAAAAAATCATTTAAAAATATTAAAATATAGAAGAGATATTTTTATAAATTCCTACCATTGGATTTCACTTGACTGAAGTAGTTTTTTTAAAATTCCCCTAAACAAAGTCGAAAAAGTACAAAACGGCTTTACCGAAAGATCTGAGATATCGAATGCCAAAAAATAATTTAAAAATATTAAAATGTAGAAGAGATATTTTTATAAATTCCTAGCATTCGATTTCACTTGACTGAGTATCTTTTTTAAAACATATGTAAACAAAATTAAAAAAGTACAAAACGGTATTTGGACCGAAAGATCTCAGCTATCCCATGACAAAAAAATCATTTAAAAATATTAAAATGTAGAAGAGATATTTTTATGAATTTCTTCCATTGGATTTCACTTGACTGAAGTAAGCTTTTTAAAAATTCCCCTAAACAAAGTCGAAAAAGTACAAAACGGTCTTTGTACCGAAAGATCTAAGCTATCCAATAACAAAAAAAAAAAAAAAAAAAAAAAACATTTAAAAATATTAAAATGTAGAAAAGATATTTTTATAAATTTCTTCCATTGGATTTCACTTGACTGAAGTAGCTTTTTTAAAATTCCCCTGAACAAAGTCGAAAATGTAAAAAAACGTTATTTGTACAGAAAGATCTAAGCTATCCAATGACAGGAAAAAAAATCAATTAAAAATATTAAAATGTAGAAGAGATATTTTTATAAATTTCTACCATTGGATTTCACTGAAGTAGCCTCTTTAAAACACCTGTAAACAAAAAAAAAAAAAAAAAAAAAAAAAAAAATACAAAACGGTATTTGTACCTAAAGATCTCAGCTATCCCATGACAAAAAAATCATTTAAAAATCTTTAAATGTCGAAAAGACATATTTATAAAATTTTATTATAGGATTTCGCTTGACTGAAGTAGCCTCTTTAAAACAGCTGTAAACAAAACAACAACAAAAAAAAAAAAAAAAAAAAAAAAAAAAAAAAAAAAAAAGGTCTTTGTACCGAAAGATCTCAGCTATCCAGTGACAAAATTCATTTAAAAATATTAAAATGTAGAAGAGATATTTTTATAAATTTCTACCATTGGATTTCATTTGACTGAAGTAGCCTCTTTAAAACAACTGTAAACAAAATCAAAAAAGTACAAAACTGTCTTTGTACCAAAAGATCTGAGATATCGAATGCCAAATAATGATTTACAAATATTAAAATGTAAAAGAGATGTTTTTATAAATTTCTACCAATGGATTTCACTTCACTGAAGTAGCTTTTTTAAAATTCCCCTAAACAGAGTCGAAAAAGTACAAAACGATCTTTGTACCGAAAGATCTGAGCTATCCCATGACAAAAAAAAAAAAAAAAAAAAAAAAAAAAAAAAAAAAAAATCATTCAAAAATATTAAAATGTAGAAGAGATACTTTTAGAAATTTCTAGCATTGGATTTCACTTGACTGAAGTAGCTTTTTTAAAATTCCCCTAGAGAATGTCGAAAATGTAAAAAACGGTCTTTGTATAGAAAGATCTCAGCCATCCCATGACATAAAAATAATTTAAAAATATTAAAATGTAGAAGACTTATTTTTATAAATTCCTACCATTGGATTTCACTTGACTAAAGTAGCTTTTTTTAAAATTCCCCTAAACAAAGTCGAAAATGTACAAAACGGTCTTTGTAGAGAAAGATCTATGCTATCCAATGACAAAAAAAATCATTTAAAAATATTAAAATGTAGAAGAAATATTTTTATAAATTTCTACCATTGGATTTCACTTGACTGAAATAGCTTTTTTAAAATTCCCCTAAACAAAGTCGAAAAAGTACAAAACGGTCTTTGTACCGAAAGATCTGAGATATCGAATGACAAAAAATAATTTAAAAATATTAAAATGTAGAAGAGATATTTTTATAAATTCCTACCACTGGATTTCACTTGACTGAAGTAGATTTTTTAAAATTTCCCTAAACAAAGTCGAAAAAGTACAAAACGATCTTTGTACCGAAAGATCTCAGCTATCCAATGACAAAAATTCATTTAAAAATATTAAAATGTAGAAGAGATATTTTTATAAATTTCTTCCATTGGATTTCATTTGACTGAAGTAGCTTTTTTAAAATTCCCTTAAACAAAGTCGAAAATGTATGAAACGGTCTTTGTACCGAAAGATCTCAGCTATCCAATGACAAAAAAATCATTTAAAAATATTAAAATGTAGAAGAGATATTTTTATAAATTTCTACAATGGGATTTCACTTGACTGAAATAGCTTTTTAAATAAACAAGGTCGAAAAAGTACAAAACGGTCTTTGTACCGAAATATCTGAGATATCGAATGCCAAAAAATAATTTAAAAATATAAAAATGTAGAAGAGATATTTTTATAAATTTCTTCCATTGGATTTCACTTGACTGAAGTAGCCTCTTTAAAACACCTGTAAACAAAATAAAAAAAGTACAAAACGGTCTTTATACCGAAAAATCTCAGCTGTTCAATGCTAAAAAAATCATTTAAAAATATTAAAATACAAACGAGATATCTTAAAAATTCCTATCTTGGGATTTCGCTCTATTGATGTAAGCCACTATAAAATACTCGTAACAAAATCGAAAAAATATAAAACGGTCTTTGTACAGTTCAATGATCTCAGCTATTCAATGCTAAAAAAATCATTTAAAAATATTAAAATGTAGAGGAGATTCTTTGGAAAATGTTTAATGTGCAATCTCTGACATAATAATCACGATCTGTATGTTGTCTTTTAAAATTACATATAAATTTCACTTGAACCTATCTAACAAAAAAGGTCAATGTCGACTTGTTTTAAAACGGATCCGACTGTTTTGGTCAGAAATGATCTCGAAGAAACTATCCAAATGCACATATCCCTCGGGCTATCAGTATTGAAAAGGTGCGAGAGTTTTTAGCATTTGCTAATGACTTTTTTCTTCCTGGGGTATCTTATCCCCTTTTTATCGCCTGGAGGTAAAGGGTGGCGTGAGATGACCATTTTCTTATTAATTACAAGCTTGGAAAATATCATTGGTCTTTTAAAGTGTCAATCGTTGGGTTCGGGATACGCCTTCCTGGTGGCAACACGCATAGGTTTGTGATCGGATTTTGAGTTTCGGTTTGACTGATGCAGGCTCTTAACTATTGTATGTGTACGTTAAATTTCGTACCAAGTAGTATTCACATCTATATACATGAAAACTGAACAAAGACAACTTTAAGAAATTATAAAATGCAGGGGTTTTTTTTCGATTACAGAAGTATGAGGATAAATATGAGGCCCTAAAGAGGCATTGGGTACAGAAACAGAGGTGATAGGAGAAGAAAGACCCTTAAAATTGAAAAAAAAAAAAAAAAAAAAAAGATTTTTGGTCACTTTTGACCTTTTTTATCATTTGACACTCTTTTAACGAAAAACTTATATCTGTCCTTGGGGGGCCCGGGCCAATTTCCCCGCATGCCCCTGCCTTAGTCAGGCCCTGGTTGTACGAAATAAAAAGATAGTGCAAAAAGTGTTGTTAAAAATTACAAGAGGAGAAAATGTTTTTTTCAAAACATTACAAGACATTCATTTTTAAAATTGGGTAATTTTAAAGGCACCATGTAGAAAATATTTTGAAAGTGTTTTACATATGGTTTTTTATAGTGTTCTAAATTGTGTGGTGTTTTCAACGTGTTGTTAATTCAGAGACAAAGTGTTGTGCAGCATACAACACTATTTTAAGAAACATTTATTATTTTCATATCACATATTTTCATCAACACTATTTACAACACCATTTTAACACGATTAACAACACTATTTTTCGAACACATTTCTAGATAGCAATACTGTCGGACGCTCCTCTCAGTCCACAAAACTTTGAAGAATGTCCTAGGTAGTTTTAGCTGCCACCACCGATATTAATGGGTGATATCGGTCACCTGCTGTGAGGATTGGGTAAAATAACACTGACGCTGTTAATGAACTGAACTAACAGTTTATTTAAGATATAGATATGTACACAAGAACCAATATTTACAACTATATACAATTACAACTCGGATATAGATGATCCGGTTCAACATTAAATTAACTACAATAAACGTTGGTTGTGTACCGTTCAACTTACACTTTCTTCCTCACACTCAACGCACGTTGGATACGCTTTATCAGAGATTACTGCAGAATCTCAATACACAAGGGTACTAGGCCTCACTTCTCGGCCTATAACACTATCCACCGGGACGCCTTGTCCCACACTCAAAATATACACTATCCAACAGGACCACAAATCCTGAGCGACCTATCGGTCTCAACGCCAAGCGAGAACTGTCTAACCTCTCCGAACAGAGTTGACCTTGTCAGAGATCTTCCTTCCCCCAGCAGGGCCTCTTAGAGTTCCTCCATTGGTTCAATTCCGCATACCAACCTTGAATCATGACATCTCCTGTTTACACATCACTCCAATAGCTAGATGACAGCTGAGGCACGCCCCGCGGCCATCACTTTCATTCATCAACGAGTGCGTCATCTGCACACCTGTGTCAACATCTGTCATTCGTTATTATAGAAAAGAAAGAAAGGTATTTCGAAAGCTTCACGGATACACAACTAACAATACATAAAAATATTCAGATGAGGAATTGTTATTCCTTTCTAATTCAGGGCAGATGTCTTCTAGGAACCTGACAAATACTTTGCAACATATTAAGAACACATTTCTAGAGAGTAACCCTTTTGCATCATATTAAGAACAGAATCACAAAACAAAAACACTGTTAAAAATAAATCTGTGAATTCCAGGTGAAACTACCGGCAGCAATGTAGCCGAACTGTTACCGTTCCGTAAGTACATTTTTAGTTGTGGGACATACAAGAAAGGAAAACTCCGCTTGAAGAAGCGGTAACTTTCTGTTACAAAGTCTAATTTTTAATGATAATTATTTAATATAATTTTTAAAATTAATAAATCGATTAATCGTCAAAGAATTCGAAATTACCGCGTGATTTTAAGCTGCTATGTTATTTTACTTATTATTATTATTATTGCAGAATTTAGTTCACGCCGTCCTCAGGATCGAACTCGGGACCTTTTGATAGCGGAAAAAATCCTTACTAACCGAGCCAAAACTGCTGATGCCGGGTTGTACAAAATATGTCTTTTATGAGTTAGTGGGAAAAGCTGTTGTGTTTTTTAAAGATTTCCTTTCAAATACATTCTTTATAATATTTGTAAACGGTTTATTTTATTTTATTTTAGACTGATGCATAATGCTTATTATTTTTTTAAATCAATTTTTATTTTTTAAACAGTTTAAATAAAAATAAAAAAATCACTGTTTAAAATCACTGTTTTTTTTTTTTTTTTTTTTTTTTTTTTTTGAATGAAGGAATGAAAAAAAACTTTTTATTAACAACTTTTCTTTAGAAAAATAATGTTATAGACAATTTTTTGATATTGTCGTATACTATTTATTTATTTATTTATTTATTGGCTAATTAATTAAAAGGTTTTTTAATAAGAAATAAGGGAAAAATAAACAGAAAAAATGTAATTTAAAAGGGACTTTTATGTTTTCATTATTTCTTGCCGCCAGTGGGATACGAACCCACAATCTCCGCTCGCAGGCAATTAGCGGTATGGTGCCTTGACCACTCGGCCACGGAGCCCCTTACACAACGGAGTGTCTCCGTTTTTTGTTTTTATTTCCACCCGTTTCGTTATTTTCAGGAAATATGGTGGGATTTGCTGATTTGTAACGGACAATGCCCTTTTCTTGTGAAAGGGGACTTTTTCTGTGAAATTCAGGAAAAAAATATTCGTGAATTTCAGAATTTTTTTAACAGTGAAAAACGTTCTACAACACATTAATGCGTTGTGAATTTAGGGACAAAAAGCGTTTCGAAATGGGTTTATTTTTGCGTTTGAGAATTTATAGTCTAGCTGTCAGTAAAAATCACCGACTTAGAAGTCGTATCTTCTCGCGAGCCGCCATTTTGTTTCATTATTATTTCTCATGCATTTATTATTTAACCTTAAACTGCAAAATGCAACTCAAATGATTATTTAATGATTGAATCATACATTTCAATAAATGATATTAAATTAAATAAGGCAATCTACTTTGGAAATTCAAAGATTGAAAGATCAAATTTTTAATAGTAAAAATCGTTTGAATTACTTAGTCATTTAATTTTTTAAATATTCAAGTAAAATGAAAACAATTTTTTAGTGTGCATAAGCCTTAAAAATATTTATTTTATGATTCCTTAAAAAAATAATTGCAAAATAAAATAATAATAATAATTTGTGAGAAATAATAGGGAAACAAGATGGCGGCTCGCGGGAGGATACGACATCTGTTCCGAAGCACCTGTCGAGTGCAAAGGGATTTTGGACATGGTTTTGGAAAAGAGCTTTTTCATATACAATTTTGAGTCATCCCTTTTTATATGGATCCAAAATTTCCAGTAAAAGTGTAGGAGTCTGACATAAACTTTTCATGAAATTTCAGCAATTTTAATATATTTTTTACGGATTTCATTTTACGTATAATCCATTTTTTCCCATTATACCTTCTGATGCAAATCCTGTCCATACATTTGGCAATTTGTTATTGTTTTATGAATTAAAAAAAAAAAAGACGTTTTTATTGTTATGATTTTTTACATTGGGTTTTAAATATACATGTTTGAGTCATCACTTTTTAAAGGGTTCCAAGATTTCCAGTAAAAGTGTAGCAGTCTGACATAAACTTTTCATGAAATTTCAGCAATTTTAATATATTTTTTACGGATTTCATTTTACGTATAATCTATTTCTTTCTTATGTATACCTTCTGGTGCAAACCCCGAATATACATTTGACAATTTGTTATTGTTTTATGAATTTGAAAAAAATGACGCTCCCAGTGTTATGATTTTTTTACATTGGGTTTTAAATATACATGTTTGAGTCATCGCTTTTAAATGGATCCAAGATTTCCAGTAAAAATGTAGGAATCTGACATAAATTTTTCATGAAATTTCAGCAATTTTAATGCAGGAAATCCTTCTAAAGTGACCACCTGTATAGGGAGACTGCTTTTGGAAAATGTTACTTGTGCTCATATAAAATACTAGCAGTCTTTGCCCGCTATGCTGATCGGTTTTTCTAAAGAAATCTTGAATCAAACGAAGTACATCTAGTAAATATAAAAAAAAAGAAAAGAAAAGAAAAGAAAAAGAAAAGTAAAAAAACTTAATGTCTAATCAAACATCCATAATTGTTGTCTTATTCGTAAAATCTTACATTATCCTATTCAAAGTCGATGTTGACGGCATAATAGACAAAATAGCTCTTAAATGACTGAAGTACATGTGTTTAAATTTTTTTTTTTAGTAGATGTGTTATCTTCAATTTACCGCTTCTACCTAAACCTGCTGCTGAGATATCGCGAAATATCTCAGAGCCACTGGAGGTGCATAACTTGAAAAAATGGTCAGAAAGCGCTTTAATGATATACCACATGGAGGGTGTAAGCCAAATTTAGAAAATTGGCCCCGCCTCCCAGAGTTCGAATTATCTCGTTTCCCTGGTATAAAACCTTCTTCTCTCTTTGAAATATTTCATATAATATATTTATCACAGGGTCTCGTAATTTTTTTAAATCTGTAATGATAAAACACTATTTTTCAAAAAAATTTCGAAAACTTCTCCTTCGGGGGGGGGGGAATTGGGGTGTGGTAAGAAAAGTTCATAACATGCAAGCGCGGTTCGAGGGCTTTCCGATAATATGTTACATGACAGGTTCAAAAATTTTTGGAATTTTTTACCCCCACTTTATTCTCTGTCGGCTGTGGAAATTTAAAAATCGCTGTAAAACATCTTTAATTATTTTTTTAATAGATTTATTCTATGCTGTTTCACACTTCTATTTAAAACGACTGCTGAGATATGACAAATGTTCTAAATTGTTCGATCCTTTCCCTCCCCTTTTATTACCCTCAAGGGGCAATTTCCAATATCATTGAAATATGTGTTTAATTATTTTTTTAGTAGATTTATTTTCCGGAATTTCACACTGCTACCTTTAACGACTGTTGAGATTTAAGAAGATGTTCCAGAATTTGCGAACCCCCGTTTGCCCCCCCGTTGGAATTTTCAATCATCCCATCTTAGTTTACTCTTGCATCATAAGAAGTATATTTTCCCCAATTTTCATGTTTCTACGTTTGGTAATTTGGGCTGTGCGTTGATTATCAGTGGGTCAGGACAAACTATTTTATATATATTTAAATAGATAAGAGAATTGTCCGTTAATGTGACCATTTGTCTAATGTGTCCACCTGTGTAAAGTGACCAATTAGTCTGTCGTTGTCAATGTTATTTGAACCTGTAAAGTGTGACTATAAATTTTTCTGCATACCGAAATTTTTCACACTAAAAGACTAAAGTGGACATTTTCTGAGATTTTATTTTAATCCATTAAAAAAGTACAGGAATTTATCTCCTACCGTGACATTTGCTAAACGTATAAAGTGACCACTTTGCCCTTTATTTTAATTACATTTGCACTTGTCCAAGGTGGTTTTTAACTAAGTTTATAACTTCCAACTATATAAACGCTATCATTATGCAATTACAATGAAAATAAAAATACGTATAAATTACCCTGTAGTTATGAATTATTTAAATCAAACAATACAGAATTTCAACTGTATTTAAAAGAAATAACGTGAATTTTAAGTAAATTATCTTCTATGTAGTATATTTTAAATTAGTAATTCAGTTATCATAATTGTTAACTAATAAGTTCATGACTTAATATAGTGCATTTTCCCTTATTTATATTTTGTTTTATTTTTTGAAATCACAAAAGTTTTAATGTGCCATTCTGAAAGATACTACTTAAAGTAACCATCTCTATATAATGACCATTTTAGACGATCCCATAAGTGGTAACTTTTGACTGATTCCATTATATATTGCATATGGATTTTATTTTACGCATAACTTATTTCTTCCATTTAAACCTTATGGTGCAAACCCCTCTTATATTCGACAGTTTGTAATTTTTTTATAAATTAAAAAAAAAAAAAAAAAAAAAAAAAAAAGACGCTTTCAGTGATTTTTGGACATTGAGTTCATAATAAATAATTATTAATTTTATATTTATATGGGGTTTTAAATATACATGTTTGAGTCATCAATTTTTTAATGAATCCAATATTCCCAACGAAAGTGTGGGAGGCTTACACAAAATTTTATGAAATTTCCGAAATTTTAATACATTTTTTATGGATTTCCTTTAAAGAATAATCTATTTCTTCCAATCATATGTGAACATGTTCATGAAAAGGGCAGTAATAGTATAAAATAAAATAAAATCGATTCGCCCCACACATTTAGCACCACACAACAATCCATATTCAGACCCTTCTACCCATTAATATGTGGGTTCGCACTCAGGTCACATTTATCATGACCGCCATGCTGTCCCCAGGTGATGACTCACTTGTACCGTTGCCATAAGACAGCAAAGAAATGAGACGATTTTTTTTTCTTAACCCTAAGAGGTCGTCATTCTTTTCCGTTCTTGAAAAGGCCCGCTCATTGATAAACGATAACTTTTGACGTGTGCTTGGCCAACATAAAGGAACAACTTCAAAATGCAGCCATTTACCTCTCAATTTACTTCTTTACGGATTTATTTTTTTGCCCCATCGGGTTTGTTTTTGCGGCATTCCGACCTATTGGCCCTTTCCAGCTTCTTTAACAATGTCGGTGAAATTCGCTTGATTTTTGATTTCCACGCTGAGCATGAATAATGTCTTCGAGATGTTAAAATGCGTCGCGGCGTAAAAAATGTTTCCATTACTGCCATTTATGGAACATTTCGTTGTTCCGTACCGAGCCGTCAAGAATGTGATGAGAGCGTTAGATAAAAACGTGGTAATTCGAAACTCTTAACACGCATAAGGAGTACGACCATGCTTTGTGCTAAGCGTAACTTCGAAAACAACACTCATCTTTGAGATATTCGATATTTTTAACACGATGTTCGAGATGATTTAGCGTGATTATGGTAAACCTCACCTGAAAGATATCTTGGAGTTGTGCCGCTTATATGAATCGCTTGTTAATAGCATCAAGTTCTTTTTGCAGAAATCATTAAATATCTTGAATCCTTTAATTCCATCCTGTCGAATGGTATATTACTTTTGTTTCAACGAAAATGAGAAGCTAAATTGTTTTCAGTAATTCGGTTTGTTTACATCAAACATAAACATTACATACGTAAATTTTAAATTCTATTTTTTCAAAAAAGTGGTAATTCGAAAGTTTTGACACACATAAGGAGTACGACCATGATTTGTGCTAAGCGTAACTTCGAAAACAATACTCATCTTTGAGATAGTCGATATTTTCAACACGATGTTCGAGATGATTTAGCGTGATTATGGTAAACCTCACCTAAAATATATCTTGGCAGCTTATATGAATCTCTTGTTGCGGAAATCATTAAATATTTTGAATCCTTTAGTTCCATCCTGTGGAATGGCATATTACTTTTGTTTCTACGAAAATAAGAAGCTAAATTGTTTTCAGTTATTCGGTTTGTTTGCATCATACATAAACATTACATACGTAAATTTTAAACTCAATTTCTTCAAAATGTTATTTTCTTGGACTTCTATGTACCTCGATATTACTTTTGTACCTCCGTACTAGTACATATTATTGTCGGTAATCTTGCCTGAACATTTCATACACACTCCTGATCAGTCTGAAGTGAATTTTAGGGACAAACATTTATACAAACATTTATTAAAAAGTTTTTCTTTGGAAAAATTCAAGTTTTTTCTTATTTAAAAGTGGTTTTTATTCCAGATTTAAAAAAAAAAAAAAAAAAAAATATTTGTTTATAAAGCTGACTTTAATTTATTAGGAATTATTCTTATTATGTATATAAAAATCTAAGTTAGTATGCTTGGTAGTTTCTGAGGAAAGGTACATTAATTTAACAAAGGATTTCCAAGAAAGGATTCCGTAGAAATAATGGATGCGTCAAAGTATTTGTAATATTAAGTTAAAAAAATTAGAAATGCTAACTGTTTTAAGTGCATTTATTAAAAACAATGCAGTTTCAATATTTAACCATACTTCACCCGATAAATCCAGGAAAGTACTTGGGTTTTATTATATGTCATGAAATCTATGTTTCATAAAAAAATGATCCATAGTAATACAAGTAACACAATTTCATTCTTGCTGTTTGCTTATTGTGATTTATATTACTCCACTTTCAAACCGCACTACACTTGAAAAAGTATATATTCTTTAATCCTTTCCAGCACCCTGTGCTCAGTTTGGGGTACCTAATTTTAATTCCAAACTCGCAAACGGCACCAATAACATTTTAATTAAATTTTGCTATTACCGCGAAAGTTTAAATTAAGGGATTGTTAATTTCCCAAAAAGTTGTTTCTAAATTCCGGTGTCAGTCAACAATTTCTCATTTCACTAACAAAATTAGACCGTGCCGGAAAGGGTTAATTGATATGCTGCCACCACCGGTATGGATTCCTGATACCAGACACGTTGTTAAGTCAAGCATTAACAAGGTTCGCACACTCCTTATATTTTGTAAGGACTCTGGCACCACTATTAATAATAAGAAAATGTATATTAAGATTTTAAGAGACAGAATTTCAATCACCACCTCTATCCTAGATCACAGAGTACGTAACAGAGCCTCAACTCGACTTGAAAAGAACGCCCTCAGTGGATCACTTAAAAACTAAACCATCACGTTGGCGATTTCTATCCTGGTGATTTCTGTTTAACTGTAACCCTATTCTGGTTTGGCGCTTCTTGCTGAATGCTGATTTGATTATCTTTGCACACGTGCTTATGCTATTTGATCTTAGATTTCCGCGCTTATATTGATTCGTAATTATTACTGTTATTATTCTTGAATTTTCAAGTTTAAATTATTAGGTCGTTATGTTACGAAGAGACACATGTATTGTTTGCAAGACGAATACGTCAAAGTTGTTTCTTATTAAAATAATTCTTTCATAAATTTCAAAACAAGAAGCAGCAAGCCGTCGCTGTATTTTTTTTTTCTTTTTTCTTTTATCATCTGTCGCCAAGGAAGCGATGTTTCGCCGAATTAGCAACCTCTCTTATATTATGATCGTAGTTTCAGAATCATCCGCTCGTCTCGCTACTGTCTATGCGTAATCCCATGTTAAATAAGTTGCCATTACAGTGTATGAAAGTTGATTCTCTGTTACTACTCTGTGTCCTAGACTACCGCAATATTTTTCTGCAATGAAACACTTTGAGAATACTGTACAAATTTAGTGGTACTTCTTGTGCGAACCCTGCATTAGTTCAATTTAGCATTTATTTGAAGCATCTTAGTGAAGATTTATTTATGATATACTTAAACATATACAAAGAAAAATGCAATATTTCCGTTTACAATCAAAGATATAGCAAATTCAGCCTTACGTTAAATTACATTTTGGTATATATATATATATATATATATATATGTTACAGGCCAAACCCGATTTTAGGCCAAACTAGATTAGCCTAGGCCAAACTAGTCTATCCTAACGCCCACCGGATAAACTAGATTTTCCTAGGCCAAACTAGTCTATCCTAACGCCCATCGGATAAACTAGTTTTTCCTAGGCCAAACTAGTCTATCCGAAAGCCCATCGGATAAACTAGTTTTTCCTAGGCCAAACTAGTCTATCCAAACGCCCATCGGATAAACTAGATTTTCCTAGGCCAAACTAGTTTGGCCGAACGGTCATTAGGATAAACTAGTTTAGCCTGCTATTCATTGGTTTGAACTAGTTTATCCTAGGCCGAACTAGATTGTCCTAGGCCGAACTAGATTGTCCTAGGCCAATTCAATTTGGCGTGCTATTTTTTAATCTAAAGACCGCCACGGCGCCAACTTTCTAGTTTTGATCTATTTTATCCTAGGCCGATGCAGTTTGACGCGATTTTAGCTCACAGATTATCAAAGTCTGAGAGCTGATGTGCTCGCAGATTCTGTGTGTGTGTATGTAACTATTTACGTAAGTATGGCCGTATGTACGTACGTGTGTACGTAATGCGATAACTCCTGATAGAAATATCCAATTTGCTTCAAATTTTGGACATAGATTTATCCTGATAATGAACTTTCCTGATTAGTTTCAGGGATTCATTGAATAAGAATAAGGGGAGGAGAACAAAAGACTAATCCGCACACCCTCCCTCCTTAATTTAGTTAAGTCAGTTTTCCATGCAAAATGATCAGATTTTATTAAAATTTTAGGTATAATATCATTTTGATAAGGTACATGCATGATCAGTTGTGGGTGTTCATTCTTTACGTATAAAGTAAGGAGGAATGGGAGGTAACACTCTAAATTTATGTAAATAGGTTTTTCACAGAGGATTTACCGATTTGTTTCAAATTTTGGAATGTAGGTTCCTTCTGATTTGGTGTTTACCTGATTAATTTGGGGGGTTCGGAGTTTAAATATAAACGTAGAACGGATTTTTTTTTCAATCGGATAAAAACTTTCGGTTTTATGAAAAGATTTTTAATTCGTAACAGATATTGGTTTTTGCAGACATATCACTTCAGGCGAAATTGTTCATATTAAGAAACTAAATATCCGAATCGTTTTAAAAATAAGAAAAAGCTTAAATAAAGCATGACACTTGAAATTTAGGTTGGGGGGGGGGGGGGGTAGAGTAAGAGCACGCTAGATTTTTTTTAAAAGCTCAGCATTTTTTAAGGTTTTAGCTGCTAATTAAATATTACCATTATTTGAAACTTTTAGAAACATAATAAAACATGATGTTAAATATTAAGAAAAAAGATGGCGCGTCAAATACCACTATTTTCAATTAGTAATTCTTATAAAAATGTTAAATTCTTGCTGGAACTGTTTGAAACTTTGTGATAGTTTATAACACATGATAAAAATTGTAAAAAAAGTCCCATTACGAAAGGGAAAGAGGAGGGGGGGGGGGCGAAGAAAATCAGGAAATATAACGGAAATTCTTGGTTGATCTAGTTGAAACTTTAAGATAGTTTATGACACATGATATAAATTTATAAAAATATGTTCCGCGTTTAATGCCACTATTGACGAATAGTGATTTTTGCAAAAATCTTAAATTCTTGTTTTGCAGCACCGCGACATCGAGTAACATATCTACTGGTAGATTGTTTAACGGAGTTTCCTTCATACACAGTTTTGTTGGCAATAAGGTGCGCTCCCTGGTGATGGAATGTGGAACTAATATAACGCGAGCACCCTGGTGTTGGAATTTGGAACTAATACAACGAGATCTAGTTCAAACAAGTTGGCTTCGTCTGCTATTGGGCACCTTCTTTTATATAAAATCTCAAAAAGGACGTATGTTAAGCGAACGAACCTCGAGGAGAAAGAAACATGATGATAAATATTTAAGAAAAAAGATGCCGCATCGAAATATCACTATTTTCTAATAGCAATTTTTGTAAAAATGTTAAATTCTTGCCGGAGCTTTTTGAAAAATCTGTAATAACGTCTTTCAAATTCTATCTCAATCTGAAATTTGATGAAAATCTGTGTATTAGTACTAATTGAGATAGAATTATCGCAGAAATCATAAAAAAACTGCATAGAAGCGCTATCTATTGAGCCATTTACTCTAAAAACAAAAGAATATTAATTTATATCAGGGACTAACTGAATTTGAAGTTTGATGAAAATCCGTGCATTTGTGCTTGAGATAGAACTATTGCGATAATTATGAATAATGCCACATAGCAGCGCCACCTGTTGCACGATTTACTCCAAAAACTAAAAAGTACTTTTGTAATTTTTATATGAAGGACTAACATAATCTGGAGTTTGATGAAAATTAATGCATTAGATCCTGAGATAGAGCTATTGCAATAATCACGAATAATACCGTATAGCAGCGCCACCTTTCGAGAGATTTACTCCAAAAACTACAGAATACTAATTTTTATCAGAGACTTACTGAATCTAAAGTTTGATGAAAATTCGTGCATTATTTCTTGCGACAGAGCTATTTCAGGAATCGGGAAAATTTAGCAAAACAGTGTCACCTATTGAGCAATTAATATAAAAGCGTGAACAGAATTAGTTCATATCACGGATTTACTGAGCGCACGGATTTTACGGAGCGCACTCTATTATTAACAAAACTGTATCTGAATGAACCTCCGTTAAACAACCTATTACTCTGTAAAAAAAATTTCCGTTAAAAAACGGAAATAGTACTGGTAATCTAGACGCCAGTACTACTTCCGTTTTTTAACGGAAAAAAATTTCCGTAAACTCCAGAAATAGTTCCGTTTTTTCACAAAATATTTCCGTTTTTATTTTTTTTTAAATTTTTTCCTTATGTAAAAATTTTCGTTTGAAAAGTTAAAAGAATTTTTCAAGGACTAACTAACATCTTTTTGATTTTTATTCTTTACTTTTCAAAGACACGTTAATATCAGGGACACATTATACACAATTAATTTAAACAACAGTGAAGAAATGTTACATACCTTCCATGGGGTTCGAACCCGGGGCCTCTTGTATCGTAGTTTGCAGTGTAATACCATTACACCAGAATTATTCAAACGGTCCTTTCAAAAATCTTTAGTTATTTCGGATACATTTCGTAAAGTAAAGATTTTGAATGCAAGTTTTTTTTTACTTTCTTTCTTTCTTTTTCTTTTTTTCTTTTTCTTTTTTTTTTTTTTTTTTTGTAGAGATAATATTTTTCTATTGAATGGATAATTCTGAATGTTTTACAGATTTTCTTTGCATAATTTCGAATATTTAGCTTATTAATTTTGGCTTTATATCTATAAAAATTAGTCTTTAAAATATTACATGCATGAAAGAATTTATTAAGAGTTTTGTTTCCTTCTTTTTGGAAAAGTTTTAAAATTCTATTGTAATATTATTGATATTTATTTATTTATTTTAAAAAAATACTAACATGCTAAAAGAAAGAAAAAAAAAACGTGCATTTTAACAAATTATTTTATGACGATCGAAGGTAAACTCATAAAGATAATTACAATGGGTTATATATTAAAAAAAAAAAAAAAAAAAAAAATCAGTTATTGATTTTTTATAACATATGTAATCCCCTAAATTACCTTTCTTAATTTCCATAATTTCTTTCCATAGTTTCGATTTTCTTTCCATAACTTCGAATATTTAGCTTATTAATTTCAGCTTTATATGTATAAAAATTAGTCTTTAAAATATTACATGCATGAAAGAATTTATTAAGAGTTTTGTTTCCTTCTTTTTTGGAAAACTTTTAAAATTCTGTTGTAATATTATTGATATTTATTTATTTATTTTAAAAAATACTAACATACTAAAAGAAAGAAAAAAAAAACGTGCATTTTAACAAATTATTTTATGACGATCTAAGGTAAACTCAACAAAGGGTTATAAAATAAATTTCAGTTATTGATTTTTTATAACTTACGTAATCGCCAAAATTATAAGAATTTCTGTAAAATATTTCGATATATTTTTAATTTTATGTGCGAACTTCTTAATTTGAATAAATTAAAAAATATATATATTAAAATTAAACGAAGAATTTTTTCCCACTTTTTTCAAAATATTCAACGCACTTAATATATATATATATATATATGATAAAAATAAATTAAAAATTATTTTAAAATCACAATCAACTTTCCCTTTCAGCTATTTCAAGCTTAAAAAGAATTAATATATTTTTTAATTATTATTATTTTCTTAATATTTTAAAAATACGTTAGCTTTTTATTATTAAAACAGAATGAAACAGAGAAATGTCTAGCAAATTGTTTAAAAAACACCAACTGAGTGAAAGGTTTTTTATTTTCCTGGTAGATGGCACCACTAAACTCTACTGTTTTCGGAAAATTGACAAAAATAACAAAACACTTCCGTTATTTAACGGGATTAGTGACTCCAAAATGTCAAATACGAAAGTTCTTCTTCTTTTTTTTTTTTTTTTTTTTTTTTTTTTTTTTTTTTTCGGAAAAATGAAACTATTCCGTAATTTTTAGGGAAAAGTTTGTGTATATTAACGGATATTTTTTACAGTGTAGTAGATATGTTACTTAACTCGCGGTGCTTTAAAAGCTAGAATTTTCGTTATATTTCCTGATTTTGTTCGCAACCACACCCTCTTTCACGCCGAAATGTGACTTTTATTTATAAATTTATATCAAATGCCATAAACTGTCACAAAGTTCCAAAATTATATTCCAGCCCAAAATTATATTCCATTATATTCCAGCAAGAATATAAAATTTTACAAAAATTACTATTAGGAAATAGTGGTATTTCGATGCGGAATCTTTTTTCTTAAATATTTATCATCATGTTTTTTTCTCTTCGAGGTTCATTCGCTTCAACATACGCCCGTTTCGAGATTTTATATAAAACAAGGGGCCAGATAACGGACGAAGCTGGCTGATTTGAACCAAATCGCATCGAAATTCCAAATTCCAATACTTGGGTGCTTGTGTTATATTAATTCCACATTAGTCCGTTATATTAGTTGCGATATATTAGTCCGACATACGTACGAACGTACATAAGTATGTACATACGTACATGGTTACATACACACATACAGAATCTACGAGCACATTAGCTCTCAGGCTTTGATAGTATGTGAGCTAAAAGCGAGTCGAATTGCATCGGCCTAGGATAAATTAGATCAAAACTAGAAAGTTGGCGCCGTGGCAATCTTTAGATTCAATAAAATCGCGCCAAATTGAATTGGCCTAGTACAATCTAGTTTGGCCTAGGATAAACTAGTTCAAACCAATGAATGGCAGGCTAAACTAGTTCATCCTAATGACCGTTCGGCTAAACTAGTTTGGCCTAGGAAAATCTAGTTTATCCGATGGGCGTTCGGATAGACTAGTTTGGCCTAGGAAAAACTAGTTTATCCGATGGGCGTTCGGATAGACTAGTTTGGCCTAGGAAAAACTAGTTTATCCTATGTGCATTAGGACAGACTAGTTTGGCCTAGGAAAAACTAGTCTATCCGATGGGCATTAGGATAGACTAGTTTGGACTAGGCCAATCTAGTTTGGCCTAAAATCGGGTTTGGCCTGTAACATATATATATTAAAAAGATGATAGGCCCTTACCTGCTGGGGTCCCCAACTGAATGGGTTTCACATCATTTATCGTGGTGGGTAACTGCCTAATCGCTACTTAAGCGGCAATAAATCCGACGAGCCCTTATAGGCTTGGAAGTGGCAGCACAGAATCACCTAATCGAGTTCACGGCTGAAATTCCAGAATTAGTTAAACTCGATTCGTATATTAAAAAGAAATCGGTCTGCAAGTCATATCTTGGTGGAAAACACATGAAAAGCCTATTTTAGCAGTTGACTCGTAGGTTTATCATTGTGTTTTAATGCTCCCTGCTCCTCCAAGTTTTCATACCTTTGGATGCAGCAAAACACAATGGTAAACATATGAGTCAACCGCTAAAATCGTGTTTTCAGGTGTTTTCCACCAAGATATAACCTGACAAACCGATTGCATTTTAATATGAGTATGAGAATTGAGTTTTAACTAATTCTGGAATTTCAGACGTGAATTTGATGAGGTGATTGTATAGCCATTTCCCGGTCTACTAGATCTTCATCTTATCGGCAGTGCCTATTGCTTAGTTGTAACTTTGTTCTGCGTTTTAAGTTTGTTGCTTAGTTGTAACTTTGTTAATATTTTGATCTTCTTATTTGTCACCTACACTGTTAAAAATTTCCGTTCAATGTCGAACCAACTTATGGAGTAATATAAAGAGAAGCTCCAAGACATGGTATTACTTATTTTTCGAAAGCACCATGTTATGGAGTAGTCATTTATTTCACCAAAAGATGGTGCTACTTACAGCCAATCAAAACACAGATTTCTGCGCATTTTGTCTACGACGCTTTTCGTGAAGAACAGAAGAAGCAAAACAAAAACAGTATGGATGCCGTTGCCGATATTGGTGTGTATTAAGCAAAATATATATTTTTTAATTCTATAGTTTTCAATTTTGTATAGTTATTTGCATGATTTTTGGCTTTAATATGTAACATTACTATGTTCTATATATTGCTTAATCAACATTTTCCTTCATTAATGTGCTTATCAGTTTCTGTGTATATGCTTTTAGTGCTTGTTATATAAATGGAATATTGTATGTGTTGGTTCAAATATCAAAGTTTTTGTTAAATGTGTATTCTACATCTACTTTAACCATATCTTTTGTTTTAATGTAATTTTTAACTTAGGGCTTGAAAAATGATTTCGGATCAAGCTCATTCTTAAAAATTGTTTATGAATACGAACACATTCTCTGCAGTAAACTTTACTAAATTAAATGTTATTTCAGAAAATATGTTCTCATGAATTATAAGAATGTAAGAATATTATTGATTTTGAATGTAAGAAAGGATAAAAGTATCATTTGATTATAAACTTTTTGTAAATTCTTTATATTTTAATCAAAATAACTTACTAACCTGACTTATAGAAAATGAATCTGATATATTTTGGAATAAAATGATAAAATGCAATTTCGTAATTTTTTGTGCTTAAATAAGTTTTTAAAATTTAATAATAAATTTCAAAAGTGTATTTTAAAATTGGTAAAATGATCAAGAAGTTCCTATTTTAAAAAAATGTTTACGAATTAATTTCCTGTAAATAAATTTATTCTATTATAATTCAGATTTAGTAAAAGTTTTATTTTAATTATTAGCAGTATCTAGATGTTTGAAAGTTGCAAAAATAAGAAATACATAAAATTATTTAAAAAATTTAAACTGACAAATAAATATAAATTTGTTTTAAATTCTTTTTCCTCTTTAAAATTGAAAGTTATTTGTATATATATGATCAACATTATACTAAAACAAAATTAAAGTGTATACATACCTTATATTTCTGTGTATAAGCTGAGAATTTTTGGATACTACTTTTTACTCAGAGGGGGGGGGGGGGGGCGATGTCAGCTTATACACAAGTCTATTTTTTTTTTTCAAATTTAAATTCTAAAACAAAAAAGGATAGTAAATATAAAATACATAAGAATTATCGGTACTTACGTATTAATGCGACCGCAGCAGAACGCAGCACACTTAGTTATCTTTTGGATTCCTTGTTACCTTGTTTTTCGATAATTTTTTATGCCATTTTTTAGTGCTTTATTTTTTGCTCATTTTTTTCTGTGTGTGCGATCAACAAAATTGCTCTTTATTGGTGCATTAGCATAACTTCTGCTGCGATGGCATTAATACGTAAGTACCAAATTATCTGTAGGTTGACCCTGGGTAATTGTCAAATAATTGTGAAAAAACACAACTATCTTCAAAGAATCAGGAAAAAACGTGAATATTATCCAAGAACCACAAAAAAAGTAAATATCGTCAAATAATTGTGAGTTTCGATCAAAAAAGGATGTTCCAAAAGATATTTTGTCAAAGAATTGCTGAAAACCCTGCAAATTCTGTTAAAAGATCGCAAAAAAACCCCCCCCAAAATTCATTTTTACAAATGCAAATATTGTCAAAACATTGTAGAAAAAAATACTAATTTCGCCAATTAACCGCAAGAAAAACATGAAAATCGTGCAAGGATAAGTTAAAAAAAAAAAAGTGAATGCATAATTAGCATTAAAGAATCGTGAAAAAACACAACTATCGTCAAAGAATAAGGAAAAAACGCGAATATCATCAAAGAACTACAAAAAAGTAAATATCGTCAAATAATCGCGAATTTCGATCAAAAAAGGATGTTCTAAAAGATACTTTGTCAAAGAATTGCTGAAAAACCTGCAAATTCTGTTTAAAAAATCACAAAACCCCCCAAAATTCATGAAAAAAATGCAAATATTGTCAATAGATCGTAATAAAAACACTTAATTTCACCAATGAACCACAAGAAAAACATGTAAATCGTGCAAGTATCACGAAAAGAACCAAAGTATAGTCAAAGAATGGCAAAAAAAAAAACTGAAGAATCGACAAAAGAAAAGAAAGTGAACATTCAATTAGCGTCAAAGAATCATGAAAAAATACAACTATCATCAAAGAATCACGAAAAACGTGAATATCCTCAAATAATCGTGAATTTTGACCAAAAAAATCGCGAAAACAAATGCGAATTTTGTCAAATTGTGAAAAAGAACACATAAAACATGAATGTCATCAAAAACTAAAAAAAAATGAACATTGTCCAAAAATCGCGATAATGAATTTGAATATCGTCAAGAATATATCAGCAATTTTTACATTTTTATATATAACAGGTATAGCTAGAATTATTTTCAAGATGCAAAAGTATACCTTGACTTTTTTTGGCAGAGTAAGTTTTGTTTAACAAAAATGCTAAAAAACATGCTTAAATTGCTCATACAGAAAAAATGTGAACTTTATAAACAAAAGAGAGCAAAGGAACCGATCAACAAGACTTTTCATGCCTGATCAACAAAATTCCAGATTTTCTGTGTCCGATTAATGAAATTAGTGATTCTTCTATGCCTGATTGACAAAATTTATGCATTTAACAAAACCAATTGAAAAAGTTTGCAATTTTTATGAAGCAACCGAGAAAATTCATGATTTTTCTGCACCTGATCAATAAAATTCACTGTTTTAAACTGATTAGCAAATTAGTGATTTTTCCTCACATGTTCGATGAAATTTGTGATTTTCCTTACACTATCAACAAAATTTATTTTGTTCTTCACATTATCGATGAAATTCTCACTTTTTTGATGCCAAATCGACAATATTTTTGATTTTTCTGCACCTGATCAGCTAAATTAGGGATGTTTATGAACTTCCATCAACTAAACTCACAATTATTACAAAGCCAATCTACAAAATTCACGATTTTCTTCGCATGATCAACGAAACTCTCGATTTTTGGTCATACGATTGGCGAATTTGCACATATTCAATGAAATCCATGATTTTTTCACTCCTTGCCGACAAAATTCATGATTTTTCCAAAGCAGATCAACGAAATTTGCTATTTTTCTGCGCTTGATCAATGAAATTTGTGATATTTTTTTCGAAACTGGTCGACACAATTCATATTTTTTACAGGGCCGATTGACAGAATTCTCGATTTTTACGAAACTGATTGATGTAATTCAAAACTTACCTTCGTATGATCGACGAAATAGGCGATTTTTCTTCGCATGATCTGCAAATTTCATGATCTTTTCGCTGCTGATCAACAATATTTGAATGTTTTACGAAGTTGATCAAAAATATTTACAATTTTTTCGCGACTGATAAACAAGATTGGTTATTTTATGTAGCCTGTCAACGATATTCGTGATTTTTACAAAGCTTATCGATGAAATTCGAAATTTTTTCTCGCATTATCAATAAAATTCATATTTTTTTCAGAGTCTAATAGGCAAAATTCATTTAATTTTCCATGTCTGCTTGAGAAAATTCAGAGTTTTATGCAGAGGATCAACGAAATTCGCAATTTTTCCATTCCAGATCGATGAATTTCCCAATTTTTATGCACCTGAATGGCAAAATTTGAAATTTTTATGAATCCAATCGCAAAATTCGTTATGTTTACAAAGCCATTTGACGAAATTTGTGAATTTTTTTGCTTGATCGATGTAATTAGCGATTTTTCTGCTCCCAGTTCGAAAAAAATTCAAAATATTTTTAGAACATAATCAATGTAATTAGCAATTTTTATTTACATTTCTGACCAACAAAATTTGCAATTTTCCGTTATCCAATCAATAAAACTTGTGTTTTTTCGATGTCCAATCAACGAAATGTGCATTTTATCTAACTTTAATTGATAAAATACACATTTTTTTTTGCACCACATCAACAAAATTTGCGATTTTTCTATGGCCACGTCATCGCGGCTGCAAGTTGTGCATCCTAATGAAAGCAAATTTCATTAAAAAGTTGAAAAACAAGCACAAATTTTGTCTAAAGACTGCAAAATTAAATGTACATTATATCAAAGGATCATAAAAAAACTTAAAATATTAGTATCAAGAGAGATCCTCCTTCCTCTCTCTCTTTATTTTTGTCAGGATTTCACTGTAAATTACAATTTTTTTTTTTTTTTTTTGAATCAAACCTGCTAATCAGGGATAAACATTTTTCTTTTTCTTTTGTCAAATCTTAATTTCAGACAAATAATTATAAAAAAGAGGGTAGGAGTTTATTTATGTTGTTAGCTACCCAAGTACCTAAGCATAGTTGTACTTATATAGCTTGCTACATACACATGTTGCATATAACTTTGCTGTTCAACAAACAAAATAAAATATTTTTATCTAGTTCATATATTAGCACTTATTTATACTTAACCTGTCTATATTTTGTAGTAAAATATTCAGTGACATAAATGTATTTATTGGTCCTTGAAAAAATTATTCTCACTAGCCAATAACTAGCTACTAAAAAAAATTAACCCTACTGGCCATTGGCCAATAAGGAAAATTCCTTATTTTCATCTTTAGTTTATATATACATACATCCTGTTAGTTAAAGCATAGGCGATTATTAATTTTTCTTAGTACAATCTACGAATGATTTGTTATTTACTATAGTAAAAAATTATGTATTTCTCCCCTTATTGTTACTAAACACATCACTAATAACTAATATATTTTCTTATGATATATATAGTGTCCTTTTTTGGAGCTAACACACTGCCTTTTTTCCTTCTAAATTATCACTTTAGTAATTAAAGCATAAAAATGCATATTACATACCTACTTAAAGATTATTTGTTTAATAATTATGATTTTAAAGTAGTTTTAAATTTAATATTAAATGCAGTTACTGATCATTTTGATAAATGTCAATATCTCTAGTATCTATATATATATTAAGCTAAAGTATGCGGCACAAAAATTGTGGTCAATTGTTTAATGGAAAAAACTTAATTAAACGCATCTAAGCCATGGTAAATTGGGTTGATTTGCTTTTTTGTTCTTTCGCTGCAATTATAGAGCTTCAAAATATCATATTTTTGTTTTGTATTTTTATTCTATTGGCTTAAAAAATAAATAAAAATCATAAATTTTAAATATTTCACATTCAAATTAATGTTATGTTTTTATAAATAAAATGAATGAAAGAATTATATTATTAAATATATTTTAAATAACAGAGTTTCCCCCAGGTTTAAAAAAGGGCAGGGCGCTACTGTTCTGAAAAGGGCACTTTTAACATTTTTCAGAGCACTTTTTGCATTTTTTAGGGCAGTTTTCATTTTTAAGGGCATTTTTATAGAGTTGAATCTAGAATCTACCGGTTCAAAAAGTCGTGAAAAAACAGAAATTTCATCAAAAAATTGCAAAAAAGAAAATATTTTGCTAAAAAGAATAGCGAAAAAATGTCAAATTTCGTGAAAAAATCATGAAAAAACGGCAAATTTTATTGAAAGATCGCAAAAACAGCAGTTTTTGTTAAAAAATCATAGAAAACTACATATTTTGCTAAAAAATCGCGAAAAAACGAAAATCAAAAACAAATCTCGTGAAAGTATCGCGGAAACTGAATTTTTCACAGAATTTTCAGTTTTATTGCGATTTTTGGATGAAATTTGCCGTTGTTTGCAAATCATTTAAAAAAAATTCCGTTTTATCGCGATATTTGGAAGAAATTTGTCGTTTTTGCACGATCTTTTGAGGAAATCTGCGGTTTCGTGAAATTTTGAGACAAAATTAGCCATTTTTTGCGAAATTTGTCGGAAATTAGTCGTTATTTCGTGATTTTTAACGAAACTTGCTGTTTTTTAGGCGATTTTTTGACGAAATTTCTCGTTCCACGGGACGCATATGAAGCTATTTTTTGCGTTCCGTCGCCAATTTTTTGCATAATTTACCCGCTATAGCGCGTTCGGATTATTGCTGGAGGGCTGTGTTTTTTGAAATGTGGAGCAAGAAAAATGCTTTTTTTTTTTTTTTTTTTTTTTTTGAATGAACGACAAGAGGGGCGCTAGTTTTTGGATGACGGGGAAAGAGGGGCGCTAGTTTTTAAACTAAAGGGCAGGAGGGGCGGAGCGACCCCCTGAAACCATCTGCGGGAAACTCTGTAAATAAAATTAGTTGAAATAAAAAAACAAAAATGCCACAGGTACAATATTTGCCAATGCAAAAAGTTAGTATAAAAATACCGAATGCTTGATTAATCGGCACAAGATGTCCTACATGCACCACATTTGTTCGATTTTTTTTTTTTTTTTTTTTTTTTTTTAATGATTATTTGGTGAAAACTTTGTTTTCAATACCATTTACATATCTATTTTTTAACTCTCTTCTATTATTTTAAAAAGCAAATAATAATAAATAAATGAAAGTTTAATTAATAATTATAGAACAAAACAACCTATATCATTTTAAAAAAGAAAGTAAATAAACAGTTTATTACAGAATAAGTAACAATTGCTGGGTTATCATGTGAGGCATATATTTGCCGTTTTGTTACAATTGTGTCAATGTGATGCATGTATGACATCTGTGCCTAATTCTTTAGCAGAATCTTCAAATTTGGAAAAAATTGAACAATTAAAATAAATTATGAATAAAAGCAATATGATTTAATGCTTAGTATGCATTTAAGGGAGACAAAACTGGTCGCCAAAGGCGGCTAATTTTATTTATATAATTATACATATTTATGATAGAATATTAATGTGTATAACTTATCATATACTAACTAATGAAACTATTAATTTGTAATTTTTATAATTTCTGTAATTACTAACTAATAATTTTTATTAATTAAAGTGTAGATTATGTTAGTAATTAGAGGTTTAATTGATCTGGAAACATAAAACTCTCGGTATCTATTCAGTATTTTAATGCTCAGAAAAAAATCTATAAAATCTGATTTATATGATTTAAAAAGAAAAAATCATGATTTTTGTACACTGTGATTATTTTAAATATTTGTGTTTAGCTTACAGCAGAGTTTCCCCCAGAGGGTTTCAGGGGGGCGCTCCACCCCTCCTGCCCTATAGTTTAAAAAATAGCACCCCTCTTGCCCTTCATCCAAAACTAGCGCCCCTCTTGTCATTCATTCAAAAAAAATAGTGCCCTTCATGCCCACATTTGAAAAAACGCAACCCTGCAGCGATGATCCGAACGCGCTATAGCGCGTAAATTACGCAAAAAATAGCCTCATATGCGTCCCTTGGAATGGGTAATTTCGTTAAAAAAAACGGCAAGTTTCATTAAAAATCGCGAAATAACGACTAATTTCTGGCAAGATTCGCAAAAAAAGGCTAAATTTCGTCACAAAATGACAGATTTTCTCAGAAGATCATAGAAAAACGACAAATTTCTTTAAACATCGCAATAAAATGGAACATTTTGTCAATTGAGTCGCAAAAAATGTCAACTTTCATCAAAAAATTGCGATAAAATAGCAGATTTCGTCCAAAAATCGCAATAAAACGGAAAATTTTCTGAAAAGTTTTGTTTTTTCTCGATATTTTCATGAGATTTGTCGTTTTTTCGTGATTTTTTTAAGCAAAATTTGGGAGTTTTGACATAAACTGCTGTTTATGCGATCTTTTAATAAAATTTGCCGTTTTTTCGTGCTTTTTTTAAAATGAAATTTGACGTTTTTTCGCAATTTTTTTAACAAAATTTACCTTTTTTTCCTTTTTCAATTTTTTGAAGAAATTTGTTTTTTCACAACTTTTTGAACCGCTAGATTCTAGATTCAACTCCATAAAAGTGCCCTGAAAATGTAAAAAGTGCCCTTTTCAGAACAGTAGCGCCCTGCCCTCGTTGAAACCTGGGGAAAACTCTGCTTACAGTTTAGGACATTTAAGAATTTTTCTTATATTGTATGTTTTTTTAGAAAGGTCAAATCATAGTGCACTTAAATAGTAAAGGTACATATTATTATATAGTCTAATATTCATAATTTTACCCTCATGAATTACAAAAAGATATTAAGAATAAAAGCATTTTCTTTATATTTAAAATGCTATTATAAATTGAAAATAATAAATCATTTAATTCAAAATCTGCAAAAATTACTAATCCATTTTATTCATTTTTGTGCTTTAATTTACAGAAGCCACAAAGTTAAAAGTTTTGAAAGCATAGAATTTTTTATTGTTAAGTTTACTAGTGTAGAGGTGTTATTATCAAAAATGAAAATATTAAATATGATTTCAAATTGTTAAATTTCAACTTTTGAATACCTTTAAAATCTGTAAAATAACAATATTCGACCAGCCAAATGTTTGGAATTAACCAAAAATTACCTTTATTCCAGTGATGGAATATTTAGTTAAAATCTCTGTATTTGGTGCATTCTTTCTTTTTTTTTTTTATATTACAATAAAGGGCATTAAAAGTATTTAGTATACATATAATAACTAAAAAGAAATAAAATAACTTGGTGATAAAAAAAATAATTTCTGAGTTAACATTTATGAAACCAAAAAAGAATAACTAGAATTTTGTTTCCTAAAAATGTGTTTGTTTCATGCATTTGTTAATGAAATCTTCATTAAATAAAATTTGTTTATGGTAAAATATTAACCAGCTTTTTTCTTCAGGTTTCACTTTTAGAAGATGAATTTTCCTGTGTTTCTCTGAAATTTTTTGCAATCGGAGGAATTTAAAGCAACATTTTTATGGTAGTTGTTGAAAACATTTGCCTAACACAAGGCCATAATTTTTTTAATATGGTTTGTTTGTTATTATCTTTATCTGTTTATTATTATCTACCAGAATAGTTAAACCATTTTGTGGAAGATATTATAACATGTGTAGATGAAGTTTCCTTTTCTAATAAATGTTTACTTTTCAATTGTGTGTTATTTTTTCTTTCAAATTCTATAAAATATTAATGTAGTTTGTGTTAATTATTTAGTTTAAAATATAAACATTTGATTTAAGATATTTAATTTGTCGCCTAGTTATGTGTATATAATTATGTGACAAATTAAAACTATGATGTGTGTGTGTGTGTGTGTGTATATATACAGTAGACTCTTTCAAATCCGCACAGCTTGGGACCAGAGGTTTTGCGGATTTCTGGTTATTGCTTTGTTTACATTTTTTAAAACAGTAATTTGAATGTAATGAATAATGCAATTGAAACTATAATGAATGCTTAGAATAGTATAAAAAATATTAAAATAAGTAATAAATTAATAAAAATTTAGATAATTTTTAATATGATTAAAATACTAAAAAGTGAAAGTCAAGTTAATTATCAATAATATATGATTAAATAGTTATAAAGATGAAATGAATTTTTCTTAAATTATTCAATGAAACTTACTTCATAAAAATACATTGCTAATTCACATCAAAATCATAAAATAAGGAATTTTATTTCCGGTTTAGGCAGACTTAATAACAAAAAAAACAACAAAAAAAAAAAAACATATTCGGTTAAAAAATAATGATTGTCAGTGTTATCAGCAATTTCTTGAATATTTTCAGAAATAAATTTATTCTTCCTTCTTGAAAAACATGAATTCAGTAATATTTAAAACAAATCAAATTAAAATATATATGGAATTGATATAAAGCTAAAAAAAAAAAAAGTCAAATTTTGCTCTTCTATCTGAACTGAAATTTTTACTGTTTACATCTGTAAATTATGTGCGATTTTAGGATTGCAGATTTGAGGAAGTCTACTGTATATAAATTTTTAAAATACACATTGCCTTTTTCACTGCTTATTCAGTTGCATATTGATAGTCAGCTGTTGATGTTTAATGTGATCCATTCTGGTAGAAGAAACTTTAACCCTTTTAGTGGACTAACCGTGTTTTTCCGTCACATATTTTTTGGATTCAAATGCTTATTTAACTCAAAACTGATATTAATGTTATTTTTTTGCATTGCATATGAAAAATAAATATCTAAGATTATAGAATACAAATCTCAATATCAATACTTTCTGTAGCTATTATTTTATAAGTCGTTAAACTTGCATGTAAAATTTTGCCGGACGATTAAAGGATTAAAACAGATGACAAGCATTGCATGTTTTAGAACTAAATGGTATTGGGTGCGCCTCTTAGGCTTTAACTTCACCAGATTTATCCATAGTTTTTATTTAAATTGATTTGTATTTTTATATTGTCATTTAAGAAACAAATTTGAAATTTAAAATTTTGTAATTTTCTCAATCCTTTTGGTTATTTGTAAATTTGGAGATTTGCATTCTTTTCTCATACCATGCCTGATGTAATGAGGGGTTACAATGTTATCTTTTGAATAATTAAACACTTCACAGTAGTAATGTATTTATTCTCGGATTAATTTTATAAATAGCATTCATTCACTAAACAACTATTAATACTATAGCTGAAAATTTCTTCTAAGTGCCAGGATGTGTATGGGGAAGAAACATTATCTACATTTTACAAAATTTGATTTCCAGTTAATGTTAAGTTTGATCTATTATATATTTTTTTAAAATGATCTTTTCAGACCATAAATATTTTTAAATGTTTCAAAAATTTTACTAAAGTAATTTCAGATTTATTGCCTTTTATAAAAATGTATTAAAAAAATACTTTTTGATTTTTGTACTGATATATGTCAGTAATAAACATGAAATTTTTAATGTTGCAAACTAAACTTGAATATATATATATATTAATTAAGTACTGCATTTTCTCTCATCTTGAGGGTATAAGAGATTTTATAATTGTGATTGTTTCATTGAAATTTGCTTTTAAAAAGCAAAGAAGACTTCTATTTCACAAAGGTGACAGGTATTGAATTAGTTTGATGGTTTTTGTCAACTTAAATGATTCTTTATAACAGATGTGCATATTTTAAAAATTTTGAAATACTGAAATTATGTTATTTCAACGCAATATTTTCAATAAAAGATATTAAAAAAACGTATTTGAATGTAATGTTTGTAATTTATCATAAAATAATATTGTTTTTAAAATATAGAAAACATAAACTTCGTACACATTAATTTATATATTTTTAATTAACATTAAAGTTTTTCTCAGGTTGTTATGCATTGAAAAAAATTGTGACTTGTTATATTGATTGTAGAAACATACATTGTTAGTTCAAAAGAAATAAATTAAAAGATATCAAATTTTGCTGATAAATGAATTTCTTTAAATATTTGTGTTATTTTAGGCATCTTATGATAGTGTTCTTAATGAATCATTTGCTAAAATTATGACAAACTAAAGATTTTCACTCATTGTATTGTAATTTCAAACAACTGTTATTAATTTTAACTGAACTTGTGACTAACTGTGATGAGATTTTTGAACCAAGTAGTTAGACGATTTCTGTAAGATCTTGAATCTGATCAAGAAATAAACTTGTTGGTTATGCTTAACCTTTAGCAGTCATAATCAAATGAGTTATATATCATGATTAGTACATAAATATTAATAATACTGCATGATGGATGCTTTTTACTAGATAATATGGATTCTGAGGTGAAAAGTTCTCCACACATCAGTTAGACATGCAAAAAGAAAAAAATAAACATGAGAGTCTAACAATTTTTCTTTGATGTAATGAATGATGAAATTGAAATTTGAAAAATGAAATTGTTTTTAAAATTTATGACTCAAAACTTTTTTGTTGCATGTCTCGTTGCAGTGTGGTGCACCAAATACTATAAGTTAGATTTCCTAGTTTCTGTTCCAGTGTTGGGATTATTAACGGGAAAAAATATTTAGAAACCTTTGTTTGCTTTTATTGACAAATTTTAAAAACAACTCCAAATAATTAAAAAAAAAATACATTTCACAATATAGATATATATATACTTGTGTAGATTTACGTATACAAAAAAAAAAAAAAGCAAGAAAATGCTCAGGGTGAGAATCGAATCCGGGTCCTTATTTTACAGGGCCAATGCTTTACATTTTAAGCTAACTGGGTCAACAACCAATGAGCACCTTCTCGGATAACCTTATTGGTAATAACATCTGGTTTTTCATTTAAACAGCTTAACAGAATGAACTGAAGGTAAAGGATATGCAGATAAACTATTTTTTAACACAGTTGAACAGATTGGTGAAGTTATACAAATTGAATATTTTGATCTGAGTGAAAAATTTATACTTTTTCAATAATGTGGGGGTTGTACAATGGAATGATTTCAAGTGTCACATTCAATCCACAGATCATATAGGGAGTACTTGTGACTTAAATGAAAAGCATTTGACTATGCAAATATGCGCTGTCTGCTAATAAGTAATCATGTCATTAAAATTTTTTTTAAATGTAACTTCACTTCAACTGGAATCATGTTATTTTTATCAAAGAAATAAAAGAAGTCCTCTCCCATGTTTAGTCATCAAATAATTTGTTTATGATAAGGACTACATAAAAATTAAATATGTGTTTAAACTTAAAACCTTATCCACAGTAAATTACATTTTTTAACATTTCTGTTATTTGATAGACCCCATAAATATCTCTCTTTTGTCGAGAGATAAAAAATTGAATATTGCTGTAACATCTGTGAATGGAATATTATTAATTTCACTTTGCTGTGTGATGTGCACTGTGCTCGTTGGCAATTAACGACAGTTTTAATGATTTGTGTATTTGAAAATCAAACTTTTTAAAAATCAGTCTTTATCATATTATTAGTTTAAAAACAAAAAAGTAAAATAAAAAAATCACTTACAAGTCACTATACTATTGTTAATATAAGAAATTTAAAAATATGATCCATTACTAAACACACTTTTCAAAATTGTATTTTTACCAGCATAATATTGGTATCAGATACCGACATATAATATTTTTTTAACCAGTTTTCAAAATTTTATTTGTCGTTTTCAAAATATGTCTGAAAATATAAAAACTGAGGGACTTCTTATAAACTTTTTGATGTTACTAATGCACTTATACATAGTTATGCTTTTAAAATTTCCTGCATTTTATCAAAATCTGCCATGACTGTAAGGAATCACTTAACATTGTATTAAAAAAAAGGGGGGGGGGGAATAATCGCTGATTTTTCCCACTGCACTGTTTTTTTCCTTATAAATTGTTTTCAGTTTTTAAAAAATATAATTTAAGCTGTACATTTACTGTCTGTGATTGATTTTTGTTTGAAGATTGTTTTTGTATTATTAAAAGTTGAAAACTACATTTAGTTAATAAATTCCAATTTATTTCAGAAGTTGTAAAATTGATTTTTCCCCCTGGTATGAAATGTTTGCAACTTCTTTGTATGATTGTATAAAATATGTAAAAACTTCAGTGATGCTATGAACATTACATATTGGAGGAGGATGGAGGAATGTCATAATTGAAATATATTTAAATTTCCTAAATAATTTTGTTTCTGATTTTATAAATAATCTTCAAATAAAAATTTAACTGGAAAAGGCATAAATATTACACCTTAAATTATGTTAAAGCAGTCAAAAAATCTTATTGCAAAACAATAGTCATAGATTATCTACCTACATCTTTTGGTGCTAAGTTGAACCATTATTTGGTGTTTGAATAGCTGTCACCACAAGATGGTAAAACATTGCTCCAACATTTGGTGCTAAGGTTGAACCATAAGTTGGTGCTAAGGTTGAACCATAAGTTGGTGCTAAGGTTGAACCATAAGTTGGTGCTAAGGTTGAACCATAAGTTGGTGCTAAGATTGAACCATAAGTTGGTGAAAGGTTGAACCATAAGTTGGTGAAAGGTTGAACCATTAAATGCGTTCTGTTAAAGTTAATGGTTCAACCTTTCACCACTTTATGGTTCAACATTTCACCACTTTATGGTTCGACCTTAGCACCAAATGTTGGAACAACATTTCACCATCCTATGGTGGCAGCTACTGCAGCACCATAAATTGGTTCAACGTAGCTCCAAATTTTTAACAGTGTATACGTTGCTGCTCAAGTTGATCTCGTAATTTAGAACCTTGGTCAAATGATGAGATCTTCACTTGGCAATACACCTTCAGAGTTAGAATTCATAACTTTGGGTTATCATCTACGCACCAAGTTACAACGCTATGAACACATTATTCCTGTCTGTTTTGACCGTTCAAGTAAAGCTTATCCAACACTACACTGTTAAAACTAAAGGTTGCATATGACACTCATAGGGGTGAAACGCTTGTTCCGTCAGCGATTCCCCTAAGGGAGACAGAATTGCAATAGTAGGGGTGCCCATGGCAGCACATGACACCCCAAGGCACTCCCATGGCACCCTATGAGGTGCCATGGGATACCCTAGGGCACCTGTAGGGGTGCAATTGACCACTAGCATTGGGCGGAGCTTGCAATGTTTCTCACAAGCGTTACGGTATTTGATTGGCTTTTGGTGAATGCTTGTGTGATAAATGGAGACGCTGATTTGCTATAATCCATCGTGACGTTCTTTGACGTCAGAAATGCTTGTGGTCCATTCTGGCTCCTTTAGGGGTGTCTCTCACGGGACAAGCGTATCACTCCTAGGAGGGCCATATGCAACCTTTAGTTTTAACAGTGTACGATCGCACAGGTCTATCCGAAATATCGGCACACACGTGGGTTTCTGTTGCTACGAGATGCTTCTAAACAAAAATCATATCGTGGTCACAGCATGACTAACATCGTTCCCGTTCTCTTTTCAATTGATTCTCAACTGCCCGCTACTCCGCCTTTTTTCTTAAAACCTTTCGGGGGTCTCCCTTCTATTTTTACTGGTAATCCTACGTTTTGTTGCTGATTGCTTGTCTAGTAACATATCATAAAAAAAATTATATTTTGTTCATTAACTCTTCTATTTACCGTTGCATTTCTTCCTATAGTAACACGAAATTTTAGCATATAACTCCTTTTTGTAATTTCCTTTCGTATTTTATATTTATTTTAATTGCGTAGATAAAGAAATATATCCATCTCTCAAGTATATAGACAATAGTACACTGATAAATAGAATAAAGAAAATAAAATTAACTAAATAGTAATTCACATTAAGCATACTTTCTTATTAACGTTAGATTTCTGACGCTTATTTAAGAAAAATCAGTTTTGGCCAAGATTTCACAAAGATTCACCACTGTACTTTGTAAAGAATATGATGAGAGTGTCAGATAAATAAAAAGAATATTGCCCAGTTAAACTGATGGCATTGAGCTCACAGGCTACGCATACTGATTGTACATTACAGCCTTATATTTTCAAGGGTTAATTCCGTTCAAAAAAATTAATAAGGGGAAACAGCTCCCCCCCCTTTTTAGCTCACAGGCTATCATAGCCTGAGAGCTTATGTGCCCGTCCGTTCTGTATGTATGTGCGTAACGCGATAACTCATGATAAAAATATCCGATCCACTTGAAATTTTGTATATAGGTATATCCTGACAAGGCGCTTCCCTGATTAGTTTTTGGAGTTCATTCGATATGTATAAGAGGGGGAACGGGGGGCTCATGCCCCCCGTTAGTTGATATAAATGGGATTTTCATGCAGAATTAAGTTTTCGTTCAAAATTTAGATTAGGATCATTCTGATGAGGCGATTCCGTGACTGTTATTAGGTGTTCATTGGATAAGTATAAATAGGGGGAACAGGGGTTCTAATGCCCCTACCCCGTTAGTTGATATAAATGGGATTTTCATGCAGAATTAATTTTTCGTTCAAAATTTAGATTAGGATCATTCTGATGAAGCGATTCCGTGACTGTTATTAGGTGTTCATTGAATAAGTATAAATCGGGGGAACAAGGGTTCTAATCCCCCCCCCCCCCGTTAGTTGATATAAATGGGATTTTCATGCAGAATTATGTTTTCGTTCAAAATTTAGATTAGGATCATTCTGATGAGGCGATTCCGTGACTGTTATTAGGTGTTCATTGAATAAGTATAAATAGGGGGAACAGGGGTTCTAATGCCCCCCCCCCTTAATTTATATAAATGGGTTTTTCAAGCAGAATTTTCAGATTTCGTTCAAATCTCTGAATAGTTTTGGAAGTTTAATGGTTAAGTATAAAAGAGGGGGATAACTCCTTTTAAATTATATAAATGCTAAATGGGTTTTTATTAAGAATTATCTAACTTGCTCTGAATTTTGGATATAGATTTTTTATATGATAAAGCATGTCTTTGATAGTATAGGAGGTTCAATGATTAATTATAAAAAAAGAGGAAAGGGGAGAGCTGTTTCCCCTTCTTAATTTTTTTTGCCTACAAATACTAATTGTACATTAAAGCCTTATATTTTCAAGGGTTAATTCCGTTCGAAAAAAAAAATTAAGAAGGGGAAACAGCTCTCCCCTTTCCTCTTTTTTTATAATTAATCATTGAACCTCCTATACTATCAAAGACATGCTTTATCATATGAAAAATCTAATCAAAATTCAGAGCAAATCGGATAATTCTTAATAAAAACCCATTTAGCATTTATATAATTTAAGAAGAGTTATTCCCCTCTTTTATACTTAACCATTAAACTTCCAAAACTATTCAGAAATTTGAACCAAATCTGACAATTCTGCTTCAAAAACCCATTTATATAAATTAAGGGGAGAGGCATTAGAATCCCTATTCCCCCTGTTTATATTTATTCAATGAACACCTAATAACAGTCACGGAATCGCCCCATCAGAATGATCCTATATCTAAATTTTGAACGAAAACTTAATTGTGCATGAAAAACCCATTTATATCAATTAAGGAGAGGGGCATGAGCCCCCCGTTCCCCCTCTTATACATATCGAATGAACTCCAAAAACTAATCAGGGAAGCACCTTATCAGGATATACCTACGTACAAAATTTCAAGTGGATCGGATATTGTTATCATGAGTTATCGCGTTACGTACGAACATACATACAGAACGGGCGGGCACATAAGCTCTCAGGCTATCATAGCCTGTGAGCTAAAAAGTCATTTGAAACCCTAAAACACAAGATGTAGGACCATATGTTGTGCTTAACATAGTTTCAAAAACAACATTCATCTTTGAGATATTCGATGCTTTTAACATTATGTTCAAGATGACTTACGTGATTATGGTGAACCTTACCGAATATTGTGTATTGTATATCTTGGACATCATTGAATACCTACAGTAGCTCCAACTAGTGTTTCCAGGTAATCTATATAAACTGGTCCTCCGTAACCATTGCATTGCACTCCAAAGCTCCCGGTTTCTGATGTTGTACAGAATTTCTTTTTTAATTTTTCTTCCTTTTTTTAAAAAAAACTTTTCTGCATCCATTTTTTAACACTTTCCAACAAAGTTGAAATATGTTTATGCATTCGATTTGTCTGTCCGGATGGCCATCTGTCTTCGTTCTAATTCCCGTAAATATTCTCGGAGTGCTATACGAAATTTTTATATGTTATTGATGTTTACCCTAGCACGAACCCTGTTGAAAATGAAGTTTCTACTATGTTTAGTTTATTTACAGGGATAGTCAAAAGTTTTCTGATACATTACGGCCAATGGGAAAAAATCGTTTAAAATGAATTTTAAAAGTGTTACACTCTGTCAAACTTATTCAAATTTACATGGATTCGCAAAATGCACTAAAATACGCATTCAGTAAAATATGCAGTCAAAATAATAGTTAATATACAATTACAGGACCACTCAAAAGAATTCTATTACACAATAATAAAGGGGGGGGGGAGGAATTGTTTGCGATATATTTTAATAATGTTAAATGATTTTAAGTATCATAAAATTGATATACGCCGCTGTGACTTTATATTTAACGCATAATACGAAGTAAAATAGCATTTACAGGGACACACAAAATATTTCAAATCTTATATTCTTATCCGAAGTACTGTATATTATTGATGATAGTTGATGGATGGTTGAAATGCATTTTCAATTATGATATGCTCTTTTAAGTTTTAGTAAATGTCTGCAAATTACATGGTGCATATAAATGTTATAGTTGATATAAGGGTTACACAAAAGAGCTCATAAAGGTTACTGAATATGAAAATAATTAACTTAAGGGTGTATTCGAAAAAACGCTTTTCCATCTTCAGCACCTTCAAATTTTCGGATACAATTTTAGGTACATTTTTAAAAGTATAAACATGAAATTTGCTGAGGGCATTTTTGAAGGGACGTGTAAGGTGCCGTGTGATGTCTTTTTACGCTCAATTCATTAGAATTTGATTTATAAACAATTACCTTCTCAGAAAGCCCCTTTTTTTCGTTCCCAGTCTCCCACTTCGGAAATATCGGTTCAAATTGACATTTTTGATTGCTTTTTTTGCAATATTTTGTGCACTTATCAAAGAATCGACAATCACGGCACCTTGTGCACTTTCTAAATAAGAGAATCTGTGAGTTTGATGTGTTTGAGAGCAAAAGAGAATTCAAAAATAAATCGGAAAACAGGCAGTTTGAATCGAAATACACCCTTAACTTAATTTTGAAGCCTATTCACAAAGATACTTAAAAATGAAACAATTTTGCTTTATTTAAACTTACGAAATCCACTTTATTGTCGAATGCAACTATTCGGCAGACTTCACCATAAAAATTCTTTATTTTAATATTTATTTATTTTTAATCTTTCTTTCTTTCTTCTGCGAGGAGCAGCATCATTTTTACAAGCGGGAGCCGATTCGTATCCCTATAATCCACCTCTTGAGGGAGTCTTTCGCGGAAGTTTATTCACGGGATTTATTGGGCAGGAAATCTTCATCATATCCCTGATCCTTTTAATGCGCGAGTTTGTCGACGAAGTCTGATATACGGGAATTAAGATTCATGATGCACTTTTCTACAAACGAATTTTGCTGAAACCATGTCGAATCATTTCAAATTTTATTAAAATCGGATGCACAGCTTAATTACAGGGACAAACAAAATTATTCATAATCTCATAATATTCATAATTCATAATCTAGATAATGATGTTATATGCAAAAAAAAAAAAAAAGTCAAGCCATTCCATCAAATAGTTTTTTAAATCTTGGTGTTAGTCATCAAAAATCAAGTTTTGAGAAAACACGACTTAAAGTTGAAATTATATGGATGCGGCTATGAAAGTGTTGATCCATAAATGCTTATAACCCCATTAAAAATGCAAATTTTTTTATGCGGTTTTTTGCATTGAGTTAAGAATTAAATGAATAATCAAATTAGATCATTAAAAAAATCGATTTTTTGAAAAGTTTTCAACCTCTGAGCCCCCTTAAATGCAACAGTTTCCGAAACATTTTTTTTTTTTTTTTTTTTTTTTTTTTTTTTTTTTTTTTTGCTTTTAAATTCATCTATTTCCAGATCCTCTTTTATTTGAATATGCAGTGAATATTTAACCATTAATTATATTTCATAAAGTATTTTAGATAAATGTAATAGAAATGCAATATTGAACGCCAATATAAACGAAATCCATTTGCTATTTCAGTTTTAGTTTGAGAAACTGTAGCACTCAAAGTTATTTTTTAAGCCTTTTAAATTTTAATTCAAAATAGATAAAAAAAAAAAATCAAAATTTTTTCATTAATTTTGTTAATACCTGTAATTATAATTATATATTTATATATTTACCAATCACACCAGGTATTCTTTTAAGTTTTATTTTATTTATTTATTTATTTTAATGTAATGGTTTTTGAAACATCTACATATACATATGTATATATTCTACTTGCTATATGCTTTTATATTCTTCTATTTCTAAACCCTCTTCTATAGAATGTAAAGTCAATTTTAACCACTAATGATATTTCAACAGAAGTATTTCAGATAAATGTAATATCGACGCAGTATTGAACACCACATAAGCAAAATTCGTTTGCTATTACTGGATTTGTTTGAATAAGTGCAGCATTAAACATTATTATAAGTTTTCTAATAATTTTTAAAGCGTATCGGTTTCTGAAGCATATATATTTTTGGTACTTCTAGGTTATCCCGTCGACCAATTTCGCCAAATTATACAAATCGCCAAAAGAATAGCCAAATTATACATGTTGACATAATTTTTAATTTAAATAACGAAAAGACAAATAATTAGTAGAATATTAATAAAAATATTAATAAAAAGTCGAAATAAAAATCACTTAATGACATTTTAAACACGTGAATCGCATTTAATGTCATTGAATGTGACATTCACGATCATCCATTATTGGCATTTAATCTTATAGTTTGGCGATAATTTTTTGGTCGACGGAATAACCTAGAAGTACCATATTTTTATTTCGCTTTTAAATTCTGATATTCCTTGACATTTTTTTATTCGAATGTAAAGTTCAGTATTTAACCAAATAAAAATATCCAACATAATCGAAATTCGATTGTCATTAGAGTATTTGTTTGAGTAATTATAGCAATCAAAATTACTTTAAGCATTCTACGCTTTTCTGAAGTGTCGCGGTTTACGAAACATAGAAATATTTCTCGTTTATATTCTTCTATTCCCGGAAGGGTAACGTAATTTTTACAAGCGCGAGCCAATTTGTATCCGTATAATCCACCTCCCGAGGGTGTCTTTCGTGGAAGTTTGTTCACGGGATTTGTTGGGGAGGAAATCTTCATCACATGCTTTATCCTTTTAATGCCCGAGTTTGTCGACGAAGTCTGATATATGGGGGAACGGGATTCACGACGCACTTTTCTACAAGTGACATTGAATCCATGTTGTATACAGATTATTATAGAAGACACAGACAGATTATTTTTTATGAGGTAATTAAAACTATATATTAAAAAATATTGTATATTTAATTTTTTTTTAACTTGATAATTACTTTTTGAAAATAGATTATTTTTATATGATATGTATTGAACAATAAAATTTTCATGATATGCTATTTTATTTTTATCGATATCTTTAAATATCCCAGTAGTGGAATGATATTAGATTGTACAAAAAGTAATTTCGTCTTGACTATCAGATCTTTGTTGCAATATTTCAGCATAAAATAAATATATCACAAAATTAAAATATAAACCATGGAATTCTATGGGTTTTCCCCCAACTTCTTGAAAGTTGAACACTAACATTTTGATGCCAATTTTTGGATATGGAAGCAAAAAGTCTTGGCAACCCTGTTCTAGATTTGTCAACATTAGACAAGCGCCTTCACAGAAGAATCAAATTGGAAATTGCACGTGAAGCGTAGCAAAGAGGTGCGTTCGTAAGATAACGAAGTTTTAAAAATATTCAGATCTTGCTAGTATAGTAGACAGTACTTCGGATACAGTATAGTGGTCGAAATTTTTGTGTTCCTGTAAATATACATGAAGTAATTTTTATTACACTTCAGAAACATATATCATATTCATAAAATGTGAAATAGTTTAATATAATTATAACACGCCCCAAACAATGGTTCCCCGTATAGCATTATGTAGTGGAATACTTTTGTGTGGTCCTGTAATTTAATAATAAATATTCTTTGCATCACAGATTGTACAGAATGTATATTTTAGTATACTTCATAAGTTCATGTCAATTTTATTATGTTCGAATGTGTAACACCATTAAAATGAAATTGAAACTTTTTTCCTCGTTGACAGTAATGTAACGAAATTCTTTCGATTGTCCCTGTAATTGATCTATGCATCCGATTTTCATAAAATTGGGAATGACTGAACAAAATTATGTAATAATTATGTATTTTAAATTTCAAACAATTCAGTTGGGTAGTTTTTGCGTTGTTATATGCGGACAGACAGACGGACGGACGAACAGAACGACAACTATATGTGCTTCGTATTTACATAATTACGAACCCACCTAAAAAAGCCATAGTACAGAATACGTGCTAGTCTGAAAGAGCAAAATCTGAACTATATGGGGAATGTGGTAAAAATTCAATTCCTTCAAGCTTCTCTAATTTATCCCGAGTCATGCGAGACTTGTAAGGTCTTGCATTGCCCTGGTGGAGTAGACTCTTCCTCTGTTGACTAATGCAGGATATTTGCTTTTCAAACGAAATACATCTTGTCCTGCTCGTAATAAGTTTCATTATTGACCATTCGATTATGTGAAATAATTTCAAATAATCTTGCTCAAAATTAAACCAGACACTAATCATGAACTTCTTTTCAAATGGACTTTATTGTGCATCTGGTTAGGCTGATTTGCCCCACATTCAAGCATTGCTTTCGATTATCTGAATTTCACAGATATACCCATTTCTGATAGCGTGTCAATACGCATTTGAAAAATTACAATTTCTGTGGAGGTATCGGAAGAATATTCACATTTCACTTTACGATTCGTTGCTGTGTTCTCAGTCCATAAGGAACTTCTCTTGAGTTCTTATCCGTTTCCTAAAGTCTATGTAAAATTTGGCATATATAGTGTCTTTAAATGGTTCTAGCTTCTCAGAAAGTTTTCGTACGATGCTGGTGGGATTCATCTACATTTTTTGCTTCAAATCTTACAGGGGATTTACTTCCACTTCTGGGTTCCATTCATCGTTTCAACCAGCCAACCTTCAACGTTTGAACCAGTTTTAGGCTGTGCGATCGGTAATTGCATTACCCCCTTCAACTTCTCGTATTTTACGAGCTGCTTCAGTAGATTTATGAATAATGTTAAAATATTGTCTTAGCCTTTTACTGCACGATTTTTTCTATTTTTACGAAAAAAACTGTTTGAAATCAATGTATCGGTATAATAACAAGAAAAATAATAATTAAAAAAAATTAAAATTTCCTGTAAAAAATTGATATTTTATGTTACTTTTCCGGCTATGAACAGTAATTGCTGAAATCTGATTTTCAAATGTGATATGCTTTTTCTAAAACGTTTAGTTAAATATTTTTTTTTAATTTTTTAAAAAGAGAAATTTTGTTAAAGAATTCTGGGAACGCTGGAAAGTGTTTCATAATCAATGCATGATGCATGATTCCCCCCCCCCCCTGCCGAGCACTTACTAACAGTTTGAAAAGTGTTTATGAGTTCGGTTTGCCGGACCATCTCTTCGCGCTCGAACGGGAATAGATACAATCGGATTGCTACCCGTAACGCATGGTGACGCCACTGCGACGTCGTTGTGAAATCACACTGTGACTTTCTGACCATCGATCGTCGATGTGAAGTCACAGTGACTAAAATGTGAAGTCGTTATGGTCGTTTTAGAGATCGTTTGTGACTTCACATTGTGACTACTTAGTGAAGTTACGGTGTGACAAATTCGTGAAGAATGTGTCATTTGTGACTACTTTGACATTAACATCGTGACGAAACTGTGACAAAAAAGCAGGGCTGGGTTTTTGCCGGCAAAAAATAGTTTTTGCCGTGCCAGTGGCAGAAAATGGTTATAACCGGTTTTAACCGGCAGAAATTGGCAACAACTGGCATAAACTGATTTTATGATATTATCTGATACTTTTTTAGCCATATTAAATTGCTTATATACAATTTATTATTCAGGATAATAACAAATAAAATATTGTAAATAGTTTTAAGTAAAAAATAAATAAATTTGTATTAGAATTTGATAGTTTTGAATCTTTCACAAAAGACATAACAGTCATTACAATTGTAAATAAATACCACATTTACATGTACCTATTATATAAATACCTATATTACGGAATGCTCTTAGTATATTATTACATTTTCCACGAAAATAAATTTGTTCTTTTAATATTGTAAAATATTGTACAAGATATATCTCATTAAATTCTTTTCTGTTATTTTTTTACTTCAATTATTTACATATATAATTTTCACAAGAATTATTTCTCTTTACATGTATTAGTAGATTATTTTTAAGTTATTACAGTGTATTATTTATTTTAAATTATTCTGAAAAATAATGTTAAAATACCATAGAATTTTTTGTAAATATCTTTTTTCTAGATAAATATATTTTAAATAGAAATTCAACTGTAAACAATGATATCATCAATAGTTTAATTTATATAGCATCAGGATACCGTTATGAAAATTTCTGTTTTTCAAGAGACAGAAAATTATTATTTAATCAAAGTATATTTATATGATCCTTTTGAAGCTTTTTGCTACTTTGAATAATAATTATTATCTTTATTTTAATTTTTTAACTAAATTCTTTATATATTAATACATGTGTGGAATATGAAACATTCAAGGTTAAATTTCTTATTGGTATTATTTCTTAGTTTCTACTAGTTTTTGCCATTTACTGACAGAAACTAGTTTCTGCCATGCCGGTTTTAACCGGTTATAACCACTGGTTTTAACCACCCCGGCAGAAACTTGCCAGCCCTGCAAAAAAGACGTTGTGACAAAAATGTTTTTTAAAGTAAATAACATGTTTTGAAGAATTTTTGTAATTTTCTAAAGATTTTCAAGATAGTTACATCTCAGTCACAATGTGACGTCACTGAGTGGTGGCATTTTGGTCGCAGATGTGATGTGATCACAGTGACTCACAGTGACGTCACTGTGACCATGCATGCTATGAGGGTATGTAATTCATATACGTCGTATTTCAGTTGCAAGCGACTATTTTTATATTCTATTTGCCGCACTATTTAAAATAAAATACATTTCGTAATATATTTCCAATTGCAAATGTCCTCAAAGCACAAGTAAAAGATTTTTGAAAAAAGTGGCGCGAGGTAGCATTAAAAAACGTTCTCCTGCAAAGCTTCACGATAGCCCAACGCATTAGTCCAAGAGCCGACAACACAAAAACCTACGTTATCGAGCACAAGGAAAAAAACCCTTTAATTTATAGAAAAGTAGTAATAGGAGAATTTAGTGATCCATGTCTGCCGGAAGTGAACAGGTATATAAGGGTGTATTCGAAAAAACGCTTTTCCACCTTCAACAGCTCGAAATTTTCCGATACAATTTCAGACATATTTTTAAAAGTAGAAACATGAAACTTGCTGAGGGGATTTTTGAAGTGACGTATAAGATGCCGTGTGATGTCTTTTTACGCTCAATTCATTACAATTTGATTTATAAACATTTATCCTCTCAGTATGACCTTTTTTTTCGTTCCCAGATCTCCCGTTTCTGAAAAATCCGTTCAAATTGTCAACTTTGGCAGCTTTTTTTGCAATATTTTCTACATTTATCAAAGAATCGACCATTACAGCACCTTGAGTATTTTCTGAATAATACAGTTTGCCAATTTAATGCATTTGAGGGCAAAAATGAACTTCAAAATAAATCGGAAAATAAGCAGTTTAAATCGAAATACACCCATAAGCCAAAACTTGATGCCACTATTGGTTGACTCGTAGATTTAACCAGGGACCGATTTACAAACTTGGGGGCCCTGGGCAAAGATGCTTACGGGGCCCCCCTTACACCGTTATTTATAGAGAGAGAAAACACAATGTTGAAAGGTATTAGTAAAATAACATTTGTTGATTTTAAAATATCCATTAAAAAATTAAATATGATAACTTACTTTTAAATAATTATTTCACAATTATGGAATTTAAATGAGTAGATGTTTTATAATAAACTATGATGCTATTTATCTTTTTGTATGCAAGTCTATATATCTGAAATTTTAAAGTATGCAACAACTAATAATAAATTTTCGACAACACTGAGCTGCAATTATTTAAAATATTAAGGGGCTCTACAGCCTGCAAATTGCGCTCATCAACCCCCAAAATGATCTGTCGAGAACAGAAACTAAATTAAACAAGAATTAATTACAATAAGTTTTTTAAGTGATAAAAATAAAAGAAAATATTCACTATAATAAATTGATGTTTCAAATAAAATATACTTTATAAAAACACATCATGAACAGAATAGAATGTAGAATGAAATATAAAATTTCATTGGATATTAAAACAACGTAGATCAAATTTTGTACAATAATTGAAAAACATTCAGCAGCATTTGGGGGCCCCTGAAAACCAGGGGCCCTGGGCCCGTGCCCCGAATGCCCTGCCTTAAATCTGGCACTGGGTTTAACATTGTGTTTGCCGTACAATTAAAGGTATGAAAACAAGGAAAACTGGAAGCAGGAAAACACAATGATAAACCTACGAGTCAACCACTAGTGGTATTAATTTTTGGCTTATGCACCACTTCGCTTCCGACAGACATGGATCGTTAGATTCCTCTATTACTACTTTTCCATAAAATAAAGGTTTTTTTTCCTTGTGCTCGATAACATAGGTTTTTATATTGTCGGCTCTTGGGCTACTATATCATTGAAGTCTACTAATATGGCTTGTTTGGTGTTGAAAATGAAGTGTATATGCTTTTGAACTTCGTTAACTAATATATTTATTGCAAGGAAGTCTCTGTGCGCGAATAATATTCGCCTTTAACCAATTACTTTAAATATAATACATTTGGTTTCAATTATATTTTGAACTTTTAAATGAGAAAACTTTTTAATATTTTAATTAAAAAAAATTCCTTTTTATGATTTTATCGTTTGGTTTTTCATTTATTATTATTTATTGTCTTTCAGTTCAATTTAAATTTGCCGCCATCAAATCCTTCGCAATTTCTAATTTACAATGGGTGGATTGTAGTGGCCTATAACAATTAATAACTAGTGATACTGAATGAGATTTTTTACAGTATAGCTCGCCATACATTTTTCTTCGGCAATTATTAGCCTCCGATGCTATTTCTTTCAGACAAGCTAAAAATGTCGTGTCATCAGCCCTGAATTTTCTACTAAACCGATTTTGATAATTATTTTTTAAAATGAAAGCTATTTATTTGTAGTTGTGCCCATTTTAGTTATTTTTTAATTTATTTCCATTTTTATATTTTATTTTTAATTTTAAAAGCTTTTTCATGACATTTCTTCAAACTGGTGGCAACACAGTTTAGCTTTTCTCTCGATAATAAAAATTTATTTTCCAAAATAATTGCGTATAATTATGCACTAATTGAGGTAAAAAAAAAATATATATTTACTGAGAAATAATATTAATAATGTAAATAAAATAACAGAAAGTAATTTATGATAAAAACTAATGTCTAAATCAAAATAAGAGAAATTTCAAATGAGGAAAATGATGTCATTGAGCAACCAAATAAATGGGAATTACAATATAATTACGGATGCATTTTTCATATTACTAATAACAGTAACTTTTAAAAAACATTTGAAGATAAAATGACGTCACTATTTAAAACATCGCATTTTTACTCATAACGCTATTAGGTACATTATCGTACCTAAGTATCGTATTATAGGTACTATTATCCAGTCGACCAATTTCACCAAATTATACAAATCGCCAAACTAATAGCCAAATTATACATATTGACATAATTTTTATTTTAAATAACGAAAAAACAAATAATTAGTAGAATATTAATAAAAATATTAATAAAAAGTCGAAATAAAAATCACTTAATGATTTTTTAAACACTTGAATCGTATTTAATGTCATTGAATGTGACATTCACGATTATCCATTATTGGCATTTAATCTTATAGTTTGGCGATAATTTTTTGGTCGACAGGATAACCTAGTAGTACCCGATATTACATTTCAATATTTCTTTTCATTATGGACACTGAGATTGAGATTTTACTTTCAGATGACTTCAGTTAGTGAAAATAATGTCACAGTAAAAATGAAATTATGAAATTAGTTTTTTTTTTCCCTAATCGGAGGCGAAACTGAATTCTGCAATGGCGGAATCTACATTCAACTTGTTTTTTATTTATTTTATAAATATCATGAAAATGAAATAACACAATAATATTCACAAAATTAATTTTTTAAATTAAAAATTTAAATTTTATTGGGATGCACTTCATTTTCAAAGTGCATCTGTCTGGAAGTAGAGTACCTAATTGTTACCTATCGTTGTATACTATTTAATACAGTGGGGATAGCAGGTTTATGAGTATCTTTGCAATAGTACCTCCATTTCTATAAGTTAGTATATGACCACAAAAAAAATTTTAGTATTACCAACAGACCAAAAAAAAAAAAAAAAAAAAAAAAAAAAAAGTGAACAGCTGCATTAGTCTATGCTAATCCATGCTATATTTCTTTAGACATTTGTATTTCGCATAGCACATGTCCCATCGTTTGCGAATGGGATGACGATTAAAATAAACACCTAATCCGGGAGTGCTCAAGAGCTTGTGGACACCGGACGTAGATGTTCTTCAGAAGATACTCTTCAAATTCTTGCAATAAGCTAAAAGCAACGAGATGTTATTTATGGGCACAGGTGCAAGACTATTTGAATCACAATTCCAAGTTTCTTTCTTGGCAGTTAACTAGTTGACAAGTGTAGTAGTAATATGAGAAGAGAAGACACGAGACGGGTGATTAGACTACGGGTTAGATGTCAGAGAAGTGAGTAGATTTACTGACAGTGCTTACGCAAGTAATTTGTTGCAGCAGAAAATATTTTGCAACAAAAAAGTGGCAACAATTTGTTCAAAACAGGGGAAACGTAACTAAAGTTACGCCATAAATATTCAGAAGAATGTCAGTAGAAATGCTTTTGCAAAGAGTTTAGCTTGTTACCAGTGGTGTAGTCGAGGGGAGGATATGCGGAGTTTAGATCCCTTCCGAAAGAAAAAACAAGCGATAAATCACGCACCAGGCATGGATTATGAAACACTTTCTAACATAAAAAGAACATTATTAAGGAATTAAAATTTTTTATACAATAAAATCAATCATAGTCATGAGTTGTTTTGTGTGTTAAATGGTAAATAAAAAGCTAAAATTTTCAATCTATAGAAAACATATTGTTGTATACGCAGTGGCGTAGCTAAAGCATTTTGTTTGGGGGAAGGTGGAGATCGAATTTACCGAATATTCATAGTAAAATCACCAATTGTTTGCGATTTAATTTTTAAATTTTCTTTTCTTACGTTTTTATACCTTATTATAATTTAGAGTTTATTATTGCGAAAATAGATAACTCAATCAAAATTTTAAGATAATTAATGATAGCGTTAAAAACAAAAATCCGCGCCATGACTAGATCTTGTAAATAATAACACACTTTTATTCTAGGCAAAAATTTCATAGTCAAATAAATATCGCAAAATGCAATTAAATATACAGCGTGTTTCTACAAAATGTGGTCCGACGGCTAATTTATGCGAACCGTTAGTTTTAGATATATATAGTTATTTTATAGATATATATAGTCGTACAAGAACTTTTCAAATAAAACTAAAAAATTATTCTAAACATCATTTGAGTCGATAAATGCGTATCGTTACGAAAATAAACTTTTTATAGCGTTTTATAAGTTACATTTAGTGAAAAAGATCTAATGCTTTGACATGTAAAATTAAAAAAGAAAAAAAAAATCAAATTTCTATAACCAAAACTCAAGTTCTTCGACTTTGAAATTCAGAATTTTTATTTTAATTTAACGCAGCACCCGAAATAATGTTCGATTTCGACCTAATTGCACGAGGGTGAACATTACTGAAGAAAAAAATGCGAGCACCATTCCTATATTCGTTTAAAAATAAAATCATACAAATTCTTCGGTGTACGCTGGCGAATTCACCGAATCCATGACTCTTAGGTTCAACACAATAAATTCTCCTTTTAGAATGTAGAACCATACAAATTCGAGAGTACACGTTGCCGAAGGTAGTGGGGCACCGACTCGTGAATCGTTTGATAGACTTTCATTAAAAAAAAATATAAAACCATACAAATTTGAAAGTGTTCACTGCCGAAAGGGTTCCCTAATTCTAAGTTTGTTTAAAAATATAAATTCATATAAATTTGAAGATATACGATATCGAAAGTAGAAAGACTGTGACCCTAAGTCCGTTTGAATAAATTTTAATTTTAAAATACAAATACAAATCCCAAAAAACGTCCAACTTGTTTGTATTGCTACCTTCCCTGTGCATCACACTCACAAAAAACATCATTTATACGTATTTGCAATCAAAGTCTAATTAGAAAAATAATATATGCAATTTAAGTGACTATTTGGAAACAGTAAAAGCGTAGAATAAAAATAATTGTTCCTGAACTTCGCCGGTGGCCTACATAAGAATTTGCCAACACGACGACAAACATTTTTATATGAGAGAGGGAGAGTAAGGGGAAAAAAATGGGATTCCTGAACAAACTTTTCAAGACGAGAGAGAAAGAAGCGTTTATTAGAATATTTATGATGCTCTGAATTGGCAACGCCACAGTACAAACACGAAAAGTGTCATGTCGCGAAACATAAACTTTGTAAAATGGTTTCCACATCTGGTATGATAGCTTGTCGAAACTAGTGAACATCAACTTTTAACACGAGAGTTTAACGGAAGTCAGAAGAAGGCTTGAGTAAATAGAAGTAAATAAACCGAAACTAGAATAGCATGCATATTTCTATTTGCCACTTTAAATTAAATATATTTAACTTTGTTGATCGTTTATTTTTTCAACTTAAAAATAAATTCTTGTTACATTTAATGAGATACTCTGGTAAAAATTTATTTCTTGAAGCGAAACAAAAAATCTAGATGGAATATTTCTGGATTCAATAAGACTATCCACTCAAATCAGAATTTATAAGACAAAAGAGAAAGTCTTGTGTCACGCATAAGTTATGGAAACTTTTCCAATAAAAACCATACATTTAGTTGCACTTCTAATGCACGTACTGATGCGAAATTTATTTTGGTTGATGGTAATTTGAACTGACAATGCTACAGTGCATACGGATCGTATCATGTCGCGAAACATAAACTTTGTAAAATGGTTTTCCACATCTGGTATGATAGCTTATATAGAAACTAGTGAACATCAACTTTTAACACTTATGTTTAACGGGAACTGGGAGAAGGCTTGAGTAAATCGAAGTAAATAAACCGAAATTAGAATGGCATGCACTTTAAATGAAATATATTCAGCTTTGTTGATTTTTTTTAACTTAAAAATAGATTCTTGTTACATTTAATGTGATACTCTGATAAAAATTTATTTGTTGAAGTGGAAAAAAAATCTAGAAGGAATACTTTCGGATACAGTAGAATTCTAGACACAAATCACAAGTTAGAAAACATCAGAAAAAACATCCTTTGTTATGCATAAACTATGAAATATTTATATTTCGATGTACTTTTAATACAAGTTATGACGATATATTTACTTTGTTTAACGATATTTCAAATTTATAACGCTTCAGTATGAAAACGAAAGTGTCACGAGATATTTTATTAATAATTTATACATTGAAGTAAAATAAAAGCATATGGCTAAGTGTGATCGCTCAGAGGGTTTCGTTTAATATCTCCTTCAAAACACTTTATCAATATTGTATATTTTGATGAAATAAAAACAAATCAGCACGTTTTTCACGTGATTTATTTAATCCGTTAATTTATGTTACATACATATAAATTTTTATATCTATTTAAGACTATCAGACTAGGAATATTAGATAACTTAGAAGTTTGTGTACAGCCTAAAAAAATAAACTTAATCTTTAAATTAAAACAAATAATTCATAGCTGTAGAAATAATTTCTAAATAACTTTCCTAATAATGGTTCTACTAATTTGTTGCTATTTTGCCCTATCTTCTACAGTTTCATTTCTAATGAAAAACCAACAAGCATTCATAATTAAGAGCATTCTATGCCTATATGTCTCGGAGTTTTCACAAGTAGAAATAAATCTAAAATTTCAAAACAATAACGTATTTTTATAGTTAGATTTTTAAAAAGTCACAAATAAATTCAAACATTATATGGTTCAGGACTCTCTTTTTTGGCTACCACTATTTCCAAATAATTTGAGGTAGATTTTTACAGTTGACAGAAAAATATTCGTTGCGGTGAATTCCTACAACATTTCCAAGAGACATAATCTTCGTGGTAAATTTATACAAAATTTTCGAGAGAAATAATCTCCCTGGTATATTTCTACAACTTTTGAAAGAAAACTAATCTTCGTTGTTGATTTCTATAGCATTTGGAAAGAAAAAGTTCTTTGTGGTAGTTTTCTAAAACATTTGCAAGAGAAATAGTCTTTGTGATAAGTTTCTTTAACATTTGATAAGAAGAAATTATTTGTGGTAGATTTCTAGAGCATTTAAAAGAAAAATAATCTTCGTGGTAGATTTCTCTAACATTTTGGTAAGGAAAGATTCTTTGTGGTAAATTTCTGTAACATCTTCAAGAGAAATAATTTGGCGGGTGAATTTCTACAACTTTTGAAAGTAAACTATCATCGTTGTTATTTTTTATAATATTTGGGAAGAAAAACTTTTTTGTAGTAGATTTCTAGAATATTTGCAAGAGAAATAATCCTTGTAGTACACTTCTCTAGCATTTGGCAAGAAAAAATTCTTTGTGGTAGATTTCTAGAACATTTTCTAGAGAAACAATCAACGCGGTAGATTTCTCTAACATTTGGTAAGACAAAAATTTTTGTGGCAGATTTCTACAACGTTTGCAAGAGAAAGGATCTTCTTGGTAGATTTCTAAAACTTTCGAAAGAAACTTATAATATTCGTGATTGATTTCTGTAATATTCGGCAAGAAAAAATTCATTGTGGTGAATTTCTGGAACATTTGAATAATAATAATAATAATAATAATAATACTTGTGGTAGATTTCTCTAACATTTGGCAAGAAAAAACTCTTTGTGATAGATTTCTAGAACAATTTCAACAGAAATAATCTTCGTAGTAGATTTCTGTAATATTTGGAAGAGATGTAATTTTTGTGGTGGATTTCTGCAAAATTAAAATTGCTTTTGAGATAGTTTATTGCAACATTTGGAAAGAAAACTTCCCTTTACGTTTAAAAATTAGTCAGAGAGTTTCGTATTACTGAGAAGTGATTTTGAGAGCAGCCACACTAAGAATTTATATAGCATAAAAATGATCTTTTAGCAAACAGTTAAAATAAATTGTTGGCTCAAACAAAACAGCTAGTACAAACACTTTTTAAATAATCGTGCCAGTAAAAGGTGTCGGTGAAAATCTGTGGCAATTTCGCTCCAGCTACTGAAATTTCATTTCGAACAAAAAGCCAGTTAGTGTTGTTAATTAAGAGCATACCGTAACTTGTGCGTCTCGGAGTTTCGCCAAGTAGGAAGAAGTTTAAAAATATAAAAAGATCCCGAATTGCAAGAAAGGCTGGTGCTATATTTTCGTTTGTTGACACATTTTATCGGTCGGGATTTCATTTGGACAAGGAGACCACACACGAAATCATTAAACATGGTTGCTTTTTACGACACTTCTCCTTCATTTACCTCCTTTTTTCCCCCGGTTAAATTTCTTACGCATGGTTTTAATTTGTACAGAATGTTGTCACACAAATTGTCTTTGTAGCTGTTTTCTTCACTATCGCTTCCGAGAAAGTTTGTAAGAAATATTTCGTTTTCTTCTGAAATTTCAATTTATGAGGTGCATCGTTGATATACTAAGTTGTATTTATATTATAAGGGAAGGTCTGCATGGACAAAAAAATTCCATTCACGGACCTTACGTTAGCTATCTTTGGCCCGTCCCGGTGTAAAAAACTAAAATTTCGGCTACGACCAGTTTATAATTTTTCAGTTCACACCCGACCCGTACAAAAATACGTGAAATCAGGACCGGCCCGCACAAAAAATAATGAAAACATGAACATCCACTGTCTGACCCGATTCAATTTCTGGAAAAACTTCCAGTTCTAATTCAACTAACCCTTTCTGATTCAACAATCTCTGATTTGAAAAGTATTGACCTGGATGTTAGAATGCATAACTTTATGCATGTAAAAGATAAAAAAAAATTTAGAACGTAAAACTAAAATATTTATTGACTGAAGGGTGCTTTTTTACATCTACAAAATACAGAAATTATCATAATTCATAAATATTGTCCATTTTCTAATATAAACTTTTAAAATATACAAAATTACCTTTAAAAAATCTACATTTGGACTTCTCTAGTTTTTTTAATTGGAAAAAATTTATTTAATTTTTTCAATATCGGCCTGAAGCCTTTAAATTTTATCTTTACTTTATAAACACAAAATACTTCAATTAAAAAAAAAAAAATTCAAATTTAATTTACTGATTTATAATGCATTTGTTTTAATCATAATGCGTTCGTTTTAATCAAAATGTGTGATGTCACATTTCTTCTTACCCCCTCCCTTTTGTCGCAAACTGTCGCAATTTCTCGAACTCCCCCCCCCCCCTCTCCCAGTCGATTGGTATATACATAATATTTGTATGAGAAATTAATTCAGTATCATCATATGGTTGCGACCTCAAATGATTAAATGATTCGACGAACTCAGATGATTTGTATTAACAGCAGTGTTGGAATATGCAAACAACATATAAAATTTTGTTTTAAAACTTACTGTGTAAGTATACTATTGACTTTTGGGTATGTCAGATCTACAACACAGTGATACAAAGGGTTAAGATTTTTTTCTGAATGCTGCATGCATTTTTATGATTAAATTTTACAGTATATTTTAGATTATTATGTGTTCTCAAGGTAATAGAATATACACTGTAAAACATTTGTGGAAACGTTACTCCATACAATTGATGTAAAAATGGTGGCAAATGCTGCCTCCAATTTCATGGAGTAATTGTTTTCACATATGCAATGGTGTAATTTAAACATATATTACTAGTGTAACATGACAATGTTACACCGGTTTTAACGGTTAAAATACTCCATAAAATTGGAGGCAGCAATGCTTCCACAAATTTTACGGAGTAACGTTTCCACAAATGTTTCTCAGTGTAGAATAACAGTATTGATAATTACTTACACTTTTAGACTATTACATAATAAAAAGAATAATGCCCAGTTAAACTGATGATATTGAGCTCACAGGCTACGCATACTAATTGTACATTATAGCCTTATATTTTCAAGGGTTAATTCCGTTCGAAAAACAAATTGAGAAGGGGAAATAGCTCCCCTCATTTCCCCTTTTATACTTAATAATTGAACCCCCTAAACTAACCAGAGACATGCTTTATCATCTAAAAAATCTATATCCAGAATTCAGAGCAAATCAGAAAATTCTTAATAAAAATCTATTTTTATAATTTAACAGGGGTTATCCCCCCTTTTTCATACTTAACCATTAAACTTCCAAAACTATTTAGAGATTTGAACGAAATTCGATAATTCTGCATAAAAAACCGATTTGTATAAATTAAAGGGAGGGGAATTAGAACCCCCGTTCCCCCTATTTATACTTATCCAATGAACACTTAATACCAATCACGGAGATGCCTCGTCTGAATGATCCTATATTTAAATTTTGAACGAAAACTGTTAATTCTGCATGAAAAACCCATTTGTATCAATTAAGGGGAGCGGCATGAGCCCCCCGTTCCCCCTGTTTATACTTATTCAATGAACACCTAACAACAGACACGGTATCGCCTCATCAGAATGATCCTATATATAAATTTTGAACGAAATCTGTTAATTTTGCATGAAAATCCCGTTTATATCAATTAAGGGGAGGGGCATGAGCCCCCCGTTCTCCCTGTTTATACTTATTCAATGAGCACCTAATAACAGTCACGGAATCGCCTCATCAGGATGATCCTGTATCTAAATTTTAAACGAAAACTGTTAATTCTGCATGAAAATCCCGTTTCTATCAATTAAGGGGAGGGGCATGAGCCCCCCGTTCCCCCTCTTATACATATCGAATGGACTCCAAAAAGTAATCAGGGAAGCGCCTTATCAGAATATACCTATATACAAAATTTCAAGTGGATGGGATATTTTTATCATGAGTTATCGCATTACGCTCGTACGAACGAACGTACATATACAGGGTGTCCCAAAAGGTCGTTTACAAACTTAACATGCTGGTCTGTCATATCATGATGAACAATATTAAATAGAAAACTAAGGGTCCCAAACGTCTTCCAAAGGAGATATGCGCCATTAAAGTTTAGGGTCCAAAAATTCAAATGATTATAAAAAAATAGAAAAAATGGTCGATTCGTTTGCGGTTTTCACTAAAACTATTCTTTATGTCAGTATTTTCTTGAAAATGAATTATAAAGATAAATTTCAAAAAATGTCGATAGAGGGCGCTTTAGATTTTGGAGTAACGATAAACTAGTTTTTACCATTATTTTTTGCATCTCATTAAATTTTTTTAGAAGCTTAGACATAAACTTAAATTTTGAGCTCAAAATCTAAACCGTTGGAAGTGGTTAAGTAGCACAAACTGAATTGTGGGGGGAGGTTCAAATTTCAAATGATTATAAAAAACGGAAAAATTGGTCAATTGATTTGCGATTTTCACTAAAATTATTCTTTATGTCAGTATTATCTTGAAAATAATTTATAAAGATAAAATTCAAAAATGCCGATAGAGGGCGCTTTAGACTTTGGAGTAACGTACAACTATTTTTTTTCTGTTATTTTTTGCATCTCATAAAATTTTTTTAGAAGCTTAGACATAAACTTAAATTTTGAGATGAAAATCTGAATCGTTGGGTGTGGTAAAGTAGCGCAAACTGAACTGTTTTCGATGGGGGTGGGGAGGTTCAAATTTCAAATGATTATAATAAAAGGGAAAATTGGTCGGTTTTCTCTAAAATTATTCTTTATGTCAATATTTCCTTGAAAATAAATTTTAATGATAAATAAAAAAAAAATCCGTTAGAGGACGCCTTGAACTTTAAAATAACCAACAATTATTTTTAACCGTTAGCGTTATGATATTTTTTTTTTAATCTAATTAAATGCTTGCAAAAGTTTAGACTTAAATTTTGTGCTCAAAACCTAAATCGATAGGAGGGGTTAAGAAGCTCAAACTGAACTGTGTTCAGGAGTTGAAATGTTACCTTCCCCACCCCTCGAACGCAGTTCAATTTTTGGACGCTTAATTACTCACAACGATGCAGATTTTGAGCCCAAAATTTAAGTTTGAACTTTTACAAGCATTTTATTAGATACAAAAAATAACGGTTAAAAATAGTTGTTGATTACTATAAAGTTTAAGGCGCCCTCTAACGGAATTTTTTGAAGGATATCTCTAAAATTTATTTTCAAGAAAATATTGATATAAAGAATAGTTTTAGCGAAAACCGGCCAATTTTTCGTTTTTTGATAATCATTTAAAATTTGAACCTCCCCAACCCCATTAAACACAGTTCAGTTTGCGTTATTTAACTACTCCCAACGATTCAGATTTTTATCTCAAAATTTAATTTTATGTCTAAACTTCTAAAAAAAAATTTATGATATGCAATAAATAACGGAAAAAATAGTTGTACGTTACTCCAAAGTCTAAAGCGCCCTCTATCGGCATTTTTTGAATTTTATCTTTATAAATTATTTTTAAGATAATACTGACATAAAGAATAATTTTAGTGAAAATCGCAAATCAATTGTCCAATTTTTCCGTTTTTTATAAACATTTGAAATTTGAACTTCCCCCCGCAATTCAGTTTGCGCTACTTAACCACTTCCAACGATTTAGATTTTGAACTCAAAATTAAGTTTATGTCTAAGCTTCTAAAAAAATTTAGTGAGATGCAAAAAATAATAGTAAAAACTAGTTTATCGTTACTCCAAAGTCTAAAGCGCCCTCTATCGATATTTTTTGAAATTTATCTTTATAATTTATTTTCAAGAAAATACTGACATAAAGAATAGTTTTAGTGAAAACCGCAAACGAATCGACCAATTTTTCTGTTTTTTATAATCATTTGAATTTTTGGACCCTAAATTTTAATGGCGCATATCTCCTTTGGAAGACGTTTGGAACCCTTAGTTTCCCATTTAATATTGTTCATCATGATATGACAGACCAGCATGTTAAGTTTGTAAACGACCTTTTGGGACACCCTGTATACAGAACGGGTGGGCACATAAGCTGTCAGGCTATGATAGACTGTGAACTAAAAAGCTTTAAAAAATTAATGTAATTTAGAATAAAAGAAAAAAACATGGTTAAAAACATTATAACTTTTGTAATTGTAATTTTAAGTAATAAAAATACAGATTTAATATTCTAAAATTTCCTGTTTACATACGCAATCTGCAACTAATAAAAGAATTTCACTTATGGAGAAAATTATATACTGCTTGTTAACAAATGTAAATATATTTTTTATACATTTTATCGCAATTGCGGCAAAAAAATTATGTTTAAATTTAGTATCTCAGAATAGTGTTAAATAATAAAATTTTAACTATACTTCTGATCTAAATTAGTAAGACACAATTATGTCTATTTATATTTTTTATACATCTACAGGGTGGCGAGTGGTCAGGAAAAAACACAGTATTAAAAAAAAAAAAAAAGGCATCTACCATTATTTTCTTATAGAAAATAGTTCCATTAATATAAAGGGATTATACAAGGCAAATTTCTCTTAACAAAATACTGGTATTTAACACTTTTTTTTGACTGTGTCTTTTCCTGATCTATAACAAGTCACTACAAATCGGAAAAAGTGCTTTAGCCAGTAAAAATTTTTATTCGACAGCAAAAATATTGTACCTCTCTTATTCTCACACCGTTGGCAGATATATTTCGATTGTTTAAATGTGTATTTTCAAAAAGTACAAAATACAATTTTTTTATGAATTGATTGGGAAATAATAATCGTGATCATTGTTTTAGTTTAATTTGAATATTGCCTTAACTCCAATGTCTTAGTAAAGGAAATACTTTTTAATTTAGCTGTTTACATTTTTAAACTAAAAAGAAATATGTAAATATTCCTTTTTCTCTTGCAGACTGTCTCATTCAAGTGCATCCTTTATAATACCGTATTATTGCTGTTTAAAATTTCTTTCATAAATCAAATTAGATAATTAATTAAGTGGGACATGTTAAATTGTTTAAAGTTGCATGTTTAAATTTTTCCATCAAAAATCTAAAAAAAAAAGTTTCTAAACGGAAGCAGGTCATTTCGGCCCCAAGATTTTTTGGTCCCTATAACCATTACAGTCGTTAGACTTTTCGATCCCTTGCCGTTGTTGTTCGAGGCAGTTATACTGTTGAAAAAAAAAATGAAAAAAAAAAATCTAAAATTAAATTGTTTTTATTAAACGTATTTAGGAATGGCAATTCAAAATTACTTCAATTATTAATTGTTTATAAAACTAATTTAACTTTTCATGATTAACTGCTTAACTGGTTTGCGCAAACGCCGTTCGAGCAAGACGAATTTGCTTATTTCATCATTTAAAGCTTTTTGACACCACTATTATTTTAAAGAAATTTTTCATACTATTGAAAGTCGGAAATGTTTAGACTAAATTTCACGAATATTTTATTTAAATAATTGTGGTGTGAGTCTGCTATTTTCAATTTATTGAACCGAAAAGAATTAACCAGTTAAGGGGTTAACTTCTTGGAGAGGAGCGACCAATATGTATAACACTTAAGGTGTTCAAACTCCTCCATTATTCTCACGAGTTATTTTTAATTGCGAAATGCACCTTCATTTAACCAGAGCATTTTCGCAATTCAATTACAGAAAAATTTTCTGCTAGTTTGAAAAGACGGTGGTAAAAGATTAAAAATTAAGCAAAGGTCTTTTGTCGCGAAGGTATTAAAAACTGTTACATGTACTATATAACAGCTGTTATTGGGTAAATGCAAATATATTATTTTAAATTTCGGTTAGTATAATGTTATTAGGTTAACAAAATGCATAAAAATGATAGGGATTCTGAAGAGAAATATGTTGTTTATTTATTTAATAGCTAGTTTATAATTTTTTTTGGCTCTTTAAGTATAATTAATTAATAATATCTTGCTTTTTGCGAATTGTAAACTATAACTGTTTCTAAAAAAATTAAAATGTCTCTCTGATAATCTGATCAATTATGTCACCTAATTATTACATAATTAATTAATTAATAATTACATATACTTTATTTTTCTATCTGATTTTTCACAAAACTTCTGTTTTATTTTTTGAAAATAATAAATCAAAAATTTTGAATTAAAACTTAAGTGATTAATAATTGCTATTAATTAACTCTCAAAATAGCTTATATTTTTAGTATAATAATGAAATTAAAAATTTGTAAATTTCTTTTTTTAATGAATTTTTAACTTATTAAATTAATATCATTATTAAAATAAATATATTTTTTATGAACTTAATGCATAATATATTAAATATTCAATTTAACATTATGTTTTACAGTAGCTATAAACCAAAGTCAATCCTTTACATTTTTCAAAAAAAAAAAAAAAAAAAAAAAAAAACTAACATAAAAAGTAACTATTTCCTTTTTTAACCGACTTCAAGGAGTAGGTTATGATTTCGACCTGTATGTATTTCTTGTTCACTCATAAATTCTTTATAAATATGAATCGATTTTCATAATTCTTTTTTTGTTTGAAAGTATAAGATACCCATGTGGCCCCATTTTAATTTCATTAAATTCTGATGAGTAGAATTTTTTTAGATAAAAAATTTAAATTTGATAAAAAAAAAGAGTAATGATTTGTCGCAAATCATCTTTCATTCTTGCAACCGTTTTCAAATCATAAGCATATTAAAACTATGCATTCATATGCGTTAGCGCCAAGTTGTCGCCAAGCTTGGTTCTTTTTTTGAAGTCGGTTAGTATATATATATTTTTTAAAGCATATTTTATCTCCTATAGTTTGCCTCATTTACTATAACATTTTGTGTTTAAACCCTTAGTATTTTATTCAATAAACAAGTTAACAATCAAATATCTAAAATGGAAGCATGTTAAATTTCTAATTAAAACTGATGCTTGCTTACATTTTTCAACTAAAAAGAAATCTCTATATGTTTCTTCTTCCCTTGCAGTCTGTCGCATTCACTGTGATATCCTATGTTGCACTTTTTAATACTTTATTCAACAAACAAGTTAACAATCAAATACCTATATAGGAACATGATAAATTTTAATTTAAATCAGTTGCTTGTGAAATTTTTCAATTGGAAAAATCCAGCATAAAAAGAAATTTAAACCCATATCTTCTTCTCCCGCAGTCTCCCGCATACACTATAATATTTTATAAGTTTCACTTTTTAATGCTTTATTCAACAAACAAGTTAACAATCAAATATTTAAATGGAAGCATGTTAAATTTCAATTTAAAAAGTTGCTTACGTTCATTTTTCAACGAAAAAAAAAAAAAAAAAAAAAAAAAATCTAACATAAAAGAAATCTCCACCCATTTCTTCTCTTCCCGCAGTCTATCGAATTCACGATAATATTTTATGATTCACTCTTTAATAGTTTATTCAAAGAAAAGTTAACAATCAAGTATCTAAATAGAAGCAAGTTAAATTTCAATTTAAAACAGTTGCTTTTTTACATTTTTCAACTATAAAAAAAATTAATACAAAAGAAATCTCTGAACGTTTCTTCCCCCCCTCCCCCCCAAGTCTCTGTCTCATTCAGTATAATATTTTTGGTTCACTCCTTAACATTTTTATTCAAAAAACAAGTTAACAATCGGATATCTAAATAGGATCCAGTTAAATTTTAATTTAAAACAGTTGCCTGTGTGCATTAAAAAAATAAAAATAAATAAATAAATAAAAATAAAAACTAACATAAAAGAAATCTTTATCCCTTTTTTCTTCTTCCGCAATCTGTCACATTCACTATAATATTTTATATTTCACTTCTTAATAGTTTATTCAAAAAACAAATTAACAATCGAATACCTAAATGGAAGCATGTTAAATTTCAATTTAAAACAGTCTCTTGTTTACACATTTCAACTATTAAAAAAAACTAACAAAAAGAAAATCTCTAACCACTTCTTCTTCTTTTCATTTAGTCTGTCTCATTCACTATAACATTTTTTGTTCCACTCTTTAATAGTTTATTCAAAAAACAAGTTAACAATCAAGTATCTAACTGGAAGCCTGTTAAATATGAATTTAAAACAGTTGCTTGTTTACATTTTTCAACTATAAAAAAAAATACCACAAAAAAAGAAATCTCTAACCATTTCTTCTTCCCCCGCAGTCTGTCTCATTCGAGTGCATTAATTATAATATTGTATGTTTTGCTGCTTAATATTTTATTCAAGAAAAACTTAACAATCAAACACCTAAGTGCGAACATGTAACAGAAGAAATCTAATTCGCACTTTTTTCGAAAAAGAAACCCTATTGTTCCAACTGAAATCGATACTGTGATTTCAAATGAAAGAACACTTCTCTGCTTCAGGTGCGATACCAACATCCGCTGTGGAAACATTACACTAAGCAAGTAGAGAAACGTATTTCCTTTCGAGACAAATATTTGAGAGTGACGATTTTCAACACGACGTAAGACAGATTTCTCTCCCAGCAATCCTAAATGAATCAGATGAGAGACAGAAAAATCAAACAAAAAAAGGTAATTTGACAAAGGGGAATTAGATCATCAGAATTTAAAGGAATTCATTAACTTTCCAGCCTGTCAAAATGAATGCAAACATGCTTAGATTATGAAAATCAAAACGATAATTATTGAGTTGAGATCTTCTGAGTCAGATCCTGTAGAAAACTGGGCTGAGATTATATTCGTTTCATTTTGTAACACTGTCCTGATTTTATTCAGTAGCGCATCTAATGTCTTGTACTTGAACAGCTATATGGGAATGCTTGCGTTACCATCCTGAAAACATCCACCACTTAGTTCCTTTTCGCATCACTGTTCTTGTCAACAGTATGTTACCTTATAAAGAACTAGGTTATGGAAAATAATTTCGGTTACATTTTTTTTTTCATTTCCTTTTTCAGATGATATTGTCTCATTTTATAACTATCAGTAAAATATCTAAAACTGAAGTCCCGTTTTTCTGTAGTATGTTATCATTAGTAATCCGATGCTGGGTCAACTATTCAATATTTGCAATAATATATAATAGTTAACAGATTGTAAAAGATTTGTCTTAGCATAGGTATACGGGGGTATAGTATACGCCGTGTACCTTCTGGATTTAAAAAAAACACCGTATACCCTTTGCTTCTCAAGAAATCTATTGTATACACACTAACCGTCTTCCTTTAGCGTATACCTTCTGCTTAGAGCGTATATTCTCTGTTATTTTTACGCCTACACCCTTGTTATGGATTACGCAATATAATTTTGGTTGATTTATTTTCTTTTGCTTTTTTAAAAGGTACTGTCTCATTTTATAACTATCAGTAAAAAATCTGAAACTGAAGTCTCGTGTTTCTATTGTTTAATTTCGTCATAATTTATCCCGTGTTTATTAAAATATTCAATACATGCAATAATATATAATACGTAATAGATTTTAAACATTTTTAACTTATTAGTATTAATGCAAATGCGATCAACTTATTAAATCAAATAACGATAATTATTGAGTTCAGATTTTCTGAGTCGGATTCTGTAGAAAACTGGGCTGAGATTACATTCATTTCATTTTGTAACACTGCCCTGATTTTATTCAGTTAGCGCATCTTATGTCTTGTACTTGAACAGCTATATGGGAATACTTGCGTTACCATCCTGAAAACATCCACCACTTAGTTCCTTTTCGCATCACTGTTCCTGTCAACAGTATTTTACCTTATAAAAAACTAAGTTATGGAAAAATAATTTCGGTTACATATTTTTCATTTTCTTATCCACATGATATTGTCTCATTTTATAATTAATAGTAAACTATCAAGAACTGAAGTTACGTGTTTTTAATATTTGATGGTATCATTAGTAACATTGTGCTGGGTTTCAACTATTCAATATATGCAGGAATAGACACATAGTTATAGATTGTAAACAATTGTATTAGCTTTTTAAACTGATCAATATGAATGAAAATATGCTAAAATTATTAAAATCTGTACGACAATTACTGAGTGGAGATCTTCTCAGTCGGATCTTGTAGAAAACTGGGCTGAGATTATATTCGTTTACTTTTGTAACACTGTCCTGATTTTATTCAGTAGCGCATCTAATGTCTTGTACTTGAACAGCTATATGGGAATGCTTGCGTTACCATCCTGAAAACATCCACCATTTAGTTCTTTTTTGCATCGCTGTTCTTGTCAACAGTATGTTACCTTATAAAAAACTAGGTTATAGAAAAATAATTTTGGTTAAAATTTTTTTTTCGTTTGCTTATTCACATGATAATGCCTCATTTTATAATTATTAGTAAAATATCTAGAACTGAAGTCTCATGTTTCTAGCCTTCCCACAGTCCCGACCGGATATATCCGTTCAATAGGCTGCAGGTTTCACTGCAGTTGAAGCCTTTTTTTAATTAATGCAATTCTACAAATATAATCTAGTTTTAATAAATTAAATTATGATTGATATTTTCAAAGCTTATAAACATATACGCAACAAAAAAAATATCCCATGAAAGAAAATCCCACTTTTATTAACATTTAAAATAAATTGCAGAGAAAAGGACATTACAATTTTGCCCTTTTGTTCCGCGGTCAGGGGGCTAGTATTTAATGCTATCGTTAGCAATCCTGCGGTGGGTCAAATATTCAATACATGCAGTAATATATAATAGTTAACAGATTGTAAAGGACTGTATTAGCATTTTTACCTCATCAGTATGAATGCGAACATGCTTAGATTATGAAAATTAAAACGATAATTATTGAGTTGAGATCTTCTGAGTCAGATCCTGTGGAAAACTGGGCTGAGATTATATTCGTTTCATTTTGTAACACTGTCCTGATTTTATTCAGTAGCGCATCTAATGTCTTGTACTTGAACAGCTATATGGGAATGCTTGCGTTACCATCCTGAAAACATCCACCACTTAGTTCATTTTCGCATCGCTGTTCTTGTCAACAGTATGTTGATAAACAGTATGTATAAAATAATCGAAAAACAGTATGTATAAAATAATTTCAATTACATTTTTTTTATTTTTTATTTTATTTTTTTTATTTAGATGATGTAATCTCATTTTATAACTATGAGTAAAGTATCTAAAATTGAAGTCCCGCGTTTCCTATAGTATTTAATGACATTATTAGTAATCGTATGCTGGGCTAACTTTTCACTACAGCAATATGTCATAGTTAATAGATTGTATAAAAAATTGTATTAGTATTTTTACTTCATCAGTATCAATGTAAATACGCTAAAATTATTAAAATCAAAACGACAGTTACCGTGTTGAGATCTTCCGAGTCAGATCCTGTCGAAAATTGTGCTGAGATTACATCAATTTCATTTTGTAATACTATCCTGATTTTATTCAGTAGAGCAAATAATATCTTGTACTTGAACAACTACAGCTCATATTCAAAATATTAGAATAATTACCATTTTTTAGAAATTGAAAATATCGTTTGGTAATTTAATGTCTTTTAATGAAAATATGCAAACGATATTTTTATTAAGAACTTATTGTTGATTAAACTTACTTGTTATCTTAAATTTAATGTCATTTTTGAAAAGATTAATTGCAAAAAAAATTATTTTGAAAAGTCAAAATATTAGAATATTTATTCAAGTGGTTCAAAATATTAGAATATTTCACATTAATTCTCCTTTAATTATTACCAATTCTTAACTGGTGGCATCATTGATTAAATTCAGACTATTTTATTTAAAATCAGTATTCTTTTTTGCAGTTTGTTTCTTTTTCGTCTTAAAATGGGCCGTGTGAGTGATATTCCTGAATCTACTAAACTTCGTATGGTTGATTTGTATCGGCACGGTAAAAATCAATGTTTTATAGCGAATTATTTACATTGTTCGCAATCGAGCGTTAGTAAAATACTAACACAATATTCAAAAATTGGAAAATTTCAAAATAATCGCCGAAATGGTGGCCGAAAACCAAAAACATCTGCTAGAGATGACAGGAAACTGAAGCGTATAGTTAAGAAAAACCGTTTTAAAAGTGTGCGATTCTTGCACCGAAAATGGAAATAAGAAGGAGTTGAAGTTTCTACATCGACAACATTAAGACGTCTCCATAAATTTAAATTTGAATCTCATGTACCGAAAACAATACCTCTCATGACTGCAAGACAAAAGCGTATAAGATTGAATTGGTGTAAATCAAGACGTTTATGGAGCAATGAAGATTGGAAAAATATATTATTTAGTCATGAAAGTATGTTTTGTGTTTCATATGGTAATCAAGGTATTCGAGTTTGGAGAATGAAGCAAGAAGCATTTGATAAAGAATGCCTTAAACGTTCCGTAAAATTTGCTGCTAGTGTCATGGTTTGGGGTTGTATGAGTGCAGAAGGACCTGGAAAGTTATGCATCGTCTACGAAAAGGTTAACTCTCTGATATATGAAGAAATTTTAGAATATTACATGATTCCATCATCAGAAGATTTATTTGAAGATGATTTCATCTTTCAACAAGATTTAGCGTCCCCGCATACCTCGGTGTCAACTAAGAATTGGTTCCGCCAACGCAACATTAAGGTACTTCCTTAGCCACCAAATTCACCAGACCTTAATCCCATCGAAAACTTATGGTGTATAATGAAGAAAAAACTTCAAGAAAATCCTCCTTCAAGTAAAACTGAGTTAGTGGCACGTATAAAGTCTATTTGGGCTAATATTAATAGAAATGTTTGTAAACACCTTGTATATAGTATGCAAGATCGATTGTACGCTGTTATGAAAGCTAAAGGGGATGCTACAAAATATTAATTACCATTTACTTCATATTCATAAGGTAATATTGTTGCGTAAAATAAAATATTCTAATATTTTGAACCAATCTAAATTTTATTCTAATATTCTGGTGTGTTTAAGGAAGCTGTATACCTAATTTATTGTGCTATATTTTATATTTTATAAATGTTAAAATCTTATCTAAACATTCCAGATTTAATTTATAAGAAATTTAATTGCATTTATTTAGTATAAAAAATAAATAAATGACAAATAATTTTTTCTTATTACTTTTTCTCAATTATTCTAATATTTTGAATATGAGCTGTATATGGGAATGTTTGTGTTACCATCCTGAAAACACCCACCACTTCCTTCCTTTTTGCCTCACTGTTCTTGTCAACAATGTGTTAGCTTATCAAAAACTAGGATACGAAAAAATAATTTTAGTTACAATTTTTCATTTGTTTATTTAAATGATATTGTCTAATTTTATAACTATCCGTAAAATATCTATAACCGAAGTCCTGTTTCCAGTGTTTCTAGCGTTTAATGGTATCTTTATCCCTCACAATAAATCATAACTTTTGTAAGTAAGAAAAAAATCTTCGTTATTAAAGTTTTGTAGATAAATAAGATATCTCTATTATATATTTGTTTGCTTTGTATCGATTGTGAATTTCAGTTTTCTTTATCGCTTTTTTTTTCTGAAACTGTGAAAACAATGTCATCAACATTATGAACCAACAAAAGTCTTTCAAAAGTATCTTAACTGCTAACTGTTTCTTAGAAAATAGCATTCTTCATCAATACTTCATCAAAATCGAGAAATGGAGATAATGGTTAATTTGGGTCTCATCTGTTTCTGTATTATTCTCATTCTGTACTCTCATTTATCCGCCATAGTGGATGATAAGACAGAGAAGCGAGATGTCATGGCTTTATGGGTGATAAACAAGATTATTTACATGTGATAATGTTTCTGATAATAACTATGCCATCTTGCTGAATTATTTCATTGATAATTTGCTTCGTTAAATCAATTTCATTAAAATTTAATTCAAATGAATCCATATTAGATGCACAATGTATATTACAAAGTATATTTACAACATATATTATCCTATTCCCAGTATGAATAAAATAAACTCGTTTTAAAGTCGAATTAAATGGTAAAAGAACTGTTAAAACTGTTGTTAGTTTTCGTTTTTTCAAAAACTAAAACAAAATCACTTCACCTTTTTTCATTCACGTATAAAAACATTTCATATTTATTTACTTAGAAGGTGTCACAAATAAAAATTAAATTAAAGAGTTGACATGTTTCGGTTCATTAATAAGAACCGTATTCATAACATATAAAATCAGTAGAAAATTAAATGACACTGGATATAAATATAATTTAAAAATCATATTAAAAATCATTATAATTTATTTTTAAATAATAAATATATAAATATTTTATATAAAATCATTATAATTTATTTTTAAATTATATTTATATCCAGTGTCATTTAATTTTCTACTGATTTTATATGTTATGAATACGGTTCTTATTAATGAACCGAAACATGTCAACTCTTTAATTTAATTTTTATTTGTGACACCTTCTAAGTAAATAAATATGAAATGTTTTTATACGGTAAAAGAACTGTTTAGAAGAATCACTTCTTTATGGCAAGTATAAAAAACAAACTCTTTTTATGAATACAGTGAAACCTCCAAATAAGGGACACTCCGAATAAGGAACACCTCTATTTAAGGGACAAAACCTCCGGTCCCAGTCCCAAGGTATAGGACGTGTAATGCATTTACCTCTGAATAAGGGACACTCGATTTAAGGGACACTTGAAAATGAGATTAAAGGGACTGGTTTTTGAATTTCAGATAATGAACTAGTCTTTGATGAAAATAAAAATACAGATTTCTGTGAACTTATCAAACAGACAGACAGTCATGTTGATACAGAGGCGTACGGCACAATTTACGGCCATTTATTTACCCAGAATTCTGATTCGACATCAATGCCTTTATCCGCATTGAAAGTAATGCTGAAAATTGTGAGGATGATTCTGAAATTGGAGAATGAAAGAAAATTTTAAATTAATGAACTTTACAGATGCTTTTAGGCTGTTCTCAAATCCAAAAATGGCAACTTTCAAGAGATAAGTTTTAATTTATTTTTATTCGGAAATGCCTAAAGCTAGCAGGTGTTGTTGTTCAGAAAATATGTAATCGACCACTCTTTTTTTTTTTTTTTTTTTTTTTTTTTTTTTTTTTTTTTCAAATGCAATAGATTTTACAGAAAATATTGAAAAGTGGACGTTTTGAACCAAATTTCTACGCGAAAGAAGAATAACTACTCAAGAAAGGGTAAAAAACCTCTTTGTCAAGTGATCAAAATCACATATAACTCAATAGGTGATTTATTTATTTAAAAAAAATGAAAACACTGTTCAATTCCAAATCGCTTCCATATTGAAATTATAGTCAAGCGTTCCAATTTTATACTTTTCTGTTGAAAACGTATTTTTAACTTTAAAAAAAATTAAATTAAAAATAAATGAATTCTGAGTCAAAACGTTTTCCGCTTGCTGAGTAGGGCAGTGTAGAGATTTGTTGTCCTAAAATACGCAAAGAGTTGGAATATTTATTTTTTTGGAGGGGGGGGGGGGATATTGGTGGTAATATAGAATTGTAAATATGGTAAATGAACACTTCAAAGATTTCTATAGAGAAATTGAAATTTGCAAAACAATCCTTTTTGACTGATTACTTCAAGTAAAATTCTTTCAAATGTTTTTATACTTTTGTATCTACATAATATGCATAAAAAATACAAATCAATAATTCTACAAATCATTTAATAATTTAGTGATTAAAAATTTTAATTCTCTTTTCTTCCATTTGTCTGATTAATGTAATTTATACACTTCAGATACATTTAAATTTCTCCTTTGATGCTTTGTTATTTTTATATCCTTCTGAATGAAAAATAATGTAAAAAACTCCGAATAAGGGACACCTCTATTTAAGGGACAAAAGTTCCGGTCCCATAGGTGTCCCTTATTCGGAGGTTTCACTGTATTTATCTACAGAAAAAATTACCTTGTTTAACGGCACAAGCTCATCCATTTAAAAATTACAAAATTACAATTCTTCAGAAACGGTTACAAGTGAATTTTATACAAAAGGTTTGGATACCCTTGTTCTAGAGGAAAATCAGTAAAAAAGTTTGCCTTGGTGATAATGAAGTCCTGAAGATAAATGTAATATTGTACTTTACCTTCAATTTATTATATGCTATTTATTTTATCATTTCTTTTCTTTTTTTTTCCAATTATTTCTTTTCTTGTTTTCTAATTATTTCTTTTCTTGTTTTCTAATTATTTATTTTCTCTTTATGAATTGTTCGATTATTATTTTCAACTTTTTTTTTATTTCTATATTTTTATTTTTTATACTTGTTTATTTATAAAAGCTCTTCCATTTAAAAAGTACAAAATTACAGTCAAAGATCTATAATCCGCACACCCATAATCCACTGTTTTCTCATTGTTTTCTCATTTTTAAATTTTTTTTTTTAAAAAATCATTTTTGGATCACTACTTTGTAAATTTTTAAACTGTTTATTTCATTGTTTACATTCATAAAATAACGTGAATTATAGAAAACAGTGGATTATGGGTGTGCGGATTATAGATCTTTGACTGTATAATTCTTAAAAAAATGGTGGCAAGTGAATTTTAGGCACCCCTGTTTTTTAGGAAAATCAACAAAAACGTGCATTAAAAAGTTTGCCCTGGTAGTAATAAAGTCCTGGAGGTAAATATAATTTTGTATTGTATCTTAAATATGTCTATTATTTCTATTATATTTCTTTTCTTATTTCTTTCCTCTTTTTCTTATCATTTTTGTTCTCTTTTTTAATAGCTTTTTTATTTTCCAAATTTATTTTTTATTTTTACTTAATTTTTCGTGTTCAGATAAATTATTAATTCTCCAAACTGCTGTGTTTCACAGAACAAGACAATAGAAAGTCCATTCTTTTAGGCAAAAATCAATAAAAACGTGCATTAACAGGATTCTAGCCACTTTATATTTGAGGCGATATTATTGATTTTCAGTATAGGGAGACACATTTGTTAATATTGCTTCTGGCACCCAAATGTTTTTATTTTGAAATTCCCAAACACCATACAACATGAAAATAATTGAATAATAAAAATAATAAAAGAATTTTATAAGAATATGTTTTTTGCTTGAATTAAATAATACATTTTCAAAAAAAGTTTTCTAACTAGTAATGAATGTATGAAGTTATTTTATATTCTAATGAATCATTTAGGCATGTACAAAAGCCTGGCTGCAAAGTTTGGTATTCGCTTTAAATAATTAAACACAAAAATTTTATTAAACAACAACAACAACATTTAAATGCTGGTTTTTATTTCCTTTTCTTTCTTTCTTTTTTTTCCGTAACAAAATGTCGGGTTTTAATTATTTAAGGGTGTATTTCGATTAAAACTGCTTTTTTTCCCCGATTTATTTTTGAATTCACTTTTGCTCTCAAAAGCATCAAACTCGCAGATTCCCTTATTTAGAAACTTCACAAGGTGCCGTGTCAATTTTTTGATAAATGCAGAAAATGTTAAAAATGCAGTCAAAGTTGGCCTTTTGATCCGAATTTTCCGTAGCGGGAGATCTGGGAACGAAAAGAAGGGTCATACTGAGAAGTTAATTGTTTATAAATCAAATTTTAATGAATTGAGCGCAAAATGACATCACACGGCTCCTTATTACGTCTCTTCAAAAATCCCCTCAGCAAGTTTCATGTTTCTACTTATGCCTCTGAAATTGTATCAGAAAATTTCGAGCTGTTGAAGATGGAAAAGAGTTTTTTCGAATATACCCTTAAAAACATAGATGGATTTCTTCCGGAAGAAACTGGAAAAAATGCAAGAAACTGACATAAAACAAATTAATTTTTAAGTTTCATTAAGTTAAAGTATATTAACTATGTAAAAAAATTAAACTAAAATACAAAATTACATGAAATAACTGGCAAATTTAATTTAAATTAAAAATATTATTTTTTCAAATATAAGTCTTTTTTTTATTATTTTTTTAGTAAAGTTATTTTTCTACTATCAAACTTCAAATTCAGCAGATATTTCCATATGATGGATTTTACAACTTCAGAGGTAGAGGGATTTTTTTTTCATTAATAATAATAAAAAAAAACTACTTACAAAATTCTATATTTTTTGTATAAAAATTACGTTATTTTCCCATAAAAATGCATTTAAATTGCATAACTCTGTAAATAAGCAAATTTGTAATTATTTATATAGCATCTAGCATACACATATCAACTCTGGTTTTAAAAGACTAATGTTCTAAAAATAGCTATGGGTATTTTAAATTCTTTTAAATTCCCCTGAAGTTTTGTAGGCCTTGAAAGATTTTTTTTCCAATTTTTTCATTCACTTATTCTATTTATATTATATCTATTATTTTATCATTTCTTTGCTTATTTAAATTGTTTTTTAATTCTTTTCTTTTATTTTTTTTCAATGATAAAATGATAACTTTTCAATCCTAAAATGATAATTTAGTTATGTTTACCCATCATACATAGTATAGGGTTAGTCTTGCAATCGAAGAAAATTTTTGGCGTCTGTTTGCGCATCTGTCTGTCTGTCCATCTGTTTGTCTGCCTGTAAACGCTCTATTTCTGGAACAAATTGAGATAGAAATTTGAAATTTGGTACGTTTTTAGTACGTAATAATAGAAAGAAGCCTATTAAATATCAGTTCTTTTAAGTAATTCGGTACTACTTGAGTAGTTTGGCGTTTTTTATAATTTGTCAAAATTGGTTCATCATCAATTCATTAATGGAGGATTACTGTGTGTTAAAAATACTTAAATATACGTTTAAATTTTATTTTAGAATTGCGGTGCATTTTATAAATAGTTTACGCATGTTTCATTTACATATTTTATATTATGCATATGCATGATGTGAAAGTATTTCGGTGGCGCAACAACGACTAGTTTTTCCCAGAGTGGATAGTTACTTTGTCTTCTAAGAGCTTTCTCGTTCTCTCTTACTGTTTAAAGGTGCGTTCGTAATTATGTAAATTCGTAGCACCTATAGTTGTCGTTCAGTCCGCCCGTCTGTCCGTCCAACTGTCCGACCGCATATAACAACGCAAATACTACCCAACCGAATCGTTTGAAATATAAAATATATAATTATTACATAATTTTGTCGAATTATTAAAATTTTATTAAAATCAGTTGCATAGTTCAATTATAGGGACAATCAAAAGTATTCCATTCCATTACGGCCAATGGGAAAAAAGTTAATTTAATGGTGTTACGCTCATTCGAATACAATAAAATTGATATGCAACTAAAAAGTACATATTATAATATACATTTTGTATAATCTGTGGTGCAAAAAACATTTCTTATTTATTTACAAGGCCCCACAAAAGAATTCCATTACATAATAGCATAAGAAGAACATTGTTTGGTGCACATTTCAATTGTAATTAACTATTTACAATTTTAGGAAATTTATATAGGAGAATGATATCTTTAAAACTTCATTGTCGTACGAACGAACCTCATTTTCTACGCTTCACGCGCAATTTCCATTTTTTTTTTTTTTTTTTTTTTTTTTTAAGACTTTTTATAACTTTCCTAATACCCCGTAATAGGAAAAAATAGTATTGTTTTTATATTAGTAAAACAGTAAGAAGGCCAATGCGTAAAATATAAAGACAGACAATCCTACAGTGAAATTTTAATTGGGAGTAAATTTCTTTTATTATTATTATTAATTCTATAAAATTTGAAATTAGGCTATATTTAGAATGGCAGATTTGTGCGATTAAAGCGAATATGAAAGCGCAGGTCGTTGCCACTTGTTTTGACGTCAGTGTTACGTTTCTTTTATGTAAAATATCTAGATGATTTAGTCTTGAAAAAATTGTATAATTATGCATTATTAAATATTTTATAGCTCATTTACAATTATATATTTATATATTTAATATATTGTTCCAATAGTTAACATATACACAGCATTGAATTTAATATTTCATAAAATAAAAATTTAAGAAACATCAGAAATTTTAATTTATTTTGTTTTAAATTATATTCTGAAAATTAAAGTATTTCATTTATTTTTTATTTATTTATTTATTTATTTATTTTAGAAAGTAATAAAGTTTTTGTCATAATATTTAGAAATCTTGTATGTTTAGTTTGCATTTTGTATTTTATACAATAAGCAAATAGTAATAATAATAATAATAATAATAATAATAATAATAATAATAATAATAATAATAATAATAATAATAATAATAATAATAATAATAATAATTAATAAATAAATAAAAAATAAAATAAATAAAAAATAAAAAAAATTCTATTTATAGTAACTTTTTTCTGAATTCTAACTTAATGTTTAAATAATAAATTTGTATTTTTTTTTTTTTTTTTTTTTTCGAAAATTTCACTATAAATATTTGAATAATTTAGAAGCTACTATTGATTTCAAAAGCTTTAAAATTTGTTTTAAATTGTATAAAAGTAATAGAATTATGGTGAGCTTTCACTTTTAACCCTTTCATTCCCAGTGAGTCCAAATGGCATCATGACATTATTTATTTTATTTCTATATATAATTCGGATATTTCGAATTCATACCAGTAAATTAAAATAGAAATACTTTTTTTATGCAATAGCAAAAATTCCATAATTAAATAAAGAGAAATTTATCATTGAACTTTTCTGGTGTAAGTTCAGATTCTTTGAACTATGGATTTTCTAGAACGTATTTTACCATGGGAATGAAAGGGTTAAACCTCTTATTATATACCTATTTCATCAGATTTTCTCCCTATATTCTGATTACTTTTGACACCATATTTGAATCTCTTGAACCAATTTAATCTGTAAAAAGGTTTAATTTGTACGTTTTTAGTTAAAGCTTCATAGAATTAAAAGAAGGAAAAATTCGAAGATGCTATTTAGCATAATATTAATGTTAAACGTATGAAACAAACTTTATATTTTCCCAAAAAATCATCGTTTTAGGTGCGTTCGTAATTATGTTAATACACCTATAGTTGTCGTCCAGTCCATCTGTCCGTCTGTCCGCATATAACAACGCAAAAACTACCCAACCGAATTATTTTAAATTTAAAATATATAATTATTACATAATTTTGTCGAGTAATTTCAAATTTTATGAAAATCGGATGCATAGGTCAATTACAGGGACAATCAAAAGTATTCCATTACATTACGGTCAACGGGGGGAAAAGTTTCAAATGAATTAAAATCGTTTGAAATTTAAAATACATAATTATTATATAATTTTGCGATTATTTCAAATTTTATCACAATCGGATGCTTAATTCATTTACAGGGACAAGCAAAATTATCCGTTACATTACGGTAAATGGGGGGAAATGTTTTAAATGTATTTTAATGATGTTACATTCACTCTAAAACTGGGAGGAGTGAAAAGCTCACTTTTTGTAGGAGTGATTTGCATTTTCACTCTTTTTAGAGTGAACTTTATACATATACACTCTTTAAGGAGTGGAATTTCCGACTCCCTGAAAAGGAGTGAAATATCTCATTCCGTTGACGAGAGTGAAATATCTCACTCCATGGTCGAGAGTGAAAAATCTCACTCCGTTAAAGAGTGAAAGCCCGGCATTATACACTTGAAAAAAATACCCGCTCAACTTTGAACCAATATATGGAGTAAAACAATGAAAAGTACCAAAATATGTCAATTCTTACTTTTAAAAAATTACATTTTATAATATAACCTAAAAAATTACGCTTATTTGCTATTAAAACGCACTCGTTTTCAAAAATGAGTGTCACTCCTTCGATAGAGTCAACGGTCACTCTTAGAAAGTGACTTAGATATGTATTACGCATCAGCCAATCAGAAATCGTCTTCTCAGTTGTGATGATAAAAATGTTTCCGCCATTTTATCGTGTCCGTTATGTGTCTCACTTTCGTTTCCTCGGTCTACAAATGTGGATCTTTAATTTGTATTATTAATACTGAAAAGTAGTTTAAATTTCGATCTTGGAATGATATACTCCGATATATCTTATGATTCAAAATAATCCACATAGATTAAGTTTCTTGATCTGGAATCAAAATGGAGAACAAATAATTCAGTAAAAAGCAATAATACTCCATCAATACTCAGTGACGAAGATGTTGCACTGCACATATTTTATTTATCAAACAAAGGATTATTATTCATCAAACAAGGGATAACAAGGGATATTTAACATAAAAAACCGGTAAGTCAATTTTAATTTCAACTTTTTATTTTCCGAATGTAACTTCTAGAATGTTGAGTTAAAGTTTTAATTTAACAGGAAGCTGTCTGCTTCTGCTATCTTTATGTGCGTGGAGAAGAAAAAAAAATCGTTGACGCAAAGATTTGTGTTTTATCCTTGATGTTTATAAATGAATGGCTTTAGTAATTTTAAAAGTTTGCAGTATGACTTATATTAGATGAAATTTATTTATTAGAGATAAATAACTCATTAAAATTGTTTTTCCAATAGTAAGAATAATACATATGTAGTCATTTCTTGTATTTTATATTTTCTTTATTTTTCTTTTTCGTACATGAGTATACTTTTATAAAACTTTAACTCACATTTATAGAATACTATAGGGTAGATGTAACAGTAATGTACACACCTGAATGTTTTTGGTTTATAAAAAAAAAAAAAAAAAAAAAAAAAAAAAAAAAAGACTAATAAAAATTTAGCTTTTTTTTTTTTTTTTTTTTTTTTTTTTTTTCGTAACTCGCCGTTGCATATTTAATAATTTAGCTCTTTTCTTGACACGCTTAATTAAACGAATCAGGAAGCACAAAATAATGTTTTTAAGTTTCACTATTTTTCATTGCAAATCGTGTTTTCATTGAAAATCATATTAAGAGCTGGCTTCATTTAATAAATTTATCTATTGCTTATTTTATTGCAAAATTTGCAATTTTTTGTTTTTGTAGTTGAAGAAAGCTTTGAATTTTATGTATTTAATGTCGTTTATAAAATTTCATTAATTTTTAAGGTTTTGAGAGGAATGCCCATTACTGGAATACTTAAGTAGTGATTTTCCTGTAACGTACACCTCATATAGGCACTGTTAAAAAAGCAATTACGGTAATGTTTATAGTGCATAAAATATTTTGATTTAATTAAAAACTTAAGTAATCAATTTTAATTTTTAAATTGCACTTACCAAAATGTAATGACACCAAAATTTTTATAAATAGTTGTTTTTAAGTTATATTAATGTGATTTATAAAATTTCGATATCGTCTTCATTTTATTATTATTTTTTAAAAATGAATCTAACGATGTTTTGTCTATTTTATAATCTGGCAATCAAACCGCTCATGAAGCCGAAAAAAATGTTTAAGGGCACAGTCAAAGAGGGGCTTATAGGGCTTAATCGTTCACCATTTAAATAAAAACACTTAAGTTACAGAAGTCGTCAAAAACACATTTTCTGTTGAATTTTTGTTTATTTTTACTTTTTCAATTTTGTCTGCAGATATTTTTTTAAATATCACTTTCATTTTTGGTACCGGTTTTGAAAGTAAAAGAAACTTTATAAAAATATCTGCGACCGAAATCGAAAAAGTGAAAAAGATGCGATATAGAGACGAACTTCAGCTATTCAATGTAAAATAAGTAAATAAATAAAATGTCAAAATGCAAACGAGATATTAGAAAAATCTCTCCCCATAGGATTAGCATTAGCTCGTGAGTGTCTTCGCCGGCAGGTACTATATGCACATCTACTCTATATACGGGAATAAAAAATTGAAATTAAATATGACTTACCATGTCATTTTATAAATACGGCTTGTATTAATATATATTTTTCAGAAATAAGATTTTAATTACACATAAAAAAAAACATAGATAACGTGCATTATGGATTTATTTAAATAATATGTAAAACTTAATGGATATATCTGAAAAAAAAAAATATATGTTTAATATTTTAAAACTGTTTAATAACTTGTGCTTATGGGCATTTTAAAACTATCATATATTTATGGGACTACCAATGAAAGCAAACACAAGGAGAAAGATTGGAATAAAATAGTTTATTTCTGTCAATAATCTAATTCATGTGTAACTTTAATTACGTTTTCCCTTAAAAAGTTCAATTAATGTTACATACTTTGAATTAAATAAATATTGTCAATAAAGTATTTTATTCCAATCTTTACCACGTTTGTATTTATTTTCATTGTATGCTCTAAAAGACACGATTCTTTTAAAATGGCCATAATAGCAATAAAAAAGGGAATTCATTGCAAAAAAAAAAAAAAGAGCATTCACTCCTATGAAAAAGTGACTACTCACTCCTACTAGGAGTGAAAAAACGCACTCCTTTAGCAAAAGTGAATAGTCACTCCTCAGAAATAGTGATTATTGACCCCTGTGTAGAGTGAATATTCACTTCCTAGGAGTGAGTATTCACTCTTTCAAAGAGTCAATGATTCCACTTTTGCCCAAAGTGAATAGTCACTCTAAAGAGGTTCGGCATATTTTGAGTCTGCGATAGAGTGAGTATTCACTATTCTGGAGTGACTATTCACTCCTTTTTATTTAGAGTGTTCATTCGAAAATAATTAAATTGATATGCAAATATAAAGTACTTATTATAATATACATTTTGCATAATCTGTGGTGCAAAGAATATTTGTTATTGATTTACAAGGCCACACAAAAGTACTCCATTACATAATGGTATAGGGAAAACATTGTTTGGTGCGCATTTTAATTGTAATTAACTGTTTACAATTTTATGAGAGTGATATTTTTAAAATTTCATTATCGTACGAACATACCTCATTTGCTACGCTTCACGTGCAGTTTCCAACTTGTATCTATTGAGATACAATTAATGTGCCTAAATATATTCAAGGCATTATTTTGATTTTAAAATATAATGTTTAATTTGTAAAATTATTAAAAAATTCATATTTTTAAAATATTAATTATTATCTTCATTAATTTGTACCTAAAACAAAGCAAAACCGTTAAAACCACAAATTTAAAAGTAATCGTAATTTTACACAGCTTATTCGAATCATTAGTTTTCGATAATAGATAATCTTCTATACCAGAACAGTAAATTTACAGCTCATTTCAATCATTAGAGTACTAGTCTTAGAGCTGTAGATAAATTTTTACCAAATCCTTAAATTTACACCTCACTCGAATCGTTACTCTTCGAGATGTGGATAAACTTGTACCAAAACAGGTAAGTTTACAGTTTATTCGAATCATTAGACTTCGAGATGTAGATAAATTTTTATTAAAATCGTAAATTTACAGCCTATTCGAATCATTAGTTTTCGAAATATAGATAATTTTTTACTTTTCGACAGCCCAAAGGTTAAAGGTGTGCCATTAAATCATTTACAAAAAAGAATAACTTAGAAACTAACATAGAAAAAAACAATATTTGTTTTCCTTCTTTTTAAATAAAAGCAGAGTATTTTATAATTAAACTTTCTGTATGCTTTGCTGGATTAACTGAGCGTTCACGGTACTTTTTATTATAAAAGTGCAATTTTTCGAAATTTACGACTATTACGTAGCATTTATATTTTTAAATTTTAGAAAATTTTAATAAAAGTATATAAACCTTTTCAGGGTTGTTTTGTACTAAGGAATTAAAGTAGGATACTGCCGTTTGAAAAATAAAAGTTGGTACAGTTTGTTATGGTGTATGTAGACTATTCTTATAACAAAATCAATAACATACGATTATAAAGAACTTCTTACAAATTTTAGTGGGCACTTTCATTATATTTTTGCATCAATTAGAACTTGAGTTATACAGTAAAACTCCGGCTATGCGAAAGGCACGGGACCAAAGCATTTTCGAATAACCGAGATGCCATAGGAATTTTCGGATAACCGGGGTTCCATAACAATTTTTGAATAGAGGCCTATAGTGAAAACTTAGTTGATGAAAAGTTGTGATCGCAATTTAGGACATAGTTGTAATAAAAATATTGTAGTGTCGTATTCAAAGCACCCTGAACGACAAACCAAAATTACAAGTCGCTCCAACAACAAGGCGATAACTTATTGGTTAAAATTGAAGATCAACATCGATAGTGACGTAGCATGAATTCGCTTTTTAAATATGTGTAGAGAGATTTTTTGGGTCAAAGAAAGATGTGCGCGTGCAACACAGAAACGCGAAAAGCGAACTCAAAAGGTAAATTTTATAAATAATGAAAGAAAAATATGTGAGCCGATTTTAAAAAAATGTACATCGCAAACTAAAATGATATATGTTTATTTACTTCATAAAAAATCATGCTTTTTTAAAACTATTTTTACTAGTGTGCAATAACACCTTTTAAAGCTTGGATTTTATTGCTTCTAATTTTTCAAATTAATAAGCATTAAAACAATTTTTCAATATATTAAAAATGATTCCAAATTGTTTTAATCTAAAATTTACAAGTAAAATAGTATTTATAAATCAAAATATGTTCAAAGGTGTCATTTAATTTCGGTAAAAAGAGTGTTGACAATAAATTTTTTGCCTATTTAAAAACGTCTTTCGGTTAAACCGATTTTCGGATAACCGGGGTTCTGCTTTATTCATAATTCAATTTTTTTCTTCGGGGAAGAGTACTGTTCATAACATCGAAAAATCTTTCAACAACAGTTTTAACTGATAAGGAAAAATTCTGTGAATTTGCAATGTAACAAATTCTGAAAATTAAATTTAGATGGATACTTTCTTCAAAACTTCTTACGATTTCTAAATTTTATAACAATAAAATTTATTTATAAATGTAATTGAATAACTTCTCAAGTGAAATTATTTTGAATTTATTTCTGAGGTCATTTCAGAAATCTGCTCATAGTATTAGCAAAATAGTTTCAGGCAGTTTAATCCAAAGAATTCAATCTGTAAGATAACAAATCAGTCACATGGTCACGCCTTTAGTTTTTGCTGAGGAATGGAGATAATTTCTGAGAATCCTCTAGTCTCTTTTCAGAGAATATATGTCATATGGAAACTGCAAATCAGGTAAAATATTGCAGTGTTTAGATAAAAATAATTAACATCCTCGAGGAAAAATAGCTTAAAAAATAATTGTCGTAATAAAATTTAGATAAGTGTTTATTCAAATATTAGGTAAATTCCATCTAGCATTGGAGACAATATAAATACTTATGAAAGATTTTTTTAGCTTGGCCGCTTTGTTGTCTCCGCTACTGAGTCATCATCTTTCCTTCCAAAATTTGTTTTTGGTATCAGTAAAAAAGAAAAACAAAATTTTCTTTATTTAATCAGAGAATTTTTGAAATCGTTTATTTTAAGGAAAGTTCTTTTATAAAAGTGGTGCTAATCGAATAAAATTTGTGTAAGAGGCACCGGAGTCCGAAGGGTTAAAAAGAAAAAACTGAAATTATAAATTGCATAACATAAAAATATTTTTAAACAAGTCGGATGTGGTAATCCCAAAATTTTCTTCTGTTTCATGCATGTTAATACTTCAAAATTCGTCATCTGTGAGATAAGAAATCAATCACATGATCACACCTTTAGTTTTTGCAGAAGAATGGAGATAATTTCGGAGAATCCTCCTGTCTCTTTTCAGAGAATATATGCCACATGAAAACTGCAAATCACGTAAAATATTGTAGTGTCTAGATAAAAATAATTAATATCTTCGAGGAAAAATAGCTTAAAAATTATTGCTGTATTAAATTTAGACAAGTGTTTATTCAAACATTAAGTAAATCCCATCTACCATTGGAGACAAAGTAAAATATTTATAACTGTTAATCGCTTTAAAATCTTTAAATTAAAAAGAAAAAAACCCAGAAACTATATATTGCATACCATAAAAATATTTTTAAACAAGTCGGATGTGGCAGTTCCAAAATTTTCTTCTATTTCATACATGTTAAATTAAATTATACAAAATAACTATTTAAAAGGTGTTATAAAAATATAGATATTATTTATTTAATTTACTTGAGATCTTTCGAATGCTCACGCGTTCGTTATCAAAGGAACATAAAAGAAGATATTTGATTAGAAATAAAAAACATAAAAAAAAAACAAAAAAAAAACAGTCTGCGTGTATAAACAAATTAAAATTATTTTTTTTGTTTCATTTTGTTTTGATGTTTTCTATTTCTAATCAAATATCTTCTTTTATGTTCCTTTGATAACGAATGCGTTAGCATTCAAAAGATCTCAGGTAAATTAAATAAATAATATCTATATTTTTATAACACCTTTTAAGTAGTTATTTTGTATAATTTGATTTAATAACAAGGTGTAGATTTCCACCAAAGACACTTAGTGGTTTTGACTCATTTTCATACACGTTAAGGCCCCTGTCCTCGCTCGAGAAAACGCTCGCGAGCTAATGCTATTCCTATGGGGAAGCATTTTTCTAATAACTCTTTCGCATTTTCACATTTTTGAATAATTTTTTTTGCATTGGATAGCTGAGGTGCATGCCGATAGCGCACCTTTTTTACTTTTTCGATTTTGGCTGCAGATATTTTTTACAAGGCTAGTTTCACTTTTAAAACCGGTTTCGAAACTGAAAGTGCTTTTTAAAAAATATATCTGCAACCAAAATCGAAAAAGTAAAAAAGGTGCGCAATCGGCATACACCTCAGCTATCCATAGCAAAAAAAATTATTCAAAAATGTCAAAATGCGAAAGTGTTATTAGAAAAATGCCTCCCCATAGGAATAGCATTAGCTCGCGAGCGTTTCCTCGAGCGAGGACAGGGGCCTTAATATTTTAAAATTAGCCATCTGTAAGATAAGAAAACAATCACATGGTCACGCCTTTAGTTTTTGCTGAGGAATGGAGATAATTTCTGAGAATCCTTCAGTCTCGTTTCAGAGAATACATGCCATATGAAAACTATAAATCACGTAAAATATTGTAGTGTTTAGATAAAAATAATTAACATCCTCGAGGAAAAATAGCTTAAAAAATAATTGCTATATTAAAATTTAGATAACTGTTTATTCAAACATTATTTTAATCCATAGGGCATTGGAGACAAAATAAAGCATTTTTAAATGTTAATTATTTTAAATTTTTATATTAAAAATAAAAAACTGAAACTATATATTACATACCATAAAAATATTGTTAAACTATAGTCGGATGAGGCGAGAGCCCGATTAAGGTTGTGCTGGGCCTAAGGCCCAGTACCTTTTCGCAGCGAAGTAGTTCCTATATATATATATATATTTTTTTTTTTTTTTTTGGGGGGGGGATATTATTAGATATTATGACACAGTTGCAAAGTTAACCAAAATATGTTTTTGTTATTAAGAAAATAATTTCAGAAATTGCAACTTTTAAACATCTTTTTCTATATTATTTTATTCAATTTGGGATGTCCTACGCAGCAATGGTCCCAAGGTCATGGACTAGTTGGCCTGTGCAGTAATCATGCCCTGGAATTGGCAATTCCAAAATTTTCTTCTATTTCTGGCATGTTAATACTTCAAAATTCACCATCTGTAAGATAAGAAATGAATCACATGGACACGCCTTTAGTTTTTTGCTGAGGAATGGAGATAATTTCTGAGAATCCCCCAGTCTCTTTTCAGAGAATACATGCCATATGAAAACTGCGAATCAAGTAAAATATTGCAGTGTTTAGATAAAAATAATTAACATCCTCGAGGAAAAATAGCATAAAAAATAATTGTCGTAATAAAATTTAGATAAGTGTTTATTAAATGCTAGGTAAATTCCATCTAGCATTGGAAACAAAATAAAATACTTATATATGTATATATATTTTTAAATTTTATATTAAAAGGAAAAAACTGGAACTATAAATTGCATACCATAAAAATGCTTTAAAACAAGTCTGAGAATCCTCTAGTCTTTTTTCAGAGCCTAGAGGATCTAAAAAGAGAGTCTATGCCATATGAAAACTGCAAATCACGTAAAATATTGTAGTGTTTAGATAAAAATAATTAACATTTTCGAAGAAAACTAGCTTAAAAATTATTGCTGAATTAAATTTAGACAAGTGTTTATTCAAACATTAAGTAAATCCCATCTCGCATTGGAGACAAAATAAAATATTTATAAATGTTAATAGCTTTAAAATCTTTAAATTAAGAAGAAAAAACCTGAAACTATATATTGCATACCATAAAAATATTTTTAAACGAGTCGGATGTGGCAGTTCCGAAATTTTCTTCTATTTCATACATGTTAAATTAAATTATACAATATAACTACTTAAAAGGTGTTGCAAAAATATAGATATTATTTATTTAATTTACCTGAGATCTTTCGAATGCTGACGCATTCGTTATCAAAGGAGCATAAAAGAAGATATTTGATTAGAAATAGAAAACATAAAAAAACAGTCCGCGTGTATAAACAAATTAAAATGATTTTTTTTGTTTTGTTTTCTTTCGATGTTTTCTATTTCTAATCAAATATCTTCTTTTATGTTCCTTTGATAAGGAATGCGTTCGCATTCAAAAGATCTCAGGTAAATTAAATAAATAATATCTATATTTTTATAACACCTTTTAAGTAGTTATTTTGTATAATTTCATTTAATAACAAGGTTAGATTTCCACCAAAGTCCCTTAGTGGTTTTGACTCATTTTCATACATGTTAATATTCTAAAATTCGCCTTTTGTAAGATAACAAATCAATCACATGGTCACGCCTTTAGTTTTTGCTGAGGAATGGAGATAATTTCTGAGAATCCTCCAGTTTCGTTTCAGAGAACATGCCATATGGAAACTGCGAATCGCGTAAAATATTGCAGTGTTTAGATAAAAATAATTAACATCCTCGAGGAAAAACAGCTTAAAAACAAGTTGAATGTAGATAATGCCATTGCAGAATTCAGTTTCGCCTCCGATTAGGAAAAAAAAAAAAAAAAAAAAAAAAAAAAAAAATCGATAGAGGTTTTTTAGAAGGGCGACCCCGTTTAAAATGCAATGAACTTACTTCATTTTTCTTGTGTTTATCAATATAATAGCAAACAGAACGGCGTGAAATACCCAGTTGATTAGCAATTTCTCTCTGAGACTTTGGAATTGCGGAATAATAAAGAGATACAATTTGACGTGCTACTTCTTCATTGACTAGACTCATGAAAAATGGATTGTTTCTTTAGTTTAAACGCTTTTTTATAGACTCTGGGAAAAAGGAAATGCATTTTAACAATAAAACGAGTGGAATCCCGTCGAATTCGACGAATGAAATGTTTAAAAGACCCGATCGATTTGGCTTAAAAAAAGCAAAAGTAATTACATTATTGAATCAATATATAATAAATATATTTCCAAAGTTAATGTCAAGTTTTCCAGTTACAATTTTGCATGCAAATATTTGCACATCTTCAGTTAAAATTGTAATCTGAGTGTCGGCAAAATCCAGAAAATTTATTTTATATGCACTACAGAAAAATAAATTTATTAAAAAAAAAAAAAAAAAAAAAAAAAAAAAAACTAATTTAATTTTTACTATGACATTATTTTTACTAACTGAAGTCATCTGAAAGTAAAATCTCAATCTCAGTGTCCATAATGAAAAGAAATATTGAAATGTAATATCGTTATGAGTAAAAATGCGATGTTTTAAATAGTGACGACATTTTCTTTTCAAATGTTTTTTAAAAGTTACTGTTTTTAGTAATATGAAAAAGGCGTCCGTAATAGTATTGTAAAACCATTTTATCTGGTTGCTGAATGCCATCATTTTCCTCATTTGAAATATTTCTTACTTTGCTTTAGACATTAATTTTTATCATAAATTATTTTCTGTTATTTTATTTACATTATTAATATTATTTTTCAGTAAATATATTTTTTTACCTCAATTAGTGCATAATTATATGCAATCATTTTATTGTGGTTAAATTTTACGAAAACAGTTAACTTTTTTCTTTTAAATGCGAGGACATGTTCACTGATGAAATAAAATTTCTGACTTGTGGAAAGTAATAATGGTAAATAAATTTTTATTATCGAGAGAAAAGCTAAACTAAGTTGCCACCATTTTGAAGAAATATCGTAAAAAAGCATTTAAAATTAAAAATAAAATATAAAAATGGAAATAAATTAAAAAATAGTTAAAATGGGCACAACTACAAATAAATAGCTTTCATTTAAAAAAAATAATTATCAAAATCGGTTCAGTAGAAAATTCAGGGCTGATGACACGACATTTTTAGCTTGCCTGAAAGAAGTACCATCGGAGGCTAATAATTGCTGTATTAAAATTTAGATATAAGTGTTTATTCAAAGATTAGATAAATCCCATGTAGCACTGGAGACAAAATAAAAGGTTTATAAATGTTAATTCTTTTAAATTTTTATATTAAAAAGAAAAAAAAAACTGAAACTATATATTGCATACCATAAAAATATTTTAAAACTAATCGGATGTTGCAGTTCCAAAATTTTCTTTTGTTTCATATATCATTGTTAATACACTGCTCAAAACAATTAAAGGATATTTGAAGTTTTATATAAAATAAAGATATAAACGAAATTTTTTTTTGCGGAAAATAGAAGAAGAGAATCACAAATGCAAATTTTTCTGGTTTTCAAACTGTGGAGTATGCAAATTTTGAGTTCAACGTCAAAAACGTCGCTTCAGTGGCAGCGAATGAAATTTGACTTTCAACTGGATAAAAGAGAATGAAGACAAGGATGATCGACATTCAGTGATTGCTTTGTTTCGATGAGTACGATGTCTCAGCGAAGTCATTTGACAGATTCAGAAGCTTGGAGAATTGTTGGTAGGTTAGAAGGGGGCCAAACTCAAGCCGAAGTAGCGCAAGCCATTGGAGTGTCAAAAACTGTCATTTCCAGGATCTGGAACCGTTTATTGGAGAGTGGATGTGCAAGCCGAAGACCAGGGCAAGGTCGTAGACGGGCAACAACGCCCAATGAAGATCGGTATTTAGCGTTAACAGCTCGGGGACACCGAAACATGAACGCTACTCTTCTCCAACAACACCTTCGCTCGGCTACAGGCACCACGATTTCAACTCAGACTGTCCGAAACCGGCTCCATGCTGTAGGTCTATATGCTCGCCGACCGATGGTATGTGTTAGATTAACATCAAGGCATCGTCGCGACCGCACGGAGTGGGCAACCGAGCATGTCAACTGGAGGAGAAATGAATGGAGCAATATTCTGTTTTCTGAGGAGTCCCGTTTTTCTGTGCATCCGGATAATAGGCGTATTTTCATCTGGAGGGACCGTGGCAGTAGGAATAATCCTGCGTTAGGGCACGAAAGTGTCAGATTTGGCGGTGGAGGAGTGTTGGTGTATGGTGGCATCTCCATTGACTGGCGCACTGACCTTTACATCATTCGATATGGAGCTCTGACTGGTCGCCGATATAGGGATGAGATCCTCAGACCTATTGTAGTCCCTTACGCTGCAGCAATCGGAGATGACTTCATTTTAATGGACGATAACTGCAGGCCACATCGTGCAAACCTGGTGGAGGATTTCCTTTTCGAGGAAGGAATCGTTCGAATGGAATAGCCAGCGTGTTCTCCAGACATGAATCCAATCGAGCACGTTTGGGACGCTCTAGGAAGACGAGTTTCTGGCCGCCAACAACACCCACAAACTCTCCAAGAACTGGAAAGAGCTCTTCTGGAAGAGTGGGGCAGAATACCCCAACTCGTCATTAATAGCCTGATTGAGTCCATGCCTCAAGGTGTTCAATGTTGCTGGCCGCCCATGGAAACCATACCCCCTACTGAAAATGATTTTCTTTGAAGAAAACACCTTTTCTTATTCTTTTTTTCTCATATGCACAAATTGTGTTTTTTTCCTTTTGTACACAAATGCGCAATAAAATGCATTTTTTTTCTGCCAAACATGTGTAATTTATTCTCATATAACCTACTATGTCTGTCGACCATGTATCAATCAGCTAAAAAGTTTCCCAAATACAAAATACACCTACACTGTAAAAAATAACGGACGATTTAAGGGAAGTATTACTGGTAATCTAGACGCCAGTACTATTTACTGTTTTTTAACGGAAAAACTTCCGTAAATTCCGGGAAAAAGTCGAAAAAAACGGAGTATTCACGGAAATTTTTCCGTTAAAAAACAGTAAATAGTACTGGCGTCTAGATTACCAGTAATACTTCCCTTAAATCGTCCGTTTTTTTTTACAGTGTAAAACTGCAATATCCTTTAATTGTTTTGAGCAGTGTATTTCAAAATTTGTTCTTCCAATGGTAAAATTAAATGGTGATTTATGCCCATCATGAGAATTTTAATTATATGAAATTTCGTACATTCGTTCTTGAGATATGATTATCGCTAGAATCATGTAAATTCTGCAAAATTCTGAAGAGAAATTCTATATATGTTTGGTGATTAACAACGAAGGCTAATCTGAAACAACTTCTACTTTTTGAAGCCTTAATCAGGCGGAGGAAAAGCCTGATTAAGGCTTGAAAGTACTAAGATGTTTTAAATAAAATTATTAACATCTCTATTTTATTTTATTGTAATTGCCTTTTAAGTAAACCTGAACATTTTAAAGTTTATATCTGTAGCTTCGGGTAATAACCAGGTAATGCACATTTTTGAAAAATTTGCTATAATTTGAGAAAATGTAGCTTTAAAACAGTACTTTTATCTGCCATAGTACTGAAAAAGAAAAATCGAATAATTCACATCATAGTGCGACTATAAATTTTCATTTAAAAATTTAAAAAACAGTAATAATCGTTCTCAATTAACAAAAACCATTTTTATATAACAATTTTGGCAAAAAAGAGGTTCTTATATTCTAATTGAATGTTGTGAAAATTATAAAGTTCTAATTTATTTTATAAAAATAATGATAAAAAATATCTGAAAGCTTTAAACTTTAATTACTCAAAATATTAAAAATGTGCCTTTCCTGGTTATTACCGGAAGCCACAGATATTACATATTTTATGTTAAAAACAAGGTGAAAATTGCGTTCCTTCATATGTTTTTATTTTTATTTATACCAAAGCAGTTTGAGTTAATTGTCAGTTCTCAAAAAGAAATCATTATTCAAAAGAATTTTTGTTTGTTGGCAAATAACAGTAGCTCTAAGCGAAGTGTAAAATTGAGGATGTCCTTGACCATGTAAAGACAAACAAACGAAAGAAATTAAAATTCATGAACTGTACATGCTATGTAGTTTTGTATTTCGACGTAAAGTCTGTTTTTGCTTATTTATTACTTTTAAGATTTATGTAAAACATGGCTGCTTCTTGAATAAACATCTACTGTATCGTAATTAATTTTATTTGCTTTATTTTCTTTAAAATGTATGTTTTTGATCATTCGAATTCAGAATCAAATGTCATTCATGTCTCCTTGGAGTCCGAATTCAAAGAATTCCACTGCATATACTCGTGTGAAAATTTTGTTCATTTGTGCTTTTCAACTTGAAAACAACGTTTTTCAAAGAAACAAAAAAGCATCTTTTAATAGATTTGAATGCCTCCATTCTTTATTTAAATGAACGTACATCTCAATTTCCATCTTTTAAACATTCTTCAAAATAGTTGAAAAGAGTTCCTAATTCGGATTACCATGTAATTAATACATGTTATCGAAGCTTACTATGGGATGTTCGACTTTGAAAAAAGAGCGTGTAACATCCATAATTTGTTTACAGGGACACTCAAAAGAATTCCATTACATTATGTTCTATGAGAAATGACCATATCCCAACTGTTTTAATGGTGTTACATTGAAACATAATGGCAAATTTTTCATTTAAGCATAATGAAACTAATATACACTGAAAAGCACTTCAAGGTTCTATAGAATATGGTGTGCAAAGTTCGTTCATTTAGAGGGATATACAAAAGTACTGGGTTACAATACTATCTATGGAATTATAAATGCTGGAAGTGCGTTTTCACTTGTGGTATGCAGAGGCGTATTTAGGGCTTGGACTGATGGGCTCCAATCCCCTCCAAATTTTTAGAAAATATGATGTTTTATTACAAAAATTTAGCAAAATGTAATGAAACATGCCAGGATGAAATTCAAAAGGAACAAGAAAAAACATTTCGTTTTAAACAGACTTTCACTTAGAAAGTGTGTTATTTCGCAAAAAAACTTAATAACCATTTCAGCCAAATTACCGTCATATACAGGCTTTTTTTAATAAGTTGCTATTTCAAATGTATCCCATTTATGATAAAATGAAAAATGCTATTTAATACTTATTACAAATATGCTAAAAAATGAATCTTAAAATGTGTTAGGCTTGCAGGGAGGAGAGGGGCGTTAGAGTGAGAAAATAATTTTAAATTTCCAGTTTATTTTGATATTATTTACTATTTATTTAGACACCTTTTACTCTGTAATTTTCATTGTTTCGTTTTAAAAAATATAGTATAACCATGGAGTTGTAAAGACGAAAACCTGCGTAAAATGAATTTTTTCCCAGTAAACTGCGATTCAAACACAGCACTTTTGATTGCATAATAGATCCGTTACCTGCAGTGATAAAAACATGCATTTAAAGTAAAATTTTTCCCTTTCTTGTGATTACCTCTTAGAAACTTTTACTCTGTCTCAGCTCCATCCAAAATGTTCAGTATAGTTACGCCACTGATAATATACGTTTTTAAATTTAACTGTTTTTTTCCACGTTACTTGATATGTTTAAATTTTATAGATGATATACAAGACTGCGTAAAAGATTTCGAGCACATATCAACTCATTGACGGAAATTGCTGAAGAGGAATTTTGAACTGTGATACGCGTTTTTTAGGTAGCTTTCATTACAAAAAGTAAAAAGCTACCTATTGCAGCCGTCCGGAGGAAAACACTTCCGGAAAATTTTGGTATATTTTCACCGATCATGATCCCCAGACCCCAAAACCACCCTCCGTTCAAATGTTGACATATATATATATATATATATATATATATAACCATATATATATATATATATATCTGATTTTTGTCATGCGATAACTAACGTATTTATGAACCGATTTGAATGAAACTTGGTATGTACATAGTACATACAAATGTCTTGACCGAGTTCGTTGGTCAGCATCATCCGCCATTTTGTTTCAAAATGGCGGCCATTTTAAATTTTTTAAAAAATTTAAAATTTAAAATTAAATGCGAAAAAATTAAAAGTTGAAAAATATTTTCCTTTTACGTGTTAGAACTTAAAACAAAGATTCCAGAACACTTTTTATTTTGTCTATATCTTAAAAAATGATTGAGTTATAGCACTTTGAATTTTTCTTATGGCTGACATTTTGAAACGATCTGATTTTTGTCACGTGATAACACGCATACTTATGAACCGATTTCAATGAAACTTGGTATGTACATAGTACATACAAATGTCTCGACCGAGTTCGTTGGCCAGCATCATCCGCCATTTTGTTTCAAAATGGCGGCCATTTTAAATTTTTAAAAAAATTTAAAATTTAAAATTAAATGCGAAAAAATTAAAAGTTGAAAAATATTTTCCTTTTACGTGTTAGAACTTAAAACAAAGATTCCAGAACACTTTTTATTTTGTCTATATCTTAAAAAATGATTGAGTTATAGCACTTTGAATTTTTCTTATGGCTGACATTTTGAAACGATCTGATTTTTGTCACGTGATAACACGCGTACTTATTAACCGATTTCAATGAAACTTGGCATGTACATAGTACATACAAATGTCTCGACCGAGTTCGTTGGTCAGCATCATGCGCCATTTTGTTTCAAAATGGCGGCCATTTAAAATTTTTTAAAAAATTTAAAATTTAAAATTAAATTTGAAAAAATTAAAAGTTGAAAAATATTTTCCTTTTACGTGTTAGAACTTAAAACAAAGATTCCAGAACACTTTTTATTTTGTCTATATCTTAAAAAATGATTGAGTTATAGCACTTTGAATTTTTCTTATGGCTGGCATTTTGAAACGATGAGTTCTGATTTTTGTCACGTGATAACACGCGTACTTATAAACCGATTTCAATGAAACTTGGTATGTACATAGTACATACAAATGTCTCGACCGAGTTCGTTGGCCAGCATCATCCGCCATTTTGTTTCAAAATGGTGGCCATTTTAAATTTTTTAAAAAGTTAAAAATTTAAAATTAAATGCGAAAAAATCAAAATTTGAAAAATATTTTTCTTTTACGTGTTAGAACATAAAACGACGATTCCAGAACACTTTTTATTTTGTCTATATCTTACAAAATGATTGAGTTATAGCACTTTGAATTTTTCTTATGTCTGACATTTAGAAACGATCTGATTTTTGTCACGTGATAACACGAATATTTATCAACCGATTTCAATGAAACTTGGGATGTACATAGTACATACAAATGTCTCGACCGAGTTCGTTGGCCAGCATCATCCACCATTTTATTTCAAAATGGTGGCCATTTTAAATTTTTTTAAAAATTTAAAATTTAAAATTAAATGCGAAAAAATTAAAAATTGAAAAATATTTTTATTTTTCGTGTTAGAACATTAAACAATGATTCCAGAACACTTTTTATTTTGTCTATATCTTATAAAATGACTGAGTTATAGCACTTTGAATTTTGCTTATGGCTGACATTTTGAAACGGTCTGATCTGAACGATCCACAATGTTGCTTTAAAATGGCATACACTTTATGATATCGTAAAATTTGGTGACTCTCTAAATCGCTTAAAATAAAATCAGGTTGAATAAAAGATGACTAATTTTTAAAAATTCCTATTAATATTCAGTCTTGACAAAAACTAGTTTCAATCTTATAAAATCACTAATTTTATAAGATTATTTCCACTAATTTGAGCTTAGTGTTTTTGAACAATGTATCTTACCTTAAAATAAATAAATAAATATATAATTATATGAAAGCTACCTCTTCCTCCCGGCATTGCCGGAAGGACTTTTTTGATTTTTGCATTCCATATTCTATCATATATGCAAATTCATAGATCATATACAAGGTTGCTCGAAGGAATATGGATATTTTTCCGACAGTAAATAGTAATTGCCGATGTTGATTTTTTAAATCTTTTAAGCATTTTTTAAATTGTTTGCTTAAATATCATCTTTCATCTTATAAAATGGTGAAATTTTGTTATTGTAGTCTAAATGTTGCAAAATACTTCATAATCTATGTTTGATTTGTAATTTTTCTTTCTTGATAGACACTTTAATAACACTACTAAATTATGTATAGAAAAAGAAGTAAAAATTAAATGGTGTAAAAGTTTCATGGTGGTATCTAAAAGCCTCATGCATGGCAAGCAAAATAATTAATTCATTCAAATATATTCACATGTAGTGAACTACACATTTTCCGTTGTATGTAAAACGATATTTAATAAATTCCAAATAGCTAAATATCCAAATAATTCCTAATAGCTATATTTGACTTGTAATTTTTCTTTCTTGTTAAACATTTTAATAGCACAATTAAATTACGTATAGAAAAGGAAGAAACAGTTAAATGGTAAATGCATGTAAAAGTTTCCTGCAAGGCAAGCAAAATAGTTCATACAAATATATTCATATGTAGTGAACCACACATTTTCCATTGTATGTAAAACGATATTTAATCGATTTCAAATAGCTAAATTTTCATTTGTAAGAACTTTTGCGCTTTAGTAGAAGATTTCGCATTAAAATGATAAAACCAGTATGAAGCATAATCATCATATCAAGTAATTTTATGATGTTATACTACAAACCATAGCCATATTAAATACCTATGCAAGATAAATTGTACATATGTAACCCGTACCATTATGCACTCTATCCTGTACTATTATGCATACTGCTTCATAAACTTCTAGGTTTGCCCTTTATTGCATTGTTTTAATTTTATTACGAATATATCTTAATTCCAATCAGATAAACATTCTAAAGCGGTTCACATTAACTAAAAGGGACTTTACAGCACTCAGATTGCTGTTAAGTAGGCTTCAGACCATTACTCACAACTCGGGTTAGAGACATTGCAAAAATATATAAAACTTATTTTCACATTATGGAACAATCAGCACATCGAATATATTGATGCACATCTTTTTTGGCTAAAATCTGCAGGGCAGCATAAAAAGAAGACTATTCCACAGTATTACAGATAAGTAACAAAATTCGGACTGATGACAGGTTCAAGTTCTTCAAAAGAATCTCTATTTGCTGAGTTTTAATATACTCCTTGAATTTGTGGCATAAGTACCACTTGACCACTGATCAAAGGTAAAGGGATTTTACCATATTCTGCCTCCAAAGCAGTTTTCAGTTCATTTAGAATTTCAAAAAAAGACCACTGTGCGTCACATGTCCGCCAAGAGCTTAAGGAATCTGCTTCACGAGATTTGATTCCGGGGAATAAGCAGACAGAATCATGTGCTCAATGGTCCATGATTTTTTAGCATCTTAGACACTCGAGTTCTCAAGTATTTACGACCATTGTCATTCGTGAATAAAAATTCTAAACCCATTGTTTCCATCAAAAGGCCAATGAATGTACAAAAAACTCAATGCTTTATACTTCCATTATCGTAATCCTTTACTGGGCATGATTCCTTGGCCGTGATAAATATCTCCATGAATATTTTGTTGATGTCATATTTTTTCTTTATTATTGTCCCTTAATGAAAAAAATTCTTCTACAAGATAAACCACTCATGAAATTGATCATCCCCACAACAGTAGTATCAGAATGGGGGTTCTAGTACAGTAGATCAAGTGGCTCAAGTGGACCAAGTGGACTGCGCAAACCTTACCCTACACTTCCTGTTGTTGTTCTTATCTTTCATGGGGATACTTATCGCCCCCCACCTCCTTTGTTCTTGTTTCTCAAGAGGGAGGGTAGTTGCAGAACTTTGAAAACAAAATACGATTTTCCAAAAGTTTATTATCTTCATAAGTTATATTTTTTATTTTTAGAAATAAAATAAAAATTAACTGTAACTGTTATGCCTTTAAAAAGGTATTTCTTACTTTGAAATTAAAATAAAATATTTTTTAGAAGAACGATTTGTTTTCTTGCGCAACCTATTTTCATGAGGAATTGCTGTCTTTTATTTCAAACAATTAAAGCATGAAAGTTTATTAACATACCAAGCTTATAAGAATTGTTTAATATAATTATGTCTTGTTTTCGTTACAGAAAATAAAAGACGGAGAACTTGAGCAATATATTTCTTCTTGAGTTGGGCAATCTTGAGTGTGATTAACCGTCTAGCTGAAATTGTGCAATGAAAATTTTCATGATTTGATAAATAATGCAAAATTTTAAACATGGAATTTATTTTGCATCATATTTTTGCTGATATTATTCTTTTAGAGAAAATAAAAGGTTGAAAACTTAAACAATATATTTCTTAAGATGTACTTAGCTGTCTAGCTGAATTTTTTTGATGGAAATTATCATGATTTAACATATAATATAAAATTTTAAACACGAAAATTCATTTGACGTCATATCTTTGTTGACAATTAAAAAATGCAACATGTCTACAGGCTTGTTTTTTAATATCTGTTCTTAGAGTGAAAGAAAAATGAAATAAAATATTTTAACGACTCGGATAGCTGAAGATGTTTTATTTCTTAAATGATACACATTATTCGATACATTTCATTATTCGCCACATTAATACTATAAATTAGACATAACCAATAATCAAGTTTGGTATAAAAGAACAGCTTGAGGATCTAAATTGTCCAGCAAGTTTTGATATGTCGGTGCAGTATTATCTTAAGCAAATTATGAAAAGCAGCCATACGAAAACAGTTTAAGGTTGCAGGCTTAAACATGTTATTGAAAGGCTGAAATATAAGTATTGCCAAACATTTTATTCTGTATTGTGCAGATAGATAAATCAGACAGTCCATATGACTGAAAAAAGACCATTTCAACTAATGAGAACTTCGCCCTTTTAATTTTTAAAATGATCAAGGAACGAATGGCGGCAGTATTGATTAAAATTCTGTTTTTATACCATTTCGAATTCGTTCATGTAATAGTTTCATTAATAAACATAATTTAATAGAAAAAGTCATGTCTAGATTAGAATTGTTTGAATCCCGTCGTTTTGCTTAATCTGATTCCTTCAGCACCACGTCGCGATCAAATTTAAGTCAGAGGCAAGTTCTTAACCATGAGCATCAAATTGCTGATTTCCAGCAACAGTGATATACTGAAAAAAATCAATTCATTTTTTTTTTTTTAAATACGACGAAAAACTCAGTTAATATGTATCATCAAGTTGGTTTTGTGTGAAATTTTCAGTGATAAATGCCAGTATATTGTCACTTGGCATCATACTTCATTCTATGCAACTTCCCGTACTTCAAGAATTGAAGTCCGTGTCAAATGTTTCTTATTTTAATAATGAAATACCCCATATCCTTACCGGTCATGTTCGGATTAGAATTGCCTGAATCACATCGTGTTGCTTAATATCACATTCCTTCAACAATGTGTTCACCTTCTCATGACGACCAAGTTTCAATCAGCCAGAGTTAAATTATCGATTTTGTGACATTAAATTCATGACTTTCACCAGTGAAAATAAAATAAATTAAGTAATCAATTCATTAAAAAAAACCGATGTCAAATTTATTAAATATGCATCATCAAGTTGATTTAGTGTGAAATGTTCAATGACAAATGTCAGTACATTGTCACTTGACATCTTATTACGCAACCTACCTGTGTCAACAACTGAACAGAAGCCTGTGTCAAATGTGTCCCAATTTAATTATGAATAACCTCCTGCTTCTATTGGTGATTGTGTTCAAGCATCGAAAATAGAAAGAAGTACTAATTCAACAAGTGTTACGAGTCTTGTAAATGCAGCGTCAGCTCAAAAGTTTGTTGAAAATATCCAGTTTAGTCAAGATAATGTTAACAATGGCAATTCTTCTACAAGAGGACTATTCAATCATATAGATAACTTCATCATGGACAAGTTAATACTACATTTCATCACGGCATTGCTATATCCTGTAGAGCGAGATCCAAATATTAAAAATTGTTTTAATTTCTAATTTTATTATAATTGATTTACACGGATGTAGTGAAGCATCTAAACGTATCTATAGTTCAGCAGCATACTTATGTTTCACAAAAAATCAAGGAAAAGTAAATTCAAGACTCCAGCTCAGGAAATCAAAGATTTTCTGTATAAATATATTGATAACATTTAGTCATCATCAGCTACATTGCTTTTAGCACGCCTAGTGCGTAAAATTGTTTATGTACTTTCATAGCAGCTCGATCATACTGTGATCTTTTGCAATTGTTGTAATATGGACACTCTTTGACAAACTAGAACCTTTCTTTGATATAAAACAATCAAAACCAGTACTTGATCTTCAAATTATAATTCTAAATATATTCCATCAACTGACATTATAACAGATCTTCTACCTAGACGAATATTTATAAAAGAGTTACTGATATTTAATTATAATTATCAATTAGAAAATTCACTACATTTGGTGATTAATTTACAGTATAATTTATTAATGGCTTTTAAAATCCTTGCAAGAGTTTTAATACATCCCATCTTATTTTCAGTTCCATTCTAGTTTTGTAAATAATTTAATGTGTCCAATAGAGGAAGATGGGTAAGTTTCTTTTGTCTATTATGTTGCACCATCTGTTATTTCTTTGGCGTATACGCTTTCTCGTTACATCCAAGGTTCAGCCAGTCACAACTAAGCTTTTAACCATGTAGCATCAATTCATGATTCACACCTATAGAAGTAAATCCATTAAAATAATTCCCGTATAAAAAAGTTCGATTACAAATTCTTAAAATGTATGTATATATATATATATGTATAATAATTTAATGTATTTGATGTTCCAGTTGTTAACATCATTTCATATGAGTACTATCTTCAATGGCATGTATGTCTTTACGGTCAATATACGTCAATATATATTAATATATTAATACGGTCATCATTATACAACCAAATACATCAAAAATGTTTCCTTTCAATACATATCTCGCAATGGCAGATTTTTGTAAGGATTATTTTGTTTATGAATTACAAAAGCGTAAAATGTGATCTTTTGGTGGTCATATTTCTGTCTATGAATCAATTTCATTGCCCAAAGCTGCAACATGCAAGAGACATCTAATTGCTGTTGCATCCTGCATGCTTTAAAATAGAAAGCTTTGCTTGCATATACACAAATTTGTCATGTACTTGAAACGGACATTTTCCCAATGATGTTATAAAGTTTTAGCAAGTATATAACGATTTTATACAATTCAAGATTCTTGATAATCTGTGCTGCTGACAGTAGGGTGTTTTTTTACATTTAGATTTCTTGATTGCTGGTCACTTTTTTTATGAAATAGTGATGCTGTCTTACTTGATCTGTCATTAAATAAGGCGAGTATTAGAATTTTAAAAACTGATAGCAATTGAGCAATCTGAATGAATATCATAGAACAAACGGCAATATTCTTGTCAGTTTCAATTAATTGGCGATTGAACTTGATAAATTAATATTTCATTAGTTACTTGAACATTGTACTGTATTTAAACACAACTATTCCTGTTGCTCACCATGTAATGATTCGATCAAGTCCTTCACATTGAAAACAATGCATCAATTTCAAGTGCATTGTAACTGAGCAGTTACTGAAACCAACTGAATCATTTTTTTTTACCACAGTCTTGTTAACGGTGTCGACCATAACATATCTGTTTTGAATTTTCTGATTATCCTGTGGCAGAAATTATTTCCAGATTGTCCCTTATTCATTGATAATATATTTCAAATTATATGTATTGAATATAAGAAATGTTCGCAAATTTTCTTACTTGTATAAATGAAATTTTTCCAGTAATTGATACAGTGCGTGTCAAAAGTTTAAGCACAGTAGCAATTTTAAATAAACGTTAAATATTCATTTTATTTTAATATGTATCTTGTATATGTTAATAATATCTATTTTAACGCAATATTCATCGAAATTAACTTTTAAATTTTATTTCAAACCATGAAGTTTAAGAATAGAACGAAAATAATCGTATCAAAAGTTTAAGCACAAAACAGCTTTTATGCAAATTTTACAATCTGACGTAAGCGGTTGCGCACGCAAACAATTTCAGGGTATATAAGAGACAGTCAGTTGCTGTTTTTGAGTTTGCATAAAATGCCTAAGTCGAAAAAATTTTCAGAGGAAGAGGTGATAAAAATCTGGAGTATGCGGGCAAAATATAAGTTTGTTTCTGAAATTGCAAGTTAATTAAGAAGATCAAAACAAGGTATTCATCAACTTTTGGATTCTGGTAATGATTTCAAATGAAAATTGCGTTCAGGAAAGCCGTGAGTGACTAGTTTACGCAAAGATAGCCGCATCAGAAATTTGGCTTCAACTGGTAATTACGCTCTTTCGCAAATAAAACATGCAGTTGGAGGTCAAATATCGAAAAATCTGTTCATAGAAGAGTTTTGGAATTCAAATACATCTAATACCGTAAATTGGCTCGATTACCGTGTCTCAAATGACACCATAAAGAAGCTAAATTACAATGGGGCGAATATGTCATTTGGTGAAAAGTGGCTGAATGTCATATTCAGTGATGAAAACAAAATGCAGCCTCAATGGCCCTGGTGGGTTTAAGTACTAGTGGCATGATCTCCGCAAAGAACCTAGGAATGTATTTAGCCGACAACATAATGGTGGTTCTGTAATGATATAGGGGGGGCGGCTATTTCTTTCAATGGTCAGACATCTCTAGCATTCATCAGTGATCTGAAAACACTAAAAACTACCAAGACATACTTGCCAATAATTTGCTTTCTGTTGCCAAAGTTTTGGGGGAAGAAAAATGATTATTTCAAAATGATAATGCTTCGATCCATACCTCAAACTCAACTTCATCGGGTCTTAAGTCGAAAAAAGTGTCTGTTTTGAAATGGCCGGCAATTAGTCCTGATTTTAACCCTATAGAAAATATCTGGGGTATTCTGACTCATGCAGTTTATCCAAATGGAAAGCAGTATTTTTTATTTAAAGATTTGAAAGATGACATTGAGAACACTTGGTTCAAAATTGAATCAGAAACAATACAGAACCTCATTTTATCGATGAAAGATCGTATATTTAAAGTAATTCAGCAGAAAGGAGCAATAATCAAGTATAATTTTGTTTTTCTCTTGTTCTGTTAAAGACTTAAAAACTACTGTGACACACACTCCTTTTTGTTGTTTTGATAAATTTTATAGCATAAATCTCTTAACTATCTTTTTAAAACTACAATTTGCAGGTTATGTGAAAATGAAAGTAACTGTTACTCATTAATAAAATTTTATTCTGAAATTTTCTGTTGTGCTAAAACTTCTGACACGCACTGTATTACGCCTTCAATCGTCAATAAACTAATTATTACCATTATTATAATTATAGTAACATCATATCTAATTTGTCTTGGCAATTGCTTTTTTAATTTATATTTAGAGTGCACATTAATCAATATAAGTTACAATTGATGATAGTTGTGTTTACAAAACATATTTTGATACTACACTGCTCAAAACAATTAAAGGATATTTGAAGTTTTATATAAAATAAAGATATAAACGAAATTTTTTTTTGCCGAAAATAGAAGAAGAGAATCACAAATGCAAATTTTTCTGGTTTCCAAACTGTGGAATATGCAAATTTTGAGTTCGACGTCAAAAACGTCGCTTCAGCGGCAGCGAATGAAATTTGACTTTCGACTGGATGAAAGAGAATGAAGACAAGGATGATCGGCATTCAATGATTGCTTTGTTTCGATGAGTACGATGTCTCAGCGAAGTCATTTGACAGATTCAGAAGCTTGGAGAATTGTTGGTAGGTTAGAAGGGGGCCAAACTCAAGCCGAAGTAGTGCAAGCCATTGGAGTGTCACAAAGTGTCATTTCCAGGATCTAGAACCGTTTTTTGGAGAGTGGATGTGCAGGCCGAAGACCAGGGCAACGTCGTAGACGGGCAACAACGCCCAATGAAGATCGGTATTTAGCGTTAACAGCTCGGAGACACCGAAACATGAACGCTACTCTTCTCCAACAACACCTTCGCTCGGCTACAGGCACCACGATTTCAACTCAGACTGTCCGAAACCGGCTCCATGCTGTACGTCTGTATGCTCGCCGACCGATGGTATGTGTTAGATTAACATCAAGGCATCGTCGCGACCACAGGGAGTGGGCAACCGAGCATGTCAACTGGAGGAGAAATGAATGGAGCAATATTCTGTTTTCTGACGAGTCCCGTTTTTCTGTGCATCCGGATAATAGGCGTATTTTCATCTGGAGGGACCGTGACAGTAGGAATAATCCTGCGTTCGTTAACGAAAGTGTCAGATTTGGCGGTGGAGGATTGTTGGTGTATGGTGGCATCTCCACTGGCGGGCGCAATGACCTCTACATCATTCGAAATGGAGCTCTGACTTGTCGCCGATATAGGGATGAGATCCTCAGACCTATTATAGTCCCTTACGCTGCAGCAATCGGAGATAACTTCATTTTAATGGACGATAACTGCAGGCCACATCGTGCAAACCTTGTGGAGGATTTCCTTTTCGAGGAAGGAATCGTTCGAATGGAATGGGCAGAGTGTTCTCCAGACATGAATCCAATCGAGCACGATTGGGACGCTCTAGGAAGACGAGTTTCTGGCCGCCAACAACGCCTACAAACTCTCCAAGAACTGGAAAGAGCTCTTCTGGAAGAGTGGGGCAGAATACCCCAACTCGTCATTAATAGCCTCATTGAGTCCATGCCTCAAAAGTGTTCAACGTTGCTGGCCGCCCGTGGAAACCATACCCCCTACTAAAAATGATTTTCTTTGAAAAAAAAACACCTTTTCTTATTCTTTTTTTCTCATATGCACAAATTGTGTTATTTTCCTTTTGTACACAAATGCGCAATAAAATGCATTTTTTTCTGCCAAACATGTGTAATTTATTCTCATAAAACCTACTATGTCTGTCGACCATGTATCAATCAGCTAAAAAGTTTCCCAGATACAAAATCCATCTAAAACTGCAATATCCTTTAATTGTTTTGAGCAGTGTATTTGCTGGTAATATGAATAAAGCTTTGTGTTCAAGCCGCATGAGATTTATATATGTGTTTGCAGCAAGATGATCAAACATCCTCGAAATTATTATTATTATTATTATTATTATTATTATTATTATTATTATTATTATTATTATTATTTTAGTAAAAGCAGTTACCACAGTTTAAAGACGGTGACAAATCATTCTACAAAGAAGGAAAAAATTGTAAATTTGAAAATAATGAAGGTTTTAAAAAACTATCTTTATAAGAAAATGATAAAATTTGGTCGTCTTAGATTACAGGGGAGATTTTCTCCAAATAGGCCAAAATAACTGTTATGTGGGAGTGATTGTGAAGGAGTGATGAATTTTAAAAAAATTCCCACTTATTTTATTACCATTATCTGAATTGTGATTAGGCTTAGTGGGCTTTAACTATATCTAAATACTTTTAAATCAGATAAAAATCTACATTTTTTAATATTTACCTGAGTTCAGTAGAGGCTAATATGGAAGTAATGATGTAAAATTTTAGCCTCATCACTTCCTCATTATCACCCTGTACTGAATACAGGTAAATATTAATTATTACTGATTCATAAGTATTTAGATATAGTTAAAATCCATTAAGGGTGTATTTCGATTCAAACTGCTTGTTTTCCGATTTATTTTTGAATTCACTTTTGCACTCAAACACATGAAACTCGCAGATTCTCTTATTTAGAAAGTGCACAAGGTGCCGTGAAGGTCGATTCTTTGATAAGTGCACAAAATATTGCAAAAAAAAAAAAGAGCAATCAAAAACGGCAATTTGAACCGATTTTTCCGAAGTGGGACATCTGAGAACGAAAAAAAGGGTCTTCCTGAGAAGTTAATTGCTTATAAATCAAATTCTAATGAGTTGAGCGTAAAAAGACATCACACGACACCTTATACATCTCTTCAAAAATCCCATCAGCAAATTTCATGTTTCTACTTTTAAAAATTTGTCTGAAATTGTATCGGAAAATTTCGAGCTGCTGAAAGGGGAAAAGCGTTTTTTCAAATACACCCTTAAGCCATACATTTCTGATAATAGTAAAACGTAAATGGGAATTTTTTTAAAATTCATCATTCGCTCACAATCGCTCCCTCATAACTCTTATTTTGGCCTTTTTGGTAGGAATCACCCACAGATTTTATCTATCAAGTCCGTGGCAAGAAGTAAATCTAAGTCGTCAATTCCGAGTAAATTGCGTTAGCATCCAAGCTTGTTCATTATACAGTTTTAAGTTAAATGTTCATTTTAGATTAAACCGATTTTAAAATGAGTTTTAAGATGCACCTTTTAAAAAAAACTATATCTAAATACTTTTAAATCAGATAAAAATCTATATTTTTTAATATTTACCTGCGTTCAGTAGAGGCTAATATGGAAGCGGTGATGTAAAATTTTAGCCTCATCACTTCCTCATCACCACCCTGTACTGAATATAGGTAAATATTAATTATTACTGATTCATAAGTATTTAGATATAGTTAAAATCATTTAAGCCATACATTTCTGATAATAGTAAAACGTAAACGGGAATTTTGTTAAAATTCATCATTCTCTCACAATCGCCCCCTCATAACTCTTATTTTGGACTTTTTGGTAGGAATCACCCACAGATTTTATCTATCAAGTCCGTGGCAAGAAGTAAATCTAAGTCGTCAATTCCGAGTAAATTGCGTTAGCATCCAAGCTTGTTCATTATACAGTTTTAAGTTAAATGTTCATTTTAGATTAAACCGATTTTAAAATGAGTTTTAAGATGCACCTTTTAAAAAAACTATATCTAAATACTTTTAAATCAGATAAAAATTTATATTTTTTAATATTTACCTGCGTTCAGTAGAGGCTAATATGGAAGCGATGATGTAAAATTTTAGCCTCATCACTTCCTCATCACCACCCTGTACTGAATATAGGTAAATATTAATTATTACTGATTCATAAGTATTTAGATATAGTTAAAATCCATTAAGCCATACATTTCTGATAATAGTAAAACGTAAATGGGAATTTTGTTAAAATTCATCATTCGCTCACAATCGCTCCCTCATAACTCTTATTTTGACCTTTTTGGTAGGAATCACCCACAGATTTTATCTATCAAGTCCGTGGCAAGAAGTAAATCTAAGTCGTCAATTCCGAGTAAATTGCGTTAGCATCCAAGCTTGTTCATTATACAGTTTTAAGTTAAATGTTCATTTTAGATTAAACCGATTTTAAAATGAGTTTTAAGATGCACCTTTTAAAAAAACTATATCTAAATACTTTTAAATCAGATAAAAATCTATATTTTTTAATATTTACCTGCGTTCAGTAGAGGCTAATATGGAAGCGATGATGTAAAATTTTAGCCTCATCACTTCCTCATCACCACCCTGTACTGAATATAGGTAAATATTAATTATTACTGATTCATAAGTATTTAGATATAGTTAAAATCCATTAAGCCATACATTTCTGATAATAGTAAAACGTAAATGGGAATTTTGTTAAAATTCATCATTCGCTCACAATCGTTCCCTCATAACTCTTATTTTGACCTTTTTGGTAGGAATCACCCACAGATTTTATCTATCAAGTCCGTGGCAAGAAGTAAATCTAAGTCGTCAATTCCGAGTAAATTGCGTTAGCATCCAAGCTTGTTCATTATACAGTTTTAAGTTAAATGTTCATTTTAAATTAAACCGATTTTAAAATGCGTTTTAAGATGCACCTTTTAAAAAATAATCGAATTTAGTCATTGTTTTTTCGTTTAAGCGTGTTCTTAACTGATCCGCTCAACAAGCGAAAAACGTTTTGACACATTTACAAACTCATTTTTTAACACAAAGTTATAAAATTTTAATGCCTGACTATGAAAGCGATTTCGAATTGAACTTATTTTTCCATTTTATGGAAATTAAATTACTTATTGAGTTATAAGCTATTTCGATGACGCAATCACCCGTTTTTCTCCTCCTTTTCGACCGGTTTTTCTGCTTTCGTCGGGAAATATGGTCAAAAGTGTCAACTTTGAAGGCTTGTTATGAAAAATCTATTGTGTTTTTTAAAAAACAAAAGAATGAGTGCAATTAGAGAGTTTCTGAATAACAACACATGCTATTTTCATGCATTTCCGAACAAAAATAAATTAATGTATGTGTCACAAAGTTGCCCTTTTTTATTTAAGAACACCCTTAATCATCGTAGCATTTTCATACGAATTGGACGGTAAATCGATAGATCGAAGTAATCAAACATCTTTAATAATTCAAAGAAGAATAGCGACAATGTGAACAAACATAACTTTGCACATAGAAATCTTGTCATTGTTGTCACCAAATTACTTCAAACTCTATCTACTTAATGCAACGTTCTCGTTATTTTGACATACATTTTTACTTTCTTCTACTTCAACAAGATAAAAATATCGGATTAGGGAAAATTTTCGAATTTTCATCAATGTTTTCAGTGTCTTCAATGTTTCGAAATTTTTTATCATTGGTCTAGGAATATTAATGCTTAATGCATTGCATACGTAATATATGACTCGTTATGATTATCGTAAAAATGATGCTTATTATTATTATTAATTTAAATATAGAATTTATTTATAAGTCTTCAAAATTTTAGTCTTTGAAAATATCGTTTTCCAGAAACTCGTTGTAATTTGTTGAATTACAATTTTCTTATTTATTTATTTATTTATTTATTTATTTATTTTGTATTGTTTATAAAAAAGTTTTACTGGTGACTGAAATACAAACTGGTTTACGTCTAAAGAACCAATGGGACAATTTGTATTCCTAAAATGTAATATGACACTGAGAACATAAAGATTAAATTTTCATAAGGGTTTTTCAATAGTTCTTAACTATAGAAAAAATATTAGTATACATATGAGTACTATCGTTTCAATGTTTTATTACTCATTTAAAAATGCTCTTAAGGAATTTTCTAGGTATAATAAGTTTGAGAGCTTTGTTGGGACAAATGATACAAACTAATTCTAATGTAATATGCGTCTCGTTATTTCAGAAAAAAATTCTAATATAAAAGTTATATCTATTGTTGCTATTATAGTGGGGGTAATTGTAGGAATTATAATTATGTTTAATACATACTCTACGAAAAATTCCGTAAACTAAAAAATAAAGATTAAAAAATTGATGCATTTTTTCATAACAGTGCTTGAGTTATAAAAGTATAAAGAAAATAGGGTAATTTGTGGTGAGATGTGGTATTGCAGAAGATGCCGTATTATGTAGTTTTCATATGTGCAGGCACAGACAGACGCTCTGGAAACAGTGCTCATTTGTAAGGAAGAAGATTCCATACTGACACTTTAATTTCCGTTTACGTGCTTCTTTAAAAATTTTAAATGATTCTTTTTTATTGCTATTTCGCTTTAACGCTTCTGGTAAGTGCCCAAAATATTTTACACAACTTCTTTATTTTCCTACATAAGTTTTAGAAATAATAGAATCATATATTACATACGCCATGGATTAAACATTAATGTTCCTGGATCGATCGTAAAAAAAAGAAGTAGGATTCGAATATCAAAAATGCGGACAGCACAAGGTCCATTCTCGATCAAAAGCAACAACTATTTTCCAGATGATTTATGAATTATCAAGAAATTGTGTATAAATTAAGAAAATAGCAAATTGTTTGAGGCTACAATAATTTGTAATTATGCTTAAAAGTATAAAAATATTAAAAAAGGTAAGTCTATCATGCAAGGTAGGACAAAACCCTTACCATCTTATTAAGCAAACCAGCACATTCTCCTAACTCCTCAAGAATTTCGAGGACATATGCAAATTTTTGAGAGTTTAAAACGCGTGAAAGCTCTAACGAGATGTTCTTGCCATAAACGCAAGTGAAAATAGCGCTTAATTTTAAGCTTATATTTTTACATTTAAATTTAAATATTATGAGATTAGGGAAAGTCTTGTTTAATATTTATAATAACAAATTATGAGTATGAAAAATGTTGAAGAATATTTAAAAAAAATGGCTATCCTTTAATGTGACAATTGTGAATCATATTTGGCAAACATCAAATCAGTATGCAATAATTCTAAAAAAAACATTTCATGCGGAATAAAGTTTACCAATGACAAAAATATTATTTCGATATAATACAGAAAAATATTGTGCATAAAAGGCTGACTGAAATATATTTATAAGCATTGTGAGCTAGATTGTGTTTACTTGTGTCCAAAATTGCTTAAAGCGAACATACCAAAAAGTATTTCTGTAAATTGTGACAAATTTATAATCCGTTTGCACGTTCCTAATATGTTACCATGAATATTTAAACGTGAATCTGACCAACTTTCAATATTTTAATTTTAAAGGAGAGAAAATAAACGTCATTTTGTACAATATTTGACTTCAGTAATATTTGTGTAGTATTAATAGAAATGGTAGTAATATCTATAATTCTATATTCTCTGAATGAGTTTTCTGTGATAGTAACTAATCTGATAGTAAACTAACTTGTGTGATAGAAACTAATTATACAGAATCAACAGAAAGTTATAGAATTTATACAGAAAATTATACAGAGTTTATAGCAGCTGCAAAAGGTGTAGGCGGTATTTTAAGTGTGTAAGGAGTTGTCTTAATTTATATAAAAGATTAATAAAGTGGCTTATGGTACTGTTTATCACAACTTATTAATCACAAAAATGAGACCTCATTTAAAGCAACAGCAAGTTTTGTCTCTCCCTCTCTATTATTTTAACACTCCAAGGCCATCTTGGTTCTAATTTGCACCCACTAGATTTTTAAATTCACAGCTTTTAAAAGAAGCTAATGCAAAAATCGCTTGATGATCACCACAAGAAACTCGTTTAGGTCACAAAGAACTGGACACAGTGGGATAGCCTAAGAGGTGATTCAAATGCTCTGAATAAAAGTAATATTTTAAATTTTTTTTCGTCTTGACTATGAGCCATAATTTTGATGGCAACCCTATGAATATGTTTCAGTTCAAAGAAGAAATTTGATTATGAAATAAGTTTAAAACAAACAAAGAAGATAAAGGTTAAATAATAGTGTTAAACTGTTTTAAATCAAAATTCTAGTGAGAAATATTCTTTGAAAATTTGACTCAAATTTGCGGTAGTTTTAGTGATAAGCACGAATTTTTTCCTTGAAACTTTTCTTTGACGCTCTTTTTTATGTTCAATTTCAAGTCTATCTCATGTTAACACACAGCAGTAGTCTGCGAGCATGCTCTTGTCTCGTCTTCCCTGATATTTGTGCTCTTTATCTTTGATGGCTTGATGAAACATTGCACCCTGTTCTTCCTGACTGATTCTACATTTTTTGGTTGAAAAGTCCACATGTGTGTGAAAGAAATATTCATGTAGCAACCCGTCACTTGAAATTTGTCCAGAATATTCATTACAATTAATTTATAGATAGGATTCTCATAATTACACAGAAATTTACTAGTGACATCTTTGAAGACCAACCCAAGCTTTTTTTCTTTTGTTGTCATTCTAGTCTCAGATATATTTTATCTTCAAAAACCTGCGGATATCTGCACCAACAAAAATTCCCTCTTTCAACTTGAATTCGAATAAATCTTTGTTTATAAAATGTTTTCCTTTTTTAAAAGTTGAGTAATATAGATATTTTCGATAAATCTCTAAATTTAAATCAGCCATTTTGTTGATAGCTTTGGCTGAATTTCTTCGTCAGTGGTACTTCAGTCAGCAATGTTTGTAGTGCTGCAAACACGTTTTCAACCAAAAGGGATGCCTCCTTCATCTGTAATAAAATTATTAATTATTTAAATTCTCAGCATCTCGGTGATATAACGCATAGTATAATTAAAAATTCCTAAATTAATTTCTAATAATAAAGTTAATTCTTATTACAATAAGAAGCATTTCTAGATTCTGAATTGGTTTAACACTAAAACAGCCGGGTATTTTACTAAGGTTTTATAAAAAGTGTTTCGCACCAGGATTTTAATTTTAAACTATTTAACCTACTTAATTAGTCTTTTGTTGGGCTGCATATATTTAACATATCTTATGAAGAAATTTCGAATCGACTATTATCATTCTGGCAGGGGTCATTTTGACCCCCTAATGGCGGTTCTAGTGTTAAAAACGAGTAAAATTCTCGTGTTTGACAAATAAGATATTGTACTAAGTTGAATTTCAGGATGAGGCTTGAATCATATATTATTGTAGGTTAGTATTACGTGTTACCTGAAAGGAAAGATAGCCACTTGCAACTGTTATGTTGGAGCCTTGTTTCAAAACATCCACAGCGTAAAATTGGCTTTTCTTGAGTTACGACTGCCAATGTACTTGATTTTTACGGCACTGCCAATCACCTATGAGATAGTGCGATGAAAATAAGGTACCAAGTAGTATAGTATTGCTTTAAAGATGGCCACAAACACTTCTAGAGCACGGAAACAGTTTTTTTTTTTTTTTTTTTTTTTTTTTTTTTTACAATTACTGAATGACGGATATTTCTGAATTATGGCATTTTTGAAGAAAGAGCGTTATATATTAACCACCAACTATAATGCATGTTGGTTAGACTTCTGAACCTTAATTAGCAATATCTGTCATATCTATTGTTGCGCTATTTGTCATTTTCAAAACCTATTTTTCTGCTGTGAGATTAAAAATTCGATCTTGTCCATGCACCATTATTGAAGAATAATACTTAAGTTCTACTTATGGTAAGTAATTAGTAGTTTTGTTTTATTTTCTTTATAATAATTTCTTAAAATTTGCTGTTTTACAACAGGTGTTTTTTTTTTTTTTTTTTTTTTTTTTTTTTTTTTTTAAATAGATTGTTTTCTGTTTTATAAAAGATTAACAATGAATTAAATAACTATGAAAAATATTCAAGTTGAATTCAGTGTACAAGCTATTGAGCTTCATATGGATATATTATAATTTAATATTATGCATAAAAATGTTCGTAAAACAACGCATCATTAGCCTTAAAAATTCAAATGTGTCCAACGACTTTATCCTACAAATGGTACTTTTCAAACAGAAGTGCTGTTACACATCTGTTTATTGTACGAATAGAGATTTTAATTTTTGTCCCAGACACATCTTTTGGATTGATGAGGCTCATATTTGCTCAATCAACACACGTAATTGATAGATTTTGGCATAAGAAATTCCCAACTCTTCCTCAAATTCCATAGTATGTATACCGTTTCGCCAGAAAAGTATACTGAGTTCCAAAATAAAACTTGGACAGTAGTAAGTAAGCAGATAATCAACTTCAAATCTCAAATTTGTTTTATCTAACATACAGAGTTAGATGAAACACGACTACCTATTGAAACTGATTGTATTTGCGCTGTATTCAGATACATAACAATTTTTCTTCTAATTAAATAAGAGAATATTATGCCCAAGATGGGAATAACGAGCTATCCATAACTTATAAGTTAAACAGCTTTAATATTATTCTATTTGATAATAAGGTACCCTGGGGTAATAACGCCAAGCGGGGTAATAACGCCAAGTGCTTATATTTTGCACAATTATGAAATAATCAGGTAAATGACACCCATATGCTCTGCGCAGAAGGGTTTTGAGTCATATAAATCTCAAAAAACAGCTTCAAGTTAATTGGTTTCATTTTTAGGTCTTATTGTTTTTACAAGCAACTAAAATTAACGCTTGATCTAAAATTTGCGAGATACGTTTTGTGATGTGAAGACTATTTTTTTTATCCGGAAATACTTTGTTAATTACATAAATTTGTAGTGCATTTCATGTACTTTCAAAATGTTGTTGAAGATTTTGGATATCTTCTCGAGATAATTTGTAATTTAAAATGTACTGCGCAATAACTATACCGGGGTAATAACGCCAATCCTTGACATTAATACCCCGGTTGATTCCCTACAGTGGCCGAGCTACATCCTAAATATTGATTCAAATAAACACAGTTAAAACTGTCCAATGTTTCGCATATTTCTATTTAAGTGGTCCTTTTTAAGCAAAAAGAAGCTCACGGTCTGATATTCTTTTGCCTCATCCCCCCCTCCCACACCACACCTTTATTTTTCTTACACTTTCACAAAAAATTGAACATTTTCAATAGATTAGAATGCAATTTGTCAATTTCTAAGTTTGTAGAGTTTGTATTTTTATAATTGGGCTATCTACATGCAATTATTCCATCTTATTTCATAGTTTTGTTTGCATGGCGTTATTACCCATATAGGTGGGTAATAACGCCAAATAGCATTGGTCAAGAAAAAACGCCATTACATTTTATGAATACATATCTGTTAAATTATTTTATTTTATATAGATAGTCAATGAGTTGCTGTATCAGATCCTATATTTGTTTGAAAAATACAATCTAAAACTAAGCCGTGAAAATTGGTAGAACTTTAACGTGGCGTTATTACCCCAGGGTACCTTAGTTACATTTATTTTCTTTATCTCTTTTAGGATGAAATCAGCAAATCCTTTAGTAATACTTAATTTTTCCATATTATATTAAGAAGATATTCATGTGGCTTTCAAGCTACCAGAAGATAGATGTTGAACCATATATTCAAGAAAATTTTGGAGAAGCAAGACTACTTCATCGTAGAAATATAACATTTAACTACAATGTTTGCGTTCATGACAAAGATAAGATTCGTGAAATCGACTAACCTTTCGATTGTTCTTTCAATAACGCATATGAGAAATAGAAATCGATCACTATTAAAAAGAAGTTAGTTTACAATCATAACATGAATTATCGTTAAAGAAACGACAATCTACACTGTAAAAAAAAAAAATTCAAGAGGTTACTAAAAATTTTTTAGTAAATTTGTATTCCACAGAATTTTTTAGTAACCATTACAAACTTTTTTTTTTGCAAGCGAAACAAGCATTTCTTTTGTAAACTGAACAAAAGAATTTTTTGTATAACTAACTTAAAAAATTTTAGTATGAACCACCAAGCAAATTTTAGTAATAGCTCCAAAATTATTTTTAATAACCATTACGTGGGCTCGAAGGGCAGGAGCTTCCTTCGAGCTGCATCTAGACTTCTGGAGCGGAAGATTTTCGGCAAAACCGCAATAGATGGCAGCACCAAACATTGCTACTGCTCCGTCAGGATATTCATAATCCCTTTATTAACGAGTACTTACACTGCATACATTTGGGGCGTATTTGGCAGTGGCCAGTATCGAATCCGGGACCCTTTAGCCTGGAGTCCGTTACTATAACCACTATGCTATCAAGGCCACACCAAGTGAGTTTTAGTAATAGCTATTAAAAATATAAAATTATTAACTTCATTCGTTGCTAACTTTTTTTTAGTAATTCTTACAGATTTTCGTGTAACCGACTAAGATTACTAAAAATTTTTTAGTAATTACAAGGATCACTAAAGTTTTTTTAGTAGATCGACACTTTTTTTTTTTTTACAGTGTAGCTTCAAGCTAAGATTGGGAGATAAATAACTGTAAAAAGCGTCGCTGTACTGGATCTATGATATCACAAAACAACAAAAAGGATACCGAATAGCTTAATTGTCTCTTACAAGTATATTTTTATTGATGTAAAGAATTAAATGAAGATCCTGACAAAATACAGTAATCCCTTAACATTCCCGGATTTAACATTCACGAATTTTAATTATTCGTAAAATAGAAAATCAGAACATTTCAACATTCGCGAATTCTTAACTTGGTTATTGGCGAATTTGATGTAGATTTTTTACAAAGTAAACTCATTTTGTTTTACTAATTCCATGAACTACATAACCCTGAATACCTATCTATTGTATAGCTAAATATATTGCCCAGTTTGCGAGAACTTCAATCCTCATTTAAGGTAAAATATACATCTGTAATTTTCTTTATTTTTTTATTTTTATTTTATTTCATTTGCAGATTTTTTTTTTTTTCAAAATACAAGATTTTTACTAAAGGTGAAATATTTTATGCAAAAGCTTTTGGGGAAATTTTAAAACATGAACAACTTGCTGAATAAGCAATATAATACGATCCATTGTTGGTGAGGATTCTTAAATTTAAAACAGAAAGATCGAAATCGTAACTTTTTTACATATAGAAATTCGTAAACAAATGATCCGTTATGTCAAACAATCGCAGATCATTAAATTTTTTCAAACAAAGCAAATAAATGTTGTACAAAATGTTTATAATTATTCAAATTTATTTAAACCATGTATTATTGGTGCATAATGTTTAACAATATATTTTTGAATTTTAATTGCTCATATATATATTATGTACCCCATATTACGCTCAAAGATTAGTCTCAATATTCGTGGAAGTTTCCGCGAACTTAATCCTCGCTAATGTTTATGGATTAGTACTTAATAGCGTGGTAGACAATAATGTCTATTTCGAAACACAGAAGATTCACTAACAGAAATCGGCACAATAATTCTGAGAAATTTTTAAAAATTTAGTTGTCACTAATAATTTTATTGCTTATACTACATCATCAATACCATGTCAAACTATTCAATATGAAAACGATATTGCCAGTGGGCTATTTTTTAAAAATTCAAATATTTTTAATGGCACCACTTTTATGAAAGGAAAAAAATTCCCCTTGTTTTTGGCCTTAATCAATGTGCCATTGAATAAGGCGAATTTTAGTATTAAAAAAAAAATGGTGATAACCAAGAAATTTGAATTCTGAAAAGGTAGCTCGGAGTCAACATTATTCTATATTAGACTGTTTGACATGGTACTGACGATATAAGTTCCATCTGCTTAAGAATATGAAAAGATTGTGATCACGAATATACCATTCAAAGCCTCAAAATCTTTGATAACGAAGCTGAAACAAACCAATACCATTGTATTTAGAAAAATTATTCATCATTGATTTATTCATATTTTTAAAAAGTCAGTTACAAAATGTAGCTAGATTCTTTGATATTTCTTACAATTTCTAAAACAATTCTAACTTCCAGTTTTATAATGATCAGACTCGATTTGACAAAAATGCTCATGGTTCACACACATTTCCAGCAACAAGGGCAAACACTACTTTGCTCCAATAAATTTGACTATATAGCTACTTATTCTTTTATTATTATGCCATTAATTTTTTTAAATCATTAACTTCATTTTTTATTATATATGTAAGGTCTAGAATCAATAAAGATTCCTCTAATAATACTTTCTTGTATTTACTTTAAATCATCGAAGCATATGCATATATCATAGAAATTAATGTACAGTTCTAAATGTGTCGAAAAATGAGTATTTTTAATTACATTAACCACTTAACTGGTTTGCCTGTTCATTGTATGGGCAAAAGGAGTTTGCTTGATACATCTCTTAAAGCTTTTGATACCACAACTTTTTTTTAATTACAATTTCTTACTATTTAATGACAGAAATTTTTAGACTGTTTTAGTTTTTAAAGAGTGGTGTTCATCCCACATTTTCAATTTATTGTTTCAAAATAAAAGAATCAGTTAAATAGCTAAAAATGTCCAAAAATCAAAAAAAGATTTTTTTAAATAAATAATTGGAATGAGTGTAATATAGAGTTGTAAATTAACTTATTGTTAATTATTTTTCCATACCCCTAAATTTCCTTTTCAAAAATTTCTTCAAATTTATTTATTTCACCCGTACAAGAATGACGCCAATCATATTACGGATGTATCGCTCATGCTGGTACAATGCTACAATATACGATAGAAATATTGCTTAATTAATCTACAAACTCTCATTCATTTCCAGCTACTTTTTTTTTTAATTCTCTGTATTTAGTCAAATATATTTTTTATAAGACTCCATACATCAATTAAGTGCCTACTTAGATCATGTTTCTTTTGCTGCAATTTTTTGACAGTATTGCTGCAAAATGTAATACTTTAGACACATTTATTTTTATGCTCTTTGTGCAAATTTCTTTCGTCATCAACATCCTCTAATTGATACCCAGTATTTAAAAGCGTAACATATACCCATGCATATATTGCCAATAGCTATTTATTTAAGACAATGTAGTGCTAATAATTGTAGAATACAGTAATCCCTTAACATTCGTGAGTTTTGATTTCAGTGGCGGTCATAATTATAAGGACAAGGCAAAAATTGCCAAATCTTGGTTATATTCAGCGGGAAACTTATGCATATTTAATGGCTGGAAACCAATGAAAAATGAAGATTATTTTTGTGTGTTTTTATGGAAGTATATGGTAAATTCATATTCATAAAATGTATTATAAATTTATACATCCATCTGATATGGACAAAATTATAAGAACAACTGTATTTATGTGTTCTAAAAAGTAAAATTTGCATGTTTTTTGCTCTGTACACGAAATTTTCAGAGGATATAAATGCGCAATAAGCGTTTGGGATCGTATTATTCTGTTTTTCAATCATGTCGCAAGGTGCAAAGCTTTTGGAGTTTCAGAAAGGACAAATAGATGCATTTCAAAATTCAGGACTTCCTGTATGCTAAATTGCTACAAGGTTTAATAGATCAAGAACGGTTATTTACAATTATCTTTGAAATACCGGTGAATATGGACGGCAGAGACATACAAGCAGGCCATTCTTCTGTTTCTGTATAGTGGAAAATAATGATAATAAGGCGAGCTTTCTCCAAAAAACGAAAAAAAAAAGTGAATTGAAATTAGAATGCAGGTCCTCGAACTGTTCGATGTGTTTTACATAAAGAAAGAAAAAGGTTCGCTATAGTAAACATGTGTCAAGACCGCCTCTTACAAAAGTTCATGAGAGGCTGAGGATGGAGTTCACCAAAAACTACAATACTATGGGAAAAATGCGCGATTCTGTTTTTTCCGATGAGAAAAAAGATTAATTTGGATAGACTAGATTGTTTTTGCAACTTCTAGTATGATCTCTGCAGAGAAAAAACAATTTTCTCAAACCATGTATTTGGAAGTGACTCAGTAACGGTCTATGGTGGTTTCACAACTGCCCTAATAGCATGCATGGTCACAGTGACGTCACTGTGGTCACATCACATCTGTGACCATGAGTCACTTTGGTCACATCACATCTGTGACCAAAATGCCACCACTCTGTGACGTCACATTGTGACTGAGATGTGACTTTCTTTAAAATCTTTAGAAATTTATAAATATCCTTCAAAACATGTTATTTACTTTAATAAACATGTTTCTGGCAATTTAAGTATCGTCGCTTTTGTCACAGTTTCGTCACAATGTTAATGTCAAATTAGTCACAAATGACACATTTTTCACAAATTTAACACATTGTGACCATTTTGTGAAACGTCACAAAAGAGCTCTAAAACGGCCATAGCGACTTCACATTTTAGTCACTGTGACTTCACATCGACATCACGTGACGTCACATCGAGAATCGATGGTCACAAAGTCAGATTGTGACTTCACAACGACGTTGCAGTGACGTCACCATGCTTTACGGGTGGTAAAACTACTCCAATAGTTTTTGTGTACGGTTGGAGGAATTCTGAGAGTTACATTGATGTATTGGGCGATAATCTTTTACCACAAGCACCGTTAATAGCGATTGGAGGCTATTTTTTTTCCTGCAGGACAGTGCCTCGGTTCATGTTTCTCAAATTTGTGCTTTGAGGCTAATTTCGTAAAACTACTTAATTGGCCGGCCAGAAGTCCTGATCTGAATCCAATGGAAAATCTGTTGGGTATTCTAGTACACAAAGTATGCAAAAATGGTATATAATCTAAAAACAAGCACGAACTCATGTCTTCCATCGAAAAAGATCACTCAAAATTTTCCAAGAACGTTTTTAAGGAATTGACAAACTTCATGACGTCAAGACTGGTGAAAGTGATTGAGAAGAAGCGGAGAGATTATTAATTATCAGTGTGTTTCAGGCAAAAACATTAATTGTCCTTATAATTTTGTCAAATTTTTATAATGACATATTTTGTTAATTGTGATAAAACATTAATATTTTGCATTTTCCAATGTTTTGCATTCTACAATGATTTCTAGCATAAAAAAGCCTTCTGTGTATAAATTTCACTTTATTTAACTCAGAAATAATTTTTTTCTGCGCAATTTTAAATTGTTCTTATAATTTTGACCACCACTGTTTTCACGAAGTAAAAAATGCAAAAACATTTCAACATTCGCTAATATTTCACACCACTTAAAAAAAAATCTTTTACATACGTATTGTAAACATTTGCAAGAAAGGTGTAATGAGAAATACAATCTTTAAAAACTGTGGTGTGAAAAGAATATAAAAATAGTAGTTTGTGTCAGCTTTTATGGTCGAGGTTTTGAGATTCCGGGAATCTAACCTTCGCGAATGCTAAGGAATTACTGTGCACATAATTCTAACACGCATGAATTAGGCCAAAACAGAATTGATTAATGACTATTATCAACAGAATAATATTGATTTCATGACTCTGTGGATACGTATAATAAATAGAATATTAAAATCATTGCCATAACATTTGCTTGTTCACTCAGAAGGAGACGTAATACTGAAACCAGATATAGCTCCAATAGAAGGGATATAAGGTAATCATATAGTCTCAAATTTCTTTCTCTTTTGAATTATTTCTTCTTTTTTTTCGTTTATTTAGTTCCATTCCATTTAAAAAAGCATTGTAGAATTCTATAAGAACATACTTTTCATTTTGTACAGAATAAAGAATCTTCACAGCAGCTCCAAATAGGATCTGATTAATCTTGCATGAGGCTCTCGGACTATTTATTTAATGTTCACTTTGACTAATGTTCAATTAAAACTTCATATGATATCGGTGTAATTTGATTTTTTAATTAATAATAATAATAAAAATATTATAGACTGCAATATCCCTTTTTAAATGTGGCAACATGGAACAACTATTCAGTTGGCCTTTGTAATAATCAGATCCTGTCTGCAAAATACATTTTTCATGAAGAAAATAATTCCATAAAAAGCATTGCGAGATTCGACGTTTTTAAAAATATTGTTTCGAAATCTCTTTTTATAGGCATTGTTAAAAGTGCCTGTTGTTTAACAGATGTTATATTTAATGTTAAATTGGAATAACTCCCTGTTTTATGTAAATTATAGACTTTTGACATACAGTGTGATATTGTTTTCGTTATTTAGAAGAATATTTAAAATTATGAGATTCTTTAATTTTGACTGGCAAAAAATTCGTCTATACAACAAATACTGCTAAAGAAAACGGAAAGAGATTTTGTACAACGAACTGTATAATTATAAAAAACATATTTTTATTATATAATAAATAAAAATTCTGGCTAATAAGGAAGAACTTTCTTTCGGTTGAACAGGGTACTCTTACTAAATTTGAGGAATTTTGTTTCATACGAAGAACAACTGCTTCACTCTAACAAGATTACCCTGCGTTCAACATGAAAAAATTCTGCTTCACACTGAAAATATCTTTATTAATTTATCAAGTTTCTCTGTGCAAACTGCAGAAGAAATTATGTACATTTCTGGAAGGATTTTTCTATAAAATCTGCGATTTATTTTAGAGTGTCTGACCCACACGTCATTTTTTTTCAATATATGGCGAGTTTCTTTCGTCACGGTCATTTCCATTGTTAAACAGTCATTCTGAATTCTCTTTTCATATTTTTGCATTGAAAATTAAAATGAAAAAATAAAAAACTTGTACTAAGATTACATATAAAATGTGCATTCCCTTTATTTCAAAGCAGTAAATAACTAAAAAAATTAAATTACAAAGATTACAAAGTTTCACATACATGTATATAAATTTATGAAAGATCAGATTATGCATCATATGTTTCCGGGTACGTCCATCAAAGATAACAAAGTAACGGAAACTCGCACTTTGTTTCTAAGCTTTCACAACTACATTTGTGAAAGATAAGAACAACAGGAAATAAGGGCGATAAGTACCCCCATGAAAGATAAGAACACCAGTGAAAGGGTTGAATGATCCACTTGGTCTACTTGATCCACCCACTTGATCAGCTGATCAACCGCGCTAGAACACCCATTCTTACACTACTCATAAGAGGTCCTAAAAAATCCCTTACACCCCCTCAACTCTTGAGTTAATTACTCATCTCGACAAAATTGTCTACTGTGTGAGAAAAAGGCACGCGTCAACCTTTTTTCAATCCAAATATTGCATGTAAACTGTGATTTTTGCCAACTGTAGAGAAAGGAGGGGGAAAACAGTATTACAGTGTAATTTCACTTGATTGTAATCCATAAACAACTTGTTTATAGACAAAGCATATATAAAACATTTTAATTCATAGCTTACTTTGGAAAAAAATACCATATGACCGAAAAGTTATTGGTACATTTTGAAATTCAATAAGCATCGGAGTTGGGAGTGCGATTTGGACAAAAATGGGGTCCATGATAGAAAGTTTTGTTTAAGCTAAAATTCAGTTTAAAAAATTCACATAGATGATGTTGTAGCTTCAAAGTTACAAGATAGCATTGAAACTCGAAACAGTACTGGCTATTTATTTTGAACTGTCTATTACAAATACAACAATCAATGTGTGCACTAATTATAGCTAGAATCAAATACATGATATGTTCGTTGAATGTTTTGGTTATCTTTTCATGCATTTTTGTTTTTTCTTTTGTAGATTTGATCGAATAGCACCATCTAAGGGAAGCAGTTTTTTCTTAACTTCTTCAACAAAACCTCAATTTAACTCTTACTATCCAACCAACATGCCGCCAACCTTAAGATCAATTCTTAAGAAAATGAGAACGCAGGGCAAAAAATAGTTATGAAATAACTAATTATTAGCAATGAAATATTTTAAAAGAATATCTACAAAATACGAATACATAGTTATTTTTTAAATTGTATAATATTATAACTTATTTGTATAGCTCGAAATACATACCTTTCAACATAATTTTATTGCAAATTTTAATGACTTTTAAATGCGCTCAGAAATGAAACTAAGGTAACTACTAACAAAAAATCATTTAAAATATCATTATTAATTTTCTAAAATACATTTTAAATCACTATTGTTTACATTTCCATTGAACTTTATGTATAATTTTACAGTATAAACAATGCAAATAAAATTAACGGTTTTATAAACTTAAAAATTATGCAACTTTAATTGTTTTAAGTTGTTTGAAGTTTCTAACACATGTTAATATTTCGATAAGCCTATATTTTAATGTAGTAAACAACAATTTTTTGCTCAAATCCGCGCGTTTTCAAAATAATTGGATTTGAAACACTCTAAGTAGATATTATATAATTTTCCATCTCCAGAAGACATCGAGGGTTGTGTGTAGACAAAAATATTTCGAAAGAATGTTATTCTCTAAAAATTTTCTAAGATGAAATAATGTAAAAATATAATTTAAAATTAAGCTATGAAATTAAATTCGTCATATTCGTATCTTGAGTTATTTAAATGTTTACATAAAAATGCTGAAAATGCAAAGACTATCAGATGGTTAAATGTATTCTGATAATAGATGCAATGATATGTGAGAGCTAAAGTGTAATAATTTAAAGTAAAAGTTTCAATTGATTGAAAACTTTTTGTTCCTTTGAATGATTTATACTTTGTGTCGAATGCAGGAAATCAAAAGGTCAGAAGTTATTACCAAATGGTGCAACAAATCTTCCTTACATGCTCTTCGACTTATGAGATTCCCAGTATATTCGAAATTCTTTATTTCGAGCTTCGCTATCTTCGTCCGGTAATTGTTCAAGTCGCGCAACAAAATTTGTAACTATACCTTTTCCATAAATTGGTAATTTATAAATAGAAGCTGGCATGCAATACCATCCGTACTTCCAGACACATTGTTTAGCTGTTTCCAGTGCGAAATTGTCAATGTTTTCGGCATTAATTATTCGTCACAGAAGATTACTTGCATTATAATTACAAAACGTTTACTAAATTTTTTATCGAATCCACTGATCTCAATTGTCTTTTCGAACTCAGCACAAAAATGCCCTTGCAGTGTTTCCATCGGATGCCAAACCACTTCCCTTGTTACAGCATCAATTAGCAAACCTCTCTCTTTTTTGAATTCGCGTTGAATTTTTCTCTTTGATTCGTCTTTTTTCTTCTTTTGGTCCTCAGTTCTAGCACTCCAAGCTTTAAATAAGCTACCTATTTCCATATGAGTTCTCATTTTCTTAAGGATTGATCCACTGCGCGGCGTTTTGGTTTGGTAGTAAGAGTTAAAATGAAAGTTTTGTTCAAGAAAGTTAAAAAAAATTGTTTCCCAGATGGCGCTATTCGATCAATCTACAAAAGTTTTAAAATATGTTTTGATAACACATCATTTTCTCCTCTTGTAAATTTTAACAATACTTCTTGCATAATGTTTTTATTTCGTACAACACATTCACAACACAATCGAAAACGACTTTAGTTAGAAGTGTTGATTTTTATGTTCAGGTAATATTGCAAAAGTGTTTCGTACGTTTGCAGTGCTTCTTTTAATAATTTTATCAATATTATTCATTTCCGAAGGTTTTGCACCTCAAATACAGCATGTTGGTCACGAAGTTGTATTTGAAATTTCTGTTATTTTTCTATCAATCATTGTTAAATGCATATCATGATAAGTGGTCTTATTTTTATGTGTTGTAGGCTGCAGATTTTTTATTTCTTCTTCCATTCGCTGATACTCCTTTTTGATATTTCAATATTCTTGCTGACAAATTTAATCTAACAGGGCGACAATATCTAATGGATGATGGAGTTTGATTTTGCAAAGTTGTTTCAGCACCACACTATAACCTAATAGGAACAAAACTTATCATAAAAATTGAACTATTTAATTGTAATGATCATCCTTCATCAAATTTTTGTTTATACATGGTTTGGGTAGAAGCACTATCAAAACACCATTTATATATAAATTTTAAAATCATTTTGGATACAAACTGTATTTTAGATATATCTAAAAATCTAATTAGACTTAAGTTTAAAATTGATTTTAATCCAAACTATCAGTAATAGATATTTCTTCTTTTGAAACGTAACAGTCCAGTTTCGCTTGTTGAATATGAGGATCCCAGAAGCCAAGGGGTATAAGTGACAAAATTGAAAAAAATGAGCTTAGTGCACAGACGACTTAGAAATATGCTTTTTTCTTTTCAAATAATGAAATATAAAAGATTTTCTAATTTTGTTCTGCGTTCTAGAAATAAACTACTTTTGCCGAATAATAATCAATATTGATTAAATATAAATTTCCAGAAAATTGTACTCTACTTTTTTTCACAGTTATTGATATAAAAGCTGAAAGATCGCAATGAAACAAGTGACAGTTTTCCATTTCAATTCATTTAATTATTATTGATGTTCAAATTTAACGTCAATTATCTCTAAATTCAATTTACTCGAAATCGAATTTTTTTCATTTGTACCTTTGGCTTTTGAGGTCCTCATATAATAGTACATCTGCCTTTGGTGTTACCTTCGTCAGTGCAACATTTCCTTAAAATGATATATTGTTCCTTAAAAGGTTCGAGATTTAGCAGCATTGCTAAACATTTTCACTTTGAAAATAAATTTGCCTCAATCTTTTTCTCAAAAAAGTCTTTTATTTGTGAAACTTCATTCTGATTTTTTCTAAGATGATCGATCATTTTTGAAATAGCCATAAAATCTTCAGATGCTATTTTTTTTTTCTATATCCACAAGAGCTCCTCCAAAATTATCCTCTCTCAAACTTTTAATTAGTCTTCTTTTATGAATTTCGATTACGTCTTAAAAAGATTTCTGTGATGTTGATTTCTGTGACTTTTTAATTTCAGATGGTTTAAACTCTTTATCAACTTTGAAGGAACACTGGAGCCAAGAATCGTTTTACATATGTTGTATAGGGTAAATCTTGCAATCGTTTTAAAAATGGAAAAAATTAAGGATGTTTCTTTTACTACTTGATTATTACGCTGACCAAAAAACTATTGACAAACTATAAGGTTAAATGCAAATCAATAACTGTGAAACTGTAGGATCAATAATGGCTTATCGTAAATGTCACATGTACTTGACATCAAATACGTTACATGTGTTTGTATATCATAACTGATTTTTAATTTAACTTTTTATCTGTATTTTTATTAATCTTTTACTAATTTATTTGTTCTTTCGTTATTTAAAACAAAAATTATGCCAATTTGTAAAATTTACGAATAGTTTGTCAATTTATACAATTTGTTGAAATGGGTCGATGAGATAATCATGTAGTACCCGCTATTTAATAATAGAGTATATCTATGTATTAAAAATATTTAAATATATGTTTAAATTTTATTTTGGAATTACGATGCATTTTATAAATTGTTTACAAGTGTTTTATTTCCATATTTTATAATATGCATATCCATGATGGTTAAGTATTACGGTGCCTTCCAACGTCTAGTTTTACTATTGAAATGATCTAATTTTCGTTCAGATTTCTGACAGCAATATTTTAAATTTACACAAAGCATGCGTAAACGCTCTTTTAAGTTTTCTTCATCAATGTCTGAGGCAATTAGTCCACAGTATTCACTTACAAAATTAAGCATAATTTTTTCATAACTAAAACCATTATTTCCATTCTTTAGATACAGAAACAAACCACTGTCTATATTTTAAAAGAAAAAGATAAAATGAAATATTCTTGTTTCAAATGAAAAAGAAATGTTCTGAAATTAACACTACTACAAAATAATCTTTTAAACAATCCAACCCGGAAGCTAAAAAAAAATAATCTGTGAAACAGGTTGTAATATGTTGTAGAAGAAATGTTGCGTTTTGTTGACCGATTTTAAAGACTTGCGTAAATATTACACACGTTGCCAATTAAAAAATTAAACACATTTTGAATGTTCTTAAAGTGCCATTAGGATATAAGTAAAAACTAGATAAATGATAAAATTGCCGTCTGATTTTTTTTTTTTTTTTTACTTTGTTTTTCAAGTTTAGTTTAGTTATTACGTCTAAAAGTCCTGTTTTAAACAAGAAAAGCGTAAAATTGCTCATAAAACCATGCAGATCTATTGTTTGTAATTTATTTTACCTATTTAAACCTAAATATAACAAAAGACATAAAATATACCTTACCGTTAAAGCATATATTTTTTCTTAGTTTCACGCTTACTTTACAGGGGCATCCAACTGCTATTCCATTGAAATATTTCTTATTTACTGACTAATCTCTCATTCCTGCAAAAATCTTTTCTTCTTCTTCTTCTTCTTCTTCTTTTTTTTTTTTTTTTTTTTTTTATTGCAAAGTATTTGTGATTAATTCCAAATGAAATATGCTAAAATAAATATACCACTTACAAATTTATACAAGCTCAATACACATATCGACAAAACATGCACTCATAATAATATTTAATAACGTAGAAACTAGTCATAAGCGATTTAAAACAGACTAAAAACCAGTTAAATCGGTTCGAACGGTTTTCGCCTGCCATCTATAATTTAACGGGTAGACAATCGTTATTCTATTAAATAACTAGTTAAATCGTAAAATTTAATAATTTTACATATTTTAGCGGACGCCGTTAATTATTTCATGAAATAGCTAGGTATTTTATGATATAATGGATTATACGCTTTAACAGTAACATATATATAGGTTTATACTAATTGTGATAATCCAAATTTCGACATCTGCTATACTTTGATCCATTGTGCGCCCATTGTTCGAGTTTTTATCTTGAACTGTGAAATATGTCATGATTTTTCTCTTCTCCGAGGGTCATAGATTTTATGTATTTTATAATGGAAAAATTATTTAGATAAAGATTTTGCAGATATTTATAATTCTTGATCACAATGCAAAAAGAGAAATAGTTTTCAAGTCCAACTATAAAGTTCTAAAATAAAGATTTTCACTTCTTATCATGTTCATGGGCATTTTACATCATAAAAGATAGCTTAGATAACTTGGATTTTTTAGTGGGAATATTTCTTTGCACTTCATAATATCCATAATTCGATAAGTACTAAAATACAATTCACTACAATTCAAAAAACACATCTATTTCAGTTATCCGGAAAATGTTTCGTTAAATAGCTAAAGAATCATCACAAACATTATCTATGAAGAACTCTTTAGGAAAATTGGTAAAAAAATACGAAGTAAGTCAACTAAAGGCACAAAACATTATACATGATACATATCAAACCACTAATGTCCTTTTCTATTTTGTTGGACAATTCTTTAACCACTGGTGAGAAAGAATTCTTCTGTTATAACGCAATTGTTATTTAAGAAAAAAAAAAGATATGCGGGCGGATTTTCTTTACAGACTCATCAGCACTGACAAAAGCCAAAGATATTCAGACCGAGCTAACTCAATTATTCGCATGAGAGATGTCCTTGTGCAGAAAGCATTTAAGTAATACTGAACTTCAGTTTAGCGACTTTTAGTTTATCTATCCAACCATATATCAGAAAAGTTTTCAAGAAATTACAAATTCAGCTGAATTTTTTAAATGATGTATTCATTTATTCGGTAGCCTTAATTCTAACTCGTCCAATGTTTAATGTCTTACAGCCGGAACAGTAGTTATATCTTCAACTATACTATCAAGATTTAGATATAGGGTTTCTATAGAACTTTTAACGTTTCTTGTATACAATATCTTATGTAGAATAATGAAATTTCCTTCAGACTGAAAATAACACTTTCAATAAAATAAAACAAATTAAACTTTAAAAAAAAGAAAAAAAAAACACTAAAGATATTTTTGTATTTTATGGTCAGTCTGACTGGATATCACCTTCCTTTGCAAAATTCGTTTTTGGCACTAATATTAAAATAAAATAAAATATGCCTTATTTAATTAGAGCATTTTTAGAGTAGAACCCCGATAATCCGGATCGGTATTTTATTTTATTTTTTTCAACTTTGAGAAGCGATTGGCTAGTTTCCATAACATCAACTTGTTGCATCGTCGTATTCTAAATTAAAAAAAAAAAAAAAAAAAAAAAAAAAAAGAAAAAAGCGATTTGGATTATCGGGGTTCTACAATTGAAAGTAACTTTTTTTGAAAATGTGGTGCAGACCGAATAAAATTTGAGCAAGAAACTTCGGAGTCGAAAGGGTTTATTCGTGACTTGAAATTTACGAAATGTTCAGAAACAACATGCTCAATCTCTGTTTCTAAGCATGTTTGACATTTTTACATTAAATTAGCTTTGTACATGCAGCCCAGATATTTAAATTTAGTACTTTTCTATTTAACCCATTAACCACTGAAACTATATAAAGTTAGGGTGTTAAAATTTTTTGCTGAGAAACGTTTGCTACCACAAATATTGAAAGAATTTTTTTCAGTAATTGATTTTTAAGCATGTGCATTTGTATTTACTCTTGCTTTAACGCAACACCAGCAGGTTATGAGCTAACCCTTTTAAGGATGTTGCGATATAATATATTCTACTTAAATTCAATTTCCAAATATCACATTGATTCTAGATTTTTGGAAGGAAAATTGTAATTTTATGAAGTACAGTAATCTCTTACTTAGGCGTCTCTTCTTTTATGCGTTGCTCTCAGATATACGTTGATTTTAGAAAGTCACAGATATAGATATATAATGTTTTTTCAATTTATTTGTGTGTTGTCCTCGTTTAGACTTCGTTTTTTTTTCTTTTTTTTTTTTTTTTTTAGTCAATTTTTGCTCCAATGTATAAGTGAGAGATTACTATATGGGAGTAAAAGCTTTTAACTACTATTGAACAAATTTGTTTATAAATTCTGGTATCAATGATTCATTTTAGAATTTTACGAATAGAAGTACTTTGCCCCTGAAAGAATTAACCGATCTTTGTTACAGCAGCGTCGATTTTCTAAAACACCGTTTTCATATCAAAATAAGAGAATTATCTTGTGTCACGGGTAGTGCCCAATTAACTTCTAAATCAAAGGGAAGTTACAGTATTATTTTGTGTGGTCCTTTAACGTGATATTTTTTTTTCTTTTAATCCATATTCATGGAAAATCATCAACGCAACAAATATTATTCCCGGAAGGGGTTTAGCTGAATTCATATATTTCATTGAACAGCTTTTTTATGTCAACTGTATCTAATGTAATAGAGTATATTTGTGATATGCGAGATGTATGTTGTGCCCCTCAGCCGATTTCTAACCAACACATTTGAATGGCATATGATTGGTTACAACCTATTGATCACAACAGATTACTTGATTACATACATAAATGTATTGTAGAAATCTGGGGGGTTTTCTTGCATTGAACAAACTTTCCCCTCCAAGAAAATTTAAGACGTGGTGTAAAAAATATAAAAACGGAATTAGAGTTCCTATTTTGAAGTCATTATTGCACCACTTTTAAATTTTGACAGTTAACTCGTGCTTCGTGTGACTCAGATAAACAGGCTCTGGTCACATGTGTACAAGTCACACTGTTAAAAATTTGAAACTTTTGATGCTTCGTCACTCCATCGCTTTTATGCAAAACGATTATTTCACTGTATTATGGAGCATTCTCATCTGTCAAAACAGAGATATTCTATAAAAGCAGTAGAGTGAGAATGCAGCTAAAGTTTCAAATTTCTAACAGTGCATGTAATACCCACAACAAGCGAAACTCTGTTCTTTAGATACACAAATGGTGAATGCATGATAGTGTGAATGTATGGAAGAGAAATGATGAATTTGTTTTTCAAATTCGATGCTGCTGTATTAAAATAAATGAAGGTTGGTTAAGCACAAAAATATTCAATTCGAATATTTGTGCTATATATATATTAGTACAAAGCTAATTTAAATGTTAAGGAGTCAGAGAATCTCTCGTGAGTTTGGCCACTGCCAAACCCTTTTCCTTCCTTATAAGGGGATTCGAGTTTGGCCGTGGTTTGGCGAACCTACATTTTTGAGTTTCGCAGTTTAATGGCATCTTCATTTCAATTTCAGCATCTTCCACAATCTGTGAGGATGCCCAGAGAAAATGATAATATACTCCAGTTTTCTGGTATTCATCTGCAACACCCAATTCCTTATACTATTTATGCAGATTTTGAGTGTCTGCTTATACCTATTGCGTTAGCCATATCCTCTCCATCCAGCCATATAAAAATCTTTTAATGAAAAAAAAAAAAAAAAAAAAAAAAAAAAAAAAAAAAAAAACCTTATCATTTCCCATGTGGATATGCATAAGTCGTTATTGGACCTGATGGAACATGTATGAAGAAAGTTCAAGTATATCTTGGTAAAGACTGAGTTGAACACTTTTTAAATTAGATGATGCGAAAGATGGGTTTATTAGGGCAAAAGGTATTACATACAGAACCTTTGAAGCTTTCGTCTGCACATGCAAAAGTTTTTCAAGCAGCAGAGATTTGGCATATTTGTAAATAGTTATTATGTGGAAAACGCAAACGAGACCATAATTACATTTCGGGAGTGTTTCGCAGAGCTGCACATATGGAATGTAACTTGAATTATAAGCAATGCAAAACAATTTCTGTTATATTCCAAAATCTGAAAAATTATGATGGCCATCATATTATGAATAAATTAGGAAAATTAAAAGATCATGAAATTGAAGTCATCGCCAGTACGCTTGAAAAGTATATTACATTCAAGTTAAGAAAAACTTCGTGTCCAGATTGTCTTTTTAGATTCATTTCAGTTTTTACCCACCTCATTAGAAAAGTTGGGTAAATAACTTGGAACCAATTCAATTTAGCATTTTAAAAGAAAATTTCCCAAAAAACACTAATTTTGATTTGCTTACAAGAAAAGGGATATATCCCTACGATTATTTCACCTCTTTTAAAAATTTCATGAAAAAAGAACTACTCCCATCTGTAGCATTTTATAACATACTCACAAATGAAGATATTCAAGATGAAGAATATAAACATGCTTTGGATGTGTGGAAAACATTTGACATTAAATTTCTGGGGAAATACTATTATTTGCATATAAAAATAGATGTTTTACTACTTGCTGATGTATTCCAGAATTTTAGGAAATTACGTCTGCAGTACTATGGTGTTGATTATGCACATTTGTTTGCCTCACCTGGACTAGCATGGCAAGCATCTTTGAAGATGTGTGAAACGCCCTTGGAATTGTGAACAGATATTAACATGCTCCTTATGATCGAATATGCAATACGTGGTGGAATCAGTATGACTTGCCACAGATATTCCAGAGCGAACATCCCTAATACACCCGATTTTAGAGGAAATGAAGCTCCCAGCAAATCATGTACTGGGATGCTAATAACTTGTATGAGTGGGCTATGTCCCACTTTTTAGTATAGAGCGGCTTTGAATGATATTCAAGAAAACATATTACAGAAGAGTTGATTTTATTTTTACCTGATGACTCTGAAATTAGATATATTTTTGAGGTGGACCTTAAATATCCTGAGAAACTTCATAAATTACATAATGAATATCCTATCGCTTCTGAAAGAATGATTGTAAACCAAGAGATGTTGTTTTCCAAAGCACGTAGTTTACTTATCAATGGAAACCACTAAACTTATACCTAATTTGAATGATAAACGAAATTATGTAGTTCATTATAGCAATGTAAAATATTATTTGAATTTGGCTTAAAACTTACAGACGATTATAAAGCGCTCCAACTTAAGCAAACACCTTGGCTTCCAAAGTACATTAATTTTAATATGAAAAAAATAAAAGATGCAAAATCATCTTTTGAAAAAGAGTTATTTAATTGATGAATAATTCTGTTTCTGGGAACACTACTGAAAATCTTCGGAAATGTAGAAATATTGTGCCGGGTAATAATGACTTGCTCATTATCCATACAGTTATTATTAATTTATTTTTTTAATTTTGATTACATGTATTGTATACAATGTTGTTTGCCATATTTTCGAAAAAAAAAAATATTTTATATTAAGAACTTTGCAAAATATAAAAAAGAAACTTGGAAAAATTTGGGACTGCTTTTGTAAAAACCTTAATTTCTCTACGAGTATACATGCTATCCACATAAAAATGAACACATTTATTACTATAGGCCATTTAATCAATATTTACAGTTTGAACGTTTTTGCTACATTAGTTTTGACAGGTTTATCTAAAAGATATTCGATTTTTCAATTTGTTGACGGTCCCCTATGGAGTTTTTAGAAAAAATCTTCACGGTAATATATGACCTGAGTACATTGTGAAATTTCACGAAAATCCTTATGTACTTTTCTAGATATTTATTAAAATGTCTAAAATCGTAAGTGGCCGGTCACCTTTGGCCATATAGTGTATAACATATATAATATATAATTAATTATAATTATAATTCATGTAACATGTATATTAATACCATGGAGTTCCTTAAAATTTGGAAAGAGATGCTCTACAGAATAAGAAACTATAACATAAAATAATTCACAAATATCTATTTTTAATATTTTTGTTAATGTTATTATGCATGAGTTCGGGTGATTTTTGTTTATCAGCTTTCGATTTGAACTGTTTTGTGAAAATATTTCTTTTACGTTAATTCTTGAGAATGTATTGCAGTCAGAGCATGGAAACATGTCGAATATAAATAAATAAAGATATTTTGTCCTTTTAAATGTATTCTCATTGCTTTAAGCAAATATAAAATTAGGTTGAGGTTTTCAAATTGTTTTTATTCAACATAATTTTTTATTCAATTTATGAAAGGGAATAGATTTCTTAGTTTGGAGTACATTGAAATAGTTTCGAACAATAAATTTTGATGTAAAAAGAAAAAACACTTTACCTGTATTTTAAAAAAGAACATCTAAAGAAATGGTAGCATTTAATGGTGTACGATATATTCTCATAAAAAAACATTTTCAATTGCTAGATTTTCTTGAAATCATAATCATTTTTTATAACGCATGATATTTTGTTCAATTTATAAAAGGAAACATCTTCCCTTAGTTTGGAGCACACCGACATTATTTCGAACGGTAAATTGTGATGCGGAAAGCATCACATACATTTTACCTGTATTTTAAAATAGAACATCTAAAGAAATGGTGGCACTATTTTTATTAAACACATAAATGGTGTGCGATAGATTCCCATGAAAAACAATTTCAATTGCTAAGATTTACTTGAAAACATAATCAGTTTTTAAGACATAGGTTTTTATTCAGTTTATAAAAGGGAACATCTCCCCTTAGTTTGGAGCACATTGAGACTGTTTCAAATAATAAATTGTGATATGGAAAACAAATAGATTTTACCTGTATTTTAAAATAGAACACCTAAAGAAATGGTTGCATTAATTTAATTAAATATCTGTATGGTGTGCGATATACTCTCAGGAAGAACAATTGCAGTTGCTAGATTTACTTGAAAGCATAATTAGGTTTTAAGGCATGCGTTTTTATTCAATTTATAAAAGAGAACATCTCCCCCTATTATGAAGAACATTGAGACTGTTTCGAATGGCAAATTGTGATGCAGAAAGCAAATACATTTTACCTGAAATTTTAAATAAAATATGTAGAAAAATGGTTGCATTTATTTCATTAAACTTATGAATGGTGTGCGATATATTCTCAGAAAAAGCACTGTAAATTGCTAAATATACTTGAAAACATAAAACTAAGACATAAGTTTTTATTAAAATTATAAAAGGGAACATACTTCCTCAGTTTGGAGCATATTGAGAATGCTTCGAATGATAAATTGTGATGTGGAAAGTAAAGACATTTTAACTGTATTTTAAAATAGAACATGTAAAAAAATTGGTGCATTAATTTCGTTAAACATGTGTATGTTGTGCAATATATCCCCATGAAAAACAGTTTCAATTGCTAGATTTACTTGGAAACATAATTATTTTTAAGACATACGTTTTTATTCAATTTATTAACCCATTAATGCCCAAATTATTTTCTTCATTAAAAATGAAATTTTGAGTTTCACACCACTTTTAAAAGAAGAATAACTTTTATCTTAAATCTTATATCTTATAATCTTAAAAGTTAATATCTTAACTTTTATCAAATTTATTGTTAGTATTTGTCTCGTGAAAAATAGTGCTTATTTATCTTTCTATTTACTGGTGCAAAAAGTGCTTTCTTGCCTTTTTTAAAATTGTCGCTAAAGGGACGCTAGGCACTAATGGTTTAAAGAGAACATCTCTCCTTAGTGTGGAGCACATCGAGACTGTTTCGAATAGTAAATTGTGATGCGGAAAACAAATGCATTCTACTGATATTTTAAAACAGAACATCCTAAGAAATGGTTGCATTAATTTAATTAAACATATGTATTAGTTCGGGTGCTACACATCAGAAAACTGCAAATCGTGATAAGAATATACCGCTTGGTGAGTATGTACTTTATGATAATACAATGGATATTAGAGGGGGAGGCATCTCGTAAAGTCGTCGGAATTCAAGATGACGGCTGTTATTCAAAATGGCATCATTTACTGAATTTTCTTAATATGCGTAATATAAAAGTGCTTTTCATGTCGATTTCGATGTTTTTAAAGTCAAATTTTCGTTTTTAACACTTTCCAACTTCATTTAAAAGAGTGTATGAATTCAGTTTATCTGTCTGTTTGTCTGTCTGTCCGCCTATCTTTCCATGCTCTAGTTCGCTTAAATTTACTCAGATTGTCATGTAAATTTTATGTTTTAGGAAGTTTTTAGTAACATGTTCGCAGTAAAAAATAAAGTATATAGCTTTTATAGTTCATTTACAGGGTGCTAAAAAATGACATTACAATATTGTGTATGCAGCGAAATCCTTTGCAATGTGTTTTAATGATGTTATACTCTTTAAAACACACTCAAACTCATATACATCAATGTTAATACAATGGATATTAGAGGAGTAGTTATCTCGTAAACTCTTCGGAATTCAAGATGGTGGTTGTTATTCAAAATGGCGTCATTTTCTTAATCTTCTTAATATACGTAATATAAATGTGCATTTAAAATAGATTTGGATTTTTTTTTAAATCAAATTTTTGGTTTTAACACTTTCTAACATTATTTAAAAGAGTGTATCCATTCAGTTCATCTGCTTGTTTGTCTGTCTGTCGGTCTCTGTTTCCATGTTCTTGCTCGCTTAAATTTACTCAGATTGTCTTGTAAATTTTATATGTTTATGAAGTTTATAATAACATGTTAGGAGTTGAAATTAAAGTTTATAGTTTTTATAGTCCATTTACAGAGCGCTAAAAAAATGACATTACTATATTGTGAATGCGGCGAAATCGTTTGCAATGTGTTTTAATGATGTTATACTATTTAAAACACATTCAAATTGATATACATCAATGTTAATACTGAAATGAACTACCAAATACTTACTACATAATAAGGTGCGCATAGTATTTATCGCTTATTTACAGTGACACACCGAATCAAGAAAATATACGTTTGTCATTTGTATATAAATTTCATAAAGATCACGATTTAATCCAAGTGTTATTAGCGGAGGTGCTAGGAGTTATGTAACTTCATTTTGCGATAAGGGTATCCCGAATATATAGTATTTATCTTATATTAATAAAGTGCATATAAGAAAGTGAGGTATCGTATAAATTTATAGGAATTCAAAATGGCGACTATTATTTAAAATCTTTTGCAGTTTTATTCCTCTTCATCTTACAAGAGTATTTCTGATGTCAATTTCCACGTTTTATAACTCAAAAATTCTCTTTTTAATACTAGAAATGTACCTAAAATGACAATAGGACAGTTCCTGAACTGGAATTGGTTTCTTAATTGGTTAATTATGGAATGAGCTGTCCTGGTCACGAAGAAGCTGATTCAAGAATAATACTGCATCTCAAAGACATGGTTGAAAAAGGACTGAAAAATATTGTTATATAGTCTGTGGACACTGATGTATTTGTTTTAGTGATTGCATATTTCTTTATCCTTTCGTATAAATGCCTAGAAATTATTTGGGTTGCATTTGGAAAAAGGAAAAAAATACAGATTTATTCCTGAGCATACCATAACTGTAGCAATAGGAAGAGAAAAGGCAATGGCTTTACTAGAATTTCATACTTTCACGGGATGCGACAGCAATCCGGTTTTCACAGGAAGGACGAAAAAGCCAAATTGGAAAACATGGATTCTATTTAATGAAGCTACTGCTGCACTTTCATACCTATGAAAACCACAAACGTCCATTCTTGAAAATATTTTAAATATTTTAGTAAAGTTCGTAGTATTGTTGTACTGTTCAACAAGCAGTGGCCTAATTGTCAATAATGCAAGACAAGAATTGTTTATGACAAAAAATCGTTCTTTTGAACATCTTCCACTAACCAAGGGTGCACTTCAACAGCATATTTTACGCAGTGCTTTACAATTTGGGCACATATGAAGACAAGCAGATCAGCGTGAAATACGCCCATCTTCTTCAAACAAATGGGGACGATGGTTGGATGATTTGTCATGGAAAATAAAACGGTCGAAGTTGCCAGAGATTTCATACTCTTATGAAGAGTTAGTAAAATGTATGCGTAAAATCTGTAAAAATAAATGTGTCTGTAGAAAGGTTGGACTTTCTTGCACATTATTGTGCAATTGCAAAAACGAATGTGAAAAATATGATGATACCAAGTGAAGTTTCTATATTCTACAGCTTTATATATAACATTCATTTTTAATATATTGTATAAGTAATGTATTAATAAAATAGTATTTTTGTTATTTACTTATTCCTTTAAATTTTCTACTGTAAATGACAAAAAATATTTAAAAAATTGATGTATTTTCATTTTAGGTACATTTCTAGTAATAAAAAAAGGATTTTTGAGTTATAAAATGCGGAAATTAACATCAGAAGTACTTTTGTAAGATGAAGAAGAATAAAACTGCAAAGAATTTTAAATAATGGCCGCTATTTTGAATTCCTATGAATTTATACGATACTTCACATTCTTATATGCAGTTTATTAATATAAGATAGATAATGACTATTCGGGATATCCTTATCACAAAATGAAGTTTCATCCTTCCTAGCACCTCCACTAATAACACTTGAATTAGATCGTGATCTTTATAAAATTTATAAACAAATTACAAACACTTATTTTCTTGTTTTGGTGTGTTTTTGGTGTAAATAAGCGATAAATACTACGCACACCTTATTATCTAGTAAGTATTTGGTAGTTCATTGCAGTATTAACATTGATGTATATCAATTTGAATGTGTTTTAAGGAGTATACCATCATTAAAACACATTGCAAATGATTTCGCCGCATGCATAATAATGTAATGTCTTTTTTTTAGCGCCCTGTAAGTGGATTGTAAAAGCTATACACTTTACTTTTTACTCCTAACGTGTTATTATAAACTTCATAAAACATATAAAATTTACATGGCAATCTGAGTAAATTTAAGCAAGAGCATGGAGAGACATGCGGACAGACAGACAAACAGACAGATAAACCGTAATCATACACTCTTTTAAATAATTTTGAAAAGTGTTAAAAACGAAAATTTGAAAATTTGACTTTAAAACCATCGAAATCGACATGAAATGCACATTTATATTACGGATATTAAGAAAATTCAGAAAAAGACGCCATTTTGAATAACAGCGACCATCTTGAATTCCGACGAATTTACGAGATGCCTCACCCTCTAATATCCATTGTATCATTATGAAGTACATACTTACCAAGCGGTATATTCTTATCACGATTTGCAGTTTTCACCTTATTTTTGTCGCGTAGCACTCGGACTATATGGTGTGTGATATATTCTGAAGTAAAACAATTTCAATTGCTAGATTTACTTGAAAGCATAATCATTTTTTAAGACATAAGTTTATTCAGTTTATAAAAGGGAACATCTCTCCTTAATTTAGAGCACACTGAGACTGTTTTGAATGGTAAATTGTCATGCGGAAAGCAAATAAATTTTACCTGTACACCCGAACGGATTATCCGCTTCGTGGATTATCCGCGATTCTAAATTTCAATTTTTAAAAAATGTTGCAAAAAAAGAAAAGAGTTGTATCAAAAACTCAGGCTAAATTAAAATTGATTTATCCAGGATAGTTCCAGGTTGCGAGCATGTAACTGATGAAGAAATTGTAGAAGAAGCGTTAGGTATCAATTTTGAAGAGAGCAATGGAAAAAATATTAAGAAACAAAAAAAAACCAAAAAAATATAATAATAAGAGCCACAATTTAGAATCCTTACGTCGAAGACTGCAACTGTACGGTACAGTATTTAAAGGAAGAAGATGGCGCGTCAATTTGTGATAAAAAGCTTTAAAAGACTCCAATTCCAAATAAAGAAGAAGTGTTTTGATATAGAAAGAAGAAAAGAAAAAAAAGAGAAACTTTTGACTGATTTCTTAAAGAAGCAAATTTACAAATTGGCAAGAAGAGAATAATTTTATTATTCCTTAAATAATAAATATATTTATCGTGCCTATATTGTGCGTGCAAATTGTTCAAATGTATGTTTATGTTACCTATTGTGTGCATAAACTGTTTAAGTGCATATTTATGTTGATTTGTTCCTTTTTATCATAATTTTGTGGATTATCCACGACATCGGCTAATCTGCGATAGCCTCGCCACTCATTTTCGCGAATAATCGGGAGTTTATTATATATTTAAAAAAAGCATTAAAGAAATGCTTGCATTAGTTATTTTAAACAAATGCATGGTGTGCGATATAATCTCAGGAAAAGCTATTTCAATTGTTAGATTTACTTGGAAGTTTGAGCATTTTTTGAACATTTCTCCTTACTTTGGAATACATTGAGACTATTTGAACGGCAAAAAAGATCAACGGACAAGAGGACTAGGAATAAATACAAATTCGGCCTCAAAACAGTCCGGGAAATCATTCAATGGGCTAGACCAATACAGTAATTCTGTAAGCAGGTATTGTTCGTAGGAATATAAAAAATGTGCTGAAGTTATAGATTTTTAACTATGATTGTCTGGATTCAGATCAAGAAGGCATTACGTGGATTTATATGGGGATAGCATGTACGATAAAAAAATCATTTGCTTTGAAATAGAGTTATAAATTTAATGAAGAACACTGTAAATAAAATTTAAATTTCAATATTTTCACAGCATAATTAATTGTTTAGCTTTATATGTCGCAGCGGTACATTCGATTCGTATGTTTAAAGCTTTTTGAAATCAATTTTCCGTTAACAATTCACTGGTCACATTTAATCTTTTATTTTATTTCATTTTTATATATTTATTCATTCATTTATTTATTTATTATTTATTATTTTTGGAAAATTAGCTTCGAATGTATATAAATTTAGAAATTAATTTAAACAAAAATGTTTTTACTGTTAGCATTAGCGTAGGTATAATAGAAGTCAAAAGCATGAAAACTGGATTTTATGCAGTTGATTTAATAATTAAGGGGTATTCGAAAAAACGCTTTTCCACCTCCAACAGCTCGAAATTTTCCGATACAATTTCAGACACATTTTTAAAAGTAGAAACATCAAACTTGCTGAGGGGATTCTTGAAGGGACGTATGAGGTGCCGTGTGATGTCTTTTTACGCTCAATTCATTAGAATTTGAGTTATAAACAATTACCTTATCAGTATGACCCTTTTTTTCGCTCCCATATCTCCCGCTTGGGAAAAATCGGTTCGAAATGCCGTTTTTGATTGCTTTTTTTTGCAATATTTTCTGCATTTATCAAAGAAATCACAATCACGGCACCTTGTGTACTTTCCAAATAAGAGATTTTGAAAGTTTGGTGTATTTGAGACCAAAATGAATTCAAAAATAAATCGGATAATAAGCAGTTTGAATCGAAATACACCCTTAAGATAAATAATTCTTATGATAAATTTACATGATAAACGAAGCCAGCAATTATTAAGTGTTCAAAAATTGCTACAGTATTACTGGAAATCGTTGAGATGCTCTCATAAAAAAATATCTGGTAGATAAAGTTTCATAGCAATTATATATTCATTTAATTATATATCCATGATTATATTCATTTAAAAACTATGAGCAATTTGGTTAGTAGAAGAAAAATAGCATAAAAGGAGAGTCTGATGACCATGCGGATAATGTTAAATGGCATGTAGTATCCAACAATTATTCAAAGAAAAGAAACATTTTTCGTCTTCAAAATAATACTTCATGGTGAATATGTTACTTAACTCTGTTGGTCTTAGACGTTACTTAAGGGTGTATTCGAAAAAACGCTTTTCCATCTTCAACAGCTCGAAATTTTCCGATACAATTTCAGACACATTTTTAAAAGTGGACACATGAAACTTGTTGGGGGGATTCTTGAAGAGAGGTATGAAGTGCCGTGTGATGTTTCTTTACGCTCAATTCATTAGAATTTGATTTATAAACAATTATCTTCTCAGTAAAACCCCTTTTTTCGTTCCCAGATCTACCGCTTGGGAAAAATCGGTTCGAAATGCTGTTTTTGATTGCTTTTTTTGCAATATTTTCTGCATTTATTAAAGAATCGGCAATCACGACACCTTGTGTACTTCCTAAATAAGAGATTTTGAAAGTTTGGTGTATTTGACAGCAAAAATGAATTCAAAAATAAATCGGAAAATAAGCAGTTTGAATCGAAATACACTTTTAAACACTTATTCGAAACCTCTTCTAATCTTCCTTCTCCATACAACGCAATCAAATATATCGACATCAAAAAAATAATCTATATAATCTATTCTATTCTCAAAAAAAAAAAAAAAAAAAAAAACTTTGACATTTTTATAACATTTTTTTAACCCTTTGCAACGCACAGTACTGCTTCCATTGCTAAAGTGTTGAAATTAATGGGGACAGTGGAGTTTGAGAACAAATTTATTTCCAAATAAGAAAAAGAGCTATTGTATTTCACACGTGTAAAAAACTGAAATGTTTTTTATCGAAATTCTGGTGCCAGTGTGGCCTTTGGGAATTAAAATTGACTGGTTTCAAAGACATATCACCTCCCCCCTCCCCCTGAAGGGGTTTACTGACAACGTTTGATTTATATCTATTCATAATAATTATTTAAGAATATTTTAAGAATTCTTCTGTTTGGGTAGATTTTTAAAGTATTCAGATTCTTTTCAACAATATTTATTGTTAGTAGAAGGAAGTCCTTTTTAAAGTAGGATTTTATGAATATAGATACTATTACTAACTACACAAAATCCAGCAATTATTTCCTGCAAAGAAGTACTTCCAAATTCCCAAACTGCCTCCTCGAATCCTGCGTGGTTGAATATCTTACTCATCTTTGCTGGTTGTAATCATTATTTTTAAAAGCATGCAAGACATGCTCTAATCTTTCTTCCAATAGACTAAGAGACATCAAGACAGCAAAAGTATATCTATTCTTCTCTAAACATAAAATATGCTCAAATTTATACTTTTCTTTACTTAACTGTACTTAAAATACTTTATTTAACTCTAACTTGCTTGAAAAACTCTAAGTTGTTTTTAATTGGTAAATTTTGTTTATATCAGCTTCATACAAATAAATCAAAAACATAGTAAATTTTTTTTTTTTTTTTTTTTTTTTTTTTGTTAGGCGGAGCTTTAGAACATTTAAATAATTTTCAACGATATTTATTGTTTGTAGAAATAAACGGTTTGAAAGGTTGGATTTTGTGAATACGACTAATATTACACGATATGTAATATCCAGCAATTATTCTCTGTAAACAAGCACTTTCAGCTCCCAAAATTGCCTCTATAAATCCTACGTAGTTAAATAGGTACGTTAAATATCTTACTTATCTCTGCTTATTTTAGAACTTATCGTAATTTTGCGTGGATCAGTCGCGCCTCAAATAAGTCGATTTCCTCACAGAATTTATTTTAAATAAAATGTGATTTACTTTTGCTTAGCATTTATTTGACTTATTTTTTACAGTAAAATTTCCGGTCTGAAAAAGACTTAACTGAGCCTCGGCGTATACGCGTGAAATTACAGTAATCAAATACTTGCACGATGTTTTAATCCACATGATATGATCAAAAACACTAAGACTGTAAATGTGTATCTATGCATTCTACTCTATGCATATAAAACTCGAGGTTTTAACTCTAACTTGTGTTTTAACTGTCGACTTTTTGTTTATATTTGCTTTATGCTAATCATTTTTGAGCATTCTTAGATTTTTTCTGTGAAAATTCGGAACATTCAAATAATTTATCAGAGATATTTATTGTCAGTAGAATAACCTGGTCTAAAAGTAGGACTTAATAAATATGGATAATAGATACACAATACATAATATTTAACAATTGTTCCCTTTAAAGAACCATTTTCAACTCCCGAAACTGTTTCCGAAAATCCTACATAGTTAAATATCTTACTCAACTGTGTTTGTTTTAGACATTACTCAAATATGTATACGAGACATGTTTTAATCCATCCAATACGATAAAAAATACCGAGACATTAAAAGTGCATCGATTCTACATTCTACTCTAAAGATAAAAGATTTGAAATTTTTACTCTAACTTATTTATCAATCGGCGACTTTTTCCTTATACCTCCTTCATTTTAGTTCTTAAAATTCTTCTGTTTGAATAGAAATTCAGAACATCAACGATATTTATTGTTAATAGAAGAGCCTGGTCTAAAATTAGGGTTTTATGAATATAGATAACATTACACGATACATAATATCCAGCAATTATCCCTTGTAAGAAATCATTTTAAATTTTCCAAATTGTTTCCGAAAATCCTGCATGTTGAATACCTTGCTCATCTCTGTTGGTTCTAGACATGTTACTCAAACACTTACACGAGACATATTTTAATCCCTAGAATACAATCAAAAAGAGCATTCTTAAAATTCTTGTGTTTGGATAAAACTTTAGAACATTCAAATACTTTTCAACGATATTTATTGTTAGTAGAAGAAGCTGGTCTAAAAGTAGTATTTTATAAATACGGATAATATTACACGATATACAATATCCAGCAATTATTCCCTGTAAGGAAGCATTTTCAGAACCTTAAATTGCCTCTGTTAATCCTACATGTTGAATACCTTACTCATCTCTGTTGGTTCTAGACATTACTCAAACACTTACACGAGGCATCTTCTAATCCATACAATACAATCAAAAAGAGCATTCTTAAAATTCTTGTGTTTGGATAAAACTTTAGAACATTCAAATACTTTTCTACGATATTTATTGTTAGTAGAAGAATCTGGTCTAAAAGTAGTATTTTATAAATACGGATAATATTATACGATATACAATATCCAGCAATTATTCACTGTAAGGAAGCACTTTCAGGACCTTAAATTGCCTCTGCAAATCCTACATGTTGAATACCTTACTCATCTCTGTTGGTTCTATAGACATTACTCAAACACTTACACGAGACATGTTTTAATTCATACAATACAATCAAAAAGAGCATTCTTAAAATTCTTGTGTTTGGATAAAACTTTAGAACATTCAACTATTTTTCAACTATATCTATTGTTAGTAGAAGAACCTGGTCTAAAAGTAGTATTTTATGAATATAGATAATATTACACGATATACAATATCCAGCAATTATTCACTGTAAGGAAGCACTTTCAAGACCTTAAATTGCTTCTACAAATCCTTCATGTTGAATACCTTACTAATCTCTGTTGGTTCTAGACATTACTCAAACACTTACACGAGACATCTTCTAATCCATACAATACAATCAAAAAGAGCATTCTTAAAATTCTTGTGTTTGGATAAAACTTTAGAACATTCAAATACTTTTCAACGATATTTATTGTTAGTAGAAGAAGCTGGTCTAAAAGTAGTATTCTATAAATACGGATAATATTACACGATATACAATATCCAGCAATTATTCCCTGTAAGAAAGCATTTTCAGAACCTTAAATTGCCTCTACAAATCCTACATGTTGAATACCTTACTCATCTCTGTTGATTCTAGACATTACTCAAACACTTACACGAGACATGTTCTAATCCTCGCTCCATACAATACGATCAAAAACACCAAGACGGCAAAAGTGCATCTATTCTACTCTTAAACTTAAAAAATAATATCGTCCAACAACAAAGCGGCGAAGCCAAAAGGAAGAAAGCAGAAAAAAAATCCCGCATTTTAACAGGGGTATTATTCCGGCTGAGTGCTTGCGCACAGGTAAATCGGTGCGACATCTGTATGTGTGTGTGCATCACAAACCGAGTCGGTGCTGTCTTCTTTCAGGTTCTAAAAAGCAGACAAGGGGGCTCGTCGCCGAACATGCTTCTCCCCTTATTTTTGTGGAGAAGGTATGAGATGTCATGTTAGAGCTTCACAGTTTTCTGACGACGTCTTTATCTATGCCTCAGCGAAGCACCAAAGAAAATGGTCTTTAGTGCTTGTGGAAACAGCAAATGGTGTTCATGTCAAGACTTTGATCGGTGTCATGTTTGATACGGATGAATTGGGATATGGATTCGTGAAAATGTTATCAGAAGGTTATGCAGAGAAGGATCAATAAGTATCTATATGCGTGTGCGTACAGAAACAGATATGCATACATACACACATGCTAAAAAACATATGTGCGAGTACATACATAAGCATGTGCGTGTGTGTATGTTAGAGAGATACACAGGCCCTGAACCTGATTACCGGATAGACACAAGAAGCACGTGCTTCCCTTAGAAAATTTTGTAAGGGCCCGAAATTGAGAAAAGGGGGACCTCCAAATTTTTTAATGAATTATTGTAATGTTAGATTGTTAGATTATGTTTATTTTACATAACTGAATATTAATAATTTTTTAATTTGGTTTGTACGCACAATATAAAATATTAAAAATTTAAACTATTGCCAAAATTAAAAGAATTATTTCAAAATATTAATATTTTATACATTATAAATTCAAATCTTAAATTTTTATGCTAATAACACTATGCAAAATCATTTTTCTACATTTTTCTTGATTGTGACCAATTATTGGGCATATATGTATAGGGGAACATAAAAAAAATTCTTCAATAAATTACATATGAACTTGGCTGAAATACTCTATGTAACATCGGTGCGTTTTCGGGTATGTTGAACTTAAAAAAAAAAACATTTTTAAAATGAAAGGGGGCCCCTAAATGATACCGTGCTTCCCATAACTTCAGAGGTTAATCGGGCCCTGAGATACAGAGAGAATTAGAAAGAGAGAGAAATGAGAAGTAAGCCCACAAATGCGCTTTCTAACAATAAAGGAATTTTAATCTTTGATATATATAGCAATTTTTTAAACGTTTCATTAATTTAATTTGAAAGGAGAGTTAAGAAGAGAGAGTTAACTAATTATTCAAATAAAATTAAACATACTCAACATGTTTCAAATCTATTGTGCTCTTTAGAATTACAATCGAAATTATTTCCAGCCCATGAAATAAATGTCGCAAAAGTTATAAGAATGAATATACATTTGTAAAAGACTATTTTGAATCAGAATCTATTTTATTAAATTTAATTTTGCAATTTTCACTTTCGTATTTTTTAAGTATTAATTTTATATTTCGTAATACAGTTTTAAAAAGGATAAACAAATGCAGTAAAACCTTTACAACTAAATAGTGCCTGAAAAAAATGTTGTTTCTTTGAAAAGAAAAACAAGTTGGAAATTGCATGTGAAGCGTGGCAAATGAGGTGCGTTTTACGATAACGAAGATTTAAAAATATCATTCTCATATATCAATCTCATAAAATTGTAAATAATTAATTACAATTAAAATGCGCAAGAAACAATGTTCTCCCTATACCATTATGTACTTTTGTGTGACCTTGTAAATCATTAAAAAATGTTCTTTGCACCACAGATTATTCAAAATGTATATTATAATATACACTTTATAGATGCATATCAATTTTATTATGTTCGAATGAGTGTAACATCATTAAAATGCATTTGAAACATTTTCCCCCATTGACCGCAATGTAACGGAATACTTTTGACTGTTCCTGTAATTGATCTATGCATCCAATTTTCATAAAATTTGAAATGACTCAACAAAATTATGTAACAATTATATATTTTAAATTTAAACGATTCGGTTAGGTAGTTTTTCCGTTGTTATATGTGAACGGACGGACGGACAGACGGACGGACTGAACGACAACTATAGGTGCTATGCATGTACATAATTACGAACGCACCTAAAAACGGGTACACGACATTTCGGTCCCGCCGTTTCGGTCCCGAGACATTTCGGTCCCTGGTAGTTTCGGTCCCGAGACATTTCGGTCCCTGGCCATTTCGGTCCCGAGACATTTTGGTCCCTGGCCATTTCGGTCCCGAGACATTTCGGTCCCAAGACAATTCGGTCCCCAGCAACTTTGTTCTTTTGCCATACCTTAGTCATTTCAGTCCCTTGTTATTTCTTTTCTCGCTACCTTATAAGTCGGATTCTAAGTGTTGTGGGCCTGCCAAATGGTATAAGTTCAACATTATTCGGGGCTTTTTTAAAAAAAATTTAATTCTCCCCCTCCGACCCCTCAAGTTTTATAAAAAGTTTAATAAAAGAGTCCGATAAATTTAAACTTTTATAACTCGTGATAATGAAACTACAGCGAGCTGAAAATTTTGTTTGATTAAACAAAGTGATAAAAGTAGTATTATTATTAATCAGAATAAATATTTTAAATTTTATTATTTATTATTAGTATCAGTATTTTATATAAACTTCTATAAACTACTATAAACTAAAAAGTATTTTTTATAAACTGCCATAAATATTTTTTTGGCTGTTCACGTATATTTTTTAGAACCTTTAAATTAATATTATTTAAATAATACAAAACTGTGCTTAAATTTTTTATTTCAATTAGTTTAATAATAATTGTCTTTAATAATTTAATTAGACAGTTATAAGCTATAATATATACATATTTCCTCAAAACATCCATCTGCACCCTCTCCTTTGATAATTCAGAAATGAGATATATTTATTGAAGAACATTTTTTTAAAATTTTTATTAATATTTTTATAATACAAAGTTGCATCTTATAAATTTGTTTTCATAAATTACTTTCCATTATTAACATTGCGAAAGCAATAGTGATTTCGTAACTGAGCATGCTATGAAAAATAAATTGTTTTTAGAAATTTGCCTCCGGTACTTTAAAAAAAATAATAATAGTGTTTATTGATTGCATTTTTTAACAGTCTTCTCACGGCATGAAGACAATTTTTGTGAGTTAATTTGATTGAAACTGGGCTTATTTCATTCTAAGATGATTAATTTTATTTCAATTTTTAAGTGACAAAACTAAGCTTTTATTTATTTGTTTATTTATTTATTTGTATTACCTTTTCGCTCCTACTTCCCCCCCCCCCCCAAAAAAAAAAAAAAATAATAATTCTTATTTTAGTTTGATTTTTAACTATACTAATTGTTTTAAATTTCTGTAATTTTAAACATACAATAATAAACAAGTAAAAGATAAATTTCAGCTTAGAACTGCTAGGAAATATAATGATGTATTGAATATAAAATGGATTATGTATTGAGTTTATTTTAAAGTAAAATTCATCATGTAAATTAATAATGTTACTAATTAATAAATATATTTAATAAAATATTAATTAGATTTTTATATTAAAATTACTAACTGTTTTGAGAATAAAGATTTTATTAGGATTTCATTAGGATTACCAATCATGATTAGGATTACCATACAAAATTTGTGTGAATTATAATACTTTAGATAAGAGTTGTGTGCGGTTTTCAAGCACTTATAATCGCATTATACCAAAATTGTATGGTTTTCAGTTTAAAAACTCTGCAATGCTCCCTATAAAATTATGTCTTATTTCACAAAATTTCAGTTTGCAGGAGAAGGGACCGAAATGTCTTGGGACCGAAATGAGTAGGGACCGAAATGTCTTGGGACCAAAATGTCTTGGAATCGAAATGGCTAGGGGCCGAAACGGCTCGAGACCGAAACGTCCTGCTTCCCCCCAAAACACAACATGGATGTAACAGAGGAAATACTACCTGAGACGAAACACTCTCTTGGTCTCTTTCCATTTCATCTTAACAGGCTTAATTTTAATTACATTTGGAATTCCTTAATAGTAATACCATTCCAGAAATATGATAGAAATGTGGAAAATAAAGAAACTAAATTTATTGTAATACTATTCAGTTTTCATAAATTTTGTAATTGAAATTTTCCTTGCCTTGAAGTTTTGAATTTTGAAATTTAAATTAAATTCTGCTTTAGATTTAAACACTTGTGACAAATTTTGCCGATAATTATCAGAAAAATTCAAGTTTTAATGTGCTTTAGGTGACGACGCTTTTTTAGCATGCTTTGTGCATAAATGAAAATGGAAGGGATAAATTTTAATCAAATTACCCTATTTACTCTTACATATTTGAGTTGAAAAGTTTTTATTTAATATATCTGGTCGTCAGTCTGTTTGGAAGTTTTTCAGTTCTCTAACTATCGTAAATATAATTGAATTGCCATGCAGTTGTTATGCATTTCTAAACTCATCTTATTTTTAATGCATTACGTGGTGTGTATGGATTATATATACAAGGTATATACGAAAGATTTCGCACATATGACCAGTTATAGATATAAAGTGCTGAAAATAGATTTTTACTGAGTTGTGAGTTATTGTTTATTATTCAGCTATCTCATTTCATTACAAAAAAAGTAAATGAAATTTCTTAATTTCTTATGTTAATGTTGGGAAAAGTTTCATAATCTATGTCTGATGCTTAATCTTTCGTTCTTGTTTATTTTGTGTGTATCTGTGCATCTATTTAATGGTCAATCTAAATAAGAAGAAGATTCGAAATAGATAAGAAAAAAACAAAGTTTTAAGCTATTGCATAGCTTTTATCGCGGGCTTTGAGCGCGGCGACCGAACCTAGAAATTCTGTAACGAGAAAAAAACCTAACACTCCGGCTAACGTCGTTTCAGTTCGACAGACTGCGGCACTTCGGCAGACATCTCATTTATTCAATAACATAAAAAAATTTGCTTTCTTATCGGTCATCACCCTCAAATAGTGTAACTTGAATTAATATCAAAGAAAAAGAAAAAACTTGAATTAATATCAAAGACAAAAAAAAAAAAAAAAAAAAAAAAAAAAAAAAAAAAAAACTGAATAAATAAAAAATAAATAAATAAATATAATTGCATAAGTTGATAAAAATGCTATGCAATAGCTTTACCGCGGCAGTCCCCGAGTGCCACACATATTTGTTTTTTATCTTTAAATTTTTAATACCTGTATTTACAATTATACATCTGTACATTTACCAATCACATCAGGTATTATAGTAGATTTAAAATAGGATAGTTTTCCACGTTCATTTACCTAAAAAAAATTTTAAATACTTAAAAAAAAATAGCCTATAAACATATAATATTATCTGTATATTTCAACATATATTGCATGGAGTATTTAAGATCAGTTAAGATAAGTATAGAATCATTATCATTTTTAAAATCTTAAATTCTCCATGTCATATATGTGTTTTTAAAGAAAATATGAGTTGGATTTATTGTTTTTAATAAAATTATACGAAATGCTATATTAATAACTTAAGAAGTATAAATAAACTTGTTGAAATATACAGAGAATACTATATGTTTATAGACTATTTTTTAAAAACATATTTAAAAGATTTTTTCAGGTAAATGAACGTGGAAAACTACCCCATTTTAAATCTACTATAATACCTGATGTGATTGATAATGTACAGATGTATATTGTCATAATTGTTTACCAGTTTGGAGTCTGGTTTTTCTTTGTTAACCATTAATTAGCTCATGTGACAGAAATTATCGTGCACGTGCACTTGATCTAAAGATAAATAAAAAACATGATTCAATTGGTAGGATATCGTTTTTGTATCGGCATTATTATGTAACAAAATTGTAATTAAAATTCACCTATTCGAAGGTCTCTAGTGATTGAAGCTTAGGCCTGCAAAAGAACCTGACCGAACCGAATCCGAAAATTCAATTTGAAATCAACCTGATTCAAGCCCAACAAAATAATTTTCGCGTCCTGCAACTTGACCCGAACTCGAAATACTTCAAACCACAAACCGATCGAACACGAAATGAAAGGAAGCTAAATTATATTTTAATGCAAATATCAAACGTATTCTGCACTTATACAGCTCATATTCAAAATATTAGAATAATTACCTTTTTTTTAGAAATTGAAAATATCGTTTGGTAATTTAATGTCTTTTAATGAAAATATGCAAACGATATTTTTATTAAGAACTTATTGTTAATTAAACTTACTTGTTATCTTAAATTTAATATCATTTTTGAAAAGATTAATTGCAAAAAAAAATTATTTTGAAAAGTCAAAATATTAGAATATTTATTCAAGTGGTTCAAAATATTAGAATATTTCAATTAATTCTCCTTTAATTATTACCAAATCTTAACTGGTGGCATCATTGATTAAATTCAGACTATTTTATTTAAAATCAGTATTCTTTTTTTGCAGTTTGTTTCTTTTTCGTCTTAAAATGGGCCGTGTGAGTGATATTCCTGAATCTACTAAACTTCGTATGGTTGATTTGTATCGGCACGGTAAAAATCAATGTTTTATAGCGAATTATTTACATTGTTCGCAATCGAGCGTTAGTAAAATACTAACACAATATTCAAAAATTGGAAAATTTCAAAATAATCGCCGAAATGGTGGCCGAAAACCAAAAACATCTGCTAGAGATGACAGGAAACTGAAGCGTATAGTTTAGAAAAACCGTTTTAAAAGTGTGCGATTCTTGCACCGAAAATGGAAAGAAGAAGGAGTTGAAGTCTCTACATCGACAACATTAAGACGTCTCCATAAATTTAAATTTGAATCTCGTGTACCGAAAACAAAACCTTTCATGACTGCAAGACAAAAGCGTATAAGATTGAATTGGTGTAAATCAAGACGTTTATGGAGCAATGAAGATTGGAAAAATATATTATTTAGTGATGAAAGTATGTTTTGTGTTTCATATGGTAATCAAGGTATTCGAGTTTGGAGAATGAAGCAAGAAGCATTTGATAAAGAATGCCTTAAACGTTCCGTAAAATTTGCTGCTAGTGTCATGGTTTGGGGTTGTATGAGTGCAGAAGGACCTGGAAAGTTATGCATCGTCTACGAAAAGGTTAACTCTCTGATATATCAAGAAATTTTAGAATATTACATGTTTCCATCATCAGAAGATTTATTTGAAGATGATTTCATCTTTCAACAAGATTTAGCGTCCCCGCATACCTCGGTGTCAACTAAGAATTGGTTGCCCCAACGCAACATTAAGGTACTTCCTTGGCCACCAAATTCACCAGATCTTAATCCCATCGAAAACTTATGGTGTATAATGAAGAAAAAACTTCAAAAAAATCCTCCTTCAAGTAAAACTGAGGTAGTGGCACGTATAAAGTCTATTTGGGCTAATATTGATAGAAATGTTTGTAAACACCTTGTATATAGTATGCAAGATCGATTGTACGCTGTTATGAAAGCTAAAGGGGATGCTACAAAATATTAACTACCATTTACTTCATATTCATAAGGTAATATTGTTGCGTAAAATAAAATATTCTAATATTTTGAACCAATCTAAATTTTATTCTAATATTCTGGTGTGTTTAAGGAAGCTGTATACCTAATTTATTGTGCTGTATTTTATATTTTATAAATGTTAAAATCTTATCTAAACATTCCAGATTTAATTTATAAGAAATTTAATTGCATTTACTTGGTATAAAAAATAAATAAATGACAAATAATTTTTTCTTATTACTTTTTCTCAATTATTCTAATATTTTGAATATGATCTGTATCAGTAGAACCCTGCATCAGATTGTGTGAACCTGAATTCGACTCGCAGCAAAAAAGGTAGAAGTCAACCCGACCCGAACAATAACAAAACAATGCATCAACCAGACCCGGAACAGAACTCTGGGGCTTTAAATGAAGTGAAATTTCACATTTATAGTTAAAATAAAAATTACAAGTCAACCTATGAAAATTGAAAAAAGCTAAAGATTCATTACATAAACAAAATATTTAAAATTAAAGAAATCAATCTTAAGAAATATTTGGCTACTATTTTTAATTTAATTGAAAGGGTATAAAAATAAATGGATATCTAAATTTGCTGTACCAACTTTAAAACAGAGTTTGTTTAAATCTTGGTGTTGAGAAGTTAGTTGGATTAAGACAAAGTTACACGCAATCTTTCTCTTATAGAACATGCTATACTGTTGGAAGTAGAGCTTAGATGGCTTCTTTTTCGAAACAGTGGCTGCCATTATATGGGTGTTTTTAGGCAAAAAAACACACGCCATTTTTATATCAATGTTTCACTTTTCCAAGACCATGTTTCACACAAGTATTTAAGTTAATCCCGGAAGTGGTACAGATCAGCAAACTCTACTGAAAAAAAGTTAAAACTGTTGAGGTTTGTTACGAATGAACAATTTTTCTTTGTGGTGAAAATGAAATGGCAACATGGATATCATTTTAAACTATAAGGGGATATACGACTGTTAAACTTCCAAAAAATCGATAATAAATAACAGAAAACAATATTTTTGAGCATTTAAAAATAAATTGCAAAAAAATAAATTCTAATTTCGCTACTTATAATTAAAAATATGTAAGATGTTCTCAGCGTAAGCAATGATTTAAAAAATAATTGAAAGATGTTAATCTTAAAATGTAAAAAAAAAAAAAAAAAAAAAAAAAAAAAAAAAAAAAAAAAAAAAAAAGACCAATTTTTAAATTTGCGCGCCAGATTTTTCTTTAAATTTTGCATGCAATATTCACAGATTTATAAATTACGTATTAAGACTAAACCTGAATTTGTTTATTGTTCAAGCCACAAAGATAAAAATCCGAATGAAATATTATACAATATTTTCAGTGTTTTTCAAAAAATATAAATTTTGACAAAATAGTATCGACAAATTACATTCATGCTCGTTAGTTAAGAATAAATGATGGACACTTTTGGTTTTAGACATTTTATGGAATATTTACAGAAATACAAATGATTAACCATAACTATTTTTTTTCCTCTCTCTCTCTCTCATCTCATGTCTTCTCATGAGATAGAATTGTGGTGTGTATGGCGCGTAGCGCCATTTATACCAACTTGATCCTTATTTTTTTTTTTTTTTTTTTTTTTTTTTTTTTTTTTTTGTACAGTAAACTGAAAATGTGGGATCGAAGCCACTTTTTTAAACTAAAATATTCGCAATGTTTAGTCTAAATATTTCTGCCCATTAAACAGAGTGAAAAAAAATTACTGGTATCGAAAAGTAATAAATAATGGATTAAGACAACTCTTCCTTCTCGTTACGACGTACGGGGAAATCAGGTAAATGGTTGAAGAATCATTCTTGAACTTCGACAATTAAAGAGAAAATGTTTGACAAACATTCTTCACACTGTTAAAAATCTGCTGCATTTTGCTGCAACGCACTCCCCTGCTTGTATAGAAAACGGTAACTTGGCGTGAAATGGAGCTTTCTCATTGGTTGGAATAGAGATATTATATACAAGCGGTGGAGTGCGTTGCAGCAAAATGCAGCAGATTTTTAAAAGTGCAGTAAATATTTAGTCACGACTTCAGTTGGGAACCAACAAGAAATTGAATAAAAATACTTACATTTGCGATCGCCCTTCAATATAAAATTATCGAATAACGAAATAGCAACATGCTGTACAAAACATATTATACGAACGAATACATATTATACGAACAAATACGTATTATACATTTATATGAACATATAAAAAACAAAATATCAACATACGAAAAGTATTACACGTTTATATGTTGATTCAGGGAGTTCTTTGAACCTCCCTGAATCCATTGGCATCCCCGTTTTCTTTTCTGACCATATCTATACATATAATAAAACAGTAGGACCCGGTGTGTCTGTACATTGAAGATAATTGACAAAAATGGAGTCAGGGCGATAAAAGAAAACCAATGAAACACAAAAAAAAATTTTTTGAATTTTTTGTCTGTCTGTCTGTCTGTCTGTCTGTCTGTCTGTCTGTTTGTTCGAGGTTATCTTCGTAACTACAGAATGGATTTTTATGCGGTTTTCACTAATGAAGAATGCACACTCCCGGGCAGTGTATAGGCTTTGTTTCATCAAAATCGGACAACAGACAAAAAAGTAACAAAAAGAAACAAAAGAAACTATTAGGTGCGCTGCTCACGTTTTTTAGTACATAACGTTTTTTAGTACATATAAAATCCAATAGATGTCACTGTGCGATTTTAAAACGCGCTATCGTTATGTTTTCGCCAGTCTACTTAAGTATGAGAAAGTTTCAAGCTGGCTGTCGTTCCATGTGGTTTAGTCGGTAGAACGTCAGTGCGCCATACTGATGGCCCGGGTTCGATTCCCAGCATGGAATTTTTTTTCACTATGTTGGCATTAACGCCTATAAGCAATTAAAAGAATTTGAAATATTGTATTCAAGGCGAATTTTCTCTCTGGGAAAATTTCCTTGCATTAATATGTCAGTGTAATTTTTTTTTCGATTTAATTTTTTTTTTCGAAACTTTGTTTTTCTTAAAAAATTACAGTAAATATTTGATATTTCCCAACGTTTTTTGAATGATCGACTTGCTTTTTTTTTTTTTTAATGTATGTCTGAACCTTATCTAACTACTTCTTCAAGATTTCTTTAGATAAACCGACTAGCGTAGCGGGCGAAGGCCGCTAGTTGGAAATAATCGTAAAAATTCTACATCGACTCGAACACCAGGTTCATTCACTTTAATTTTACGCTAACATTTTATAATTTTTCCTTTTTTTCAATTCTGCTCGCATCATTATATTTTTTAAATATTTTTTGTAGCATGCACATGTTTTCGAAGCACAAGTCTTTCTAATAAAATAAGGGCTACTAACTCAATAAAATTCCCGTAAGAGATGCTGGTCCAGAAGGCACGTGGGAAGTAGCATAGAACCAAAGATGGGTTCAAGGGGGGGGTCACAGGGGTCATGTCACCACTTCAACAAATAAAATTTCTGTAGGACATTTTAAAAATTAAATATATGTCAAAATGTTTGAAATTTTCCCCTTGCTCAACAGTAAGAATCTTTCAGATTTTTTAAATCTCTACTTCATTCCAAAGTATTTCTGATAGATCCATGAAAGTCATTTTTAATCTTAAATGCAGTGCATTTGCAAATGACTTATTCAGAACAATGTGATGGATTAGAATTTTCTGTTTTTCTATAAAGGCAAATAATCTTTCGGGATATTTCTATAAAATGTGGGACTTTAAACTAAATTTCATGCTGCGATAGCTAATTGCTTCCTCATAATGGTCTTTTTTTTTAACAGAAAAATTCTAAAAATTTTATAAAATGCTCAATTTGTTGAATGATTCTTTAAAATTAAGAAAAGGATAATTATTCAATTTCTTGGTATCTGAATTAAATGTATAAGTTTTACATAGCTAATTGCTAATTTTTATAAATATTAATGCCATTTTTTTTTTCATTTACTGGTGAGTAAAAGTATTAGAAAAGTAACCATTCTGAATATGTTAACAGCTTTCAATATAAAACTGTTTATTAAGAGATGTAACGCTCCATTCCCCCACCAAAAAGGAGCAATGATCCCCCCCCCTCCCTCTAAATTGGAAGGCTGGATCTGTCCTTACATAGAACCTATAAAGGTTAAAAAAATTACCTCACTTGTTATATGAAACTAAATTTATCCAAATCTTTATATATGCTTTAATTCATGTGCTTGATACAATTGTGCAAGAATCCATACACGTTATAGAAGTGTCTCCTGAAAAATCATAATTTTATTCTAATAAATTTTATTCTTCTTGTTGAGTACTATCATCTTTCTTCGGGGCCCACCTTACGCAGAGGCAAGCGGGGCAACTGGCGCAGGCCCAAATGATTGAAATTATGCAAAAGTGACCAAAATTCGTATATTTTGAAATATTTAGAAAGATAGTGGGTCCTCCTTTCCCTCTTTGCTTCCAGTACTTCATCCATTTATGCAAAAAAACAAACTTCATCATTAGAGAACTAATAAGTAAATTTTATACTATAACAACTTATTATACTATTGTTTTCAAAACAAATTCTTTATTAACGTTTTCCTCGTAATGTGACAAGTTAAAATAATTAATTATGACCTATACTATACAATAATTAGGACATTTTCTTTTAGACATCTTGTAATGTAATATAGATAAGCAAAGTGAAAAGTTTGAAAAGAGGTACTTCTGTCAACCAATTTTTTCTAGAATTATCCTACTAGTATTTTTTTTTAAGTTGTGACTATCTTTTAAGATACCCTGTATAAAGATGTAAAGTATACTGGGTACAAAATTTATATATACATACAATGTGTATAAAGTTTAGTACGAACCACTTCTACTTTATTCACAAAAATATTCTATAGATAAAAGAGGGGGAGGAGGCATCCATAATAATGCTTGCCCCCCCCCTCCATAACCTTAGTCGGGTCTTGTATCTCTAATTTTATAAGAATAGTACAGAATAATCTGTATAATTATAAATTGGCCAAAATTACGTTTTCACAATGCAAAGAAGCTTAAACTTTATCACGGTTATCTTTAATACCGTTAAAGAACAAAACTCAGGGTATGGTTTGGAGCGAGACACTCTGTATTTTTGGGAAAAAAGAGTGCTTTGCAAACCTGTTTTCCTATACAAAAATTATTTATTTTAATGACTACTATCACCCCTCTACAAACACCCTGTATACTTATAAACGGGACAAAATTTTGTTTATCACTGCAACTAAGCTTTAAGAGTTTTATCAAAGCTTTCGTTTTATATTTTATTTAACCCCTCACAAATGATTTACATTTAGGTCGTGACTTATTGACCTCATGAAACTATTTAATCGAAATATCACTGACGATATGCACCCATACTATAAAGCACCTCCCATCTCTTTCGAAGTAACTTCGATAGTACGTTCTAAAAATAGAAAGAGGGGTGCGTTATCGTGCATTTGTATTTGAAACCCTTTTCAGATGACTCCGGGAACTTTACTGATGCTAATCTCCTGAAATTGCTGAAATCCAGAATAATATTTTTAAGCAATCCTATTTGTTAAGATATGAAATAGCAAAAATTAAGATACCAAATTATCACAGCATGGGGAGATAGTGTTGTGTTTTAAGGTTCGTTATCAGTCAGGCCGCAAATTCCCCTCTTCGAATATCAGTCCTTAAGGGCTTGGAATGTATTCGTATTTTCTAAATTTCTCATCAGAAAATAAAGTATTTCAATTCTTTTTTCCTGTACTATCTTCTTCGTGAATTTTTTTCCCCACATGGTAAAATATTTCTGAAATATATATTTAAATTTAAGTTTGAAGTAATCTCAAGTTATTCAAATTCTACACTGTAAAATAATAATAATAATAATTTATAGTACAGGGGTGCAAAAATCTAGGTGTCAGCAGGTAGTCTGTCACCACTAAATTTATTTCGTTATTTTACGTCTAATATTTCGTGCAAAATTCCTGTAAGAATGACATTAAATTTTAAGCGAAGAAAACTTTTAAATTTTAATGGTGCGAGACTGCTCACTGGCGCCTAGATCCCCCCCCCCCCCCTGTTCTCGTAGAATTTACGGTACTTTTGAGGTAGAGAGAAACACCATGAAAATGAGAATGTTGAGAGTGTGTTGAGAAATCCGGAATTAAAATTATCTTTAACAGATAAATTAAAATTTTATTTTTTAAAAGAAATGCTAGTTATATACATTATTACATTACAATATAAAAAAAAAAAAAAAAAAAAAAAAAAAAAACCATAAAAATACGGAGTTGTATTGTCAAAGTAAGAAAAATCTTCAAAGTTTAAAAAAAAAAAATAAGAATCCATCCCAAAACCTTAGCGAAAAAGACAAAATTAATGGACTTTTAGTTCTATGTTATCTACCGAGGATGTTTCTAAGACACCTCATCCGCTTGAGTTTCTGTAAATTCACGAAATCATTTCAACGGAGAAAAAAAAACTTTGTTAAAATATGAAAATTGTACTGGTAATCAATAGATTTTTTTTTTCAACGGTGTTATTTAATTGTTCAGCTGGGAATAAGGTTTTAACCCTTTCCGGCGCACTACTCTTTAAAGTTGGAATTTAAAGAAAAAAAAAATTAGGCAATCTATTTAGGCCTAGAGGAGTACACAGGTATTGTTTTGTAAAGATTGCACTAACCATTTTAATTATACAGCTGTTGCCGAAGTGGTAACCTCTCATAAGTAAAGCATTGATAAGCGCAGTGAGAAGAGCATTGCTGTGAAGCGCGTATTGCAGTAAAACATTTTACCTATTATTTAAAAACAGTAGAGTTTGATCTCTGTGGTGCTGCCATCTAGAACTCATAAGAAAGATTTAAAGTAGCCATTAGAATAGTTTTTGAAATATTCACGGAGATTTTGTGTCTCTAAACAGGGGGAACTTTAGGTGTTGCCGACCCGGCAACACTGCGTGTTAAGGGGTTAATACTTCACGTGTAAAATTAAGTACACAAAGTATCTACTGTCATATCCCCTCCCGTTAATTTTAGAACGGCAGCAACCACAGTCATGAGAGTGATGTCTCTGCATAAGCAGGCAGCAAAGCGTTATGCCACGAAACCCCTTACAGCACTGGCCAACTTTAATATAACACTAATGCATGCAAAGGTATGACATCCTACAATGTTAAGGGTGTATTCGAAAAAACGCTTTTCCACCTTCAACAGCTCGAAATTTTCTGATACAATTTCAGACACATTTTTAAAAATAGAAACATGAAACTTGTTGAGGGGATTTTTGAAGAGACGTATAAGGTGCCGTGTGATGTCATTTTACGCTCATTTCATTAGAATTTGATTTATGAACAATTATCTTCTCAGTATGACCCTTATTTTCGTTCCCAGATCTCCCGCTTTGGAAAAATTGGTTCAAAATGCCGTTTTTGATTGCTTTTTTTTGCAATATTTTCTGAATTTATCAAATAATCGACAATCACGACACTTTGAGTACTTTTTAAATAAGGCAATTTGCTAGTTTGATGCATTTGAGAGCAAAAATGAATTTAAAAATAAATCGGAAAATAAGCAGTTTCAATCGAAATAAACCCTTAAAAATCTTGTCCTAGTTTGAACCAAATTCTGTTGCTTAATAGCTGCCACTGTAAGATGGTAAAATCTTGAACCAATATTTGGAGATCCTGTTGAAACTTAGTTTCAATAGCTGGAACTTAGTTACAATAACTCCAAATGTTGATACGAAATTTCACATCTTATGGTGGCAGCTACTGAGCAACAAAATTTGGTTTAAACTAGGACAAGATTTTTAACAGAGTAAGCAGACACACATTTCTTATAAAATCGCCACAAAATAGCTCAAGTTGAGCTGAAATCCACTCATCTCAATGTTGAAAGGCAGCTTCTCAATAAAAATAGTTGAAATAACTGGAGTTTTAACCAATTTAAATGAAGTTGAGCTATTTAAATAACCAATTTAGATTAAGAAGATTTAATCGTTTGAAAAACAACTCTTTTATGATCGAAAAAATTACAGCTCTTTCATGAGAAGCCAAATCAGCTCTTTCGTTTTAAGAGTGTAAGTAATGAGTTGTAATTTTTAAATTGGGTGAAAATTTTCCAAATCTGGAAAAATTTTTCAAAACTGGAGGACTTATTTCACTCAACTAATCTTACTCATTATAACATTTGATCTGATATATAATTCAACTTAACAATCGCAAATAATGGAATTAGACCGTATATGTTATAATTTTCCAACTAATAGAAAAATGTATAAGCCAAGATTCAAACCAAAGATCTTTTGATTGAAGCTAATAGATTACCTGTGATTTATTCAGTTCAATTGATTCAGGCATCTGACTAGATTTTATGATCAATAATGATGATCCAAAAAGCGGCAGCACACAAAATTACCTCATCAAATTGTAGGCTGAAATTCCAGAATTAGTTAAAACTCGATTCAGATATTAAAACGCAATCGGTCTGTCAAGTCATGTCTTGGTGGGAAACACCTGAAAACCCAATATTAGCGGTTGATTCGTAGGTTTACCATTGTGTTTTCCTGCACCCAAATGTATGAGAACATGGAGGACAGGGAGCAGGGAAATACAATGGTAAACCTACGAGTCAACCACTAAAGGTGTTTTCTACCAAGATATGACTTGGAAAACTAATTGCGTTTTAACCCCAACTGTGGCATTGTTTTCGACAACATAAATTAAAAATAGGGGCTGTAAACTACATTTTCCATACTAAAATAGTTGCTTTACTTAATCGAAAAACATCTGCTAATCAATAAAGATAAATTTTCAGTTAAAACTTAGCGGTGTCAAAAAGCTTTAAGTAACGAAGCGTGCAAAGAGTTCCTGCCCGAAGTCAGTTCGGGCAACACAGTTAAGGGGTTAATATGCGAATCGATTTTTATCTCCTTCGGGGCGAGCGCCTTTTGAAAAATTTTAATCCTTTATCACCGGTTTTTCAATACAGAAATTTTTGCCAAAATGAATCGGAAAAATGCTCGGATTAAATGAGACAAAATTTACATTAAAAAAATAACTGATTTAGAAAATCAAGGATTTTGAGCAAAGATTCTCCAAGGGTTTAGAAAATTCTGAATTTCAGACTGGTGAGGTGATTGTCTGTGCTGCCAGGTCCCTGCCTAATAGTTGGGTGAAGAGTAGTGAGGGGTCATTCAGATTTCTTCGGAATACTTCGATTATCAAAGCATTGACAGCCTCAGTCCATGAGATCGCTGGTTCGAATCCTATCCTGAAAACATTTTTTATCCGGCTATAAAATTACATTTTGTTAAAATTAATTTGCATGTAAATAACCTCTTCAGACCTGAGGTACACAAATGTGAACCTTCGTTCTTTTCCTCATAAAAACTAAACTTTTCGAATTTTTTGCATTTTTACTTTATTTCTATACAGCTGAAAGTGTTTTGCTTTAAAACAAAACCAATAAATGTCAACACTGATAAATATTACATCATAAAATAAATATTATTTTTATCCGAGTTTAGAAAATTCCTTCAAGACATTGTGGCCAAGAAAGTAAGAAATATTCATGATTTTTTAACTTAAATGCTTTACAATAAAAAAATTTGAGGATTTGCTGATCATTTACTTATTTAAAGACCTTAATTTGGTTATTGCGTAAATTTATATTTCTTATAGTTAAACTGATGTTTCAAGGGGATTCGTACTTTTATATCCATATTTGTAAACCTAAATTACCAGTCTCTTAAAGTACTGATCTCATAAAAATGATTCTTTCTGTCATCTATGGTGTCATTTCCATTATGCAAAAGCAATAAACATATATTTGTAGAGTTATTTTATGCTCAGGTCTCAAGAGAATAATGTTCACGTTATTTTAATAATAAAATCATGTTAAATATACTCACCGCGTCCATGGTCAACAGCAATGTAACAAGCATTCCATTCTGCTTGTATTCTGTGAGGGCTTGCAACTTTGCAAATGACTTCTGATTTATTCTCGTATATCGCACCGTTTTCGATACAGAAATGCTAATTTGGAAAATCAAATGTAACATTACAATAGACGACATCATAAGACTAAATCTTTTTTCATATTAGAAAAATGTAAGAATCTAAGATATCTTGGAAAATGACTAAAAAAGAAAAATAATTCAAAATCATGCAAAAATTTACAGACCATGATTTCCGATTTGATACTAATGTTCCAATTTACGATAGTCTGCAACAAAATAAATTTTAGAGCTTAACACTTTTCTATGGCATACTACTTCGTTTGCTAAAATTTCGAAATGATTGAATGACAGCAGATTTTACTAAAAAATTTGTTTCAAAATAAGTAAAAGGTTTCTTTTCTTCGCATCATGCAAAATTTTCTTTACAAACTTTCTTGTCATTATGGCGTTTGGTAATTGAAATCAAGTGGCAGCACATACTTCTTACCGCCTTATATAGGCTTAAACATTTTAAAATTCTAACCATCGATTATTTTACTCAGTTTTTTAAAAAAGCGTTTTATACCAGGATTTCTATTTAAAGGTATTTTATTTAGGTATTTAATTAGCTTATTTATGTGTTGTTTCGAATTAATATACTTTTAAAAAAGATATCTGGCTCATATCGATCAATATCAATTAATCCCTAATGACCCCTAATGACCCGATCAATATCAATTAATCCCTAATGGGTCCATAATGACAGTTCCAGTGTTAATAGAAATTAAAGAAATTTAAGATTTTTATATAATGCGTAAACTTCCTTTTTATTTAATGCAAATTTCTATTAAAAAAGAACACGATTTTTATAAGAATTACTTTGAAACATACAAATTTCCTCCAAAATAATATTAACCCTCAAAGAATTATGAGGCCAATTTCCTATTCCTTCTAGAAAAATTAGATTAATGAAGTTTGAGCATGGTTTCTGATTTGATACTGGTTATTCAATTCTTCGATCGGGGTTCAGCAACATGAATTTTAGTGATTAAGGAATTAAAAAAGAGAACAAATTTAAAGTTTTCATATAATCCATTGATCTTCCTTTTTAATTATTGCAAGTCTTTAAATAAGAAAAAAAACGCGATTTTAAAAAGAATAATTTTGAAACATACAATATTTCTTTCAAAATAATTATTAACTGTCAAGATAATAATGAAACCAAGGTTCTATTCCTTCCTGCAAAATAGATTAATGAAGTTTTAGCATGGTTTTTAATTTGATAGTGATATTCATTTCTCGATTGGCTGCAGCAAAATGAATTTTAGTGCTTTAAGCATAAAAAGAAGAGAACAAATTTAAGTTTTTATATAAAGCGCCAATCTTTCTTTTTAATTAACGTAAGTCTCTAATTTAAAAAAAAAACTCGATTTTTAAAAGAATAATTTTGAAACATACAATATTTCCTCCACAGTAATTATTGACTCTCAAAGAAATAATGAAGCCGTGGTCCAATTCCTTCCTGCAAAATAGATTAATGAAGTTTTTAGCACGGTTTTCAATTTGATACTGATATTCCATTTCTCGATCATCTGCAGTAAAATAAATTTCGAGACTTAAAAACGAAAAGAAAGCGATATATATATATATACATTAGGGTGGAGCGAAAAAAAATTTTTTTTGAAAATCAAAAACGGGTAGGTGCCAAAAGTTGCCTTTATACTAGTACATCAACTGCGTGAAATTTTACCGCTGAAAAAAAAATTGCTTGAGTCTGCGCTTTTGCTCCAAAAATCGAAATTTTGGGTAAAATTTGTCATTTTTTGACATTTTTTCAAAAAAATTAAAAACTTCCTACAGAGCTGGTTAGTATTTAAAAGTGTTGCTTTGACCTTTATATTTATCTGCTTAACATATTTAAACTATAAAACAATATCTGTAGTCTGTATAATTGGAGCAAATCTGACAACTTTTTGTGAAAAATCAGCGTTAACCTCTCTATTGGAGCATACAATGAAATGTTGTTTTGAATGCATTTCTTACCTAGCTGCTTTCAAAACTACTGTGTATATAACTCATAGAGGTGGTTGCATTATCCCACCCGTCTCAACCACCCAATCATCTAGGCCCAGTGTTTTATTTATGTATTAATTTTTTTTTTCCCCGAATACTAGTATAAGTTTTCTATACATCAAAGTAATTTATCTCTTCTTTGTATTCACTGACTTTGGATGATTTGGATCATGCTGGTGTGACCTGCTGCACGTATATTTTATACCATGTATAACAGAAGAGAAGCTGAGTAATGTATTGGGTATGTTCTTAATTGAACCTATTCAGCAGTCTATTATCTTCATTAAAATTTCATGCAATTAGTACATTATGAGTGGAAGTTCTGTTATCACAACATTCTTTCAATCAATTACATTTTATATGCAATGATTTGCCTAATAATTGATTGTATGAATTCAATTTCTAGTATGTCATTATTTATTGAACCTATTACATTGAATATATGCTGAGAAGCTAGCTGTTTAATATTATGACGATCGTCACAGAGGATTGCAAACAAAATTTGCGTGTAAAACAACAATATTTCTAAAGAAGTTTTAGCATGCTTTATGTCTTTTCCTGTGTTGTTCCGTAGTCTAGTAATTTCTAATAAGATTTTAGATCTATTATTCAGGTGTGTTGTACATTTGATATAAAACATCCCGCGGTATAAACTTGGATTATACATTTTGTGAGTGAACATATAGACGCTGATTGCCAATCTGAGCTTATATAAAGCGGAAAATTCTATTAACTTTATGAGCTGTCTTTTGTGTGAGATGTTTTCTAAATTCCTATTCCCCATTCTTTCTGAGAAATAGCTTTCCTTATGAATTAGCTTTGCAATCTCCGACAGAAAATTCTAGTCTGTTCTGAGTATCTTTTTCTCAATTTGAGAAAATAATTTTTCAAAATTATTCTCTATTTTATATATTTAAAAAAAAAAAAAAAAAAAAAAAAAAAAAAAATGCAATAGGAAGTGAATAGTACGTAGACAAAGATTTTCCTTATTGATCTAGTGAATCCATGTAGCTTAGAACGTTTTATATCGACTTCTCTAATAATTGACGCAGAGGAAATTCACTGGAGTTAAAGTAGCGAATGATTCAATATTATACACAATTCTAAGCTTACCCCATGCAAAATGGTTCTCAGTGACAAATAACATTCTCCTAATTTTAAATGAGCACTTATAGTCGATTAGAATCCGTACATTCCCTCATAAAGTACTATGCATTATAAGTTTATGCCCAGGACATTTCACGATCAAATGTTGTCCATTCATAAAAAGGGGATCTAAAAGTTAATAGGAAATTACCTGGCTACGAAAACACTTAGAAAACGGCATAAAACTAATGAAAAAAAAAGTTATTTACAACAACGGTTGCTCTGCACGTACGGGACAAATTCCCATTGCAATTCTCTCTGACGATCACCAGAAATCACATTAAACAGCTCGCTTCTCAACATATAAAGAATGCAAAAGCAGAATAAATGATGGCATACTTATAGTTGAAATACCTGAAATCATCTTTGAAGCTGGTCATTACGTAAAAAAATATAATTGACTGCAAAAATGTTGTGGTAACAGAACTTCCAATCACTTTCATCAACTGGATGTAAATTTGATAAAGAAAATAGATAGCCGAATAGATCCCTTTAATAATATTCCCGTATTATTACTCTGCTTGTCATTTTTTGTATAAGCTGTAAAAATATACATTAAGATACTCACAGCAGCATGTGGATGCAAAGAACAGATAAACAAGGTGGAAGCATCGAAATCATGCCAAATTTTTATAAAGAAAATCACAAATCAATGTATAAATAAAACACTGTACTAAGATGATCGAATAGTTGGGCCGGGTGGTATAGGAAATATAGCCACCTCCACGACGCATGTCCAGGGTAGTTTTGAAAACAAGAGCTGTATTAAAAACAACAATTCGTTGTATGACCCAATAGACTGTTAATACTGTTTTCTTACTAAAAGTTGTCTGTTTTGCTCCAGCTATAGGGAATAAACATATTGTTTTATAGTTTAAATATGTTAAGCAGATAAATATAAAGGTCTAAGCCACACTTTTAAATACTAACCAGCTCTGTAGGATTTTTTCAATTTTTTTGAAAAAATGTCAAAAAATGACAAATTTTACCCAAAATTTCGATTTTTGGAGCAAAAGCGCAGACTCAAGCCATTTTTTTTTTCAGCGGTAAAATTTCACACAGTTGATGTACTAGTATAAAGGCAACTTTTGGCACCTACCCGTTTTTGATTTTAAAAAAAAAAAAAAAAAAAATTCGCTCCACCCTAATATACATAAATCATCCTTTTTAATTAATGCAAGTCCAATTAAAAAAAATAACAAAACACGATTTTTAAAAGAATTATTTTGAAACATACAATATTTCCTCTAGAATAATTATTAACTCTCAAAGAATTAATGAAGCCGGGGTCCTATTCCTTCCTGCAAAATAGATTAATGAAGTTTGTAAACAAGTTTGACCGCCGTGAAGGTCTCTTAACAGGCGAGTGAAACATTTTAAATTTTAACGCTCTCGAAAAAAGTAGTAAAGAAAATTAGTTGAACCTGTTTATCATTAAACAAACAGCTCGGTAATCTCTGTTTTAAAAGAAACCGATACCTGCCGTACAAAACCAACCAGGATCTTCTACTAGTTCTTTGAATATCAAGTTTCCAACATGACTGTTTTCCTTCACTAATCCAGGATTAAAACCAACTCTGAAACATGAAAAAAAATAAATAAGTCTCTGGAAAATGTTTTCTAATGCTAGTCTACCTGTTTCGAATGTCAACCGAATGTTCATACCGAAAAGTGAGACGCCTTTTCTTGTTCTCTCAACTTGACTTCCTGTCTAAGCAGTTACACAGTTACACACGCAAAGGGATTATGTAGATGACGGTGGTGGAACAGATTACTGTAATGTAGTTGAATGGATAATCAAGAACATGGAATGGGAATTCTGATTGGACGATGTTTGCGCAAATAGAATGACGTTTGAGGACATAACAAATACAGCGAGTTGACAGGTTGCTGTGCTCTATTTTTCTTAACTTTTCTTTATCAAATCTACTTTGCGTTTATTCAACTATCTTAAGTATGATGATTAAAGAAATTCCTAGTTTATCAAATTCTGTAGAGGACTTATTGAAGAATTGAATTTAAAGTATCGTACAATTATTCGTATGGTGACATAACTAAAAAAAATAGAGAGAAATGGCGAAAAAGGTTTCAAATTTTATATCACTGGTTCGCGCAGTAGCTCACAAAAGTGTTCGTACTCTTTAAAAATTTGCAGTAAAAAGGAATTTCCCTGGAACTGAATTCGAATATGAAGTCTAATATTTTTCACACCACCATCATGTTATTCTAAATAACAATCAATTTTTATTTATTATTTTTTTTTAAAGTTAACTGATTTTTTTTTTTTTTTTTTTTTTTTTTTTTTTTTTATCTAAAAAATTAAAACGAAAGAAAGCAGAGACAAAACACGCTACAAAAGTCTTCGTATATTGAAGCATTCTCAGATGAATTCATAATTAAAATTATTTTCTGTAACTTTATTTTTATTTTTGCGCTGTGGTGACATTTAAAAAATCGTTTAGTTTTATATTTTGCATAATTGGTCCGTAATATTCTAATTATTATTTTTAAAATGCCTCGTAGTTGTAAAGAAACAAATAACAGCATTGAAAATCAAACCTTTCATCATAGTAGTTTTTAATCAGTTCGAAATATAGCTAAATTAATTAATTTATCCCATTTTACGGTGCAATGTCAGATAAAACGCTTTGAAGATGAAAATCGGATCGAAAACAAGTCGTCTATCTAAGTTAACATAGAGTTATTTGTAATTAGAAAGATTGTAAAAAATTCACGTTTAAGTGCTGTGAAAATTGTTATAAAATTTAATGAAACATTTTCCATTTTAATTTTACCTGAAACTGTTCGATGAGCACTGAGATCAATTGTATTATATTTATATGGTAGTTCTGCCCGCAGAAATTTTTTTGTTAGTGCAAAAAACAGAAAGCTTAGGCTTTCCTTCGCAAAATCCATGATGAATAAGCTCAAATGGCATTGAGAAAATGTTTTATTTACAGAGGAAAGCCAATTTAACATTTTTCCTCCAACGGGCGTATAATTGTATGGAAAAGAAAAAAATGAAGAACTTAATTCAAAAAACTTAGTTGGAACAGATAAACATGGCGATGAAGTTTTCTTTGTATGGGGGTACATGGCAGCGTCACGACTAGGTAGTGATAGTATAATGAATCATGATTTTTATTTAAATATTTTAAAAGCAGATTTTAAATTATCATTCCAAAATTTCGGTAATGGAAGTAGTGTTGCTTTTTATCAGGATAACGATCCTTATAACATACGGCTCTTAAAATTCACATCTGGTATTTCTATAATCGTCTACAAGTTTTGAAAACACCAACCGAATCACTTGTTTTAAACTCAATAGAACATATTTGGAGAGAACTGGAGGTTAAACTATGAAGACACGATATGAAATTGAAAAGTAAAGTAAAAACAGTAAAGATCGGTGAATGGATCCACATTGATGCAAAAATCATAAAAAGCAAAAAACAGTAATGAAACTTATTTCCAGGACTGCTGTTGTGGCCCGAAGCTGTTGTTGATGCTAAAGAATATTCTACTAAGTACTAATTTAATAATATATTACGATATTTATGACTATGTAGACGCTGTGGAAGTGTTGTGGATGCTAAAGTATATTCTACTAAGTACCATTTTAACGAAATATTATGATATTTATTAATATGTTGCGATTTTTTAAAAGTGATATATAACGATTTTTTAACTAATGAAACTTATTCTCAAACCTGCTGTTGTGGCCTGAAGCTGAGGAAGATGTTGTGGATGCTAAAGTATATTTTACGAAGTACTAATTTAACGAAATATTACGATATTTATTAATATGCAGCGATTTTTTAAAAGTCTGCGAAGACTTTTTATGAGATAACTTTTATGTTATTTTTTTTATTATTATTACTGATATCTCTAAAATAACGTTTTACTATGTTTTTAAAATATTTTATGTAGTTTTTTTAAGAGTTAGTCGTAGATCTTATTTCTTAAATACCCATTCTGAAACATTGATTTTAATTAGTGATTAGAGCATTATTTCATAGAAATTCCTAAGTGTACGAACAATTTTGGAAGCCACCACATACAATAATAACAAAATCGCTACATACAGATGGCATGTAATTATGTTATATTACACTATTGGTCATTAAAATTGCTACACCAGGAAGAAATGCAGATAACAAAATGATATTTATTGGGCAAACATATTATGATAGTGATAACAAGTGATTAAATTTTCAAGAAATCTGTATGCATAGATCCTGAGAAATCAGTACCCAGAACAACCATACTCGGGCAGTAATAACAGCAATTACACACCTGGGCATTGAGACACACCAACAGAGATTTAATGGCATGTACAGATAAAGATACTCATGAAGCTTCAATATGAATCAACAGTTCATCAACCGTAGTGACTGGCGTAAGGTTACGAACCAGTCGCCACCATTGACCAGACGTTTTCTATTGGTGAAAGATCTGGGGAACGTGCTGGCCAGGGAAAATTCAAACATTTTTCGTATCAAGAAAGGTCCGTACAACACCGGAAACATGTGGTCGGGCATTATCCTGCTGAAACGTAGGGTTTAGCAGGTCTCGAATAAAGAGTAGAGCTACGGGTCTTAAAATATCAGAAATGTAACGTGCACTGTTCAAAGTGCCGTCAATGAGAACAAGAGATGACCAAGACTTGTATACAATGGCATCCCATACCATCATGCCAGGTGATAAGCCAGTATGACGATGACGAATCATGCTGCCAATGTGCGTTCACCAAGATGCATCCAAACACGAATGCGACCAACATGATGTTGTAAGCAGAACCTGTATTCATCTGAAAAAATGACGATTTGCCATTCGTGCACCCAGGTTTGTCGTTGATCACATCATTGAAGTTGGTCCTGTCTATGGCGCAGCGTCAGAGGAAGTCGCAGCCTTGATCTCTGAGATGAGAGTCCATGCTGCTGCAAAAGTCGTCGAACTGTTCGTGCAGACACTTTTTGTCTTGCAAATGACCCCATTTCTTGACTCTGGGCTCGTGACGTGGTAGCACGATCCATTACGGCCATAAGGATAACATGTCTATCTTTTCGGCTGCACGTGATAGGGGACCGTTGAGATCCCGTAAGGCGTTCCTTATTACCGTCCTGAATCCATCGATTTCATATTCTGCTAACAGTCATTGGACCTCGACCAACGTGAGCAGAAATACAAACATACGATAAACCGCAATCCCGGTACGCTGCAATTCCACCTTTATCAAAGTCAGAATCATGCTGGTACGCATTTCACCTTCTTACATGAAACATCACAAGAATTTTTCACCAGTCAACAACGCTCAAATGCAATTTTTGTGTGAGAAACCGGCTGAACATTTTCCCAGGGATGAGATTTCCGCTTTTTTGCACACCAGTAAAATTTTAGAGAATATGCTATATTATGTAATTGGAACAATTTTGTGATTTAAGAGCACAACATTTTCTCTAAAATTATACTGGTGGCCAAAAAAGCGGAAATCTCATCCCTATTTTTTTCATTTAAACACATCATAGGTGTCGCTATCAGCACCTGTTTTGTTAGTACGCGCTGAAAAGCTAATCATTTGCATATCATAGTATCTTCTTCCTGTCGTTTAAATATCACGCCTGTAGCATGTTGCCTTCATGGTGTAGCAATTTTAATGGCCAGTAGTGCACATTAATACATTAATTGTTATAGTTAAATAGACGTTTATGTGAAATTTAATAGCAAATAGAGCCCAGCAAAAAATCTCAATATATTGACAAACTTAAATCTTTTAATTTATAAATGATGTCAAATAAAATGAAATTAAAAAAAATATATACAAAAAAAACGAATGTAATAGAAAAAAAATGGAGGAAAATAAAGACGATAAACAGGACAACATATATAGTAGTAATTATTCCTCAGTTGGTAAGAACACCAAGTGTTTCAGAAAGATGCATTATTTTATATAATAGGCTGCTAAATAAACAAAATATGGACGGTTACTTGCCAAGATAATGCAACCAAGGAAGAATTCAAAATTTTTATACAGTGAAGCCTCCATAATAGATACCCCCATATTCTTTAGGCGTATTCTTTAGAATACGTCTTTTTCGCAAATATTTTTTCAAATATATTATCTGTATGTTTTTATTTCATAATAACCAATTCGAATATGGGACAAATTCCAAGATCCGGATGTCTCTGTTATGTAGAGGTTTTTAGGTGCGTTCATAATTATGTAAATACGTAGCACCTATTGTTGTCGCTCAGTCCGTCCGTCTGTCTGTCTGTCCGTCTGTCTGTCTGTCCGTCCGCATATAACAATGCAAAAACTACCCAACCGAATCGTTTGAAATTTAAAATACATAATTATTACATAATTTTGTCGAGTTATTTCAAATTTTATGAAAATCAGATGGATAGATCAATTACAGGGACAATCAAAAGGATTCCGTTACATTACGGTCAATGGGGAAAAAAGTTTCAAATGCATTTTAATCGTTTGAAATTTAAAACGTATATTTATTACATAATTTTGTCGAGTCATTTCAAATTTTATGAAAATCGTATGGATATATCAATTACAGGGACAATCAAAAGGATTCCGTTACATTACGGTCAATGGGGAAAAAAGTTTCAAATGCATTTTAATCGTTTGAAATTTAAAACGTATATTTATTACATAGTTCTGTCGAGTCATTTCAAATGTTATAAAAATCGGATGCATTGATCAATTACAGGGACAATCAAAAGTATTACGTTACATTACGGTCAATGGGGGAAAAAGTTTCAAATGCATTTTATTGGTGTTACACTCATTTGAATATAACAGAATTGGCATGAATCTATGAAATATGTACTAAAAATCCATTTTGTATAATCTGTGATGCAAAGAATATTTATTATTAAATTACAGGGCCACACAAATGTATTCCACTAAATAATGTTATACGGGGAAACATTGTTTGGGGGGTGTTTTAATTATATTAAACTACTTCACATTTTATGAATAAGATATACGTTAATGAAGTATAATAAAAATTACTCCCTGCATATTTACAGGAACACAAAGATTTCGACCACTATACTGTATCCAAAGTACGCTCTACTATATCAGCAAGATCTGAATATTTTAAAACTTCGTTATCAACGAATGCACCTCATTTGCTACGCTTTACGTGCAGTTTCCAACTTGTTTCAATTGTATGGAGGGACAACAGTGGTTTGTTCATTTCAGTATGAGCCCCGTTACATCTGATTATTTCAGGATTTAAAATGTAATTGGGTGGTATAACACATAACTAGAAAGTGGTATAAATGCTGAATTTTGTTCGATTTAAAAGAAATTTAACTTTTAATGACAGCTTGGTAAATTCATGTGGGATTCACTCCGTTTTCGCAAAATTCATGCTATTTGAGCTTTGATGTTTTATCAAAGAGTATGATATTATCCATTCTATGAAAAATTTGCTTAGTTAGAGATCTGTATAGTGGATTGATAGTATGATCTTATCTACATAATCTTCTTATAAAAATCAAAATAAAATTGCTATGTAATTTCCAGTGCATTATTCTTGTTCAAATAGAATGGCGTTTAGGACATAACAAATACAACGAATTGGCATATTGTTCTATTTTTCAAACTTTTCTTTAGCAAGCTTTTTTTTGTGTGTGTGTGTGTGTGTGAGACCTTTTTATGCTTGATTAGAATTTGCATTTTGTTTAACTCTTTACAGGCAGCTTATTGTAATTCTAGGATTGAATTTAAAACAAACAAATATTTAAACTAATCATGTCTGTATCGTAATATTAATAATGCAGTCGAACCTCGATTTAACGTACTTTGATTTAACGAATTCTCCGATTTAACGAATATTTTTTCTGTCCCGACAAAAAGGATGCTAAAATGCTCTGATTTAACAAATCTTTAGCTTTGATTTAACGAACAACAATCGCTGAAAAAAAAATTTGCCTTTGCAGATAGAACTAAAACTTTGACTTTTTTTTGCGCATAAAATTTGAATCGTTCACATTCTAATCCAAGTATTACATTTTCTTTTTCTCATTTCTGGTGGATTCAAAAGAGTCTTTTCCCCTTTTCAACTACACTGTTAAAAATCTTGTTCTAGTTTGAACCAAAAAAGTTTGTTTTTTGGTGCTCAATATCTGCCACCATAAGATGGTGAAATCTCGTACCAACATTTGGAGCTTCCTAGTTCAACCTCGTTCCAAGTATTGGAACTATGCTTCAATGGGAGCTCCAAATTTTGGTTCAAGATTTTACCATCTTACGGTGGCAGATATTGAGCACCAAAAAACAAACTTTTTTGGGTCAAACTAGAACAAGATTTTTAACAGTGTAGAATCATATGATGAAATTGTATATAAAGTTGTAGAGCTAAGTACTTTCGATAGTGAACAGAAAGTGAATGAAGATTCTGAAAGCAGTTAAGAAGACGAAGAAACGTCAATTCAAATAAAAAATCTGACATTCCAAGAATCAATTTGCAACTTGAACGCTTTAAAAAATTATTTTTTGTCTCACGAGGTTGATGATGTTGCTCTTACGGTGTTAGAAAATATCGACAAAGAACTTTGGAAAGTCAAAACAATGAACCCAAAACAAAACACTCTCAGGGATTTCTTTCCAAATTGTCAATAAGTATGCATGTATTATGTATTAAGTTTTAAAAGCAAATAATATTAAAGAATTTAGATAATTTAAACGTTGATATCCTAACATATAATTTTTAAATTCGTAGTAAACAATAATCATTCTTTTTTTTTTATCTATATATCTAAGAGTATTTTGCATTGATATTTTTATACCATACTCTTCACAAAAATTTATATTCGATGTAACGAATTGCTTTGATTTAAAGAACGAATTTGTTGGTCCCAATCAATTCGTTAAATCGAGGTTCGACTGTATATATTCCACAACGAAAAAGTAAGAATTTATATTATAAATAAATATTTTGCTTATAAGACATTGTTGTATAAATAAAAACATTTAAAATACATTGAAAATTTTTATTTACATGTTTCAACTCTTTTTAATCGAGTCATCTTCAGAATGTAAATAGAAAATAAAATTACAAGAATAATGAACGTGAAACACTAAACGTGAAATTTACATTCTGAAGATGACTCGATTAAAAAGAGTTGAAACATGTAAATAAAAAATTTTTAATGTTTTTTAAATGTTTCTATTAATGCACAACGTCTTATAAGCAAAATATTTATTTATAATATAAATTCTTACTTTTTCGTTGCGATATATATATTATTAATATTACGATATATTTATTAATGGACATAATCAAGACTTACTACTGTTATTTTTCACATTGATAATCATGTCTGGTTGCCAGATTAAAAAATTTTATTAAAAATTAATAACTATCACTTTTTTCTCAAAGTTATTTTCGCCTGATGTGTTGTAGATATCTGCAGTTAAATGAAATGAAGATTGTGGGTCAGAAAAAGTGGCAGATATTTTGAATAAAATTTTGACTATTATTGGTCGATTCTATATTATCGTTAAATTATGATCTATGGAGAAAGCCGTATTCATTGCATTTTAATGACGTTATGATACTTTAATCATAATGAAATTTACTTGGATCACTAAGGTTCAGTACCATATGCTTTCTACAGGTTATGAAGCGCATAGCATTTATCATTTATTTACAGATGCACAAGAATTTTCGGTTTCAGAACTGACCGTTTGCAGTTATGTTATACATTTTTAAACTGACAGTGTATTTCGTGGAATGTATAAGTTCTATAGATAATAAAATAAGGGGATGCACTAGAGAGTACGTGCAAAGGATACATCAAATTCAAAATTTAAAGATTTTTGTGGCCTATTTTTCAATCCATTCTGTAAAAAAACACTTTTTTAGCGATAATTTTATGTTTTGACTAGAGTCCTATATGTTTCTATGTATCCTATTTTGACTAGAGTCCTATAAAATCGGGTCACACGATTTTATTCGAGCCATGTAATATTTTACTCAAGTTCCAATCGACCTGCAGTTGGTTTAACGCTAACTTCTGTCATTGCTATTCGATTTGACTTCAAAAAGAACGAAAAAGGTAAACTTTGTTCACTCTTTTACGTGCAATTTAACACAAATCAGTTAACAGAGCTTTAACTTTTTGCATGATTAAATTTGAAATGAGATCTATTTCTATATGAAAGTTGAGATTTTGTCTAATGATTTCGATTCATACTACTGAAATTTGAATCCAATATTGTTTACATTCAATCATTTCTTTAAGGCTCTAGATCTGATAGGTTTCAAAATAAGTTCGTATAATTTACTCACATTTCACATCAACAAAAAAGAGGTAGAATAGGGGATAGATTACTCTAGGGATGAACTAGTTCGGCATAAAGAGAAACCTGACAGGTAAAAATACTGCAAACAGAGTTATTTTGGTTCACCTCGTATAGATTACAGCCTTCCCATACTTGACCACATGCTGGCATGTCCACTTTCCCGTACAAACAAATCATATAACATTCAATAAAAAAATATCTCTATCCACTCCTTTACCAGCTGTACCAACATGATATGAAGATGTTATCTCAGTTATTGTCCAAGGTATTCCCCACATCCCTGTGTTTGGCCCAACAATGCCCCCAACAAAGTCAACAAGTAGGGAGATGTTTTTACAGGTTACCCACAACGAGGATGCTGCGTTTGCATCTACAAGGTGGGCGCGTATGGATTACCCCAAGTATAAGCAAAAACTAACAGATTCATGTGAAAAGGTGACAATGATTCAGCCATCGAATCTCCGGATTCATCGCAGTGTTTACCTACTTTATTCATATAGGACAAAAACGAGATGTCACAGCATGATGGCTTACTTTAGGGTTTCTTTTATAAAAAATTCCTTAGCCGATCCTGTTTGGATTGTGGGGTCGGAAATTCATATGCAAATAATTTGTCTATGTTATGAATAAATAGGATGGATGCTATGGATTTAAGCCAGGAGATATCTTTAGATTCCATCAATAGTACCGTCATGGTTTTCCATCAAGAAACTTTATTGTTTTACTTATTTTTTAAATTGCTTTTTCTAATCCGAGGTCCATAGAGTAATTTTACCAATTTTAGTGATATAGGATAAAACTTGACAACACAGTATGCTTATTTTACGTTTCTTTTAATATTTTTAACGATTCTATATCTATCAGCATTTTTGTAACGAGAATTTTGAAATATATTACCCCTGTAAATATTGTCAAAGTGTATCTAAATTATTTCTATTTTAAGCGGTGAGAAAGTTAGAATTAAAAAATAGTTGCCTGTGGCAGCCCTATGTTTGGGTTGTATGTTCAGAAATTCATAAGCAAATTACTTGGTCTGTGTTATGAATAACATAGGATTAAAAATTAAGAGGAATCTTCAAGGGTGTGTTAAATTTTTTGAATTCTCCATTAATAACCATAATTTTTTCAGTTATTTCTAAATTACCCCCCTTTTTTTTTTCTCGTCAGATGAATTATAATGTTGTTTACTAATCTTTTTATAGTACTGTACAAAACGAGCTGTCACAATATAATGGCTTAATAAGGTTGTTTTTAATCAAAAACATTTTTTGTAATTCAAAAGAATTCAATGATTTTGCTCAATGATTCTGACTCAATAATTCTGCCATCGAATTGTAGGGTTCATCGCAGTGTTTACCTACTTTATTCATGTAGGACAAAAATGAGATGCCACAGCATGATGGCTTACTTTAGGGCTTCTTCTTTTATCAAAAATTCTTTTGTTGATCCTGTTTAGATTGTAGGGTCGGAAATCCATCTGCAAATAATTTGTCCATGATATGAATAATATAGGATGGATACTATGGATTTTAAACCAGGAGATATCTTCAGGCGTTTGTTAAATTCCACCATGGTTTTCCTTCAAAAATATTTATTGTTTTAATTATTTTTTAAATTGCTTTTTCTAGTCAGATGAGTCATAGTATTGTTTACCAACTTTATTTGTAGAAGATAAAAACAAAATAACGCAGCATAAAATTCTATCGGTTATACTGTTTGAATTGTGAGGTCAGAAATTTAAGTGTAAATAGTTAGTCTCTGAATAATATAGGATGTATACTATGGTTTGAAAACCAGAACATATCTTCAAACTTTTGTTTAATTCATTGAGTTTTCCATTAACAAAATTATTTTTTGTTATTTATAAATTATTTTTTTCTAGTTAGGGGAATCATAGTATTGTTTACCAAAATTGATACCGGGCAATCATAGATACTGGACATTGATACTGGACAAAAACGAGGTGTTGCAGCAAAATGGGTTACTTTAGGGTTTCTTTTATCAAAAATTCTTTTGGTGATCCTGTTTGGATTGTGGGGTCGGAAATTCATATGCAAATAATTTGTACAAGTTATGAATAAAGTAGAATGGATGCTATGTATCCAGGCGATGTCTTCAAACATTGTTAAATTCCATCAAATGGTTCCATCACGGTTTTCAATCAGAAAACATTTATTGTTTTAATTATTTTTAAACTACATTTTCTAGTCAGAGAATCCATGATATTATTTATCAATTTTATTGATAAAAAAAAAAAAAAGATAAGTCAGTTTGTTTACATTACCGTTCTTTTAGATATGTAAAAAAAAATTCTGTTGGTGTTCATCTTTGGATTGTACACTGTTAAAAATATCGTGAAAAATTGCCTCTGTTTTTAAAGACTATCTATAAACACCTCTGGAATATTCTTATTCAGGGAATTTTTCAGTCAAAATATCAGTCTATTTTTATAGAAAACTACATCTAGATTAAAAACACGAAATTTCGCTTTATTTAAAAAGGGAATCTCTGTAAGAAAATACTGGTGCCGAAGTATTTCCTGGTCTGGAATTTCCCTGAAGTGTGGCAATCCTGTTATTAATCAGGAAATAGATCATCTTTAAAAACAGAGATAATTTTTAACAGTGTATGTTCAGCAACTCATGTGCAAATTACTTGCTCTATGTTATGAATAACATAGGGTGTATATTTTGGTTTAAAAACCTAGAGATATCTTCAAACGTTTGTTAAATTTACTAAATTTTCCATTAATAATATAATGTTTCAATTATTTCCAAATTACTTTTTGAATCTAAAGTTTGATGTAAAATCCATGTTTTCCAGATACATTTATTGCGAAATCATGAAAAATGCAGCATAGCAGCACCATCTGAAGAGCAATTTAAACCAAAGATTAAACAAAACTAATCCATATCAGGGACTAATTGATGTTTTAGAAAATTCCATGCATTAGTTCTTGAGGTAAAGCTGTTGCGATAATCACGAATAATACATCAGGGCAGTGCCACCTATAGAGCGATTTGCACCAAAACATAATCAGCTCCATGTTATATCAAGTACTAACTATAAATATAAAGTTTTATAAAAATCCATGCCCTAGTTTTTGAGATATGGCTATTGTGGAAATTGTAAATAAGGCAGCATAGCAGCGCCACCTGTTGAGAGATACACGACGAAAACTAATCAGATCTAGTTCATATCAAGGTCTCACAGAATCTAAATTTTTGTGAAATTCCGTATATTAGTTCTTGAGATAGAGCGCCCACAAAACTTTTGTCACATACAGACAGACTGACTTCACAGACACCACACATATACAGACAGACATTTTGTAAAAACATATTTTTCGGGTTCTCTGACCCCTAAAACATGTAAATCCATTGAAAACTGGATTTCGAAAATTTTCATGTTTCCAATACTTTCTTCTTATAAACATAGAAGAATGTAAAAATTAACATTCAATATGTAAAATGAGTACAATTTACCAATCTTGCAAACTATTATAGATGTTGCCTTAAATGAAAGTTACGTTGTCTGTCAATGTAGTTTAAGAATGACATAGATTTAATTAAATATATGTATGAAAAAAAAACCCACTTAAATCTGTAACGTGTCTGTTTTGATACAATACACAAATGATTACATGCATGATAAATAGAGAGTTACAAAGTCTTTTCCATTTGCTTTATTATCTTGAGATGATCGCTATCATAAGTCGTTGATGTATTTTTTGTTCATTTTATAAGCGTAAAAGATTATGTGGTTATTTATTTGACTTACAATGTTTAAATAGCATTGTTTAGAAAGGAAATTAAAAAGTTAGCTTCAGAAATAATTGTTCCAAAAATTAGGGTTGCGATAATTGTCCTTAACTGTTATTAGCGAAAATAAATAACTGTCGTTAATATAGATTTACTGCATAATAATAATGCAGAATTACGTGTTATTTTTTTATTTATTTCTTAAAGACTGCTAATATCATAAATTGCATTAAATGGCATTGATCTCGAGTTTATTTTGCAGGATTTTTCTTTTTTAATTGGTTACTTCATTCACTTCAATAATTCATTCAGCATATTTTACTAACCAGCAAAATATTATCATAGGCCAGCGGTTCCCAATCTTTTCACTCTTATTCATAAGGCATTTCATGTACGAGTAGTCTTTTATCCAATAAACGAGTCCCCAAAACATTTATCTTTATTCGTTAATGATGTTTTATAATACTGATGTTAATAACAGTTCTTTTAGGGGCGTATTTCGATTCAAACTGCTTATTTTCCGATTTATTTTTGAATTCATTTTTGCTCTCAAATACACCAAACTTTCAAAATCTCTTATTTGGAAAGTACACAAGGTGCCGTAATTGTCGATTCTTTGATAAATGCAGAAAATATTGCAAAAACGGCATTTCGAACCGATTTTTCCCACGCGGAAGATCTGGGAACGAAAAAAAGGGTTATGCTGATAAGGTAATTGTTTATAACTCAAATTCTAACGAATTGAGCATAAAAAGACATCAAACGGCACCTCATACGTCCCTTCAAGAATCCCCTCAGCAAGTTTAATGTTTCTACTTTTAAAAATGTGTCTGAAATTGTATCGGAAAATTTCGAGCTGTTGAATGTGGAAAAGCGTTTTTTCGAATACACCCTTAAATATTCTATTTGTTAATCATTTATACATTTTTAACCCCTTGAGGACGAGCGACACGTATACGTGCCGAAAAAAAAAAAAAAAAAAAAAAAAGGCTTATTAATCTTTGTTTATTTCCACCAGTAAAATTTTACTGTAAAATTTGAATTATTAAATCGGAGCATTTTCTCGATTTAGTAAGACACAAGTTTCTGTTTTTTAAAACAGGTGACAAAACATTAGAATTTTCGTAAAAGGCTTCCTTCTTGAGGGGGGATAAAGCATAAAAAATATCAGCAGAAAATCGTTCAAATCAATAAATATTAGCTCAGAATCGATTTTAAGAGAATAAGCGGCCTTAAAACTCAACTTTTCTCTTATTTTTTCTTTTATTTTATTTCAATTTAAATATTTAAGGATACACTATACAGGATATCCACTCTCAATGGTGGCTGGCCAATGGCTAATTCTTAAACCGTTAGTTATAAATATATAGTTCCAATTACAAATATGTTTTAAAAGAAGCAAAGAAATGCTGTAAAAGCGATTTGGTTCAATAAAATCCTTTTTTATAAAAATTGCTAAATTTAAATTTTTAGACGGACCCCCAATCCTATAAATTATATTTAGTAATTTTTTCCTTTTATACTAACAAGTAAGACAAAGAAAATTCCTTAGTAGGGAAAGAATGGGAGTTCAACCTCAGCGTGGTGGACGTGGTGGGAGGAGGAGGAGGAAGTGGAACCACCACCACCTCCTATAAGAGGGAGAGAGGATCACCACCACCTGATTGAGAAGCTTATCTGATGGAGAGTGTATCATACTATAGTAGGATGATGGGGAGGGCTTAAAATTGAGGGGGCTTAAATTTTTTTAGGGTTTGAAACGTAGGAGATTATACTGTAGTAGAGGGGTGGATGTTTGGAGTCTGTTATAGTATGATGAGATTTTTAGAGAGAGAGAGAGAGAGGGGAGGGCTTATTTTTTAGGAGGGGCTTAAAATTGAGGGGGGCTTAAAAATTTTTTAGGAGTTTAAATTTAAGTAGAGATTGGAATCAACTTAGAGTAGGAAAGATATTTGAAAATGGGTGAAGGATATTTTGACACTGTTACAGTTTGATGTGATATTTAGGAAAGGGGGAGGGCTTAATTTTTAGGGGGCTTATTTTTCTGAAAGGCTTAAATGTATTTTTTTTTTTTCTTTAAGATTGGAATCAACTGAGAGTAGGAAGGAAATTTGAACATATTGTAAAATATGTTATAGTTTGATGAGATTTTAGGAAGGGGGGAGGGCTTAATTTTTAGAGGGGCTTAATTTTTAAGAGGCTTAATTTTTTTTTTTTATTTAGGATCTGAAGCTTCTAATATCATACTATAGCAAAGGGGTAACCTCCTCATTTTCCAAACTTCACCCCCCGGAAGATTTTTATTTGGGTGCTGCTCTTTGTGAATCGAATTTTCGTTGGAAATTAATAATTTTAAAAAAATTGAGTCTGATCAATTAAGCATTGCCCATCACGCCTGTGAGATTATCGTGTATTGCGATAAGGAGGAAGACGAGTCTGATCAATTAAATATTAATCACAATTGCCCATTGCTCATCACGCCAGTGGCCGCAGAACCGGCCTTCTTCTTCTTTCGTTGGAAATTAATAATTTTTTTAAAAATTGAGTTTTCCAAAAGGCTTTAGTGGGATTCGAATAAGTTTTTATTAGAATAGAAAATTAAATAATAATTTGAACTTTTTTTGAATATTATTATTAGATAAAATTATTTCAAGATTAAATAGGAAGTTAAATAAACCTTCTGTAATTACTATTAATGTTTTTATATTACAATCGAACCGTTTGCAACTTAAAATACTATCTTATCAGCACGTATTCACTGTCTTGCACAAACATCTGATAACCAAACAATTTTAACAGGAACTAGCTGATACATGAAAAATATCAACTAAGATTAGATTTCACTTATTTACAAATAACAAGAAAGAGAACTTTGTTTGATGTTTCAACTAAGCTTTTTAAAACGACAATTTAATTTTACCAAACCATTATGTATGTTTTTTTTGTAGGTTCCCTGTTTTCTTCAATTTACATTAATGTTAGAGCAACAATGAAAATATTTTTTAACAGTATTAATTTTACATTTTTAACTTTAGTTTACCTAAACCTTGATTATTCATACACATTGATTTTTACACCATTCAAAGTATACAAACTACTTCATTATTAATTATTTTTCGATGTATAGTTCTAATAATCGGTTAATTGTCATGCATTCATTTTAGTAAGTTTGCTGTATTCACATAAAAAGTGTTTTTACAAGTTATCATCTATCAGCCGATAACGACAAATTTAAGCAATGTATTACTTTAGTATAGTATTGTTTTATCACTGTGCTGAAAATAAGTGATTCTTTTTCCGTTAATTTTCACATGAATTTTCTTATCAATTAGTAAAAAATCACAACAACATGATAAACACCAGATAACATCGAGCCTTACCTATCAGATACCATCATATTATCAGATCACTTTTTAAACCAATCCTATTATTTTTTAAAAAACAGCAGCGCCTCCTAGAATTTAACAGATTTTGCGAATCAGTATAAATTCATCACACTGTTTATTGTTTTTTTGTCATATGAAGATATTAAGCGCTGTTCTTTAAGTGAGTGCTGTACAAGAAATTTCTTACTTCATGAATATGGAATCGGATTTACCCAGTCAAGAGGTGCAAGTTTCGAATAGTGAAAGATCACCCTCTTCATCAACCCAACCATCCTTTTCTTGTAATCAATGTCAAAAATGCTTCTCTAAAAAGATTGCGTTAACCAGACATCAAAGATCCCACTTGGATAAAAAGCCCTTTAAATGTGAAACTTTCATTCAAAGTACTGATTTAAAACGACATAGTGTTACTCATTCCAAGACACCCACTTTCTATAAATGTGATCAATGTGCAATGGAATTTTATAGAAAGTATTCGTTAAGAATTCACAAGAGATTTCATAAGACATATAAATGCGATGAATGTTCACTAGAACTCTCTAAAAAATATTTGTTAAAAATTCACAAGAGATCTCATAAGAAGTTTCATGTTTGTGAAAAATGTTCCAACTCGTTTCTATCAAAGTCTGCTTTAACTAAACATAAAAAAAGTCATCGTCAAAAGGAATATAAATGTAAACACTGTGGTGTTATATTTTACTCTGATATCGATTTTTTATTTCACAAAAAAGTTCATTACAGGAATTTCGAATGCAAACACTGTAACAAAACATTTAATGTTGATACCAAGTTTATTCAACATCTGATTAAAATGCATAAGTGAAAAAATGCAAACTTTGACAAATCATGTGAACTGGTTGATTTTCTGTACAGTTTATAATTTTTTTGTATTTTTATTATTATCGAGAATGATGAATAAATAATGTGTTAATGAAAAAAGCTTTTGTCTTGTATTTTTGTTATAACAATTCATGAATTTTAATAATTTTTTCACAATATTGTAAAAGATTTACTTAAATTTTAACATTTAGAAAAAAAAGGTTCCTATCAATTAAAATACTGAATTTGTATTTATATTGAATTAATTTTAAAATACTTTTAATATAATAGAATTATTTACCAAGTTTAATTTGTATTAACAATTGTTATTTACATAATCATGATGGATATTACCTTGTGTTTTCAAACAACTTTTCAAAAAGAACGAAACTGTTAACAATAAGTATTATTCATTACTTAGATTAAAACTTTTACCTAGTGTTGCCACAAAAATTCTCAAAAAGAGCAAAACTGATAACATTATTTATCAAAAGCTTACTTAAATTAAAACCTTGTGTTGCCACAAAATTCTTCAAAAATAGTAAAACCACTAACATAATATATAAACTACCATTTATGTACAAAGACTGATTTTTTAGATTATTAAAAAATGGTTGACTAAAACTTATGGCATTACTAATTTTTTAATGTTTAACTGTAACCGACGCTGATTTTTTTAACATATATTAGGATATGTGTTGTTTTTAAGCATTCAGTTTGCAACTGATTTCCGTTTGAATTTCATCAGCGGCTATCCTTATTTTTTGAAAATGGATTCTGTAGTAAATTTGTTAAAAAGACCTGTCGACGAAGTAGTTCCTTCTTCAAAGTATCAACGTTTAGAAGACTGTAATGATCCTACTTATGTGAATGAATTATACTTACCGAGATTAGAAGTTCCCAATGCATTGAACACTAACAATGAGACGATATCATGCGATTTATCCACTACTGATTATCCACTGAATGTGAAATCTGAGATTAATACGAATTTTTTTAACTTAATTTCCCAAGACGAATATTTTCAAGAACCCACTACTCGATGCGAAGAGACTGTGTTCCAAGCAATCAACCTTTCCCAAGCAAGTGATGAAAGCCAATCCACCACTTCACGAACTAAAAGGGGCAAATCCTGTAATCGTGTTATATTTCGAGAAGAACTCAGTGATTGTATCTTCTTAATTTTAAAACTGTATAACAGACAATTTTATATACATATTCAAGAGTTTAAACGCAGTGGGCTTACTAATGAAGAAATTGTAACGAAAAATGCAATTTTTATGGATGTTAACAGTTGGTACGAATTTTGCAATAAAATTTTTCCATTTAATTTGAAGTATAAAAGTTCCTCGTTTGTTGCTAATAACATGATATTAGTGTTAAATTTTAACAATTCTATCATGCGAATTAAACATTTAAAGAATTATTCTCACATTGACTTGAACGAGCATCAGTTAGAAAAGTTGAAAATAAAAGCCTTTGATCTGAATAAAGAACTTCTTCAACATATTTATGTAAAGCATTTACCAAACTTAATAAGACAGAAATGTATCGTTAGTCACACATCTTTAGAAAATGAACGCATGTGCCAACATAAACTTTTAACGTGTATTGAAAATAGTATATCGAGTATACTAAAGCGCATTTTTGAATGCAATGGATGTATTTTTAACCACGAATCTGTAATCTTTCATCCCTGTTTGATATTAAATAATCGACAAAAATTTGAACAAATGGGAGAAATGTTATTAACTCTAATAGATTTCGACTTTGTTATTTCCTCGTTTTTAAACGAAGTAGATTGTATTAGTGAAAACTTCTTATCTAATATTAATGTAGAAACCATTCAAAACGAATTGTTTAAAATAATGAAATAAAATGTTTTAGTATTCTCTTTAATATGTGTGTTTAATTATTTTCAAAATGCATGTTTATTTCGTTTAGCTTTTTCAAAACATTTATAAATTGTTTCAATTTGTATGTGTATAAAAAAAGAAACACTTCATTATTAATAAAAAATATATTAACTATCTTAAATAAATAATAATCTTAATTATTTTAATTCATTCTTTTCAAAAATTAGAAAGTTAAAAAGTTAATAAAAATTAATAAGTTAAAAAACCTTTATACAAAAATTAATATTAATAGAAATTTTTTTCAAATGTTTAAAATATATTTTGAAAATTTTAAAATGTATTACAACTTATCAAAATTGAGTTTACTGATTTATATGAGTATGTATATTATTTTCACTCTATTATATTACTGTAACATTACAACAGATTTATAGTTAATGACATATAAACATTAGGATGTATATAAAAGCAATAGATTAATGTACTCTCTTGTTTTATTAAAAATAAAATAACTTCATAAAAATGTTAAAAAAATAAAAAGTTTATGAAAAGTTTAAAAAGTAATTCATTAGATAAAAAAAAAATCACAAATTAAAAAATATATTTCATAAGTTTACAAAAAAAAAAAAAAAGTAACATAAAAAGTTTTATCGAAAAAAAAGTAACATAAAAAGTTTTATCGAAAAAAAAAAAAAGTAACAAAAAGTTTTATCGGAAAAAAAAAAAAAAGTAACAAAAAGTTTTATCGAAAAAAAAAAAAAAAGTAACAAAAAGTTTTATCGGAAAAAAAAAAAAAAAAAAAGTAACATAAAAAGTTTTAACAAAAAAAAAAAGTATTTTAAAAAGTGTTATAAAAAGTTTTAACAGAAAAAAAAAAAAAACTTTACACAAAAAATAATATCAATAGAATTTTTTTTCAAATGTTTAAAATATATATATTTTGCAAAAGTTAAAATGAGTTTTCTGATTTATATATATTATTTTCACTCTATTATCTTACTATAACATTGCAATTCATTCAGAGTTAAACATTAGGATGTGTATAAAAGCAATGCATTAATGTACTATCTTGTTATTAAAAGATAAAATAATTTCATAAAAATATTTCCAAAATTAAAAAAAATGTTTCATAAGTTTACAAAAAATAAAAACTTTACGAAAAAGTTTAAAAAATAATTCATAAGATTAAAAAAAGTATTTCATAAATTAATAAAATATATTTCATAAGTTAAAAAAAAAAAACTTTATAGAAAAAATAATATCAATAGAAATTAAATGGTTAAAATTTATTTCACAAAAGTTAAAATGTATTACATCTTATCAAAAATGAGTTTACTGATTTATGTATGCATGTACATTATTTTCACTGTATTATCTTACTGCAACATACATTTATAGTTAACATACATTTATAGTTTAACACATATAAACATTAGGATGTGTATAAAAGCAACGCATTAATATACTATCTTGTTTTATTAAAAGATAAAATAACTTCATAAAAATCTTTTCAAAATAAAAAAAAGTTTCATAAGTTTACAAAAAATAAAACTTTGTGTAAAAATTTAAAAAATATTTCATAAGATTAAAAAAAAAAAAAATATTTCATAAATTAAAAAAATGTATCTATGTATATTTCACAAGTTTAAAAAAAAAAAAAAAAAAAAAAAAAAAAATTAAAAAATGATTTACAAGTTAAAAAAAAAAAAAAAAAAAAAAAAAAAAAAATTACAACTTATCAAAAAATGAGTTTACCGATTTACTGATTTATGTGTGCATGTTATTTACATCATATTATCTTACTACCAACATTACAGAACGTTCTTAATTAAACACTTAAAAACATCAGCAAATGTATAAAAGCAGTTGATACTTTCCTGTTTTTATTAAAAGTCATACTAACTTTATAAAAATGTTTTCAAATAATGTTAAAAAAGCTGTTAAGTTATTAGATTCTCCTCTTTAATTGCATCTCATTGATAAGTGTTAATCATCCATCCAACCATGCAACTGTTTTCACAATCAACTATTATGTGAGTTAGGATTTCATTGATAAGTTTTAATCAACCAACCAACCAACATTTTACGTAACCAACTATTTATTTTCCCTAGCAATCAGCTATTTATTTACCCTACTAACCAAAAAGCTTTTATCGACACATGAATAAAATTTTAAGATGCAAGACTCGTCCTTTTTAATCGAAAAAACAATGACTTATATTATATATATTTTTTTTTTCTTACTTAAATGAAACCTTCGCATGTGCATGGTAAAACTTGGAAAAATTCATTTAATACACAAATTTAAAGTTAACAGACAAGGTCTTCACACTTCTTTTAGAATTGTACTAACATTTTACCAAATATCTTTAGAACTCAACAAGGTTTTAAATAATTATTTTAATAAAAATTGTCATTTGTAAGTAACATTATTGAACTAACTTGGAAAAATTAACTTGGCAAAACAGGTTTTCACTGTTCCAACTTAGTAATATTCATAAGTTTATATGTTAATCAACCTGTTTGGTTATGTCCCAGCATGGCTTTATAAAATAAATCTTAAAAAAACCTTTAATATTAATGTTTAAAAATATGCAGTTAGTCTTTTATAGATAATTTTTTTCACTTCTTTTATTTAAAAACATTTTTAAATAAAATTAATACAGTTGCCAATTTATCTGTGCGTTATGAAATATGCATGCAAAACTTATAATTTTCACATTTTTAGTATTTCAAATTATTGTTTTCAAGGTGTACTAAAATTTGGAAAAATATTTAATTTTCAAGCATAATTAAAATAAAATAGTTTAATAATAAAGACACATTTAACATTCTATACTCACCGTCGCAAAAGCACGTCCAACGCAGTCAAATGTTTGGGAAGAAATGAAAAATTCAAAGTCCTTATCAGAAAATGTTATCAGATAACTGTATCAAAAGATCTGTGACGTCAAAGAACGTGTATCATCAACTGATCACGTGATATATACCACGTGACTAATGCTTTGTTTTCTAGATTGGTTCTTATAAACATTCATTTATTAAATAATTTAATCATTCTATTAATTATTAATTAATTAATTCACTAATTCACTAGTTTAAAACAAATGCTGATTGTAACTAATATCTGTGATATCATGTTTTGTTAAACATTTTAACAAAGAATTAATTAATTAATAATTAATAGAATGATTAAATTATTTAATAAATGAATGTTTATAAGAACCAATCTAGAAAACAAAGCATTAGTCACGTGGTATATATCACGTGATCAGTTGATGATACACGTTCTTTGACGTCACAGATCTTTTGATACAGTTATCTGATAACATTTTCTGATAAGGACTTTGAATTTTTCATTTCTTCCCAAACATTTGACTGCGTTGGACGTGCTTTTGCGACGGTGAGTATAGAATGTTAAATGTGTCTTTATTATTAAACTATTTTATTTTAATTATGCTTGAAAATTAAATATTTTTCCAAATTTTAGTACACCTTGAAAACAATAATTTGAAATACTAAAAATGTGAAAATTATAAGTTTTGCATGCATATTTCATAACGCACAGATAAATTGGCAACTGTATTAATTTTATTTAAAAATGTTTTTAAATAAAAGAAGTGAAAAAAATTATCTATAAAAGACTAACTGCATATTTTTAAACATTAATATTAAAGGTTTTTTTAAGATTTATTTTATAAAGCCATGCTGGGACATAACCAAACAGGTTGATTAACATATAAACTTATGAATATTACTAAGTTGGAACAGTGAAAACCTGTTTTGCCAAGTTAATTTTTCCAAGTTAGTTCAATAATGTTACTTACAAATGACAATTTTTATTAAAATAATTATTTAAAACCTTGTTGAGTTCTAAAGATATTTGGTAAAATGTTAGTACAATTCTAAAAGAAGTGTGAAGACCTTGTCTGTTAACTTTAAATTTGTGTATTAAATGAATTTTTCCAAGTTTTACCATGCACATGCGAAGGTTTCATTTAAGTAAGAAAAAAAAAATATATATAATATAAGTCATTGTTTTTTCGATTAAAAAGGACGAGTCTTGCATCTTAAAATTTTATTCATGTGTCGATAAAAGCTTTTTGGTTAGTAGGGTAAATAAATAGCTGATTGCTAGGGAAAATAAATAGTTGGTTACGTAAAATGTTGGTTGGTTGGTTGATTAAAACTTATCAATGAAATCCTAACTCACATAATAGTTGATTGTGAAAACAGTTGCATGGTTGGATGGATGATTAACACTTATCAATGAGATGCAATTAAAGAGGAGAATCTAATAACTTAACAGCTTTTTTAACATTATTTGAAAACATTTTTATAAAGTTAGTATGACTTTTAATAAAAACAGGAAAGTATCAACTGCTTTTATACATTTGCTGATGTTTTTAAGTGTTTAATTAAGAACGTTCTGTAATGTTGGTAGTAAGATAATATGATGTAAATAACATGCACACATAAATCAGTAAATCGGTAAACTCATTTTTTGATAAGTTGTAATTTTTTTTTTTTTTTTTTTTTTTTTTTTTTAACTTGTAAATCATTTTTTAATTTTTTTTTTTTTTTTTTTTTTTTTTTTTAAACTTGTGAAATATACATAGATACATTTTTTTAATTTATGAAATATTTTTTTTTTTTTTAATCTTATGAAATATTTTTTAAATTTTTACACAAAGTTTTATTTTTTGTAAACTTATGAAACTTTTTTTTATTTTGAAAAGATTTTTATGAAGTTATTTTATCTTTTAATAAAACAAGATAGTATATTAATGCGTTGCTTTTATACACATCCTAATGTTTATATGTGTTAAACTATAAATGTATGTTAACTATAAATGTATGTTGCAGTAAGATAATACAGTGAAAATAATGTACATGCATACATAAATCAGTAAACTCATTTTTGATAAGATGTAATACATTTTAACTTTTGTGAAATAAATTTTAACCATTTAATTTCTATTGATATTATTTTTTCTATAAAGTTTTTTTTTTTTAACTTATGAAATATATTTTATTAATTTATGAAATACTTTTTTTAATCTTATGAATTATTTTTTAAACTTTTTCGTAAAGTTTTTATTTTTTGTAAACTTATGAAACATTTTTTTTAATTTTGGAAATATTTTTATGAAATTATTTTATCTTTTAATAACAAGATAGTACATTAATGCATTGCTTTTATACACATCCTAATGTTTAACTCTGAATGAATTGCAATGTTATAGTAAGATAATAGAGTGAAAATAATATATATAAATCAGAAAACTCATTTTAACTTTTGCAAAATATATATATTTTAAACATTTGAAAAAAAATTCTATTGATATTATTTTTTGTGTAAAGTTTTTTTTTTTTTTCTGTTAAAACTTTTTATAACACTTTTTAAAATACTTTTTTTTTTTGTTAAAACTTTTTATGTTACTTTTTTTTTTTTTTTTTTTCCGATAAAACTTTTTGTTACTTTTTTTTTTTTTTTCGATAAAACTTTTTGTTACTTTTTTTTTTTTTTCCGATAAAACTTTTTGTTACTTTTTTTTTTTTTCGATAAAACTTTTTATGTTACTTTTTTTTCGATAAAACTTTTTATGTTACTTTTTTTTTTTTTTTGTAAACTTATGAAATATATTTTTTAATTTGTGATTTTTTTTTTATCTAATGAATTACTTTTTAAACTTTTCATAAACTTTTTATTTTTTTAACATTTTTATGAAGTTATTTTATTTTTAATAAAACAAGAGAGTACATTAATCTATTGCTTTTATATACATCCTAATGTTTATATGTCATTAACTATAAATCTGTTGTAATGTTACAGTAATATAATAGAGTGAAAATAATATACATACTCATATAAATCAGTAAACTCAATTTTGATAAGTTGTAATACATTTTAAAATTTTCAAAATATATTTTAAACATTTGAAAAAAATTTCTATTAATATTAATTTTTGTATAAAGGTTTTTTAACTTATTAATTTTTATTAACTTTTTAACTTTCTAATTTTTGAAAAGAATGAATTAAAATAATTAAGATTATTATTTATTTAAGATAGTTAATATATTTTTTATTAATAATGAAGTGTTTCTTTTTTTATACACATACAAATTGAAACAATTTATAAATGTTTTGAAAAAGCTAAACGAAATAAACATGCATTTTGAAAATAATTAAACACACATATTAAAGAGAATACTAAAACATTTTATTTCATTATTTTAAACAATTCGTTTTGAATGGTTTCTACATTAATATTAGATAAGAAGTTTTCACTAATACAATCTACTTCGTTTAAAAACGAGGAAATAACAAAGTCGAAATCTATTAGAGTTAATAACATTTCTCCCATTTGTTCAAATTTTTGTCGATTATTTAATATCAAACAGGGATGAAAGATTACAGATTCGTGGTTAAAAATACATCCATTGCATTCAAAAATGCGCTTTAGTATACTCGATATACTATTTTCAATACACGTTAAAAGTTTATGTTGGCACATGCGTTCATTTTCTAAAGATGTGTGACTAACGATACATTTCTGTCTTATTAAGTTTGGTAAATGCTTTACATAAATATGTTGAAGAAGTTCTTTATTCAGATCAAAGGCTTTTATTTTCAACTTTTCTAACTGATGCTCGTTCAAGTCAATGTGAGAATAATTCTTTAAATGTTTAATTCGCATGATAGAATTGTTAAAATTTAACACTAATATCATGTTATTAGCAACAAACGAGGAACTTTTATACTTCAAATTAAATGGAAAAATTTTATTGCAAAATTCGTACCAACTGTTAACATCCATAAAAATTGCATTTTTCGTTACAATTTCTTCATTAGTAAGCCCACTGCGTTTAAACTCTTGAATATGTATATAAAATTGTCTGTTATACAGTTTTAAAATTAAGAAGATACAATCACTGAGTTCTTCTCGAAATATAACACGATTACAGGATTTGCCCCTTTTAGTTCGTGAAGTGGTGGATTGGCTTTCATCACTTGCTTGGGAAAGGTTGATTGCTTGGAACACAGTCTCTTCGCATCGAGTAGTGGGTTCTTGAAAATATTCGTCTTGGGAAATTAAGTTAAAAAAATTCGTATTAATCTCAGATTTCACATTCAGTGGATAATCAGTAGTGGATAAATCGCATGATATCGTCTCATTGTTAGTGTTCAATGCATTGGGAACTTCTAATCTCGGTAAGTATAATTCATTCACATAAGTAGGATCATTACAGTCTTCTAAACGTTGATACTTTGAAGAAGGAACTACTTCGTCGACAGGTCTTTTTAACAAATTTACTACAGAATCCATTTTCAAAAAATAAGGATAGCCGCTGATGAAATTCAAACGGAAATCAGTTGCAAACTGAATGCTTAAAAACAACACATATCCTAATATATGTTAAAAAAATCAGCGTCGGTTACAGTTAAACATTAAAAAATTAGTAATGCCATAAGTTTTAGTCAACCATTTTTTAATAATCTAAAAAATCAGTCTTTGTACATAAATGGTAGTTTATATATTATGTTAGTGGTTTTACTATTTTTGAAGAATTTTGTGGCAACACAAGGTTTTAATTTAAGTAAGCTTTTGATAAATAATGTTATCAGTTTTGCTCTTTTTGAGAATTTTTGTGGCAACACTAGGTAAAAGTTTTAATCTAAGTAATGAATAATACTTATTGTTAACAGTTTCGTTCTTTTTGAAAAGTTGTTTGAAAACACAAGGTAATATCCATCATGATTATGTAAATAACAATTGTTAATACAAATTAAACTTGGTAAATAATTCTATTATATTAAAAGTATTTTAAAATTAATTCAATATAAATACAAATTCAGTATTTTAATTGATAGGAACCTTTTTTTTCTAAATGTTAAAATTTAAGTAAATCTTTTACAATATTGTGAAAAAATTATTAAAATTCATGAATTGTTATAACAAAAATACAAGACAAAAGCTTTTTTCATTAACACATTATTTATTCATCATTCTCGATAATAATAAAAATACAAAAAAATTATAAACTGTACAGAAAATCAACCAGTTCACATGATTTGTCAAAGTTTGCATTTTTTCACTTATGCATTTTAATCAGATGTTGAATAAACTTGGTATCAACATTAAATGTTTTGTTACAGTGTTTGCATTCGAAATTCCTGTAATGAACTTTTTTGTGAAATAAAAAATCGATATCAGAGTAAAATATAACACCACAGTGTTTACATTTATATTCCTTTTGACGATGACTTTTTTTATGTTTAGTTAAAGCAGACTTTGATAGAAACGAGTTGGAACATTTTTCACAAACATGAAACTTCTTATGAGATCTCTTGTGAATTTTTAACAAATATTTTTTAGAGAGTTCTAGTGAACATTCATCGCATTTATATGTCTTATGAAATCTCTTGTGAATTCTTAACGAATACTTTCTATAAAATTCCATTGCACATTGATCACATTTATAGAAAGTGGGTGTCTTGGAATGAGTAACACTATGTCGTTTTAAATCAGTACTTTGAATGAAAGTTTCACATTTAAAGGGCTTTTTATCCAAGTGGGATCTTTGATGTCTGGTTAACGCAATCTTTTTAGAGAAGCATTTTTGACATTGATTACAAGAAAAGGATGGTTGGGTTGATGAAGAGGGTGATCTTTCACTATTCGAAACTTGCACCTCTTGACTGGGTAAATCCGATTCCATATTCATGAAGTAAGAAATTTCTTGTACAGCACTCACTTAAAGAACAGCGCTTAATATCTTCATATGACAAAAAAAACAATAAACAGTGTGATGAATTTATACTGATTCGCAAAATCTGTTAAATTCTAGGAGGCGCTGCTGTTTTTTAAAAAATAATAGGATTGGTTTAAAAAGTGATCTGATAATATGATGGTATCTGATAGGTAAGGCTCGATGTTATCTGGTGTTTATCATGTTGTTGTGATTTTTTACTAATTGATAAGAAAATTCATGTGAAAATTAACGGAAAAAGAATCACTTATTTTCAGCACAGTGATAAAACAATACTATACTAAAGTAATACATTGCTTAAATTTGTCGTTATCGGCTGATAGATGATAACTTGTAAAAACACTTTTTATGTGAATACAGCAAACTTACTAAAATGAATGCATGACAATTAACCGATTATTAGAACTATACATCGAAAAATAATTAATAATGAAGTAGTTTGTATACTTTGAATGGTGTAAAAATCAATGTGTATGAATAATCAAGGTTTAGGTAAACTAAAGTTAAAAATGTAAAATTAATACTGTTAAAAAATATTTTCATTGTTGCTCTAACATTAATGTAAATTGAAGAAAACAGGGAACCTACAAAAAAAACATACATAATGGTTTGGTAAAATTAAATTGTCGTTTTAAAAAGCTTAGTTGAAACATCAAACAAAGTTCTCTTTCTTGTTATTTGTAAATAAGTGAAATCTAATCTTAGTTGATATTTTTCATGTATCAGCTAGTTCCTGTTAAAATTGTTTGGTTATCAGATGTTTGTGCAAGACAGTGAATACGTGCTGATAAGATAGTATTTTAAGTTGCAAACGGTTCGATTGTAATATAAAAACATTAATAGTAATTACAGAAGGTTTATTTAACTTCCTATTTAATCTTGAAATAATTTTATCTAATAATAATATTCAAAAAAAGTTCAAATTATTATTTAATTTTCTATTCTAATAAAAACTTATTCGAATCCCACTAAAGCCTTTTGGAAAACTCAATTTTTAAAAAAATTATTAATTTCCAACGAAAGAAGAAGAAGGCCGGTTCTGCGGCCACTGGCGTGATGAGCAATGGGCAATTGTGATTAATATTTAATTGATCAGACTCGTCTTCCTCCTTATCGCAATACACGATAATCTCACAGGCGTGATGGGCAATGCTTAATTGATCAGACTCAATTTTTTTAAAATTATTAATTTCCAACGAAAATTCGATTCACAAAGAGCAGCACCCAAATAAAAATCTTCCGGGGGGTGAAGTTTGGAAAATGAGGAGGTTACCCCTTTGCTATAGTATGATATTAGAAGCTTCAGATCCTAAATAAAAAAAAAAAAATTAAGCCTCTTAAAAATTAAGCCCCTCTAAAAATTAAGCCCTCCCCCCTTCCTAAAATCTCATCAAACTATAACATATTTTACAATATGTTCAAATTTCCTTCCTACTCTCAGTTGATTCCAATCTTAAAGAAAAAAAAAAAAATACATTTAAGCCTTTCAGAAAAATAAGCCCCCTAAAAATTAAGCCCTCCCCCTTTCCTAAATATCACATCAAACTGTAACAGTGTCAAAATATCCTTCACCCATTTTCAAATATCTTTCCTACTCTAAGTTGATTCCAATCTCTACTTAAATTTAAACTCCTAAAAAATTTTTAAGCCCCCCTCAATTTTAAGCCCCTCCTAAAAAATAAGCCCTCCCCTCTCTCTCTCTCTCTCTAAAAATCTCATCATACTATAACAGACTCCAAACATCCACCCCTCTACTACAGTATAATCTCCTACGTTTCAAACCCTAAAAAAATTTAAGCCCCCTCAATTTTAAGCCCTCCCCATCATCCTACTATAGTATGATACACTCTCCATCAGATAAGCTTCTCAATCAGGTGGTGGTGATCCTCTCTCCCTCTTATAGGAGGTGGTGGTGGTTCCACTTCCTCCTCCTCCTCCCACCACGTCCACCACGCTGAGGTTGAACTCCCATTCTTTCCCTACTTTCCTTTCATGAAACACTAAAATTGACCGAGCTATGAAATTTTAAAAATGCTTTACTTACACCACTTTCCAACACTGAAAACAAATGTCTTCGACATTGATTTGGGGGATCATGTACCAACTTCTTACAGTATTTGAAGAACTTAATTCAATCACAATATTTGTATGACTTTTTTCAAAGCGCAGATACACATGAAATAACTTTTATTAAGTTTCAGATTGTCCAAAATAATTGTATTTTAACATATGTTTTATTTTGTAAGAATTTGAGGCGTCTTTTTTTCATGATTCAGTTACTATAAAATAGAGGATATGGCTGTGATTTCTAATGCTTGTTATTTGATTTTTGTGTAATTTCAGCACTGAATCTCAAAATGACCTTCATTTTTAAGTCATCACGTCAGAATTTTTTTTTTTTTTTTTTTTTTTTTTTTTTTTTTTTTTTTTTTGTACTCGTAAATGTCAAAGTTAAAATCTAGCAAAGATTTAAGTGTGTATTCGAAAAAACGCTTTTCCACCTTCAACAGCTCGAAATTTTCCGATACAATTTCAGACATATTTTTAAAAGTAGAAACATGAAACTTGCTGAGGGGATTCTTGAAGGGACGTAACGAGGTGCCGTGTGATGACTTTTTACGCTCCATTCATTAGAATTTGAGTTATGAACAATTACCTTATCAGTATGAACCTTTTTTTCGTTGACAGATCTCTCGCTTCGGATAAATCGGTTCGAAATGCCATTTTTGATTGCTTTTTTAACAATATTTTCTGCATTTATCAAAGAATCGACAATCAAGGCACCTTGTGTACTTTCCAAATAAGAGATTTTGAAAGTTTGGTGCATTTGAGAGCAAAAATGAATTTAAAAATAAATCGGAAAATAAGCAGTTTGAATCGAAATACACCCTTAATACAAAGATGTAAAACCTTTTTTTATTCAATTAAATTTTATTTAATTCTATATTTTATCTAATTTTTTGGCTTATATTAGGATTATTACAGCTAAACAGCTGTGGGATCCGATGAGGTGGGGGAGGAGGTTCAATTTTGACTTTGAATTTTTTAACTTCGAAATTTACAATTTGTGAAAAGTCCCAACTCGATGGTTAAAAATGAAGGTCATTTTCGTTTACAGCGGTAAAAAATACACAAAAAAAAATAATTATCAAAACTTAAAAATATACAAATTTTATAACATCAAGTTTTCGCTATTTTTTTTTCTTTTTTTATAGTTTTAAAATTTATGACTTGTAAAAAATCTTTACGTGGTGGTAAAACATGAAAGTTAATTTCAAATTCAGTAGTACAGGGTACATAAGATTCAATTATCAAAAGCTAAACACGTGACGTAACCCAGCATTTGCAGGCAACCGTAAAGCATGGTGACGTCACTTCAACGTCGTTGTGAAGTCACATTTTGACTTTGTGACCATCGATTGTCGATGTGACGTCACGTGACGTCGATGTGAAGTCACAGTGACTAAAATGTGAAGTCGTTATGGCCGTTTTAGAGCTCTTTTGTGACGTTTCACAAAGTGGTCACAATGTGACGAATTTGTGAAAAATGTGTCATTTGTGACTAATTTGACATTAACATTATGACAAAACTGTGTCAAAAGCGACGATATTTAAATTGCCAGAAACATGTTTTTTAAAGTAATTAACATGTTTTAAAGGATATTTATAAATTTCTAAAGATTTTTAAGAAAGTCACAACTCAGTCACAATGTGACATCACTGAGTAGTGGCATTTTGGTCACAGATGTGATGTGACCAAAGTGACTCACAGTGACGTCACTGTGACCATGCATGCTATTAGGGTAGTGTTAACTATAACTTTTTAAGCAATTTAGGTCAAAAAAAAGTTTATTAAAAATTACGAAAATTAAATTTTTATACGGTCCCCCGGTCCTATAAGTGACATTTAGTAAATTTTTACTACTCTAACAGGTAAGACAAAAAAAAAAAAAGTCCCATTCTTCTGCGATTAAAATTGACCGAGTAATAACTGTTTAAAATTGAAGCAAATTTTTTGCTGCAAAATAGGGGTCAGTCACAAATTTACTGGAAATAAAAATAAACGTCAGATATAAAATTTAACATTAAACACTGAGAGTAAAATAATTTTTACAATATTACTTTTAAGTTTATGTTGAAGTTTACATATTAAAGTACAATATACAACTTACGGTAAAATATAAGCAAAAAAAGAACAGAAATTTTATTAAATTAAATTATGAAAAGCAACTGTCACAATTCGTTACAAAATTATGCATATTTAAAATTCTATTGGATTACTTAACCTAATAGAATTTGCTGTAGTCCTATAAAATAAATAAATGGTACGCACCTAAAATCGTATTAATATTACTTTGTCATTGAATATAAATAAGTATGAGAATTAAACCTCGATCGGATATTTAAAAGTGAGTTAAATTTTGAATACAAATTTTGAACTAGGAAAATATACGTACGAACGTTATAAGTAAAAAAAAAAAAAAAAAAAAAAAAAAAAAAAAAACTTATCAAAATAACACACTTTTTTAAAATAAAATCATGAAAAGGAACAGCTTCATTTCCTTACAAAATAAAACATATATGAAAATACAATTGAGGATGTGAATTTTAAAACTCGTCTTATCGCTTTTGTTTTCTCTAACAGTCTATACCAATATATACTAATGTAACACTACTATCTTCAAATTTATAATGAAAACTAATAGACGCATTTAAAGGTTTTTTTTCACGATTTCCCAAAAATCGATTTTCTCGATAAAGAGAATTTTGAAACTCATGTCTTCAACTATTTTAACCAATCTAGAATTTAATAAAAATTAACACTACATTAAACGTATACGGTGGCAGCACCTTCAGTTAAACAGCTTTAAAAGTATTTTTTTACCTCATTAAAAACATTTTTGTAATTGGAACTATACGTCTGTAACAAATGGTTTAGGAATTAGCCATTGGATAGCGTTGGAAATGGACGCCCTTTAAAATACTTTAAGCACATTGTGTGCATTTCCTTAAAGCTTTGTACAACTCACCCGTTTTCAGTTACAGAAAAGTAATTTAAGTGATGAAATTTAAAGTTTCAATACTCGGTCAATTTTAATGTTAAGTGAATGGGAACTTTTTTGTATTGCTTGTTAGAGCGATGGAAAATTTTTACTAAATATCACTTAGAGGACCGGGGGACCGTATAAAAATTTAATTTTCGTAATTTTTAAACATTTTTTTTTACCTAAATCGCTTAAAAACAATTGTTTACCTTTTTTAAAGCATTTTTGCAAAATTGGAACTATACAGGGTGATTAAAAAAAACGTGGACAAATTGATATGACAAATGAGGCATACGACAAGGATAAAAAATCACATAGGAACATAGGGCTGCAAACCACTTATTGAGTTGCAAATACAGGGTGTTTCATCCTAACTCAATTTGGATTGACGGTAATAAATTTCAGAAAACTGAAGTATATTATAATAAAATATTTAACAGACATTCTCACCTTTGTTTTAAATGTGATAACATAAAAAAAAAGTGGTAGAAGTTTGCATTATGCGCACCAGCAATATGCACTTGGTATCTCATATTTTGGACTGTGATAATCAGTTTATACGGTATCATCTATTGCTTGAGCAATATGTTTTTCCAGATCTTTTCGTAACGTTATCACATTTCACACAAAATAAGGTACATATCGTTGCATTTTCATTTCAATATTTTTATTTTCCTCGAAATTACTACTTTCAAACCGGGTGTAGTTAGAATGAAGCACTCTGTATTTGGGACTCAATGTACGCAATGTACCAATTTGGTGGCCCTATGTTCCTATGGGGTTTTTTTATCCTTGTAGTATGCCTGATTTCTCATATCAGTTTGTCCACTTTTTTTCAATCACCCTGATCTATGATTAACGGTTTAGAAATTAGCCATTGACCACCGTTGAGAGTGGACATATTGTGTATTATTCAATACATAATATATAGTGGCAGCGCGTGGCTGGATTTATTTGGAACGCGAATAGCATGACTGTGAATTTCATTCTTGTTTTACCTCAATTTTTTAAAAAAATCTATACCTTACTTTTGGGCACAATCTTCTGCCATTAAACAAAGCAAAGATTTATTTTCTTTAAATAATGGTAAAAAAAAAAAGAATAAATTGGAAAAATATATATTGGAATAAAATATATTGGAGAAATATATATTGGAATTACATATTACATCAGTACATCATTATACTATAACAAATGAATAATATTTATTAAAAAAATATAACACACGAATATAACAATTTATTTTAAAACTGAGAGGAAAAATTCCAGTTATGAGACGCCACTGTCAATATATATTATTCAATATGTACAATATACTCCAATGTATATTAACCTTCCAGTATATATAATTAGAAAAAAAAATAATACTTATCCAAAAAAATTTCCTAAACGAATATAGAAATTTATTTTAAAATTCAAAATTTTCCTTTTCTCCCCTAGTTTGAATATCAGGTTATAAAATATGTAGTGATCTAGCGATAACTCGCCAACTATTATATTCGACCCCACATCAAAAGATCCCGGGTTTTGAGAGGGATTGAAAAAAAAATATGAAAGAATAAAATAAAATAGAAATAAAAAACATAACATCTCCATTCAAAAGCGATGTGTGCATGTTCTGTTTTGTGTGGCTTATGTGGTTTACGGATCAGTTTCTGTTTGGAAGAAGAGGCCCGTATAAAAAGGGAGACCCCCTATCAACTCGGGACAGGAGCCCTGCCAATTTTGAAATCTCTTTAACGTAGAGTCCCATTGTGTACTGCTTATTCGCATCGTCAAGTTTATATTAACCCCCGATCAGCCCTCTGCTTTTCTTTTGGAGGGACCCGCTAATGTATTTGCGGTTCGACGACTGGAAACTAATCTTTTAAACTGTTTGTGTTTTTTTATATGCAAGTTGGAAAGTAATTTAATGAAAGATAACAAGCGAAAACCGTTGGTATGGAAGGACATTTTACAAAAGGGAAGTTTACAAAAGATTTGTTGACTTGTAAGGAGTTGCTTCAGTGCGGAAGTTTTTGTTGGTGAACAAGCAAAGCAGATGTTTTACACGTTTATGGAACAATAAACGAAATTGTAAATTTGGTTGAATGATGTAAGAGAGCTGTGGGGGAGGTGTCTGTTGTTGCATTAAATATTGAGGTTATCATCATTCATACAGGAAAAAAAAAGCACTAATATGTTTTTTAGCGTTGAACATTCAAGTTGGTATGAAGTAATTTTTAAATCTGGTGAAGGATTCAATCTTTGTGATAGATTAACTCGAGGATGGAAGGATGGATCCTTTTGACTTCTTGTCGGTCTAAATTAGGGGGAGAAATTACCCAGAAGTAGTGTATTTTATCTTTAGAATACCTAGAATTTGCGTTAAAATAATCTATAATATCATTGTAGAACTACCGATTCTCTTTTTATTTCTTTCTCGTAAAATTCAAACTTTTATTACTAATTTAAAAAACCGTTGGTATGGAAGGACATTTTACAAGAGGGAAGTTTACATAAGTTTTGTTGACTTGTAAGGAGTTGCTTCAGTGCGGAAGTTTTTGTTGGTGAACAAGCAAAGCAGATGTTACGTTTATGGAACAATAAATGAAATTGTATATTTGGTTGAATGATGTAAGAGAGATGTGGGGAAAGTGTCTGTTGTTGCAATAAATATTGAGGTTATCATCATTCATACAGGGGGAAAAAAAAAGCACTAATATGATTTTTAGCGGTGAACATTCAGTTGGTATGAAGTAATTTTTAAATCTGGTAAAGGAAATATTAGCTCGAGGATGGAAGGACGAATCATTTTGTCTTCTTCTTGGTCTAAATTAGGGGAAGAAATCACCCTGAAATAGTGTATTTATCTTTGAAATAACCGGAATTTGAGTTAAAATAATCTAAAATATTATTGTTGAACTACCGATTCTCTTATTATAATTTCTTTCTCGTAAAATTCAAACTTTTATTACCAATTAAAAAAAGCTTTGGTATGGAAGGATATTTTAGAAAAGGGAAGTTTACAAAAGATTTGTTGACTTGTAAGGAGTTTGCTTCAGTGCGGAAGTTTTTGTTGGTGAACAAGCAAAGCAGATGTTTTACACGTTTGTGGAACAATAAACGAAATTGTAAATTTGGTTGAATGATGTAAGAGAGCTGTGGGGAAGGTGTCTGTTGTTGCATTAAATATTGAGGTTATCATCATTCATACAGGAAAAAAAAAGCACTAATATGTTTTTTAGCGTTGAACATTCAAGTTGGTATGAAGTAATTTTTAAATCTGGTGAAGGATTCAATCTTTGTGATAGATTAACTCGAGGATGGAAGGATGGATCCTTTTGACTTCTTGTCGGTCTAAATTAGGGGGAGAAATTACCCAGAAGTAGTGTATTTTATCTTTAGAATACCTAGAATTTGCGTTAAAATAATCTATAATATCATTGTAGAACTACCGATTCTCTTTTTATTTCTTTCTCGTAAAATTCAAACTTTTATTACTAATTTAAAAAACCGTTGGTATGGAAGGACATTTTACAAGAGGGAAGTTTACATAAGTTTTGTTGACTTGTAAGGAGTTGCTTCAGTGCGGAAGTTTTTGTTGGTGAACAAGCAAAGCAGATGTTACGTTTATGGAACAATAAATGAAATTGTATATTTGGTTGAATGATGTAAGAGAGATGTGGGGAAAGTGTCTGTTGTTGCAATAAATATTGAGGTTATCATCATTCATACAGGGGGAAAAAAAAAGCACTAATATGATTTTTAGCGGTGAACATTCAGTTGGTATGAAGTAATTTTTAAATCTGGTAAAGGAAATATTAGCTCGAGGATGGAAGGACGAATCATTTTGTCTTCTTCTTGGTCTAAATTAGGGGAAGAAATCACCCTGAAATAGTGTATTTATCTTTGAAATAACCGGAATTTGAGTTAAAATAATCTAAAATATTATTGTTGAACTACCGATTCTCTTATTATAATTTCTTTCTCGTAAAATTCAAACTTTTATTACCAATTAAAAAAAGCTTTGGTATGGAAGGATATTTTAGAAAAGGGAAGTTTACAAAAGATTTGTTGACTTGTAAGGAGTTTGCTTCAGTGCGGAAGTTTTTGTTGGTGAACAAGCAAAGCAGATGTTTTACACGTTTGTGGAACAATAAACGAAATTGTAAATTTGGTTGAATGATGTAAGAGAGCTGTGGGGAAGGTGTCTGTTGTTGCATTAAATATTGAGGTTATCATCATTCATACAGGAAAAAAAAAGCACTAATATGTTTTTTAGCGTTGAACATTCAAGTTGGTATGAAGTAATTTTTAAATCTGGTGAAGGATTCAATCTTTGTGATAGATTAACTCGAGGATGGAAGGATGGATCCTTTTGACTTCTTGTCGGTCTAAATTAGGGGGAGAAATTACCCAGAAGTAGTGTATTTTATCTTTAGAATACCTAGAATTTGCGTTAAAATAATCTATAATATCATTGTAGAACTACCGATTCTCTTTTTATTTCTTTCTCGTAAAATTCAAACTTTTATTACTAATTTAAAAAACCGTTGGTATGGAAGGACATTTTACAAGAGGGAAGTTTACATAAGTTTTGTTGACTTGTAAGGAGTTGCTTCAGTGCGGAAGTTTTTGTTGGTGAACAAGCAAAGCAGATGTTACGTTTATGGAACAATAAATGAAATTGTATATTTGGTTGAATGATGTAAGAGAGATGTGGGGAAAGTGTCTGTTGTTGCAATAAATATTGAGGTTATCATCATTCATACAGGGGGAAAAAAAAAAGCACTAATATGATTTTTAGCGGTGAACATTCAGTTGGTATGAAGTAATTTTTAAATCTGGTAAAGGAAATATTAGCTCGAGGATGGAAGGACGAATCATTTTGTCTTCTTCTTGGTCTAAATTAGGGGAAGAAATCACCCTGAAATAGTGTATTTATCTTTGAAATAACCGGAATTTGAGTTAAAATAATCTAAAATATTATTGTTGAACTACCGATTCTCTTATTATAATTTCTTTCTCGTAAAATTCAAACTTTTATTACCAATTAAAAAAAGCTTTGGTATGGAAGGATATTTTAGAAAAGGGAAGTTTACAAAAGATTTGTTGACTTGTAAGGAGTTTGCTTCAGTGCGGAAGTTTTTGTTGGTGAACAAGCAAAGCAGATGTTTTACACGTTTGTGGAACAATAAATGAAATCGTAAATTTGGTTGAATGATGTAAGAGAGATGTGGGGAAGGTGTCTGTTGTTGCATTAAATATTGAGGTTATCATCATTCACACAGAAAAAAGCACTAATATTTTTTTTTAGCAGTGAACATTCAAGTTGGTAATGAAGTAATTTTTAAATCTGGTGAAGGATAGATTAACTCGAGGATGGAAGGACGAATCATTTTGACTTCTTGTTGGTCTAAATTGCGGAGAGAAATTACCCTGAAGTAAAGTATTTTATCTTTGGAATACCCTGAATTTGCGTTGAAATAATCTACATAACCATTGTTGCGCTACAGATTCTCTCATTATTACTTCTTTCTCGTGAAACTCAAAAATTTATTACTAATTAAAAATTTTATCAAGTTATTCATACCTTTCACTTGTTCTTCATCCCCCATCTCTCTCCCTGACTTTCCTAAAACTATCTCTTCCTTTACTAAAATTACGTGGTTCTCATAATGAACGCTAAGAACTTATTGAGCAGCGCTGCAATACCATTTTCAAGAAGAACTCAAAATGATTCACCATTACTTCCAATGAAGGGAATAAGAGTTATTCTTCCATTTCGCAGTTAACTTCTCGCTATATCTTGTTTCTTTTTTCACTCATTTGGATATATATCGCTTTTTTTTCTTGTCCCCTCCCCCCTCAAGAAAAAATCGTTCTGTTCAGTAACTGCATTCTTAATTAACTTTTTAAGAAAATAACTAAATAACTTATACATACCGTCTCGTTTTTCAATGTAAATTTAAGTAAGCGAAATTTTAAGTTTGGGATTTAGATAGTTAAACTATCGATGAAACCACTAATATTTATTGCCAAAAAGTATTCAAGATATTAACATTTGTGGCGCAGGGCAAATTCATTGCCTAAGTGTTGAAATTAATGACTGACACCGGAATTTGAAAACAACTTTATTTGTAAATAGGAAAACGCTATATTACACGTATTCAATAAACAGTAATTTTTTAAAACAAAATTCCGGTGTCAATGTGGCGTTTGGGAATTAAAATTAAGTGGTAATATATCTATGAAACCACTGCGCCGCAAGGTAATCAAAGTATGCGTAACTATTCCTGACATTTTGCTAACAAATTAAAACCACAATTTAGAAATTTATTGCTTTCCGCAGCAAAGACGTTGGTAAAATCTTAATGAATTGTTGGAATTTGCACAAATAATATAATAGTATATAGTGTTTTAACAAATTAACAATTAGAGATTCAAAGGCAACAATACGCCTTTCAATAGTAAAATATGCAACAGTTGTATTAAAAAAAAAAAAAGAAAGAAAGAAAAAAAAAGAAAAACAGAAAAAAAAAGTCATGAATAAAAATATGAAAAATTAAGTGTCTATCAGATTTTTAAATTCCATTCAAGGAAAAAAAATACTGAGCGAAATTTCGAAACAATCAAAGTTGCATTACCCTGTAATAGCTTAGATAGCACTGGTGAAATTTAAAAAAAGATATGTAAAATATTAGGTTGTCCCAAAAGTTTATTACTTTTTTGTGCAAAAAAAAAAAAAAATAAATAAATAAATAAATAAATAAAGCATGGAAATTTTGATAAAGGCAATATTTTATTGAAGAACGCTTGTGTTAATCCGTTGGACAAACTTTCTTCATTCTTTCCGGTAGTCTAATGCCACCTTCTTTCTAAAACTTTTTTTAATTATGGCAAAATATTTACTGAAGTAATTTTTTATGTTATTCAAGATGTTCGTTTTTTTTTTCTCTTTTTGGTGAACAGAATTTTTGAGAAAAAGAAACAAATAGCAGTCGGACAGAGCAATATCGGAATTGTTAATCTTTTACCACCGGTTTTTCAAGACAGAATATTTTCTGTAATTGAATAGCAAAAATGCTCCGATTCAATAAGGTAAACTTTAGAATGAAAAATAACTGATGGCAATAATGAAGGATTCTGAATACCTTGACCTCTTTGGGACGAGTGGCCCGTACGCATTTTTAGAAAGAATCACGTTTTGAGCACCAGCCTTGGCGAGTTGGCGAAAGCGAGAACGTTCAGCTAGCTGCATGGCCAAACACAAAATAAACTAAGTTCAAATGTGTCATAAAACATATGATTAATAGAATTATATTAATTACAAGAGAATCTTTACTAATGTTTTTAATTAACTTCTCAATTTCTTCGAACATAGAGAGTTAAGGAAATAATATTTTTGAATTGAGGAAAAAAAAACCTATGTTCAAATGTTTTGTGAAATTTAAAGCATTTTAATCTAAAAAAGCTCTTTGTTTTAAGCTATGTTTTAATCGTAAACAACAGTAAATAACATTTCCTCATATTATAGTCTTTGCTTGATAACATTTACGGAAAAAACAAATGAACAATAAGCGCGATCTCTTTGTAGAAGGAAGGGTTGCTATTCGTTGACGTTTGACGTCACAAGCAAGAAAGGGTGTGTAGCATTGACTTCATCTCCGCGCCAATCGTTGTTCTAGCGATAAGGTGCTCAAAACGTGATTCTTTCTGAAAATGCGGCCCGTACACTGATATTAAGGAGAGCAAAAGGTGCTCAGAATCTTTGTTTATCCCTACCAAAATTTTGCTGTAAATTTTACCTTTTTTATTCTGAGAATTTTTTGGATTCAGTTAGGCAAAATTTTCTGTGGTGAGAAACCAGTGATAAAAGATTAATTCCTTGGGGACGAGCGACATGTATACGTGCCACAAAAAAGCTTAAAAATCCTTGTTTATCTCCACCAGTAAAATTTACTGTAAAATTTGCCTTATTTAATCTGAGTATTTTCTTATTTAATAAAGCACAAATTTCTGTTTTAAAAAAACGGTGGCAAAGCATTAAAAAATTCGCAAAAAGCTCCCGTCACGAAGGGATTGAGTAACACGTATACCGGTCGCTCATTTCTAAAAGCTCAAGATGGGAGTCAATTGTCTTTCAATTCGATTCTGGATTTGTATATTTCGGGTTCAAATATTGGGTTGTAAAATATTGGTTTGATTTTCAGCAGAGATTTCCGGTTCGAGTTGGGTACACCTAACCCATGCATGACTCCATTCTAAATACAAGAAAAATTCTATTGAAAATATCAAAGGCAACAGACATAACATGAACGAGAAGAAAACTTTAAGTCTTCAGCGTTTGTTAGATACAAGCGAAGAAAAAAAAATCGATTTTACTACTAAGCGACTTCTATGCGTAACAAAATTACCTTCAACAAAACACCCCTTATTGCGTCACGGTACATCCGGTAGTTTACAGAAGTGTTTGCTTCTTTTATATGACTTCTGGTTACCCTCTTTTTTCCCATACACCCTTGTTTACGGAAACCACAAAAATAACGTCATAATGGAAAGCAATCACTCGAGTAACCAATATTCACTGTTTGTTGTACACCCTTTATCGTCTTATGCTTTTGCAATCGGAACTTGGCTCTTAGTGATTTATTTTATTCATCTTTGGAGCTCAGCCATACATCCTGACTGTGTTCGTAACATTATTTGCAACAATAAGATGTAGCATTTTAAATTTTAATTCTTAAGGGTGTATTCGAAAAAACACTTTTCCACCTTTAGCAGCTCGAAATTTTCCGATACAATTTCAGACACATTTTTAACAGTAGAGACACGAAATTTGCTGAGGGGATTCTTGAAGAGACGTATAAGGTGCCGTGTGATGTCTTTTTGCGCTCAATTCATTAGAATTGATTTTACAAACAATTAACTTCTCAGGAAGACCCTTTTCTTCGTTCCCAGATCTGCCACTTCGGAAAAATCGGTTCAAATTGGCGTTTTTGATTGCTTTTTTTTTTTTTTTTTTTTTTTTTTGTGCACTTATCAAAGAATCGACCTTCACGGCACCTTGTGCACTTTCCAAATAAGAGATTTTGAAAGTTTGGTGTATTTCACAACAAAAATAAATTCAAAAATAAATCGGAAAACAAGCAGTTTGAATCGAAATACACCCTTAAATGCATGAATTCTTCTTTTAGAATTGTTTTTTCTTTTCATTACATTAAGGAATAGCAACCAGAAATTTTAAAATAGATTTTTAACTTTATTTATTAGAATAGCATTGTAATTTTTGCTGAATTAAACTTGTTATATAAATATAGTGGTTATTAAGAATTTAATTTATTTATTAAAAGTTAAGCTAGAAGTGATGCAAATTTACATCACTATGCAATTAAGGATTAACCTTTTGCGATTCAGAGCACTTTTATTGCTTAACTGTTGCAATTAATGAATAACATCAAAATTCGAAAACAACTTTATTTGTAAATAAGATTTCATGCATCTAATAAACTGAATTTTTCATTATCAAAATTCTTGTGCCAACGTGATCTTTGGGAATTAAAATTAAGTGGATTCTTAGATATACCATCGCCCCTCAAGTGGTTAAAGTAAACCCATTGAAAAAATGACATACCATTTCAATGAACCAATTCACTTTGTATTATACCAGATGTTTCATGACGTTGTTCGAAAAGATATAAAAAGCCTACGATTCATTCTAGGGTTTAAGGGTGTATTTCGATTCAAACTGCTTATTTTCCGGGGGTTTTTTTTAATTCATTTTTGCTCTCAAATACACCAAACTTTCAAAATCTCTTATTTGGAAAGTGTACAAGGTGCCGTGATTGTCGATTCTTTGATAAATACAGAAAATATTGCAAAAAAAAGCAATCAAAAACGGCATTTCGAACCGATTTTCCCCAAGCGGGAGATGTGGGAACGAAAAAAAAGGTCATACTGATAAGGTAATTAAGGGTGTATTCGAAAAAACGCTTTTCCACCTTCAACAGCTCGAAATTTTCCGATACAATTTCAGACACATTTTTAAAAGTAGATACATGAAACTTGCTGAGGGGATTCTTGAAGGGACCGGTGAGGGGCCGTGTGATGTCTTTTTATGCTCAATTCATTAGAATTTGAGTTATAAACAATTACCTTTTTTTCGTTCCCAGATCTTCCGCTTGAGAAAAATCGGTTCGAAATGTCGTTTTTGATTGCGTTTTTTGCAATATTTTCTGCATTTATCAAAGACTCGACAATTACGGCACCTTGTGTACTTTCCAAATAAGAGATTTTGAAAGTTTGGTGTATTTGAGAGCAAAAATGAATTTAAAAAAAACCCGGAAAATAAGCAGTTTGAATCAAAATACACCCTTAAATAATATACAGGCGCAGGGGGATTCAAAATTCCACCTACAAATGTTAAAGGTGTTGGTCAGTCAGGTCATATATTACCCCCCAACTAATTCTAAACGTATGGGAGAAATACATTTCTATTTTAAAAAGATTTATTTAGAAATTAATATTTTAAACTTCATTTTTTCCGTGTGCTGTTTTTCTTAAATAATGTTTCTTTCTTTTTAAGGGTGTATTTCGATTCGAACTGCTTTTTTTCCGATTTATTTTTGAATTAATTTTTGCTCTCAAATACACCAAACTTTGAAAATCTCTTATTTGGAAAGTACACAAGGTACCGTGATTGTCGATTCTTTGATAAATGCAGGAAATCTTGCAAAAAAGCAATCAAAAACGGCATTTTTAACCGATTTTTCCCAAGCGGGGAGATCTGGGAACGAAAAAAAGGGGTCATACTGATAAGGTAATTGTTTATAACTCAAATTCTAATGAGTTGAGCGTAAAAAGACATCACACGGCACCTCATACGTCCCTTCAAGAATCCCCTCAGCAAGTTTCATGTTTCTACTTTTAAAAATGTGCCTGAAATTGTATCGGAAAATTTCGAGCTGTTGAAGGTGGAAAAGCGTTTTTTTCGAATACACCCTTAAGTTTACAAAATATTTTTAAAATGTACTTAGTTATGTTGGAGGTGTTAAAATCCTACTCACGCTTCTTCAAAATATTAAATTAAACTATTAAGCATAGATATTACAATCTTAAAACAAAAGAGTGAATTTGGCTTCTCAGGAAACAGCTGTAATTTATTGGATCGTGACTGAGTTGTTTTATAAACATTTTACTTATCTTGATTCAAACTGCGTATTTAACACTAGAACCGCAGGAAATTTTACCCAAGTTTTATAAAAATAATTCACACCAGAATTTTTATTTAAGTCTATTGAACTTATTTATTTTAAATAATTTTGTGCAGCTTATATGAAAATTATTTCAAGAAGAATTCTCTGGTTCGAGTCAGCATTTTTTCACTGAGTACGGGTCAAAATGACCCGTCTCCGCGGTTCTAGTGTTAAATTACTCATCTTGATTTAAATTGCTTAAAATCAACTCGTTCACCCAAGTTGCTTAAACTCATGGTGAGAAGCTGACTTTCAATTCGTGAGATGAATGGATTTGGAGAATCACGGAAAAAAAGCGTCCCCGGAAAAAAGCGCACCGGAAAAAAGCGTCCCTTTTTATAAATCACATATTTAAATAAGTCTGACAAAAATACATATGGTTAATCAGAATATAAACACTAGATTGAGACGGTTTTATGAAATGTAAATCTTTGTTCTGTCGAGACTCAGATGGGCGGGGGGGGGGGGGGGGGCTTTAAAAGTTATCTCAAAACCTGTCATTGCTTTAATGAAAAAAAAAATTGTAAGTTACGAAGAATTAGATAATAAACACTAGGTACTTAATTTTTTTAATTCAGTCTCCCTTGTTCTCCTGTGGAGTGGGGGGGGGGGGGAGGATGTCTACAAACTTTTGAATATATCTCTTATATTTATTTTTTTAATATTATTTATAATTTGATTATTTTTATTATAAAATTACATATTAATATTTTATTATATTTTATATTACATTTATATATTTATATTTATATAATATATAACATAATATATAGGCTATTTCCATGAGTACTTGTAGTGTAAGTCACAGGCTACGATTTTTGGCTACCAGTATTATAGAACGAAAAAAATGTGATTAATTTTATTGGCACATTCTCATCAATTGAATAAGGCCAAGCAGACTTTTCGAAAATAACGGTGGCTAACAAGCATAGCAATTTATAAGTTATGTGACTTACACTACAGAACCCATGGAATTAGCCTATAATAATAAATATATTAATGTAATATAATAATAATACAGAATAAATAATTTATAGTAAATAAGTAATAAATTAAAAATACATAAATATAAATTAAATATAAAATTAAAAATAAATGTAATTAAATATTAAAAATTATACTTATTAACAAAAGTTTATTTAAAAATGATAATATTTTATTAACTCATAGTAAATCAATAAAAATAAATGTATTAATAAATAAAATTAAATATAAAAATCTAGTTTCATCAACAAGAAATAATTTTAAAATGATAATATTTTATTAACTTATAGGACATAATAAAAATAAGTGTATAAATATATAAAATTAAATATTAAAAAATCTACACATAAACAAGAATTTATTTAAAAAATGATATTTTATCATCAGCCGTTACTGATACTATTGTCATATACAGTCCTCCCCACTTAATCGGGTAACGGATAATCGAATACCCCGCTTATTCGAATAAAATCCTCCGGAACCGAATTTAATCCCATTGGGCTATTGTTATTTTCCCCCGCTTAACCGAATACTTTTCACAAAATGTCCTCGCTTAAGGCCCCTGTCCTCGCTCGAGGAAACGCTCGCGAGCTAATGCTATTCCTATGGGGAAGCATTTTTCTAATAACTCTTTCGCATTTTGACATTTTTGTATAATTCTTTTTGCTTTGGATAGCTGAGGTGCATGCCGACAGCGCACCTTTTTTATTTTTTCCATTTTGGTTGCAGATATTTTTTACAAAGTTAGTTTCGCTTTCAAAACCGGTTTCGAAACTGAAAGTGCTTTTTAAAAAAATAGCTGCAACCAAAATCGAAAAAGTAAAAAAGGTGCGCTGTCGGCATGCACCTCAGCTATCCAATGCAAAAAGAATTATTCAAAAATGTGAAAATGCGAAAGAGTTATTAGAAAAATGCTTCCCCATAGGAATAGCATTAGCTCGTGAGCGTTTCCTCGAGCGAGGACAGGGGCCTTAATCGAATAACAACTGAGTGAGACAATTTGACAAATGAGTGTGAGAAACACATTTCGATTAGATTTTCCTCCACATTTTTTTTTTTTTTTTTTTTTTTTGTCATTTTCCACTTTTACACAAAAAACAAATTTCCACAACTTCCAGCATAGATTTCGCCTGGCAAGAGTACAGGGGATTGGTCAAGTGAGCTTTTTTCCTTGTTCTTTTTTTCGAATAAATTTTTAAAATGGTGAAATAAATTGGACAGTAATTTCGATCAAGTTTCAATTTTGTTTACTTTCGTTTGTCAAAGGACATTTTTTTTCACTTTTTTATTTTTTGAGGGTATTTTTAATGGAAACATTTTCATCTTTAAAACCAGTTCCGAAATTGAAATTAACCTCATTAAAAACAAATCAACAATAAAAATCGAAAAAGATTAAAAATGACGACGGCCTTTGAACAGATCGATCTCATCTATCATTGCAAAAAAAAGATCATTTAAAAATTGTGAAATGCGGTAGAGATATGCTTATAAATTTATTCTATAGGGTTAGCATTAGCGAGCAAATCCTTTCGCGTGACTGAAGTAGCCCCTTAATAGTAATGTGTTGTCAGTTAGAGAATCTATATGGTAATTATGATACCATTCGAAAAATAACTCGTCCATTTTTTACTCTAAAATTTCACATAAACCACTTTCATCTATTTTTTAAACCTGTATAAATTACGTAAATTAAATTCTAATAACAAAATTTGGACCGAATTCGCACAATCTGCATAAAATGTAATGTAAACCAAATGATGTATTTACTGACATTGAACTAATGCGTATTTACTTGAATTATTTTGTTTTTAATTCAGTTTACATTGTTCTATTAAAGTTTTTAATGATTTTCTTACTCTGGTAATTAAATATACTGTATTTAATAATTTTGTCATTTTATTACACCTTGAATATTACATTTATATGCCTCCCCGGTTAATGAAATACCCCGCTTAATCGAATATTTTTTCTGGAACCGTCAATATTCGTTTATGCGGGGACGACTGTATTTCCAGCAATCTCGCTACGTATCCCCAAGGGTACGCGTATCAAAGGTTCGGAACCGCTGTTCTACGAGAATGATATAAATGAGACATTTGTTGCCACTTTAGTTTTTATCATTGATTTATCCACAAGTTCAATATTTATCAATTCTTTGCCACTTTTTTCTGATCACTTTTTGCGCTCTTGTTTTTCCAGTCACTTTTTTCCCTAAATTCTAGAAAACATTCCGAAAAAATGTTATCGTCTAAAGCAGTGATAGACTTGGAGTTTGTAGGCTCACCCCCCCCCGCCCCCACAGAAGAACAAGGGTGGCTGAATATACGAAAAAATATATATATGAGTTGATATTACTATGAGTTAATAAAATATTATCATTTTTAAATAAATTTTTGTTAATGAGTATAATTTTTAATTTTTAATATTTAATAATATTTATTTGTACATTTTTTTCTTTTTTTTATTTAATTTTATATTTAATTTATAATTATGTATTAATTTATTATTTATTTATTATAAATTATTTATTATTTATTATTATTAATTATTATTATTATTATTATTAATTTATTAATTATATTATTAATTATTTACTATTAATCTATTATATTAATATATTATTAATTAATTAATATGTATTATATAAGTATAAATATATGATATAAAATGTAATAAAATATTAATATGTAATTTGATAATAATAATAAAAATAATAATTATATAATATATAAATTAATTATGTATAATTTAAATTTTAAATAATCAAATTATAAATAATATTAAAAAAATAATGTAAGAGGTAGATTCAGATTTGGTAGACAATCGGCCTCTCCCCCCCCCCCAACCACCACCACAAAAGAACAAGGGAGACTGAATTTTAAAAAAACATTTAAGTACCTGGTGTTTATTATCTTATTTTTCGTATCCTACAATTTTTTTTTTCATTGAGGCAATAACAGGTTTTGGGATAACTTTTAAAGCCCCCCCCCCCACCTTCGGCTATCTCAGTCCCGAGAGAGGAAAGACGCTCAAATTACATAAAACCGTCTCAATCTAGTGTTTATATTCTAAGATTAACCATGTGTACTATTATCAGACTTATTTAAATATGTGATTTGTAAAAAGGGACCCTTTTTTCCGGTGCGCTTTTTTCCAGGGACGCTTTTTTCCAGGGACGCTTTTTTCCGAGGCGCTTTTTTCCGTGCGCTTTTTTCCGGTGCGCTTTTTTCCGCCTACCGGATTTGGACTCAACTTGAGTTGTTTTGTGGCTGAGTAATGATGGAAGATTTCAAGTGACTGGAAAATGTGGACTTATCCGTTAGTCGAAATTGGCAATTGTTCGTCGTTGATGTTTAAAATACTAATTGAGGAAAATGCAGAAAAAATTCTTTTTTCTGTAATTAAAATGCTGCTTTTGTCAATATAAAAATCCACATCATCTTGTAAAATTTGTTTATATTCGGATATATTATGTATACATATGCGTGTGAATATATGAATACGCTATAAAAGGCAGCGCCAGATATACCATTTTATTGGCACTGCAACTACAGGTGCGCTTACCTTAGTTAAATCGTTTCATTTTTCAGTTTAAAACGCATTTTTCCCCCTTTACATCACACCAGTTTTCTTATATTATATAATATCCACAGTTTAAGTATTGATGGGTTGTCAAAATTTTTCTTTGAGACTTGAAATAGAAATTTTCTCATGCTGCTTCACATGATAATCAACTGAATTCAGTAAATTGGCGATATCTGCCACTTCCCCAACACGCCCCAGAGCCTGAAAATCTGGGTACCTTACACAATCTTTTTTTTCACGCGAGGGATCCATGTTTGAGTCCCCATCTTCCTCTGCCGCAAATCCCTGGTCCTTTCTTTTCAGGCCATGAAAAGAGCCCCCTCCCCCTTACAAACTATCCCGAGCATTGAGACGTAAAAACCTTTGTGGTCGCTATCCCAATTGTTTACCCACAAGTTGAACCGATACTGGGTGAGTTAACACAACAGGGTTTTGACTGCTTTGTCTGCAAGAGCATGGAGAACCCCCTGTGACCAATGCGTATGTTTTCGGTTGTTTTTCTGCGTCGCGGTGTCAAATATCCTACCCTTGACTGCACACCTTTTCAGGGTACCGCCTCATTTCGTCCTCTGAAGTACACCGCGGTGGCTGTACACCGCAGTACCTGGGTCAGTATTGTTGGGACTTTTTTTTTGCTTGCTTGTTGTTGATACTGCGTTCGCTTTTCTGTAAGCCGAGATGCCGATTTTATGAGATGGGGTGCATTTTTTTTGCCCCTGTCCTGTTGTTATACATACATATTTCCCGGGTATGGTTCTAGGCGGCTTCTGGATAAACTACAAAGGAATTTTTTCTTAAAAGTCAAGGTCAGTTTTGTTTGCCGTTTATTCTCATGTTCTGACTTTCGCGTTAAGTAGGATGGACTAAGAGTATTTATGAACGTCAACAACATACTAATAGGCCTGATAACTTCATTTAACTTGAATTTTCCAGTTTGATTAGTTGTTTACCGCCCAGGCTCATTTTGTTCCGCTTAGGCTGTCAAGTTAAATAAGTTATGAACTAACAGTATTTATGAATGCTGACAATAAGAGACTAATAGGCCTCATAATTTCATTTAACTTGAATTTCCCAGTTTGATTAGTTGTTTACCGCTTAGGCTCTCATTCTGGCTTTCAAGTTAAATGAGTGATGAACTAACAGTATTTATGAATTCCAACAATAATATGCTTATAAGCATCACAGCATTATTTAATTTGAATTTTTTGTTTGATTAGTGATTTGCCACTTAGGCTCATATTCTGGTTTTCAAGTTAAATAAGTGATGAACTAACAGTTTTTAGGAATGCCAACAATAAGAGCTTAACAGGCATCACAGCCTCTTATTTAACTTCAATTTTCCAGTTTGATTAGTTGTTTACCGCTTAGGCTTATATTCTAGCTTTCAAGTTAAATAAGTGATGAATTGAATGCCAACAACTACAGACTAATAGCCATCACCACAGCCTCATTTAACATGAATTTTCTGGTTTAATTAGTTGTTTACCGCTTAGGCTCATCAACTAGCTTTCAAGTCAAATAGTGATAAACTTGTAGTATTTATGAATATCAACAATAAGAGTTTAACAGGCATCACAACCTCCATTTAACTTGAATTTTCCAGTTTGATTAGTTGTTTACCTCTCAGGTTCATATTCTTGCTTTCAAGTTAAATAAGTGATCAACTAGCTGTTTTTATGAATGCCAACAACAAGAGACTAATAGGCATCACAGCTTCATTTAACTTGAATTTTCCAGTTTGATTATTTGTTTACCGCTTAGGCTCATATAATAGCTTTCAAATCAAATAGTGACAAACTAGTAGTATTTATGAATGTCAAAAAAGAGACTAATAGGCCGATAGAATATTAAATTTTGATTGAAAATGTAAAGTAATATTTCTAAAAACATTTTTCTCTTTTAAGTATCACTCAGGCGGCATTAAACTTTTTTTTTCCTCGTACAGATTTAACCCTTTCCGGCGCAGGCAAATTTTGTTCGTAAAATGAAAAATTGTTGACTGACGCCGGAATTTACAAAAGACTTTTTTAGAAATTAAGAATCCCCTGATTTAAGCTGTCATTGTAAAAGTAAAATTTTACTAAAATATTATTGGTGCCATTTGTAACTTTGGAATTAAAATTAAGTGTTGCCGGAGCGGTAACACTGCGCCGGAAAGGGTTAAAACTAAATTCATACAGCATAATGTTAACACTGGTCTATCTTCATTTGTTTCATTCCAGAAGTCTTGGTTAGTACAATAAAAAAAAAATTTAAACAAAAGTACAATTGAAATAACTGAAAAGAAAATAGATGTACAAAAAGAAATAAAATTGTCTAACCTCATTTAAAAAATTATTGCTTCTTCGTTATTTTATTATCTTCTGATCCACATGTCCAACACTCAGCATCTTCTTTCATCACGAAATAGCTTAAAATCAGCAACTTATGGTCGAGGTGTTTTCGCCGACGTGTTTAATTATCAGCAGTTTCTTAATAATTCTTTTCCTCGGCTAGACTCATTATAATAGTTTAATTAAAACAAAAAAACTGTTTAAGCAAGTTATTTTGTATTATAACATAGCACGAACCTTTACACCATGTACAATATAAATAACTAAATAAAATGTGATAAAACACACAATGTTAAAATGATATACTTTATTAAAATCATTATAATTGCATTAAAAACACGCATATCCTCAATTTTTACTGTAATTTTAATGTTTTTAACAAAATATATGATTTGGCAATGATGTCTGTTTCATCACATTTTATTTAGTTATTCGTTTATGAAAAATATTACCTAGTAGTATAAAGGTTCATACAGGTACAGTTATTTTCCAGGCAAAATATCAGTATTTTTTTAAATACATACAGTTGGCAAAAAAAGTATTTGTACACTTCATTTTTTTTTAATTATAATGAAATTAAACAAAAGATTTAAGCAAAAAATACTGTAATACATTAATTTAATGCATTATAATATTATAGAAGCAAAAACAAAATTAAACGGATCGATTTTTTACATTATAATAAACAAATATACAAAAATATAATGCAAAAAAAGTATTTGTACACTGTATTAATGTAATATAATTAATTAAATTTTAGTAAAATGATACAAATTAATATTTTGTGTGAATTCATTTAGCGATTATGACTACTTCTAGATGGTGTGACATAGATTCCACCAACTTTTTTGTAGCGATCTGGTTAATGTTATTCCACGACACAATAAGAGCTTCTTTATAACTGTTTTTTACTGATACATATTTTTTTTCGGATTTTTGCATCCAATAGCATCCACAAATTTTCTATTGGATTCAAGTCTTGAAATTTTAGAGGAGTTTCCAGTCGTCTTCGAGTACTGTAGTAAATATGTGCCGGTAATCACAGCAGTATGCTTTGGTCGTTATCCTGCAGAAAGTGAAAAGCTTCCTCTAAGCCTAATTTCTTAGCACGGTTTAATAAATTATGCCGCGATAAATAAATGTATGTTAAACCTGTCCTTACATTGCCAATAAATTTTAAATGTCCTGCTCCATTAGAAGCTATACTTCCCAAAACCATAATATTCCCCCCACCATGCTTGATAGTTTGAAGTATACGTTTTGGATCTAGAACGGTTTTATTTTTACACCAATTTTTTCGAATGCTTGGTGGTAAGAAAATTCCGAATTTTCCCTCATCAGAAAAAATTACTGTTTTTCAAAAATCCAATGATTTACTTCTATATACGAAAGCGAATACTATGCGTTTTCGCCTATTTGTTTTGCTGATGAATTGATTTTTCCTTGAGGTTCTTCCTTTTAAGTCTGCATTGAGAAGAATATTTCTTATTGTTTGAGGTATTCCACTGATGCGAGAAGATGTTGCAAGGTCTCCAGCAATTTTTTGAACCGAACGCATAGGATTTTTTAAAGCTTTTTTAACAACACTCCCTTTTTCCATCATTGTTAGTTTGCTGAGAAGTCCTGGTTTTCATTGAATTTCGATGCATCTAATTTATTCATAGTTTCTCACTATGCATCCAATAGTTGTAGATGGTAATTTAATAGCTTTTACAAATTCTTGTTGCGAGTTTCAATTTTTATTATGCTCAATTATAGGATTTCATATATCTAGAGGTACCTCTCTAGTTTTAGGTTTTATTCTCAATTACTTCAAGTGCAAATTAAATTAAATGTCAGACAAATATAGTATGAAGTTAAAAATTATTAACAGCTTCTGTATAAGTAGTCCTTTGAACCATAAACACTATAAAACACAGTACATATCAGGGTGGAGAAATGTACAAATACTTTTTTTGCAAGAAATTTTTAAACTTTTCTTATTAGAAAATTATTTTACATCTTTATCGAAATTTTCTGTTGTGTAATTTAAAACACGCGGTAAACAGACTGTATTAAAACTATTTTTGCCAAAATATCTGTTTTTATTTAGTTAAAAATTAAACATTTTAGAGTGTACAAATACTTTTTTTGCCTACTGTATATAGATCTAACGAGTGGAACTTAGCCTTATTTGAGTGGAGATTTTCTATAAGAAAATACTGGTAAAGAAGAATTTTCTGATCTGAAAATTCCCGAACCATTACAAACCTTGAGTATACTTTTAAAAATACTCAATAACAAATATAATAATAATAATAATAATAATAATATTGTTACTATAAATGTCTAAAATTGGAGGTTTCAATATACTTGAATTCAAGGGAAATACTTTCAGCAATGTATCTTTTTGCTTAGTTTTTATCACGTGAAATTAATATTTATTTTTTTATTTCACTCAGAATTGAAGTTTTAAATCTAACAGAGTTTTAAAATTTAGGCTTGGTATATAATAACAGATAAAATAACACAAATCTTCTTAAAAGCATCTTTAACCCCTTTGAGACGAGCGTCTTTTACAGAATTTTTGATGTTTTATCACAGTTTTTTCCAAAAGGAAGTTTTTGTCTAATTGAATCAGGAAAAGACTCGGGTTAAGGATTATTTCGATTCAGACTGCTTATTTTCCGATTTATTTTTGAATTCATTTTTGCTCTCAAATGCACCAAACTTTCAAAATCTCTTATTTGGAAAGTGCACAAGGTGCCGTGATTGTCGATTCTTTGATAAATGCAGAAAGTATTGTTAAAAAAGCAATCAAAAACGGAATTTCGAACCGATTTTTCCGAAGCGAGAGATCTGTCAACGAAAAAAAGGTTCATACTGATAAGGTAATTGTTCATAACTCAAATTCTAATGAATGGAGTGTAAAAAGACATCACACGGCACCTCATACGTCCCTTCAAGAATTCCATCAAGTTTCATGTTTCTACTTTTAAAAATATGTCTGAAATTGCATCGGAAAATTTCGAGCTGTTGAACGTGGAAAAGCGTTTTTACCAATACACCCTTAAATATTGCAAAACTTACAATAATAATTTACTGATGAGAATAATGAATGACTCTAAGCACCGTATGCTACATGCAATATTGGTCATTCATCTCCAAAAGGTTAACCCTTCGGACTCCGGTGCCTCTTACACAAATTTTATTCGATTAGCACCTTTTTTTAAAAAAGAACTTTCCTTGAAGTAGACAATTTCAAAAATTCTCTCATGAAATAAGGGAAATTTTATTTTCCTTTATTACTTGTGCCAAAAACAAATTTCGGAAGGAAAGATGATGTCTCCGCAGCGGAGACAACGGAGTGCCAAGGGTTAATATACTGAAAATGGGAGGGGCAAAAATGATGCTGAGCTACCGACTTACTTTTAGAAGATATTTACTAACTTCCTGCTTAATTCCGTAAAATGTGAGTTAATTTATACAAGTTAAATCATGTTTCGAACCTGAATTTTTTAAAAGAAATTACAGTCGAGTCTCTATATAACGAAATCTACCGTTCCAGTAAAAAATTCGTTATATAGAGAAATTCGATGTATAGAGAATGATGTTAAAAATCGTATTTAATGTGTGAAATTTGAACAAATATTAATTTTTGATCTTTTGAATTAATAATTTGAAATGTTTAAAAGTAAATATTAACCTAACATTTTATCTCTTGATTATTTAAGCTGTTTCAAAAAAGAGAACAGACATTTATTTGAAAGCTTAATGAAAATCAAATAAGAAAGACTTGCATTAATTTCAGACGAAGAAATCTGTGATTTTTTGTTGTTTTGATTTTAAAATTGTTACGCTCTAAAAAAAAGAATGCTCAAATTTTAGCAGGGAATAAAAAACTGTAGTTAAAATTTCCCTCCATTTGAAAGCCTCTCTTATGTGCCTCTCATTGATTCCTCTCTTACATGTGCATTAATCTAATTGACTCTGTTTTGAGAAGGATGTGGAAAGGTGTGTGGGAGATGGGATGAATTCGTTGGATTTAAAGAACAAGGAGAGAAGTAATAAAATAAAAAATAAAAAAAACTCAGCACTGACGATAAATCAAAAATAAGTGATGGAAAATTGATTCCATATGATTTCGAAGCCTTTTAATTTATGAAAAAATTCGTTATATGAAGATCGATATTTCGCTATATAGACTGTTTTTAATGTAATCATGCGAAAAGGGAACCGTTCCTACTAAAAATTCGTTATATAAAGAAATTCGATGTATGGAGTTTCGTTATAGAGAGACTCGACTGTATTCAAATAAATTCTCCCAAGTGAATAACTAGTAATATATCGAAAATAATCTCTTATCTAAAAACGTGTTGAACCAGGTTTAAATTAAGTTGCATTTTATGGAAGCTAAGTCGGAAGTTGGCGTATGGTAGTAGTGATTCGTAATGGGGTGGGGCGAAATAGTGCCGTGTCTAAAGCCCCGTAATGCCCTGACTGAGCTCTGACATTGAATGATGTTTTTAAAAAATAGAATATATTAATGGCAATATTGTAGATGACATGAATAAAAAAAAAAACGATAGGTTATAGATTAATTTTAGTTAGTTAATTAGCTAAGTCACCGATTATCCCCTTCGGGACAAGAGTATTTTGCAGGCTTTTTAATCTGTTGTCACTGGTTTTTTAAAACAGAATTTTTTTCCTACTTGAATTGGGAAAACGCTCGGATTAAATGAGGCAAAATTTACAATAAAAAATTACTGGGGAGAAAAATCCAGGATCTGAGCACCTTCTGTTGGCACGTAATCCGGTCCCTCGCCCCCATGGGCTTAAATGAAAAACACGGCATTGCTTGCTTATAATAGATTTCTTTAAGAAGCACCATATAAATGAACATAGAAATCTCAAAGCCTTATTCTTGTTATGCTATGCCATTAATTATTTTTCTTTTAAAAATCATATCTACTTATAGTAAGCAATTAAATTTAAATTTTAAAATTGTTTACTATATTTAATAAGTGATTTACGTTAAAATTTTATTTACTCATTTAGCGATTTATAACTAAAATTCACTGTGAATATCTTTACTTTTACCAAATATCTATAAAAAAGGTTTTTTTTTTTTTTTTTTTTTTTTTTTTTTTTTTTTTTTTACATTTTTTTTCTTTTTTACCTATTATTTTCTGCTATATATAATAAGTTACTTTATTGTATTATTTTCTTTCAAAATACTATAGCTTCAACATAAATAAAATGTAAAGAATAGAAAATATGGCAGAAAACTGAAGAATGGATGCCATTAATAGTTGAGGTCCAGATATTTTTAGCATGCTTTACAAAAATTTGTGTTATTCTTTAAAACTTTTATAACGATTCTCTGCAGTCGCCATACAAAAAAAAAATTGAAGCACTATTTCATCATACCTGATCAATACCGTAGCATATGTATTCTAACTCTCAGACACATGTGCACACTTATACACAACCTCTATTTCTGTAATGATATCTTAACCCTGTTATGACACTGATACTTATTATAGAATACTTACACAAATTCTGAATTCTTTTTTTTTTCATACATTTCAAAACATACACTGAACAAATTCACTTCACCTGAAGAGCACTCGTAATTTGTTACTTTAGAATAAAAGATCATGACTCAAATGTAACATTTTCTGGATTTCATAAAATTACTGTACCCCCCTCCCCCTTACTTTTTTTTATGGCGAAAGAAGCCTTTTGATTAAACCATGCACTTGAAAGAAGTTTAAGAAGCTTATAAACTATTAGCCTCGTATGCTCCAGATTTTTGGGGCCAACCACAAAGAAGCAACAGGCGGTCTCGGTCCCCTGTTGAGGTTTGGAGTGGTTCTTACCCTCATGTTAAAATAAAGTTTTTATACTGGATATTTTTTTGCAGGGAGTTTTATGTTTCACACAATACGGGCGACATGTGAGAATGCCTATGACTCCAGACTTTATAAAGAACGTTCATATTTGGCGAAATATGCTTTTCTTTATTGATCGCCAAATGGAATTTCGATAAAATTTACATTTTTTAACTCTGTTTTGGCTCGATTAACGCATAGGATACCGTTTCTGTAGTAAACTTAAACAAGTTGGAAATTGCATGTGAACGTAGCAAATGAGGTGCGTTCGTACGATAACGAAGTTTTAAAAATATTCAGATCTTGCTGATGTAGTAGAGCGTACTCCGGATACAATATAGTAGTCGAAATTTTTACTTTTCTGTAAATATGCAGGAAGTAATTTTTATTACACCTCAGCAACGTATATCTTATTCATAAAATGTGAAATAGTTGAGTATAATTAAAACACGTACCAAACCATGTTTCCATTATATAGTGGAATACTTTTGTGTGGCCCTGTAATTTAATAATAAAAATTCTTTGCATCACAGATTGTACAGAGTGCATATTTTAGTATATATTTCATAGATTCATGCCAATTCTATTATGTTCGAATGAGTGTAACTTCATTAAAATGCATTTGAAACTTTTTCCCCATTGACCATAATGTAACGGAATCCTTTTGATTGTCCCTATAATTGATCTATGCATCCGATTTTCACAACATTTGAAATGACTCGAAAAAATTACGCAATAATTATATGTTTTAAATTTCAAACGATTAAAATGCATTAAAAACTTTTTTCCCTATTGACCGTAATGTAACGGAATCCTTTTAAATGTCCCTGTATCGGATCTATGCATCCGATTTTCATAAAATTTGAAATGACTCGACAAAATTATGTTATAATTATGTATTTTAAATTTCAAACGATTCGGTTGGGTTGTTTTTGCGTATGCGGACAGACGGACGAACAGACAGACGGACAGACAAACAGACGGACAGACAAACAGACGGACAGACGGACGGACTGAGCGACAACAATAGGTGCTACGTATTTACATAATTACGAACGCACCTAATTACAGGACAATTAGAATTAAATTTCCCTTTTCAAAAATCTCTAACGATAGAATTAGAGCTCCAAAAGAAAAAAAATAATTGGTATCTACATTTAAACTTTAAATTAAAACTTAAACTGTGAAATTTGGGGGGGAAAAGGGAGCGGTTTGTGAAACCGCTATTATTATTATTATTATTATTATTATTATTATTATTATTATTATTATTATTATTATTATTATTATTGATCAAGTGGTCTTAGACTGCTTACAATAGCTATGTTACAATGTCAGCCATAGCAGATAAGGGCATAATTTCCATATCTAGATTTCTAATCACCTGTTGTATCTCATTTAAATGTTCATATTTGAAAAAAAAATGTATATAATTTGAATGATCTTTTTCGTATTCCATTCGCAGAATACGGTTCAAGCATCCTGACTATTTATATTATAGTTTCATAGATTAATAGGAAATACATGATACAAGTTTAGTATATAGTGCAAATTACAATTACGTAATATTTAAATGACATAAATAGAATACAACAACAAGAATTATTAGAAACATTAAAACACAATATGTTATAATGGGTATTGTTGCTTCAATTTGAACTGTAAAAAAGTGAACATACTGGAAAGATGGAGGCTATTAAGAGATTCCACATTAAAAAAAAAAAAAAAAAAAAAAAAAAAAAAAATGCGTCAGATTAAAAAAATTAGAACAATTCTTTATTTTTGTAATTAAAAGATACATCATTTTAAGTAGTTGAGAACTACAATTACTAAAATACAAACAATTACAAAATAGTTCAATTATAATTTTTATAAAGTTCCAATCTAGTTTCTAAAGTTCTATACTAATCTCTGTCAAGCCGCTGCTGATTATGATAAGTTTATTTTCAATATATCGCACCCGTTTTGGAATAAGGGCGTAAGGCACTTATTTTTTTATTTTATTTATTTATTTATTTATTTATTTTCAAAACTGGGTTAAGTGAATATAGTGCATATTAGTCAGGAAGCAATAATTTATAATATCTAAAAAGGGCGTTACGTGTATCTCTACCGATAAGAGAGCTGAGTAGGGTTTAAGGCACGCACAGGTACTATCAGTATACGTAAGAAATTCAGGTCTTAAGGGTGTATTTCGATTCAAACTGCTTATTTTCCGATTTATTTTTAAATTCATTTTTGCTCTCATGTGCATCAAATTGGCAAATCGTCTTATTTAGAAAGTACACAAGGTGCCGTGACTGTCGATTCTTTGATAAATGCAGAAAATATTGCAAAACAAGCAATCGAAAACAACTTTTTGAACCAATTTTTCCAAAGCGGGAGATGTGTGAACGAAAAAAGGGGTCCTACAAAAAAGATAATTGTTTATAAATCAAATTCTAATGAATTGAGCGTAAAATGACATTACACCTTATACGACTCTTCAAAAATCTCTTCAGCAAGTTTCATGTTTCTACTTTTAAAAATGTGTCTGAAATTGTATCAGAAAATTTCGAGCTGTTGAAGGTTGGAAAAGCGTTTTTTTTAATACACCCTTAAGAAGCCAAATCAGCCCTCAAACAAATCATAAACTTTTACAGGTAAAGAGCTGGATGTGAAATGTACCTAAATATTAAAATTTAACTCCCAAAGTTGCTTATACAGAAAGCAATTACAGGGGGATGGATTCTTTATTTTGGCACTCCTGAACAATTATCCATTTGTGCCTTATCCCCTTATTGCAAAAGGTGGCGATGTATTATCTAATTTACAATACTATCAAACTGTATGTTGGGACGAAAGAGAAGTAAACTGTTGCCGAGTGGCATTTTTGCTGATCCCACCGAAGCTAGCACATGGAAGCAAAATACAGGCTTCTGATTGGTTGAATAATTAAATGAGCAGTTTGTTTTGGTTCAGTTTTGAGTTTATTTTTATTTAATCATCAGTTCCTGTTTGAAAACCTTTTAAAAGATAGATTTTGATTAATTTCCTTCTAGTTTTACACATTTATTAGGAGATAAAAACAAAGATTTTCTGAAATTTAGAATTAAAGAAGTTAATGATGATGTTTCTCAACAGTTCTGTATTACTTTTTAAAAAATATAAAAATAAAATTGAAATTTCTTCTTAATTCTTTTAACATGATGGAATAATTTATTCACAATAATCACATTTCCCTTTTACGGCGTCAATTACGTAGTATTTACAAACCTAACTCTTGTATATTAATTTAAAATTATTATTATTATCTTACTTTAACACGATATATTTATATACGCCACTAATACGTACATCCACATTTAGAAAGATTTATTTACAAACGACAATTGCTCTTTAAATTATTAAACCAATCAGAAGCCCATATTTACTTTGCCATGCTAGCTTCGGTGAGATCGGCAAAGATGCTGCCGAGTGTTGTGATTTTAATGACTCAAATCAATCACAACAATCTTCTCAATCTACGATTGTTACAATTAACGCGACTGTAAAGCAACTGTGATGAATGTGTTTTGTTTGACAACGTAATTGTAAATATTGATTGTCACATGAATGCATTTATTATATTGTAACAAAATTGCAATTATTGACTACTATTATAATCATTACTGTTATAATAGTTATTATTATAGTTATTATAATTATTGGAACTATTATAATTATTAATTGTAACGTAATTTTAATTATTGCATTTATTTAAAATTGTTGTAACGATTGTCTTCACAATAGAACGATTGCAAGGATTGTAAGGATTTCAAATAATCCCCTTAATCCTCTCTAGATTCTCTAAAATCAATATTTTAACATCGAACGCTTGTGAAGATTGTATCGATTGGACTATTGTAACATTTAAACATTTATAATGTACATTTAAACCACTGTAGGAGAGTAACCTTGAACAGCTTCTTTTAAAAACACTATTTTTCATAATTATGAAATGCAAATTAATAATAATAATGATTATTTATACTAATTATTAAGTTTTTTTTTTCTCGTTTTCAAAAATCTAAAACATCACATAAATTTTGCTACAGATGTTAAAGTTCAATACTGTCATATAACTAACTGGCATGTTTTTACAGTTTGACATGACAACGAACAAAAATACTATGGAAAAAATGACAGCGTTTGTGTACTTTGAATTATAGTCCTTTCAAAACAGCCAGACTGACTGTTGTAACAATACAATGATATTATGAAACTCGTTTAAAAACAGCGATTAAATCCCGCCCATGTATCCGGGTACACCATCATCCAACTTCTCTGTTGTTACAGGACCACGGAGTCAAATTACATCCAATCCCCTATTCAATAAAAAAGTCCCTCCAAAATCCCATAGAGTATCGAATAACCCTCTTGTTGTGCAACTCCCATATTGTGGTTTATATCAAAATCGGTGTTAGTAACGCTCTGCGTGAAATTTATTATATGCATGTAATGCGCACATTTTTCAGGAAATATATTTCTATAAAGTTTTTTTTTTAAACAAAATCTGTAGATTAAAAAGACATTTAAAATTTAACATTAAAAAAAAACTTTATGGTAATAAAGTTTTTAAAATAAATAATAGTAAATACCTCAGGTCTAAGGTATCTTCGTATGTTCGAAGCGCTTTTTAGGTGCGTTCGTAATTATGTAAATACGTAGCACCTATTGTTGTTGTTCAGTCCGTCCGTCTGTCCGTCCGCATATAACAACGCAAAAACTACCCATCTGAGTCATTTGAAATTTAAAATACATAATTATTACATAATTTTGTCGAGTCATTTCAAATTTTATGAAAATCGGATGCATAGGTCAATTACAGGGACAATAAAAAGGATTCCGTTACATTACGGTCAATGGGGAACAAAGTTTCAAATGCATTTTAATCGTTTGAAATTTTAAATACATAATTATTACATAATTTTGTCGAGTCATTTCAAATTTTATCAAAATCGGATGCATAGTTCAACTACAGGGACAATCAAAAGTGTTCCGTTACATTACGGTCAATGGGGAAAAATGTTTCAAATGCATTTTAATGGTGTTACACTCATTCGAACGTAATAAAATTGATATGCATCTATAAAATACATATTATAATATACATTTTGCATAATCTGTGATGCAAAGAATATTTGTTATTGATTTACAAGGCCACACAAAAGTAATCCATTGCATAATGGTATAGGGAGAACATTGTTTGGTGCGCATTTTAATTGTAATTATTTACAATTTTATGAGATTGATATATAAGAGTGATATTTTAAAAACTTCGTTATTGTATGAACGCACCTCATTTGCTACGCTTCACGTGCAATTTCCAACTTGTTTATTTTCAATATTCAAATAAATATACAGTTGGCTCTCGTTAATTCGAACTCGTCGGGACCACAAGAAATGTTCGAATTATCCGAAGTTCGAATTATGGAAAGTATGAAATGAAAATATGCTTAATATGGTACTATTACAAAGGAATTAATGTTAAAGTGTTTTTTAAATTCATTTCGTCTGTTATCATTCGAATATGACTTAATATTAAATTAGAATGTATAAATACATAAACTAATTAAAAGATTAGAAACAAGCACGATGGAAGAAAAATTTAAAGCGTCAGACAGAAATGGACAGACGGGACATCACTAAGAAAGTGGCTATCAAATGCATGGGATTATATGTATACTCGTTCGGAACAATTTTCACGAAAATCAAAGAAAGGAAGTTATTCAAATGATCTGAAATCCGTGAGAAAGAAGAGAAAAATGAAAAATCGGAATTCTAGTTAGTTCGAATTAAACGAAGTCAAGAGAAAATAAGTTCGGATTAATGAAAAATTTTAATGTTATTCTACCATTGAAAATTTCGAGATTTCATGTTTAGTTCGAATTAAGAGAAGATTCGAATTATCCAATTTCGAATTAACGAGAGTCGACTGTAATTTAATTTTCGTTATAATACTACTATTGCACTTGCCTGTAACACTGAACTAAAATTTTTGCAATAGGATTCAAAATTAATGGAAATATTTCAAAATATGACAAAACATACATATTTTTTTATAAAAAAATTGCCATTTTTTTTTTGGGGGGGGGGGGGTAGTTATAAAATAATTACATTATATTCAAAGAGCCTATACAGTCTAGTTAAACACACAGTGAATAATAACATAGCTAGTAACTTTTACGCATTTTTGCTACCACTAAAATTGTAAAGAGAGTTTCCGTTTTTTACTCATAAGATTTCGACGATTAAATACGACAATACTATAAAATTTTTGTGGTAGGAAAAATGCGTAAATGTTGGCAGCTATGTAATAAGGAAGACTTTCTAACAAAATTGTTGAAATAAACTAATCACTATTTCAGCTGAATAAAATCAAGTTAGATCTATTTACTATATAAAGATTTCATTTTTTTGCATATCATAAAAAAAAAAAGAAAAGTAATTATTTTTTCTCCCTATTTCGGAATAACTCAACAACGAAATAAACTGATACATTCAAGGACGATAAACTTTTTTACTGCAGTGAAGTCACGTGACGACCAAAAACAAAATAAATGAAAAAGAACATTTCGAAAGACTTTTTTTGACATTTTAATTTTTCTCAGTTTTTGTTGTGCTCTCGGTGTATGATAATGTAAACGTTCTATTGTCGTTCGCTGCTTAATAGCAGTAATGTAATATCATAATATGTAATAATAATTATTAGTTTAAAAGTAGAACAAGGCCATTGTTTATTAAGAATAAGTATTAATCAAATATTTTCCATTTCAGACGACTTTAATTAATTAATAAATTATAAAAAACTGAACTCCTATCGAAGATTCGTAAACATGGCGGCTATGAAGAATGGAATATTCTGAAGAACCAGAAGAATAAAAGGTAAGATTATCTTGCCTTATTATTATTGATCTCTTATATAATATGATGAATTAAACGTTTAAAACGAGATTAAATAAAAATCCTTGTGTGGCGCAAGCGTTACATAGGCATAGTTTTTAATATATTTTCAACAAAAATTTCACGGAATATGCTTAAAATATTTTACGTATAGAGTTTATAGAATAAGGAAATAATGAGAATATTGATTTTCCAGAAAACCCGTTTAAATTCCGTATATATTATTTCTTATTTGCAAAAATTCATCTAAAAGCATCAATTAAGCTTTATCAATGTTTAAGAAAATCATCCATGGAAACATTATTTATGCATTTCATGTTTTTATGGTTTTGTTCATCTGACAAAACCCTATTCGTCATTGTCATCTGTCTGTTCGTCTGTCACAGAGTCCGCACTGTAAAACAAAATTCAAGAGGTTACTAAAAATTTTTTAGTAAATTTGTATTCCACAGAATTTTTTAGTAACCATTACAAACTTTTTTTTTTTTTGCAAGTGAAACAAGCATTTTTTTTTGTAAACTGAACAAAAGAATTTTTTGTATAACTAACTTAAAAATTTTTAGTATGAGCCACCAAGCAAATTTTAGTAATAGCTCCAAAATTATTTTTAATAACCATTACGTGCGCCCGAAGGGCAGGAGCTTCCTTCGAGCTGCATCCAGACTTCTGGAGCGGAAGATTTTCGGCAAAACCGCAATAGATGGCAGCACCAAACATTGCTACTGCTCCGTCAGGATATTCATAATCCCTTTATTAACGAGTACTTACACTGCATACACTCGGGACGTATTTGGCAGTGGCCAGTATCGTACCCGGGACCTTTTAGCCTGGAGTCCGTTACTATAACCACTATGCTATCAAGGCCACACCAAGTGAGTTTTAGTAATAGCTATTAAAAATATAAAATTATTAACTCTATTCGTTGCTAACTTTTTTCTAGTAATTCTTACAGATTTTCTTGTAACCGACTAAGATTACTAAAAATTTTTTAGTAATTACAAGGATCACTAAAGTTTTTTTAGTAGATCGACACTTTTTTTTTTTACAGTGCGTACACAAAAACTGTATAAGTCTGAGTCTTCAAATTTTGTGTACTTACAGCTGAATACCTCGTGACAAATGATGAATCATAAAATTTTGAAAAAAATCTATTATTTTTATTAAATTAATTTTATCGGTGTCATCCGTTCATTTTTGCAATTTACATTTTAAGGCTGTTCTTAAATAAAAAGGGAAAACTTTGTGACATAAGTTTTACTTTATTTGTGCTCGGAAATGCATGAAACTAGCAGGTATTGTTACTCAGAAACTATTTAATCGCACTCAATTTCCCTTTTCTTTGCAAACACAATATATTTTTCAGAAAATGGCGTCAAAGTAGGTGATTTGAACTAACTTTCCGCGAGAGGGAAGAAAAACCAGATTTCGAAGGGGGACGTCACGTTGTCACGTGATCAAAAAAGCTTATAACTCAATAGATAATTCATTGATCACAAAATGAAAAACTAAGTTAGATTCCAAATCGTTTTTATAGTCAAGCTTTGCAATTTTATATCTTTCTGTTGAAAAATGAACTTGTAAATGTGTCAAAACGTCCTATGCTGTTGAGCATAACACTTGAGAACAACCTTAAAAAATAATCTGAATTTTAACAACGTGCGTGACATAATAGCTTGGAGGTAAAACATCTCGCTAGTAGACAGGAGATTGTTAGTTCAATCCCCGCTGCTGCAAGTTGAAAGTTTCAGATTTAGATGGATTTAGTTAAAAAACCTTTCGTATTTTTTTTTTTTTTTTTTTTTTTTTTTTTCTATTTAAGGATTTATATTATTAGGGCTTCGTTCATCTGACATTCATAATGTTTTTTGGAATTCAATTTTCTTACTATTTTAAAAATTATTATAATTTATTAATGATTTAGGATTTTGAATTTTGTTTAAACAATTATTAGGGATTAAAAATTTTATTTATGTCTCCGCTTAATTTTTTATAATTTCGGATTTCCAAAAATTTTGGATTTTTAGATTTTATTTAAATAATTAGAATTTGACAATTTTAATTTGATTAAAATAAATAACTTCCTTTTACAATCATTTTAAAATTAAATTTATTGGTGTTACCATCTACGTAAGAATTTTATAGTTCTAAATTAATAAATTGGATTTATTAGTTAAAGGACAAATTAATTTAAAAGAAATATTAAAGAAATGTTATTTACATTTTAGACTGGGAGGCGACTGCGTAGACTATCACCTCATTGAGTTCACGGCTGAAAATCTATGATTCGTTAAATCTCAATTTGCATATTAAAACGCAATCGGTCTGCCAAGTCATATCTTGATGGAAAACACCTAAAAAAAACCGATTTAAACGGTTGACTCGTAGATTTCCCATTATGTTTTGCTGCTTCAAATTTCACTCTTTCGAGTGCAGGAAAAAAACAAAAGTAAACCTACAAGTCAACTGCTAAAATCGGAATTTTAGATATTTTTCACCAAGATATGACTTGGCAGACCGATTGCGTTTTAACATGGAAATCGAGATTATTTAACTAATCCTAGATTTTCACCATTTTCACCATTGAAACATCATATTCGATGTAAATGCAACACGGGACAAATTTTTATTATTTTATGTATGCGTAAGAGTGAATAAATGTAAATCTAAAAATATATGACGGAATCAAATTTTCTCCTTGATTTTAACATAAAATGTATAATATAAACTTTAAATTGTTCAGGTTTATTTAAAAGACGATTAAATAATTAACTATGGATGTTAATAGTTAATTTTATTAAAAAAAATTTAAAAAAAATTATCTTAGTACTTTTAAACCTTTAATCAGGCTCTTCCTCAGAGAATAATTTCTTTTATAAATACAAATATCACTTATATATTATTTGTATTATTATTTGTATTTACAAAAGAAAATATTCTCTGAGGAAGAGCCTGATTAAAGGCTTAAAAGTACTAAATTTTTTTTTTAATAAAATTAATTATTAAAATCTATATTTGATTATTTTAATCGCCTTTTAAGTAAACCTGAACATTTTAAAGTTCATATTACACTTAGTTCATGTTACATTACAAATATTACTTATTTATATCATTTGTATTATTATTTCTATTTATAAAAGAAAATATTCTCTGAGGATGAGCCTGATTAAAGTCTTAAAAGTACTAAGATGTTTTTTTTTTAATAAAATTAACTATTAACATCTATAGTTGATTATTTTAATCGCCTTTTAAGTAAACCTGGACATTTTTAAAGTTCATATTAAAAATTTTATGCATAAGAGTGTTTTTTTATACTCTGTGAGAAGTTTTCACTCCTGAATTTCCCTTTCTTTTCCCTGTTCTGATATTACACATAAAAAGGGTACCCACCCAGTCCTGGGTATCAATGAAAAAGTTAATATTTAGTTTTTTTCCCCCTCCTGATTTTAGAAATAAGGTAAACATATCGGGCTCTTTTATAATGTTATTTAAGCATATTTGAAAACCTCCCATCATTCAGAACTTTTTTAAAGAATAATATTGATACAACGTTGTTTTGAACTTTCTCTTGCAATAGAGTTTTTTTAAAAAAAGCTTGTTTTATGTCAACTTGTATTAAAAAATTCTGGAAAGACGGAAAAACCACCCCATTGAAACTTTTGTATAAATACATTAAAATAGATTCAAAATGAACTCTTTGCAAACTTTGTAAAAAAGTTAGCAATTGGGGTAAAAAAGCCGGAAATTGAACGTCAAGCGTAGCAAATTTGGTGCGTTCATACTATAACTATTTTTTTTTTAAATATTCAGATCTTGATGTAATAGAATACAGTATTTTTAATATAGTAATACATAAAGAGTGTTTCATTTGAGCCTATACAGTTAAAATCAACGAGTAATGCTGAAATTTTTCGAAAGATTAAACAAGATTTTTGGAATAAAAGTTAGTTTTAGTAGAGTTTCAGACCAGCCGAATTTGTAGCTGCATTTCATCGAAAATTAATTTTTCGGCGCAACTCTAAATTGTGCCGAAAACGAACTTTCAGTTGATCTTAAATTTAAACTATTGATAGGATCTAGCTTTGGGCTTTACATAATAACGATCAAATACTCATTTAAAACTATTATTCTAAATCAATGTAATGTAGGAATTTCTTCTGAGTCGATGTTTAAATTTTAAAACGTACATTATTTTAACATTCATTACTATTTTATATTTATTACCATTGAATTTATAAAATTAATCAAAAGAAATAGTAGGAGAAAGGGCAAGAGCTTCCAATGCGATTAACACAACTGAGAAATGTTTTTAATTTTTCATGTTTTACTGTGTTATTTTTCGCTGTAAAGTTTAAAATCTACAAAATGATGATTTAAAAGGTATTTTGCTTCCCACTTTCACTAACAAGTACTAACGCAATATACAAGTTTTAGCGAAGATTATTGCTTTCATATGATACTAGTTTCAAGTTTTGCTTGTTTATGCAGATTTAATTGCAGAATTTGGGCAGAAAAATAAAGAGCTTTCATCATCATTACACTATTTTAAATTGCAGTTTTGTGCGAGGGAAAAGGTTGAAAGTTTTGCTGTATAGAAAAATTCTTTTTTGAAATGTGAGGCTATTAGCCTCTGCTACAAAGATTAGTAGTCGCGTACCTAAGGAACATAAAAAGCAAAAAGTTGGTAGTTCCTTGACCAGAACAGGCTTGAATCGAAGAAAATTACTAAGGGTGATTTTTCTAAAAGTAGGGATATTTGGCAACTAAAGAAAAGATTATGCATGTTTATTAGCTTGTAACCATTATATTAAAAGCATTATTTTAGCTTATTTTTTATCACGTAATATGCCTTGTTTTGGGTTTACTCACCTCCCCCCCCCTCCTCCAAAAAAAAAAAAACACTTTTAAATTAGTTTTGGGTTTACTGGTTTGAGAGTATCAATACACTTCACTAAAATTATAATAACAATAACTATAGCTAAATACCTAGAATCTCCCACTGGTTCGTGCTGTACCCGATCTGAATCCAAATTCCGATTAAATACCCCCCTTCCTACCACAAAAGAAAAAAAGTCTTAAATTAGTTTTGGGTTTACTGGTTTGAGAGTATTAATACACTTCACTAAAATTATAATAATAATAATTATACCTAAGTGTCTAGAATCTCTCGCTGGTTTGGGCTGTACCCGATATGAATCCAAATTCCGATTAAATCCCCCCCGCCTTCCTACCACAAAAAAAAAGAAAAGTTTTAAATTAGTTTTAGGTTAACTGATTTGAGAGTATCAATTCACATCACTAAAATTTTAATAACAATAATTATAGCTAAATGCCTAGAATCTCTCACTGGTTCGTGCTGTACCCGATCTGAATCCAAATTCCGATTAACCCCCCCCCCTTTCCCACCACAAAAGAAAACTAGTTGGATGTGTCAATCCCGAAACTTTCTTCTATCTCATAAGTACATTTTAATATTTAAAAAAAAAAAAAAAAAAGTGGTGACCCCAGAGTTATTTATTATCGAATTTCCTCGAACATTTGACCTAGCCTAATGAGATTCTGGTATCCGAAAAGCCTAAAACGCAAAATTTAATTAATATTCTGAGAAAACGAGCTTAGTAATGCCTCATGTTGGGTAATTTATACTAAAACCTAAAAAGCATCTATTTATGTCAAGACCTAACAGAATCTGAAATTTGATGGAATTTCGTCCATTAGTTCTTGAGATATAGTTATAACAAAAAATTTGCAAAATGTAGCACAGCAACACCATATCTTGGACAGTTTATGCCAAAACGTAAAAGAAGCGTCTAATTATGTTATGGTGTAAAAGAATCTGAAGTTTGATAAAATTCTGTGCATTAGTTCTTGAGATATAACTAGTTTTAAAAAAAGTGTAAAATATAGCACAGCAGCACCATCAGTTGAAGGATTTATAACAAAACGTAATCATCGTGTAATTATGTTATATGTCATTTTGTAACAAAATCTGAAGTTTGATGAAATTCTGTGCGTTGGTTGTTGAGATATAATCGGAAAAATCGTGCAAAATGCAGCATAGCTGCACCAACTGTTGCAAGGTTAATACCAAAATGTAATCAGCGTCTAATTATGTTATATATTCTAGTGTAAAAGAAACTAAAATTTGATGAAGTTCTCTGTATTAGTTCTTGAGATATAGCTATCGCAAAAATCGTGCAAAATGTAGCATAGCAGCGCCACCTATAGGGCAGTTCACACCAAAACCTTATCAGCGGCTATGTATCTCAAGGTATCGCGGAATCTGAAGTTTGGTGAAATTCTGTGCATTAGTTCTGGAGATATAGCTATCATGAAAATCATGAAAAACGTGGCATAGCAGCGCCACGTGCTGGCCAATTTACACCAAAACTTAATCAGCATCTATGTATATCAAGGGGTCACAGAATCTGAAGTTTGGTGAAATTCTGTGCATTAATTCTTGAGATATAGCAATCTTGAAAATCATGAAAAACGTAGTATAGCAGCGCCACCTGCCGGCCAATTTTCACCAAAAACCAATAGGCACTAATTCATATCAAGGTCTAACTGAATATAAAATTTTATTAAATTTCGAGCATTAGTTCTTGAGATAGAGTGCCCACAAATTTTTTGTCACATACAGACAGACTCACAGACAGACACACAGACTCACAGACAGACGGACAGAGTCACAGACAGACATTTTCTAAAAATAGTCAAAACGTGTTCAGGACCTTCTAAAACATATAAATCTGTCGAAAACCGGAAGTCGAAAATTTTCATGAATCCAATACTTTCTTCTTGTAAAGATAGTAGAAAGTAAAAAGTTTTAAATTAGTTTTGGGTTTACTGGTTTGAGAGTATCAATTCACTTCACTAAAACTTTAACCCTTTCAGTACCAAAACTTTAAAAATAAAATAAAAATTATGAAGTTTTTACATAGTGTTAATAAAGGTCCTAATAAGCTAAAAACCACCTGAAAAAAAATTCATGACCATAATTTTTTTTAATTAGAGAATGTCCTTGATCAAGGACATTTGTATTCAATGGTTGTAGGATAGACTATAATGAAAAGACACTGTTGGTGGAAAAACGTATTTTATTTTATTGTTACAAAATGCTGTTTAAATTTCAAATGCTGTTATAACTATGCGTTTAAGTTGAATTCTTTTAAACAATTGCGTTCTTTACTGAAACATAGATAAATTTGGCATTTTTCAGACCTAAAATGGAATTTCCCCGTGCACTGTTTTCTTTTACAGCGGCCTGCTTCCTTGCAGCTGTTATGGATAGGGATATGATCTACTGCATCGAGTTATATTGCCTTATATGGTCTTACTTCTGTGCTTTTGCGCGAAATATCGTGTTGGGAATTTTCTGGCATGTCTTCGGTTTTAATTTGGTCTACCACGTTATCTTGATGCTTATGGTTTTCCCGCTTTCTCTAGATAGTTATCCATTGTCATTCTGAAGTGTAACAAATCCATAATTTCTGTTTTTGGAATGTTACACTCAGTAGCATCTCTTTTATATTCAAGCCAACTATTACATATAACCAGGTCCACTGCATGAAATATAAGACGAAGTGTCCATTTTCTTGATCGAATAAAAATTCTGTACAAGCCAATTAGAAAATCCATCATATCAACTCCTCCCATTGATTCATTATATTTCTTCACAACTTATGGTCGAATCACATCAATGTATTGCTTAGAATTTTTGTCCCATCGTTTAACAACATCAGTGTTAGCTTTACCCAAAAAGTTACTTGCAATATACACAGTTTTGTTATCATACCCTCTAACAAGAACAATATCGTTGTCCTTAATATATAGCTCTTCTATAAAACCCCTTCCATTTTTTTTACTGCTTTTTCCGGAATGAAAGGTGGATTTCCAAATCTATCCACTTTTGTTGTACAAGCTGCTAATATTTTATGACTTTTGAAAATCTGCAACAAAGCATAAGATGAAAAATCCATCGATGAACCTAAAAATATAGTTTTGATAAGAGTAATATGAATGTGTGATTTTATGCAGATAATTTATTATCATTTCATTATAAAGGGAAAAAAAGAAAAAAACCCGGCGTTTTCAAACACGTGTTCAAAATATTATAGATGCCGATATTTTATTCATATTACCTTTTATAATTTTTTATAGAAATAACAACAACGAAAATAAAATATAGAGTACATTAAATGAACAATATACAATACAAACTAAAGGAAAGCAAACAATATAATAAAGTGACAGCATAGTGTTACACACACCGTTTGAAAACATTTGTCCATGATCATGGACACATGTTTTTAAATAATTCTGTAACAAAATTGTAAATACTTAGAACTTTCAAAATAAGCTTAAATCAAAGATTCTAGTTTTCTTAACAAAATAATAAATATATTTTGCTACTGCTTATATAAAAATAAATCAAAATAATATGATTCTAAAAAGGCTTACAGTGATGAGAGCTCGTGTTTCTATCCATCTTGATACAAATATTCCTAGGTGCTGCAATCTAATGGTTTGATTTATAAATATTTGTGCTTTTAGTAGGGAAATGATTAAAGATGCAGACAAAAATTGTAAAATTACTTTAAATTAAATTAGAAATCATAAAAAAAATTCTAAAAATTATGTGCTTGATCATGGACACCAGTAGCGAAAGGGTTAATAATAATAACTATAGTTAAGTGTCTAGAATCTCTCACTGGTTCGGGTTATACCCGATCTGAATCCGAACTCCGATTAAATCCCCCTCCCCCCCCAAAAAAAAAAAAAAGTTTTAAATTAGTTTTGGGTTTACTGGTTTCAGAGTATCAATTCACTTCACTAAAACTTTAATAATAATAACTATATCTAAGTGTCTAGAATCTCTCACTGGTTCGGGCTATAACCGATCTGTATCCGAATTCCGATTAAATCCCCACCAATAAAAAAAGTTTTAAATTAGTTTTGGGTTTACTGGGCTGTACCCGATCTGAGTCCAAATTCCGATTAGATCCCCCCCCCCTCCCACCACAAACACACACACACACACACTCACAAAAAAAAAAAAAAAAAAAAAAAAAAAAAAAAAAAAAAACGGTGAATCTGAAACCGACTTTTTCACGACACCCGATTCTAACGAGCCACAACCCATTCCGAAACATTTAAAGTCTGACCCACAATGAAAAATAAAGTAAAATAAATAAATAAAAAATAACGCCAATTCATGGCTCGGGTACAGATAAAATGGGGTTACCTGACTCGATGCAGGATTTTATTATTGTTTGAAGCGCTCAACTATGTTCCACTTCACTTATTTGAACTTAAATTTCAAGAATCTATTACTCTTTAAAAGAAATTGTGTTTTGAATCATTCAACATCAAGAAGATCATCATGCGAAAGGGATTTAGAGAAGAGAATTACATCAGAATAAGGCAATAAAGCAATTGCAATCAGTGGCGCCAATTTTGGAAAAATATTGGGTTGGTTCAAAAATATTGGGTGGGCTCAAAAATATTTTGGTAAAATGGTATGACCAGTTTGTTCTTTGATGGGTGGCCAGATGGTGAAAGATGAGAATTTTAAGTCAAACTATCATGTTTTAATAAAGTTGCAATTTTAATAAATTATATTCTCTTGCTTTTTTACTTATAAAGACACTAAATTTCTCATAATATCATTATGTCAAGAACATGACTACGAATTGAAGTATCAGAACGTTAAGCATGAACTTTTTAGTCATTTGGGATTTATGGGAGTTGGAGAATTAAAACACGTGGTCACTGACAAAATAAATTTTGTTCAATGTAGAAAAACAATAAAAAAAAATAATAATAAAGTAAATAACTAAATTAGAACAATGAAAATTGGGCAAGCTATGATTCAAAATTATTGGGTGGGCCCGGGCACCATGGGCCCATACAAGTTGGCGCCACTGATTGCAATGCTGAATTTTGTGCTTCTTTAGCAGTAATTTCCCTCTTCAAAACTAAACGATTACTTTAAATTGCAATCCTGCAAAGCATTATGTACAGGTCAAAGTACTGTATTCCTGAGCTTATGGACTAACAGTTCGGAGTAAGTACACTGTAAAAAAAAAAATTCTGTTAAAAGTACTGATAATCTAGACGCCAGTAAAACTTCCGTTTTTTAACGGAAAAAAATTCCGTAAATTCCAGAAATAGTTGCGTTTTTTCACAAAATATTTCCGGGTTTTTTTTTTTTTAAATATTTTCTTATGTAAAAATTTTCGTTTGAAAAGTTTAAAGAATTTTTTCAAGGACAAACTAACATCTTTGCAATTTTTATTCTTTACTTTACAAAGACACGTTAACATCAGAGACAAATTATACAAATTTAATTTAAACAACAGTGAAGAAATGTCACTTATCTTCCATGGGGTTCGAAAACGGGACCTCTTCTGTCGTAGCTGATAGTGTAATACTATTACACCAGGATTACGCATACTACCTTTTCAAATATCTTTAGTTATTTCGGATGCATTTTATAAAGTAAAGACAAGATTTTGAACGCGGGTTTATTTTTGTAGAGATAATATTTTTTTATTGAGCGGTCCGTTCTAAATCATGTTTAACAGATTTTCCTTCTATAATTTCTAATATTTAGCTTTTTAATTTTAGCTGTATATATATATATATATATATATATATTTAATGCCTTTATGCATGAATGAAAGTATTAAAAAGTATTTGTTTCCTTCTTTTTTGGAAGAGTTTTAAAGTTCTATTGTAATATTATTCATATTATTCATATTTATTTATTTATTTTATAAAAGGATACTAACACACTTAAAAAAAAAAAAGAAAAAAACATGTATTTTAACAAATATTTTGTATGACGATCTATTGTAAACTCAATAAAGATAATTACTATGGGTTATTAAAATTAATTACATTTATTGATTATTATGACTTAGATAATCGCCGATATAATAATTTCGGTAACATATTTCGATTATTTTAAATTTTATGTGCGAACTTCTTAATTTGAATAGATTAAAATATATATATGTTACAGGCCAAACCCGATTTTAGGCCAAACTAGATTAGCCTAGGCCAAACTAGTCTATCCTAACGCCCATCGGATAAACTAGTTTTTCCTAGGCCAAACTAGTCTATCCTAACGCCCATCGGATAAACTAGTTTTTCCTAGGCCAAACTAGTCTATCCGAAAGCCCATCGGATAAACTAGTTTTTCCTAGGCCAAACTAGTCTATCCGAACGCCCATCGGATAAACTAGATTTTCCTAGGCCAAACTAGTTTGGCCGAACGGTCATTAGGATGAACTAGTTTAGCCTGCTATTCATTGGTCTGAACTAGTTTATCCTAGGCCAAACTAGATTGTCCTAGGCCAATTCAGTTTGGCGTGATATTTTTTAATCTAAAGACCGCCACGGCGCCAATTTTCTAGTTTTGATCTATTTTATCCTAGGCCGATGCAGTTCGACGCGATTTTAGCTCACAGACTATCAAAGCCTGAGAGCTAATGTGCTCGCAGATTCTGTGTGTGTGTATGTAACCTTTTACGTACGTATGGCCGTATGTACGTACATGTACATACGTACGTATTGTACCATTTACGTACGTATGGCCGTATGTACGTACGTGTGTATGTAATGCAATAACTCCTGATAGAAATATCCAATTTGCTTCAAAATTTGGACATAGATTTATCTTGATAATGAACTTTCCTAATTAGTTTCAGGGGTTCATTGAATAAGAATAAGGGAGGAGAACAAAAGGCTAATCCGCAACCCCCCCCCCCCCATCCTCTTTTATTTAGTTAAGTCAGTTTTCCATACAAAATGATCAGATTTTATTAAAACTTTAGGTATAATATTATTTTGATAAGGTACATCCATGATCAGTTGTGGGTGTTCATTGTTTACGTATAAAGAAAGGAGGAATGGGAGGTAACACTCTTAATTCATGTAAATAGGTTTTTTCACAGATAATTTACCGATTTGTTTCAAATTTTGGTGTAGGTTCCTTCTGATAAGGCGTTTACCTGATTAATTTGAGGGGTTCTAAGTTTAATTATAAACATAGAACGAATTTTTTTTTATCGGATAGAAACTTTCGGTTTTATGAAAAGATTTTTAATTCGCAACAGATATTGGTTTTTTGCACACATCACTTCAGGCGAAATTGTTCATATTAAGAAACTAAATATCCGAATCCTTTTAAAAATAACAAAAAGCTTAAATAAAGCATGACACTTGAAATTTAAGATGGGGGGGGGGGGGGAGTTAGAGTAAGAGGACGCTAGATTTTTTTTTTTTTTTAAAGCTCAGCACTTTTTAAGGTTTTAGTTGCTAATTAAATATTACCATTATTTGAAACTTTTAGAAACATAATAAAACATGATGTTAAATATTTAAGAAAGAAGATGGCGCGTCAAATACCACTATTTTCTATTAGTAACTTTTGTAAAAATGTTAAATTCTTGTTGGAACTGTTTGAAACTTTGTGATAGTTTATAACACAGGATAAAAATTGTAAAAAAAGTCCCATTACGAACGGGAAAGAGGGGGGGGGGGAAGAAAATCAGGAAATATAACGGAAATTCTAGGTTGATCTAGTTGAAACTTTAAGATAGTTTATGACACACGATAAACATTTATAAAAATATGTTCCGCGTTTAATGCCACAATTGACGAATAGTGATTTTTGCAAAAATCTTAAATTCTTGTTTAGCAGCACCGCGACATCGAGTAACATATCTACTGATATATTGTTTAACGGAGTTTCCTTCATATACAGTTTTGTTGGCAATAGAGTGCGCTCCCTGGTGATGGAATGTGGAATTAATATAACGCGAGCACCCTGGTGTTGGAATTTGGAACTAATACAACGCGATCTAGTTCAAACAAGCTGGTTTCGTCTGCTATTGGGCTCCTTCTTTTGTATAAAATCTCAAAACGGACGTATGTTAAGCGAACGAACCTCAAAGAGAAAGAAACATGATGATAAATATTTAAGAAAAAAGATTCCGCTTCGAAATATCACTATTTTCTAATAGCAATTTTTGTAAAAATGTTAAATTCTTCTCGGAACTTTTTGAAAAATCTGTAACAACGTCTTTCAAATTCGAACTCAATCCGAAATTTGATGAAAATCTGTGTATTAGTACTATTTGAGATAGAATTATCGCAGAAATCATAAAAAAACTGCATAGAAGCGCTATCTATTGAGCCATTTACTCTAAAAACAAAAGAATATTAATTTATATCAGGTACTAACTGAATTTGAAGTTTGATGAAAATCCGTGCAATGGTTCTTGAGATAGAACTATTGCGATAATTATGAATAATGCTACATAGCAGCGCCACTTGTTGCACGATTTACTCCAAAAACTAAAAAGTACTTTTGCAATTTTTATATCAAGGACTAACATAATCTGGAGTTTGATGAAAATTAATGCATTAGATCCTGAGATAGAGCTATTGCAATAATCACGAATAATACCGTATAGCAGCGCCACCTTTCGAGAGATTTACTCCAAAAACTACAGAATACTAATTTTTATCAGAGACCTACTGAATCTAAAGTTTGATGAAAATTCGTCCATTATTTCTTGCGACAGAGCTATTTCAGGAATCGGGAAAAATGAGCACAACAGTGCCACCTAATGAGCAATTAATATAAAAACGTAAACAGAATTAGTTCATATCACGGATTTACTGAATCCGGAAGTTTGATGAAAATCCGTAAATAAGTTATTGAAATAATGTTGATGCATATCGGTTAAAATGCAGTTTAGAAGAGCCATCTGTTGAACGATTTACATGAAAATGTAATCAGAAAAAATTTATATCAGGGACTATCTGAATATAAATGTTTATTAAATTCCCTTCATTAGTTCTTGAGATACAGCTATTGTAAAAATTGTTAAAAATGCAGCATAGCATAGCCATGTTGAGTGATTTACTTCAAAGTAGAAACAACACCAACACATCTCATGGACGAACTGGATCTGATGTTTGATGGAAATTTGTGTATTAGTTATTAAGATAAAGTTAATGCGTAAATCATAAAAAATGCAAAACAGCAGCTCCACCTGATGAGCGATTACACCAAAAACTAAGCAGCACCAATTTAGATCAGAGACTACCTGAATATAAATTTTTATTACATTTCGTGCATCAGGTCTTCAGCCGCGTCCCTACAGCTTGCAACTGCGTATAGCAGGTGTGCTGCACACGTACTGCCAAATGCACTCTTCCTTTTCGAACGAACTTCTAAGCGAACGAAATTCAAATCGTAGCAAGCGTGCTGAGTACGCACCGCCGAATGTAATCCTCCTTTTCAAAAGAGCCTCGAAGCGAACGAATTTCCAACCATATCCCCGCTACCCACGCCAGTCAGATAGCGGGCGAAGCCAGCAAGTTTTAACTAAGCCATGTTATATTAGTTCCTTATTCCAACACCAAGGAGCGCACTCTATTATTAACAAAACTGTATCTGAATGAAACTCCGTTAAACAGCCTATTAGTAGATATGTTACTTGAGGTCGCGGTGCTTTAAAAGCTAGAATTTCCGTTATATTTCCTGATTTTGTTCGCAACCACACCCTCTTTCAAGCCGAAATGTGACTTTTTTTATAAATTTATATCAAATGCCATAAACTGTCACAAAGTTTCAAAATGTTCAAGCAAGAATATAATATTTTTTTCAAAAATTACTATTAGGAAATAGTGGTATTTCGATGCGGAATCTTTTTTCTTAAATATTTATCATCATGTTTTTTTCTCTTCGAGGTTCATTCGCTTCAACATATGCCCGTTTCGAGATTTTATATAAAACAAGGGGTTCGATAGCGGGCGAAGCCGGCTGATTTGAACTAAATCGCTTCCAAATTCCAACATTTGGGTGCTTGTTTTATATTAATTCCACATTAGTCCGTTATATTAGTCTCGATATATTAGTCCGACATACGTACGTACGTACATAAGTATGTACATACGTACGTACATACATACATACATACGTGCATGGTTACATACACACACACAGAATCTACGAGCACATTAGCTCTCAGGCTTTGATAGTATGTGAGCTAAAAGCGAGTCAAATTGCATCGGCCTAGGATAAAATAGATCAAAACTAGAAAGTTGGCGCCATGGCGATCTTTAGATTCAATAAAATCACGCCAAATTGAATTGGCTTAGTACAATCTAGTTCGGCCTAGGATAAACTAGTTCAAACCAATGAATAGCAGGCTAAACTAGTTCATCCTAATGACAGTTCGGCCAAACTAGTTTGGCCTAGGAAAATCTAGTTTATCCGATGGGCGTTCGGATAGACTAGTTTGGCCTAGGAAAAACTAGTTTATCCGATGGGCGTTCGGATAGACTAGTTTGGCCTAGGAAAAACTAGTTTATCCTATGAGCATTAGGATAGACTAGTTTGGCCTAGGAAAAACTAGTCTATCCGATAGGCATTAGGATAAACTGGTTTGGACTAGGCCAATCTAGTTTGGCCTAAAATCGGGTTTGGCCTGTAACATATATATTAAAATTAAAAGTAGATTTTTCTTTCCACTTCAAAATATCATAGGCACTTTTTATATTATGATATAAATAAATTAAACTTTATTTTAAAATCATACTGAAAAAAAAATAACTTTCCTTAACTATCTCAAACTTAAAAAGAATTAATAAATCTTATTATTATTATTATTTTAATAATGTAAAAGTATGCTATCTTTTTATTATTAAGACAGAAAAAATAGAGAAATGTTGCTATAACGTTTTTTTCTATTTTTCTCATGGCACCACGACACTTATCGGTTAAAAATACCAATAACTTGTGCTATTTAAAACGGAAGTTTTACTGTTTTCGGAAAATTGACGGAACAGTTCTGGGGTTTGTAATCTCAAAATGGGAAATACGGAAGTACCGCTGTTTTCTCCGAAAAATGAAACTATTCCGTAAAATTTTACGGAAAAGTTTGTGTATATTAACGGATATTTTTTACAGTGTATGCATTATATAGTTCGGAAACGTAGTAGCAGTTCAGAGTAATTATGTATTGTACAGTTTGGAGACATACAGTGGCGCCAACTCATATGGGTCCATGGGGCCCGAGCCCACCCAATATTTTTTTTTATCCTAGCATGTCAGTTTTCACTGTTCTACTTAGTTATTTATTTCATTATTATTTTTTTTCCCTAGAACAAAATTTATTTTTTCAATAACCATGTGTTTTAATTCTCTACCTGACTCCCATATATCCCATATGATTGAAATGTCCATGTTTAACTTACTGCTATTAAAATTTGTAGTCATGTGCATGACATGATGATATTACAATAAGTATTAATGTCTTTATAAGGAAAAACACGTGAGACTATAATTTAATATAATTGCAACTTTAATATAACGTGCTATCTTGACTTAAAATTTTGAACTTTCAGTATCTGTCCACCCTTCAAACCAAAACAAACTGGCCGTACCATTTTACCAAAATATTTTTGAGCCCACCCAATATTTTTAAAAAGTTGACGCCACTGGAGACATAGGCAGGCCTTAAATCTTTCCTCAAAGAATAAACTTCACTCTGCTGAAATTTACCTTTGGCAAAAGTCGGCAAGAGCAAATGAAGGTTGGAAAAAGTAAAAAATTCAACCCTCTATTAAGGTTCTACTAAACTGCTATGCTCAACAACGTAAAACGTTTTGACACATTTACAAGTTCATTTTTTAACAGAAAGATAGAAAATTGCAAAGTTTGACTATGAAAACGATTTGGAATCTAACTTAATTTTTCATTTTGCGATCAATGAACTATCTATTGAGTTATAAGCTTTTTTTGATCACGTGACAAGGCTTTTTTCTTCCTTCGAAATATGGTTTGTCATCTCTCTCGCGGAAAGTTAGTTCGAATCACCTACTTTGACACCATTTTCTGAAAAATATATTGTGTTTACAGAGAAAAGAGAAACTGAGTACGATTAAATAGTCTCTGAATAACAATACCTGCTAGTTTCGTGCATTTCTGAGCAAAAATAAAGTAAAACTTATGCCACAAAGTTGTCCTTTTTGATTTAAGAACAGCCTTAAGTATAATTCACCACACTTACAACATTTAGCATCCAAACCACATACAACTGAGGTGTACCCAAACTCCTGACAGTAGTAAATTGGTTTTAGACGTTGTCTGCTAGTGAAAGCTTTTATTTAAATAGAAAGATATTAAATGGCTTTAAGGGTGTATTCGAAAGAATGCTTTTCCGCCTTTAACAGCTCGACATTTTCTGATACATTTTCAGACTCATTTTTAAAAGCAAAGACATGAAACTAGCTGAGATGGTTTTTGAAGAGATGTAATAAGGTGCCGTGTGATGTATTTTTACGCTAAATTCATTAGAATTGGATTATAAAACAATTACCTTCTCAGTAGGACCCTTTTTTTCGTTCCCAGATCTCGCACTTTGGAAAATTCGGTGCAAAATGCCGTTTTTGTTTGCTTTTTTTGCAATATTTTCTGCATCAAAGAATCGACCATCACGGCACCTTGTGTACTTTCTAAATAAGACATTTGGCCAGTTGGATGAGAGCAAAAATAAATTTAAAAATAAATCGGAAAGTAAGCAATTTGAATCGAAATACACCCTTAATTTGTTAAATTTCTGCAAAGTTTTAGCGTAGAAAAATATTAACCATGTACAACGACTTTAAAGCATTTTGTCGAAATATGTAACATGTTTTACAAAATGCTTTTTATATAACTTTTTCTGGTAACAGTTTAAATGGAAAAAAAAAAAAAAAAAAAAAAAAAAAAAAAAAAAAAAGAAGAAGAAGAAGAAGAAGAAGAAAGTAAAAAAAAAAAAAAAAAAAAAAAAAAAAAGTAATTAGGAATGTTGTTGTAAGGCAGAAAATTGCCATACTAGAAGTTAATTGTAATTTATATAAACATTATACAACTATTATTTTTGTTTGCACTCTTCGGGCTTCAGTATGAATGCTATTCTCTAAATATATCCAGGGCCCGATTATGACTCATTGGGACCCTGAGCAAAGATAAATTAGGGGGCCCCTTTCGAATTATTGCAACGTTATTCAAATATAACTGATGGTCACTCATATTTATATGTGTAATGCATAAACATATTTTTGCACCTTGCATGTAAATAGAGAGAAACTCTTAGCTTTGTCAATTCTAAATTAAATATCTTAATAAAAGTACACCTTGTTTTTTCCTTTGTACAGAATAAAAATCTTTTATATAACTTTAACAACATGTTGTATTACTTTAAGATGAATTTAATAACTTCAACATGTGGAAGAGTTGGAATTGGAAAAATAAAATAAATATTTTATAATTTAATATACAGAATCGGGGGTCCCTTAAGGTCTGGGGCCCATGGGCAAAGTCCCGATTTGCCCATGTGGTAATAAGGGCCTGAATATCTTTCAATCACTCCCAAGACCACTTCATTTGGGACATCGGCATGCTTTACTAAAAGCCATTTTCGGTCGGCAGGAAGTGCAGAAGAGATCCTTTTCGTCCATCTCTGGGATCAATGGGAGTTGGTAAAAAATATCATAAAAACATGGTTTTGTGGACGAAAAGGGCCGGATTATTCCAGTTGAGTTCGTCGGCGAATCACAAAGAGCAGGTATACAATGCCCTTCTGAAAACATATGGCACGGCTGCGACAACATACCTTTCGACACGCTTTTCAATCCCCTCCCCCTCCCCCCTAAAGCTGAATAATCCCCGTCAAAACTTCAATATCGCATCGCGATATCTATATTAAGAATAATATTCCCCCCAGGACAGCACAGATTATACCACTTTATTTGCATCTGAGTGAAAATATGCTAGGGCTTTCAATTCACCTTATGCGTTTGGCTGATTTGATTCTGATGTGTATAAATATATATGCTGACAGTGGGTTGATTATACTTAGAGCGGGCAGAAATAAATCTAATCTGCAAAATTTTCTTTTAAGGGGGTCTGGAACACAAGAATCTTCAAATTTTCCCTAAATACTTTTATCGCACTAAAAATTTCCTTTTTTTTTTTTTTTTTTTTTTTTTTTTTTTTTTTTTTAAATGACGTTTAAATTATATTGCTATTTTAATTGGAACAGAAAATAGTATTTTTCTTCGTTTTGTTATGTTTTCAAAATCTAGTTTTCTAGCAATAGTTGTCATGGAAATGACTTCTTGTAAAAATACGCTTTTGTTCATGATAGATATTTTCACCATTTCTCACATTTAAATTGTTATAACTCATGAACCATTAAAGATAAAAGGTTCAAACTTGTAACATGTATTTTTTTAATTTTTTTACTTTAAATTTGATTCAGAAAATTTGAAAAAAAAAATTTTTTTGAATATGTGATTTTTTTAAAAAAATTTCATCACTTTTTTAAAGGTTTTTACTGGTAATAATTTTAATTTTTATTTGCATTACTATTTTACAAAATATTGAATCAAAATGAAAACTTACATATTTCTATTTATTTAAATGAAAAAAAAAATGAAATTGTACAAATTATACTTCGAGCTATAGCAATTTTAAACTGACCCATTTTTTAAAAATTAAATTTTTAGTTTTAAATATTTAAAAAAAAATCTGAGAATTTTTATCAAATGATTTTGTTTACAAGTGATATGGTTAATCATCACAAAAAATTTCAAAAATTTAATTCCATAAATAAAAATTATTTTAAAATGTGTCCCGGACCCCCTTAAAATCATAAAAAGTTTGATGGCCAGGTATCAAAAGAAGGGTCTATTATGTATAGTTATATGAATTACAGTCGATAATGAGACTATATAGTATTATATATGATAGTGAAATATTCAAAATTCACGTTTTATACAAATACTAGCGACCTTCGCCTGCTACTCTGGTCGGTTTAGACGGACACACGGACATTAAATATTTTAATAATTTATTAATTACGGGCATTAATAGTTTAATTGTTAGTACTAAATAGTTTAATACTATTAAAATGCATATCAAACTATGTCTCAATATATAAGTATGCAATGGAATACTTTTGTGTGGCCCTGTAAATCAATAAGAAATATTATTTGCACCACAGATTGTACAGAATGTATGTTATAGTATATACTTCATGGACGCATATCAACTTTTTTATGTTCGAAAGAGAGTAAGACCATTAAAATACACTTAATATTTTTTCCCAATTGACCGTAATGTATCGGAATCCTTTTGATTGTCCCTGTAATTGAACTATGGATCCGATTTCATAAAATTTGAAATGACTAGACAAAATGACCGAATAATTATGTATTTTAAGTTTCAAACGATTGGTTGGATAGTTTTTGAGTTGTTATATGCTGACAGAAGGGCGGATGGACGGACAGACAGACGGACGGACAGTCAGACGAATGGGCAACTCGGGATCCCAGGATTTTTTTCCCTTTAATTCAAAACAAACGCGATGTTTCTCCGTTTCCGGGATCGGAGGAGATTGCGTCACATACATACATACGGTTGGATTTTAATAGCGTAAATTCAATGTAGTTATGGCTACCGACCATTATTCTAAAAATGTCACATGGTTAAATCAGTTCTTGTCAATTGTTTGTCAATATATTTACTTCATTAAACCAATGTCAATGTTGATTTGATGAAGAATGGGATTTTGGAAGCGGCATACTATAAACCTGATCTCCAGCAAAATTAGGACACAGTTAACCCTGTCACACACAGAGAGACATATACGTAGGAGTATCGTAAAGTTCTAATTATCACTAGGAAATAATTGAGATATTAGGATAAAAATATTTTTCTGCATATTAATTGATCCTTGTGTACGTGTATCTTTCACTAATTACAAAAATGACTAATTGAAGAAGTGTAAGATTAAGAAATATTTGGAAGAAAAAAAAATATTAAAACCTACAAAACCTAAGATGAGGAAAGCATTTAAAACCACAACGCTCAACTGGCTTGATGTTGATGACTTTATTTCTAGTTTTTGCACCACTATAAAATGAAAAAGCAGCATCACCGTTACAGCCATAACAAGCGAAAGCCACATTATAATGATGGCTATAACTCCACATGTCTCACATACATTTTCCCATGAACAAAATTTAAACCCCGCATACATCACTCGTACAAAGATACCGAACTTTACAAACTTAATACTTCTTTCACTGAGTAATCGAGCCGCTTTTGGGGCTCAACAAAACATCATGTCTGGAACAAGGGAAGCCGGTCGGTCCCAGCCGCAGTCGACAAAAGAGCCCTGATTTCTGACTATTATTGGTGAACAAGCCACAGTAATCCGATTCCAGGGTGTAGTAACGCCTACTCCCTTTTGATTCAAACCCTCTACGCACCATTAAACTGGTATCGTTCATCACGTCTTCTCACGATTTATGCATCAACCTGCTAGAAAGGTGCGAGGATATATTTTGGTAACACCTTTTGGACGTTTCGGATAATCGCAAGGCATAGGTATGCGACAGTTTTAAAGAAAGGATGATATTCGAAGCATATGTTAGGGGGCGGGCGGTGAGATCTAATATTAGAAAAATAACATATGTTCAATGTCGAATGTCTGTTTATTACGAAAGAATGTCATACAGCAATGATTCGTTGCATATTTGTCATTACGTACATTGGTGATTGGTCATGTATGTTACTTTATCATTTTAACTTTTTACACTAACGCAGAGTACGCTAATCTTATAACTAATTCAATGTTTGGTAGATAAAATAATGTGCGTTTCCCTACTTTCTTCATGTTCACTTGTATTAGGTAAAAGTATGGCCATATTGTACAAACAGTTATTTTGTAAGGAAAAAAAAAATACAGGTTCAATTCCCAGCTATAAGGAATTTTTTGCATGATTAATTTACAGATGATTTAAAATTAAATCTTTTTATCCTGCATTTTTTTTCTATCTCTTTCCTTTTTCTTTGTTACTTTTCATCAATTTTCGACAAAACTGCATTGATTTCTGATTTATTGGTGAACAAGTCATAGTAATCCGATTCCAGGGTGTAGTAACGCCTACTCCCTTTTGATTCAAACCCTCTACGCACCATTAAACTGGTATCGTTCATCACGTCTTCTCACGATTTATAGATCAACCTGCAAGAAAGATGGCAGGATGTATTTTGGTAACACCTTTTGGACTTTTCGGATAATCGCAAGGCATAGGTAGGCGACAGTTTTAAAGAAAGGATGATATTCGAAGCATATGTTAGGGGGCGGGCGGTGAGATCTAATATTAGAAAAATAACATATGTTCAATGTCGAATGTCTGTTTATTACGAAAGAATATGATACAGTAATGATTCGTTGTATGTTTGTCATTACGTACATTGGTCATGTATGTTACTTTATCATTTTAACTTTTTACACTAACGAAGAATACGTTATTTTCATAACTAATTCAATGTTTGGTAGATAAAATAATCTGCGCTTCCCTACTTTCTTCATGTTCACTTGTATTAGGTAAAAGTATGGCCATATTGTACAAACAGTTATTTTGTAAGGAAAAAAAATACAGGTTCAATTCCCAGCTATAAGGAATTTTTTGCATGATTAATTTACAGATGATTTAAAATTAAATCTTTCTATCCTGCATTTTTTTCTACCTCTTTCCTTTTTCTTTGTTACTTTTCATCAATTTTCGACAAAACTGCATTGATTTCTGATTTATTGGTGAACAAGTCATAGTAATCCGATTCCAAGGTGTAGTAACACCTACTCCCTTTAGATTCAAACCCTCTACGCACCTCGCACCTTTAAACTGGTATCGTTCAGCATGTCTTCTCACGATTTATAGATCAAAATGCAAGAAAGATGGCAGGATGTATTTTGGTAACACCTTTTGGACGTTTCGGATAATCGCAAGGCATATTTAGGCGACAGTTTTAAAGAAAGGATGATATTCGAAGCATATGTTACACTGTAAAAAAAAATGTGGGATTTTACTAGAATATTCTTAGTATCATTACAAACATTATTAGAATTACTAGAGAATCTTTAGTAATTATCCGCTTTGAAATTCGCCACTAATAATACTCTAGTAACGTAACTACATTTACTCTAGTAATATTACTTACATTTGTAACTCATTTCCTGAAACGCTGACTTACAAGCAGGCTTCATGCCGAGCGCACGTCAGATGTATTTTGTTAAAAAAAAATCTAGCGAGAGAGTCAACGCCGTGAGCCGAGAGTCAACCTCAACGCTAGCCCCCATTATCGCCAATCATTCGCCTGTGATCTATCACATTGTTTTTAAGGTAAGCTATGCTTTATAATTTTATGTCATTAAAACTATTTATGATGTAAATTAGACTTAAAGTTTGACTTTTGATTTATTTATTTGTCTGTGCATGTTTTCTATTCTCCGCAGTTTGTTTGTTTACATTTTGAATGCGTGAATAATGCAATTTTGTTAGCATATTGCTGTCGATATATCAAATTCAGTTGGTAAGGATACATTATCAATTTATACTTGTACATATAACAAAGGTATAACAAAAGTTATTTTGAAGGAATGATAATCAGGAGTGGGGAAATACATAATTTTACTTGCCACTGGCGAATGAATTTTCAAGTTATCTTCCAAAATTGTTAACTATAGATTTGCCAAAAACTTTTTACTACTTAACTACAGTTTGCAACTTTTCAAACTATTGTAATGTTGTCATAGATGAAAGTACTATCCTTGCTAAAATCTTCTACAAAATTGGTGATTCTTTTTCAAAGCTGATCGATAAAATTTGAGGGGTTTTGCCGGCAGAAAGTAGTTATAACCAGTTTTAACCGGCAGAAACTTGCAACAACTGGCATAAATTCATTTTATGACATAATTTGAGACATTTTTAGTAGTATTAAATTGCTTATATACATTTTATTATTTAGGATAAATAACAAATAAAGTATTATGAGAGTTTTAATTAGTATTCGCCCGGGATCGGCCATTTTGATTCTTTTGCCGATTTTAAATTTCTGTATTTCTATTTATTCATTTATTTTTGTTCTTCTTAATTTTTTTTAATATATAAACTCTGAAACATTTTTTACTGTAATTTCGGAATGTATATGTATATTTAAAAATGAATATTTGGCTTATTTAACTGCTTTAAAATTTATGTATTTACCATTTGCTAATTATAAATTCCTTCTCTGCCTTCCGCTATTTTTTTTCTTTTTTTACAAATGTTTGGAGTGCTGATTTTCAGTTTAAAAATTTGCTGTTGTTTACATTTAATTTCTGAATTGTTCAAAAATAAGTATAAAGTGGTCACAAGTGATCAACAAAGAAACAAAATGACGGATTCCGGGTAAATACTACATCTGTTCCAAAAAATGTATAAAATTTGTATTAGAATTTGATATTTTGAATCTTTTATTGAGAATCAGTCATATTATTTACAGATAATTGTGAATCATGAATGATATTTTAAGGAAGTAACCGTTATTAAAATTGTAAATAAATATCATGATTTATCAAAACGTTAACAAATATATTGCGAACTATGTTGTGTTTGCAGCCATTTGTAAATCACTCCTGATAGTTAACAATTATCGCCTTTTATATATTTTTAAAGTCATTAAAAATATTAATAATGTAAATTAGACTCAAAATTTGACTTTTGAATTTGTCTGTGCATGTTTTGTATTTTTATTCTCCAGAATCTGTTTGTTTGTTTACATTTTGAATGCATGAATAACGCAATATTGTTAGCTAAGTTTTTGTTTGAATCTAACGGCTTAAACATGGGTTATTATTGCTGTTCATGTTTATTGCATTGTATACATAGCACAGATATAATAAAGATTATTTTGAAGGAGTGATAATATTCCTTTTTTTAATCGGGGGAGTAAGTTTTGTTGTATTAAAAGTGCTAAAAAAACACAGGCATGGAAGTAACCCCAATATTAGAAACAATATTAGCACTGCAGATTAATCCACCAACATCAAAAGAAATTCTGGGCTTAAAAAACCAGAAATTTACTTTGTCTTTAGGTTTATGGTATTTGTTGAATCTTTTTTTATTTTCTTTATAAATGCTTATTTTGCTCTTATTTCTTTTGATAGAAATCTTAGTCTAGCACTATTAGGTCGTAGATAAATTTTAATTTGCTGCAGAGTGCAGGCTGATGCAAAAGATTTTGCTCCTCGGAAAGGGCTTGTGCTGGGGAAAAAAAAAAAAAAAAAAAAGAACTTATGAATGGCAGTGAAGGCAATAAATGAAATTTGAGATATGTCTGCGTCTGATTGACGAAAGTCAGTTGTTCTGCTACTATCAAGAAGATGAGATTTTTGTGCACCAGATTGTCGAAATTCGTGATATTTTTTAGCCTGATGGAAAAAATTAGTGATTTTTTTTTTTTAGCCTGATCAACAACAGTAGTGATTTTGTTTAACCTAATCAACAAAAAGTGATTTTTTTTCAAGCCTTATCTACAAAAGTAGTTTTTTCTTTCGAATCTGATTAATAAAATTTGATTTATTTTAGTCAAACCAATGAAATTCACAATTTTTTTCAATCCTGACTGACAAAATTTGTAATTTTCAGGACAGGATCGACAATTCATGTTTTTTCCATATTCAATCGATGAATTTTTTATTTTTTGTGTCTGGTAAGCAAAATTTGAGTTTTTTGGTTGAACTGATTAATAAAATTTTTAATTAACTACTGAATTTCACTAGGGATGGGACGAATAGTGATTTGGCCGAATACCGAATATTCGGCCAAATTTTAGGCCGAATATTCGGCAGCCGAATATTCGTCCCGTCCCTAAATTTCACGAAATTTGTAATTTAACTTGTGCCAGATTCTTGAAATTCATGATTCTTAACTGACTCTGTAGAAACTTGTAGTCCTTCCTGCAGCAAATTAAAAAAATTGCAATAAATAGACAAAGCATGTGATTTTCTGCAGTCGATCAACAAAATTTGAGATTTCTCCCTTCCTAATTAAGTAAATTAACAAATTTTTAGCACACGATCGAGGAAATTTGCAATTTTTAACTGGCTGACAAATTCAGTTTGCTTTAAAATTTGTTTAGTAAATCGATAAAATGTGCAATTTTTTTTTACGGCTAATCAAACTCAAGATTTTCTACAGCTAATAAACAAAATTTGCAATTTTTTTGCTCATTTTTAACAATGGATATATTTTTTTTCATACTCAATCACCAAAATTTTATTTTTCCCACAGCTGATTAGTGAAAGCTTTTTTCCATGCCTGATCAACAAAATTCAAGATTTTTCCGTGCTAAATCAATAAAACTTAGGACTCGTCTGCACCTCATTGACAAAATTTTATTTTTTTGTGTCGATTTAGAAAGAATTGTGATTTTTTTGTATTCATTCAACAAGATTTCCAATCCTCATCGACAAAATCTGCTGTTTTTCTGCACTCTGTTCATAAAATTCATGATTTTTTTTCGCAGCAAATTGATGAAATTTACAATTTTTTCTTGTGTTCTATAGATAAAAATTGTAATTTACGCTATATCATTTAGAAAAAAAATAAAATGTTATAAATTTTTTTTCAAAAATATGCCATTGTACAATAGGGTGGGCCGAAAAAAACTTTTTTTCGATTTTTGATTATGGCGGGTGCGGAAAAGTGGCCACTGGTGGCACTCAGTTTACACAAAAAATTTGAGATTTTTTGGACTTTTCCTTACCCTGCCGCAAATGGCTTGGAAATTTGCAAAAATGCTGATTTTTGAACTTTTTAGCTAAAAAGTTAAAAATGTTAAATTAGTTTTATTTTGGCTGTGTTTACTTGAAAAGGCAGCTTTAACGTTCCAAATGCTTAAATAAGTTCTGATAATGCATTATTTAATTGCTAAGTATATTTTAAATAAGCCGATTTTCATAGCTTTTTCACGTATAACAGGCAAAAATTGTATTGGTTTGAATCGTTCGTTAATTTCTCTCTTATTTATGTTCCTTTGTCTTTAAATTTTTTGTATGCGTCAAAGGTAATATATTTGGGCAGCAGACAGCAGTATAACTCAAAAACAAATCTGGAAGGAGAGAAGGGTTGAAGCAGGACTCTAAGAGTGCGCAATGCCTCATCGTAATGTTGAGGGAATTAAGGAGGAAATAAAACAGAAAAGAAAATTGCGATAAGGGATTGTTATTATTTTACAATGCTCAAAACCTGCGATATATGTTCAGTGTGGACGTTAAACCTTTTCCTAGTGAGATTTGGTACTTTTTGGATCATTTGACGTACCATTACAGTGTTTTGTGCGTTTTATTACGACGAGCTTAGAAATGGCTAGTGTGAAGATCCATGGCAATGTAAAAGACAGGCGACAGCATGAAAAGTATCCTTTTTGGGGCACCATGCTTATTGAAAGACTTGCATTGCCAACTTATACTGATATCATGCGCCACTACTACTGGTTGCGAAGCGATATGACAGAAAATCGAGAAATCCAATATTAGTCAATATATGATGTTATTAAAATGGTAGGTGAAAAAGTTACCAAAATCTGAAAAAAGAGCTTTCATACCAGTGTTTTCCCAACTATCAATTTACAAAAAATATTAAAAACTACTAAAAGTTTTCATCATATAGAACGAATTCTCCGCGAGCTGTCTTTACTTTCAAGCCCATACGATTACAGGATTTCCCCAATGATCTACACTTCTTTTAATAGTGATAGTTTAGAATAATATTTTAATGGTAGGTGAAAAAGTTACCGAAATCTGAAAAAAGCTTCCATACCAGTGTTTTCCCAACGATCAATTTACAAAAAGATTAAAAACTACTAAAAGGTTTCACCATTTTGTACGAATTCTTCGCGGGTTGTCTTTACATTCAAGCCCATACGATTTCAGGATTTCTTCAATGATCTACACTTCTTTTAATAGTTTTTAATCTTTTTGTAAGTTGATCGCTGGGAAAATACTGGTTTTTATTTAGATTTCGGTAACTTTTTTATCTACCATTTTAATAACATCATCTATTGACTAATATTTGATTTTTCAATTTTCTGCCATATCGCTTCGCAACCAGTAGTAGTGGCGTATGATATCAGTATAAGTTGGCAGTTGCAAGTCCTTAAACAAGCATGGTGCCCAAAAAGGATACTTTTCATGCTGTCGAGTGTCTTTTACATTGCCATGGACCTTCATAATAGCCATTTCTAAGCTTGTCGTAATAAAGCGCACAAAACACTGTAATGGTACGTCAAACGATCTAAAAAGTACTGAATCTCTCTAGGAAAAGATTTCCCATCCACACTAAACAAATGTCGCAGATTTTGAGCATGGTAAAATAATAATAATCTCTTATCGCAATTTTCTCTTCTCTTTTATATCTTCCTTCACTCCCTCAACATTACGATGAGCCATTGCGCACGCTTAGAGTCCTGTTTCACCCTCCTTCTAGCCTTCCAGCTTTGTTTTTGAGTTATACTGCTGTCCGCTGCCCAAATATATGACCTTTGACGCATAGACAAAATTTAAAGACCAAGGAACATAAATAAGAGAGAAATTAACGAACGATTCAAACCAATACAATTTTTGCCTGTTATACGTGAAAAAGCTATGAAAATCGGCTTATTTAAAATACACTTAGCAATTAAATAATGCGTTATCAGAACTTATTTAAGCATTTGGTATGTTAAAGATGCTTTTTCAAGTAAATACAACAAAAATAAATTTAATTTAACATTTTTAACTTTTTAGCTAAAAAAAAGTTCAAAAATCAGCATTTTTGCAAATTTTCAAGCCATTTGCGGCAGGGTAAGGAAAAGTCCAAAAAATCTCAAATTTTTTGTGTGAACTGAGTGCCACCAGTGGCCCCTTTTCCGCACCCGCCATAATCGAAAATCGAAAAAAAGTTTTTTTCGGCCCACCCTATTGTACAATTAAATGATAAATTCCAAAGAAGATAGTTTAGAGTATCTGATTTTTTTTTTTTTTTTTTTTAATTTATTTTGTTTAGGACATTTTAAAATGTTGAAAGATACTGTGACCAACAATTACCCCGGGTGACCCTACTTCTGTGTTTATAGTTTCAACCAGGTAAGTGTTTACTGATTTTTTTTACATGTTTTCAATTGATTTTTTGCCAATGTCTTTCCAATAGTAGGGATGCACAACCTTTTCAAAAGCAGGGCCACATCAATAACACAAAGAGAATTTGATTTCAAGCAGGTGATCTGTGGACTATAATCAGATAAAAATTATGGTTCCAGAGGGAAAGGGGAGGTTATCCATTAAAGTTTACTTATCCATTCAAAATATCCAATTCAGTTAGTAAGGATGTATCAACAGTTTTTACATTTGTATGTAACAGATATAGCAAGGATTATTTTCAAGATGTAATAATATTCCTTTACTTTATTCGGGTGAGTAAATTGTTTTATTAATTTTACAAAAAAAGTAAAGCATATTCCTAGAATAGCCAAGACACTTTATTTTAGCGATTTTTTAACATCGCCTAGAGATTTAAATTTTCCAGAAAAATTGAAGTGGCGGAAAAAAACAGAAAAGTTGGAAAAATTGATTTTTCATAGTTTCTTCCAAATAAATTATATTTTCTTAGGTAAAATTAAATAATAAACATTTTTTTCATTTATTTGTATTAAAAAAAATATTTCCACCAGGGTTGGAAAAAAACCAGGTTTTTTTGGGTTTAAACCAGGTTTTTTTGGTTTAAACCGGGTTTTTTTAAAACATCCTTTCTTATGACATATACATGCATATTTACTAATAAAAACAGACGTTATTGGTTTATAAGCAGTGTAATTTCATTTAAAATAATTTAAATTTAATAATTATAGTAAATTTGTGCTGAAAATTGAAAAAATTCATTTTTCAATTTAAAGTTTTCGCAAACAGTTTTATGTTGAAAGTTTTAACTGTTCTACACAGTGAACCATTGATGCCCTGTAAATCTTTATAAACAATCTTTTGATTACTAATAATAAACATTTGCCCTAATTTAATCCCTGCCTTGGATGTAGTTTGATAAATATTCTTTTCCACAATTATTCAAATAATAAATTAGAAATACTACTTAGGATTTTTTCTTTCTGAGTGACAATTTGAAGTTGACGTTTTTAGTTGTTAGATTCAGCAGATAGCAGAGGGAAAAAAAGTTATTTAAATGCTATAACTAGCAACCAGTCTTTGTTTTTAATTCTTCAAGATAATCTCCCAAAACAAAAATTTCTTTTACAGCTTGTGCAAAATCTGATCATTGTTACATTATTAATTGCATTAAATATTCTGCATTATTAAAAAAAAATTAAATTATTTTATCTTTGATCAATTCACATGTTTGAAGTTTTTTTTTAGAGCAATAGATATGTTCACCAATGTGTACTGATTTGAATCCTATGCATAAAAAAAATGACGTATACCCAATATATCTAATGCTTATTGCTGAAATAAAGTGTTAAAAGTAGAAATTATTTATATCTAATAATCTGAAACTCGTAAATTATAAAGAAAAAAAGAAAATGTCATTAGATTTCTTCTAAAAAACGAATTGCTTTTTTTATAGAAAAAACCAATTGGTTTAATCCTATGCATAAAAAAAACCAAAACCCACTATAAATAATACGTATTACTGAAATAAAGTTTTAAAAGTAAAAATTATTTATGCCAATAATCTGAAACATGTAAATTATAAAGAAAAAAAAAGAAAATGTAATTAGATTTCTCCTAAAAAAACCAATTTGTTTTTTTGAGAAAAAAACCATTTGGTTTAAACCGTGGTTTAAACCATGGTTAAAACCAATTGGTTTAAACCGTGCCAACCCTGATTTCCACTTTATATGACTATATAACAAAAAAAATAATAATAATAAATAAATAAATAAAGAAGCAAAGCCTGCTTTTAAAAGTTGTTTTTTTGTTTTTATCCTCCTATTCTCGAACTTTCAGAATAATATTCAGGCTTTATTTAATTGTATCGTTTGTTATATCATGCCTCTTTTGAAATGATTTTTCAGTTACATGTTTAATTATCAATTGATCTAATTTTGCCAATATCTCTGCAGCTTGGAATCAAATGAATTATACATCCCATTACATAAGTATTGTTTTTAAGTAAATGATACTAATTCAAAGAAACAAATCATTGCAGTTTTGTCATTAATATGAATATCAGTATTAAAGTCCTCAATTGTTTTAAAAAATGTATATTTTTACAACATTGTACATTTACAATTTTATATCCTTTAAGAAATATGTTTGGTTTTGGTATAACCTTCCAATTATTAACTCCAAAAAAGTTTTGATTTAGTTTTATAATCTGAATGAAAACAAAACTAAGTTTTAGTTTCGCTTATTCAGGTCTGCAACTAAAAAATAGCATAAGATTTATTGACTGTTAGATTTTTACTCACTGAAACCAGGAAAATATTTTTAAAAAAGTTTAATCAAACATACAATTTTTCTTTTTATCTGAAATCTCCTATGACATCCTTGAGTAAGAAACCATATTTAATTTTTACATTTTGTAATTTCATATTTCTAAGAGTGGAACTCAAAAGTTATGAAAACAGATCACTACAAATAGAAAATGCAAGGAATTTGAGGAAACAAAACTTATTGTCAAAGTTTGTGTGGTCCGCTAACTTCGATAATTTACTACTGGAAAAAATTACAATTTTTGTGCTTAAGTCGCAAAAAAAAAAAAAAAAAAAAAAAAAAAAAAAAAAAAATCTTGAAAAAAAATAGGAAAAAAGTAAAATTTCGTCAGTTACTTAAGAATAGCAAATTTCATAGATCGGTAGCGGAAAAATCGTGAACTTCATTGATCAGGTGCACAAAAATAACGAATTTTGTCGCAGTGGCTTGGAAAAATCGCAAAATTCATTAATCAGGTATGGAAAAATTGCAAATTTCGCGATGATGCACAGAAAAAATCACGAATTTCATCCTGCCGTGTAAAAAAATGAAGGTTGTGTTAGTTACTTAAAAATCGTGAATTTCATTGATCGCCTGTGATAAAATGAGTATTTGGTCAATTAATGGTGGAAAAAATGCAAATTTCACCGATCAGCTTTGTAAAAATTGTGAATTTCTTCGATCCGTTGTGTAAAATTTGCGAATTTTAATCTGATTAACCATGGAAAGATCATTAATTTTCTTGATCAGCTTCATAAAAATCGCAAATTTTGTTGATCATGCAAAGAAAAATCAAGAATTTCATCGATCGGCTTCATAAAAATCATGAATTTCGTCGATCAATTTCGTAAAAATCACGAATGTAGTCAATCGGCTTCTTAAAAATCACAAATGTAGTCAATCGGCTTTTTAAAAATCGCAAATGTAGTCAATTGGCTTCTTAAAAATCGCAAATGTAGTCAATCGGCTTCTTAAAAATCGCAAATGTAGTCGATCGGCCTTGTAAAAAATCTCGAATCTTGCCGATCGGCATTGTAAAAATCGATAATTTTATTGATCAACCATGGAAAATTGTCATTCAATTGATCAGTCGCGAATTTTGTCGAGTAGGCAAAGAAAAATCATGAATTTCATCGATCAGCTTTATAAAAGTCGTGCATTTTGTTGATTGGCTTCGTAAAAATTGCTAATCTCATTCATCAGGTGGGGAGAAATTCTGAATTTTATCGATAGATTTCGTATAAATTGTGAAGTTTTTCAATGATGTGAAAAAACTCGTGAATTTCATTGACCAGTTTCATAAAAATCGCTCAGTTCGTCGATGAACTTCATAAAAAGCGCAAATTTTGTCAATTGGCTTAGTAAAAATCACGAATTTAGTCTGTCGGCTAGGTAAAAATCCCGTATTTCGTCGATCAGCTTAGTAGAAATCACGAATTTTCTTGTTTGGCTTAGTAAAAATCAAGAATATCCTTGATCGGCTTAGTGTAAATCACGAATATCCTCAATCGACTTAAATAGCGAATATAGTTGAGGAGCATATCTACATCGATCCTTTTTTACTTTTTCAATTTTGGCTGCAGATAAAGGCACTTTCGAAACCAGGTTTTGAAAGTGAAAGTAATTTAAAAAATATATATTTGTTACCAAGATAAAATAAATAAATAAATAAACAAGGAATTATTTTTACACTTAAAATAATTTTACACTTTTTGCAAAATTTTCTTCCAAACTATTTCTTCTCTTAAATTGAAAGTTTCATTGTTTACATCTGTGATGTGCGGATTTCAGGTATTTGTGCATTTGAGAGAGTCTGCTGTATAATCTTTATTGTAAAATTTTCTAGTTTATTTCTAACTGATTTTAATATTAAGGTATATAATATAAGGAGTATTTTTAGGTATATAGCTAGAAAAATTTGTTTCATTATTAATACATATTATCAGTGTTCTCGCTGACATTTGACCAACGTTAGTAATTTGGCTAATTAAAAATAAAAAACATTCGCCAAAAGAGAAAAGTATTAGCAAAATATATTCGCCGTGTAGCCAAAAAAAAAAAAAAAAAACTTTAATCCTTTAATGTATTTTTTTTTTCAATATTTTCTAAAATAAGCCAAATTTCATAACTGTGACAGCGATTGTTATTAATCTAATTTCAACTATACGCTACAAATATAAAAAATATGCATATATTAAATATATATGCATATGTATGAAAAACAAAAAAGAAAAAGTGAAAATTGAGCATTAGCAATTTGGCGAATTTAATCGCTTGTTTACTCACCAAATGAATTTAGTCGCAATTTGGCGCATTGGCGAGCGACAGCGAGAACACTGCATATTATAGAATTTTTCAGTTTCACCATGTGAATAGGGTAACTTTGTCTTTTGTTTTGAATAAATTTTGTGTGTATTTTCTTTTTAAAATGTACTAGTTAAAAATAGAACTGTAAGAAGGTATTTTGTATGTATTTGGATACTCTGTATACTCAGCCAGTTTGTTGATTGCTTGATACTTGACCAGATTTTGACTGTATACTAGGCCGAAATTAGGGTTATGATTTTGCCAAAAAAAAAAAAAAAAAAAAAAAACCTGGGTGCGTTTTTAAAAATGTGAACTTTAAATTACATGGGTAATATATTTTTTAATATTAGTACACTAGTAAAAGTTTGTCACCGTTCATACCAAAGAAAGGTCTTAATTCTCCCAATGACAGTTATCAAAACAAATAATCATAACTTAATTTTCTAGAAATATGTGAAACTATCAGAAACACAAACTAATTTTTTCCATTTAGAAGAAAAAACATTGATATGTAACAGGGCTTTAACTTCCATGCAGGATTTGCATCCAAAATTTTAAAATTCTTGCATAAAAGAATGTCAAGCAAAAGTCCCCCCCCCCTCCATCCCCCTATACAAAAAAATTTATAATTTTCCAAAAAACTTTAGCATTTGCTACTCTCGCAAATGCCTTTCGAACAACTTTAGTTTTTTACTGCAAAATAATACTTGTAATTCATAAATTTTTCACACCATAAATAGATTTTTTTTTTTTTTTCTAGAATTGGTTGACAAGTTTAGGTGCAGATTCATGGTTGCCAGTTGCCTCTTTGCGACTAAATTTTTTGACTTGTTGACTAATTTTCCACGGCTTAAGTTGCCATCATTTGGCGAATATTGTATTTTTTCTGAAATCCTCTGACGAAAACCCCCACTTTTATCTTCTTTCTTTTTTTTTTAATCTGCTGACTAAAATTTAATGTCTGTTATCCTCTAAACAAAATCACATTTTGTCTGCAATCATTTTACTGTTAAAAATACCCTATTAAATCTCATCAAATTCACTAAGTAAGGAAATGAATATTTAAGTTTTAGCCAGCCTTAATAATTCAAGCTAAATTAATACACAATTATAATCTTTTTACCAAATATATTTATCAATAATATCAACAATATCTTTTTTTTTCTTTTTTTTTTTTTTTTTCAAAATTAAATTTATACTTCCTTCTTGAAAAATTGAGTTTCATCATATTGATAATATTTAGAATTATATATTAAAATACATTCAGAATGATATAAAACTAAAAAATTCTGAAATTTTCTCATAACATCTAAATTGAAAGTTTCATTGTTTACATCTGTGATGTGCGGATTTCAGGTATTTGTGCATTTGAGAGAGTCTGCTGTATAATCTTTATTGTAAAATTTTCTGGTTTAAGGGGAGATTATCCTTAAAGAATTTAAAAGAGTAATTTAAGATATGAAGTTGAATAACACAACTTGCAAAAATTGAGTGTTAATAGTATTTCAATAATGTATTGCTATATTTCATTAATACAAATCAATGTTTTCTGTTACTTGTTTAATCTAAATGGTAAAAATATGTTGATTTGACATTTGAAATTATCACAGAGAAAACAAAATAATCAGAAGTTTTTGTATATTAAAAATAACACCAGAATAATATATTCATTAATTTGTATCAAATATGTATTATATTATTAATCAAAAGATTCTTCATAAGATTTTCAAAGTATCAATGTTGTATTGTGTAGAGCAGATTATGCTTTGAACATATATCTACTGAACTGTTATCACTAATGTTTAAATTAGAAATGATTAGTATTTTAAAATGTTACATTACTTTTATATAATATCCAAAAATGTTTATTTTATCAACAGATTTGCATTGTATGCAATGGGAAATGAATTTTAAAATAAACTTTAAACTAAAACTAGTCGTTGGAGGCCACCTTAATACTTACTCATCATGGATATGTATATGAAAATAAAACATGTGAAACTATTTATACAATGCATTGCAATTCATAAACAAAATTTAAATATTGTTAATATACATAGTAATGCTATATTAAAGAACTGCTGATGTACCAATTTCGACAAATTATATAAAACGCCAAACTATTTAAGTAGTACCGAACTGCGTAAAAGAAACATCCTTATAACTCAAAAAATAATAATTCTATTAACTAATAATTAACTGCGTCGGATTAAGCATCTCATTTCCAATTAAAATATACTTTTGAATTGAAATTTGAATGAAATACAGGGTCATGAAAAATCGAAGAATGTGGAAAACAAGATTACAAATATCTCGGCAACTAATAATTCGATCGACTTTGTTCTATATGCAAAATGTGTGTTATTTTATTGCCTTTTACGTCTATGCCTTAGAACAAAAAAATTTGAAAATTTTTATATACCTTTCATCAGAACGAATTTTTCGAGAGTCCGAAAAAAATAGTTCCGGATAATCGAGGTTGCTGATATTAAATAGGGTTCGTCCCATTCTTACATACTAAGTACATACAAAATTTCAAGTCTCTATCTCAATTTGTTCGGGAGATAGAGCGTTTACAGACAGACAGACAGACGGACGGCAAAAATTTTTTTCTAAAAATATGTTTTTCGGAATCTCCACTATCTAAAACGTGTAAATCCGTCAAAAAAATTTTTTCGATTTTCAAAACGATTGCAAGACTTACCCTATACTACGTATGATGGGTAAGTAAAAAGCAATTTTTTTTCATTTTTTTGAAAAAAAAAGAATGATTTTTTGCCAACCTACAATAGAAATCTCTAATTGAATCATAAAAAACATGCAGTTACAAGTCTGAAAATTAAATTCTATTTGTTGCTTTGTGATAATAAAAAAATTTCATACCTGAATCTACCCCCCCCCCCCCCCACCCTCCCCCTCTTCTCTGAAATTATTTCTGGTTATACCAGAAATTTTCATTCTCGAGCTCATTACACCTCATAAAACTTGAAATTTATGCTTGAACAGTGGAATCAGAAATAACGCTAGGTGGTACTGTTCCTTTTCTTTCTTTCTTTTTAAAATATATATTTTTTAAAAAGATATATCAAATATATCTTTTTAAAATATCCCATTTTCATATTTTAGTGAAATTACAGTACAGGGTTCGTACTCATCAAGGAAATATGGGATTCCTGGTAAAATCAGGGGATGAATTTTAGGTTGTAAAAATCAGGGGTACTACAAAAAAATTCCCAAACCTGGGGAAGCCTACCAAAATTAGTCTATTCTGGAATATTGGAGGCAATTCTTATTGTTTGCATGCTTTATTATCATATATAATATCAAAATGTTAATTGTTGATATGGGAAAATTGACCGTCCCGTAAAATACATCAGGGGATTTTTTCTAGGAAAATGAGTATGAATGCTGAATTATTTTATGCTTGCACAAATATCAATTTTATATCTTAAAAGTTTCTTCCTTTCATTATCAAAACAGGTGGAAAGATTAATTGGATGTTTGGAGCAATTCCCATTTAACTGACTTGGATTATCTTCATAGAAAGTATATCAAGATTGCAGATCCTGCCTATAATTTTGATGCATTAAATACATTAATAAAGTGACTACTTTCTTTCACCAAAGAGCAGACAGTGTTCAGCAGCATCCCAACACTGTCTGAAGAAATCTTTATATGTAAAAAGTATTGTTATTGAATATTAATCATATATATCTTTTAATAAACATAATTTGTATGTTCAATAAATGAAGCGGTATGCCGCAAGTCAACTGAATTGTGTGTGTTTTTTTTTTATTGTGTATGTGACCTTTTATTTCAGGTAATAATAAACTGCCATTGACAAGTTTTTTTTTTCTCTCCCCTCTGTTTAAAAATAATTATATTTTTGTAGACAAAATGCACCTGCTGCCAAACGTAGTTATTTTCAAAATGTTTAGCATATTAAATTATTATTGAATCTTAGAGGTACAAAGAAAATGCTACTATGAAATACATATACTGGGTTTAAGAACTTAGTAAATTTTATTTAAAAAATGTCTAAAACATTAATATTCTGTTTCAGAATTAGTTGCAAAAGTTTTTCTCTAATCCACAACATTTTAAGAATTTTTATATGAAGTATAACAGTCTTGACACCTGAAATTCTTTTATCCGTGTAGAAAAATGCAAATGAGTTAGTTTAGCGCATATGATAAAGACTGATTTTTTTTAAAAAGAATTGTGCTAGAAAATTATTTTTAAAATCTTGAAAAATCAGTAATTTGAAATACAGTCTTCAAATAACTTACTCCATTGTTTGCTTTATGATTAGAAATTATTAAATTTGAGAGAGAAATGAATTGTTACCTCTGTCTATATGTGTCAGCTTTATTCACAGACATGCTTTGACATATAGTATTATGTTTTTAATTTGCAAAAAAGATACTTTATTGCATAAATTTCAGAGAGCTTAAGTAATTTTGCACTAAGTAAAATTTTTATTTGAAGCTGATTTCTAAGTACAGTCAAACCTTATTAGTATGAACACGCTTAATGTGAATTACTTTTAACATGAATTGTTTTCACAGTCCCCTATAAAGGCAATTATAAAGATTTGATACTGATAACATGAATTACTGTTGACAAGAACAAAATTTTGATTTTCCCTGAGGTTCATCTTAACGAGGTTCGACTGTATATATGCATTAGTGATTTCTTAGAATTGAAATTTTGGACAAAAATTGTGAACTTTACTTAAGAGTAAAAAAAAAAAGGAAAATGATATTTCAAGTCTACATGTTATAAAAGAATGCTGTTTTTAATGAAATGTGGTGTGTGTGTGTGTGGGGGGGGGGGGGGGTTAGAACTTTTCTCTACATTAATGCTTTTATGTCTATTTCTGTGCAAAAATCCATTTTTAAAGAAATTACTAAATATACAAGTATTGTTTAGTAAAAAGATATTTTATTTTCTGGATCTAAATTAGAAGATAATAAAAGAAGATACATATTTAAATCAAAGGAAATTATTTGTAAAATATATATTTGTTGCAAACATTTGTAGATAAACAACCAATAAAACAATTATTATAAATAATTAAAAACAGTTAAAAAGAATATGGAATATAGTAAGCGAAATATTTCTTAATATTTTATTTTACAAGACTAATTTAGTTTAATTATTAAAATATTTGTATACTAAATACAAATGCATTTATTACAGATATAGATCTATATTGAAAATTTAACAGAAACTCAAATGGAAGTTATATTAAAGGGTGATCTATATTTTATGTAAAAAAAAAAAAAAAAAAAAAAGTTGATATTATTTATAAAATTTTGTAGCATAAAATATGAAAGGCATACAGAAAATTATTGCAGAGTATTTGGCTTGCTTAATATTTATTAGATATTTCTTATTCTTTCAATTTTTCCTAACTGGTATTAGCTTACCTGTTTAAAATTATTGTGCAAATCATGAGAAAAGTAGCTGTAACATTACTACAGCTTCTTAGAAGTGTTACAGATGTTTTCTTATAAATGCTCTAATATGAAAATAAAATAATAAAATATATAAAAGTTTTTGTAATTCTATTAAAAGTTTCTTAATAAACATGCTAAAAATGACCTGTAACGGCTGCTAACAATTTCTTAGTAAAGATACGAAAGAAATATCTGTAATTGTACAAACCATTTCTGAATAAACATCTGTAGTACTACTAGAAAATCTCTAGGCAACTGGGATTCCATAAACTTTTCTAGTAACCAATACAGTTCCTTCTTAAATAACACTACTGCATTAAACTTAGTAAACAGCACACAGATTTCCTTAGTAAACATACTAAAAAATCAAGAGTAGTGTTACAAATACTTCTCTTGTACTTTCACTTAGAAATGGTTAGTAATATTGCTAACCATACCTGTAATGGCTACTACGAATATCTTAGCAACGATACAAGCGAAGTATTTGTAAAACTACTAACCATTTATTGGTAAACATCCTTAAAAAGGACCTGTAATGGCTACTAAGAATTTTTTAGTGAAGATACAAGAGAAATATCTGTAATACTACTAACCATTTCTTAGTGAAGGTACAAGAGAAGTATCTGTAATGCTACTTATCAATTCTTAGTATTCCAACTAAAAAAGCACCTGTAATGTCTACTAATGATTTCTTAGTATGTTCACTAAGGAAGTCTGTGTGCTGTTTACTAAGTTTAATGCAGTAGTGTTACTTAAGAAGGAACTGTATTGGTTACTAGAAAAGTTTATGGAATCCCAGTTGCCTAGAGATTTTCTAGTAGTACTACAGATTTTTTTTTACAGTGTAGTGGGCGGGCGGTGAGATCTAATATTAGAAAAATAACATAGAATATGTTCAATGTCGAATGTCTGTTTATTACGAAAGAATATCATACAGTAATGATTCGTTGTATGTTTGTCATTACGTACATTGGTCATGTCTGTTACTTTATCATTTTAACATTTTACACTAACGAAGAATACGTTATTTTCATAACTAATTCAATGTTTGGTAGATAAAATAATCTGCGCTTCCCTACTTTCTCCATGTTCACTTTTCTATTATGTGAAAGTGTAACTTTACACATTGTACAAACAGTTATTTTGTACCTGTTGCAGTTAATGTTACAATTTTCATTGTTTTAGGTAGCTTTCATTACAAAAAGTAAAAAGCTACCTATTGCAGCCGTCCGGAGGAAAGCACTTCCGGAAAATTTTGGTATATTTTCACCGATCATGACCCCCAAACCCCAAAACCACCCTCCGTTCAAATGTTGACATATATATATATATATAACCATATATATATATATATATATATATATATATATATATATATATATATATATATCTGATTTTTGTTATGCGATAACTAATGTATTTATGAACCGATTTGAATGAAACTTGGTATGTACATAGTACATACAAATGTCTCGACCGAGTTCGTTGGCCAGCATCATGCGCCATTTTGTTTCAAAATGGCGGCCATTTTAAATTTTTTAAAAAAATTAAAATTTAAAATTCAATGCGAAAAAATTAAAAGTTGAAAAATATTTTTCTTTTACGTGTTAGAACTTAAAACAACGATTCCAAACACTTTTTATTTTGTCTATATCTTAGAAAATGATTGAGTTATAGCACTTTGAATTTTTCTTATGGCTGACATTTTGAAACGATCTGATTTTTGTCACGTGATAACACGCGTATTTATGAACAGACTTGAATGAAACTTGGTATGTATATAGTAAATACAAATGTCTCAACCGAGTTCGATGGCCAGCATCATCCGCCATTTTGTTTCAAAATGGCGGCCATTTTAAAAAATTTAAAAAATTTAAAATTTAAAATTAAATGCGAAAAAATTAAAAGTTGAAAAATATTTTTCTTTTACGTGTTAGAACCTAAAACAACGATTCCAGAACACTTTTTATTTTGTCTATATCTTAAAAAATGATTGAGTCATAGCACTTTGAATTTTTATTATGGGTGACATTTTGAAACGATCTGATTTTTGTCACGTGATAACACGCGTATTTATGAACGGACTTTAATGAAACTTGGTATGTACATAGTACATACAAATGTCTCGACCGAGTTCGTTGGCCAGCATTATCCGCCATTTTGTTTCAAAATGGCGGCCATTTTAAAATTTTTAAAAAATTTAAAATTTAAAATTAAATGCGAAAAAATTAAAAGTTGAAAAATATTTTTCTTTTACGTGTTAGAACCTAAAACAACAATTCCAGAACACTTTTTATTTTGTCTATATCTTAAAAAATGATTGAGTTATAGCCAGTGTTCTCGCTGGCATTTGACCAACGTTATAATTTGGCTAATTAAAAATAAAAAACATTCGCCAAATGAAAAAAGTATTCACAAAATAGATATATGTTCTAGATATATGTTTCAATATGTTCTAAAATAACCTAAGTTTTTATGTGACTTGTTGTTAATTTATTTTCTACTATCCGCTACAAATATAAAATTATGTATACATTAAATATACATATCCATGTGTATGAAAAACGAAAAAGAAAAAAAGGAAAAGCAAAAATTGAGCACTAGCAATTTGGCGAATCTAATCGCTTGTTTACTCGTCAAATGAAGAATTTAGTCGCAATTTGGCGCATTGGCGAGCGACAGCGAGAACACTGGTTATAGCACTTTGAATTTTTATAATGGCTGACATTTTGAAACGATCTGATTTTTGTCACGTGATAACACGCGTATTTATGAATCGATTTGGATGTAACTTGATGTGTACATAGTATATACTGAGGCCTGAATCGAGTTCCATCCGCCATTTTATTTCAAAATGGCGGCCATTTAAAATTAGGTACAAGAAAGTGAGAAATTGAAAAAGATTTTTCTTTTATGCATTTGACATTGATACAAAGATTCCAGAGCATTTTTTGTTTCGTCTGTATCTTAAAAAATGGCTGAGTTATCGCATATATATATTAATCGATTTCAATTTGAGTGTGCATGTGCACCTGAATTAAGATTTCGACCCAGCTCATAATCAGGTTCTACTAATTTGAGCTTAGTATTTTTGAATAATATAACTTAATTTAAAATAAATAAGTATATGAAAGCTACCTCTTCCTCCCGGCACTGCCGGAAGGACTATTTTGAAATGTTTGTGTGTGAAAACACTTCGTTGTTTTAAATAGCTTTAAATTAATAATGTAAGTTTTAATTGCTTTTATTCTTAATTATTTTCTTAAGAGTTAACCCATTGAGCTTTCTTTTCTTTTCTTTTTTAACTGAAGCATTTTTACTTACCTTTTTAGCATATTATTACAATTTGTTAACAAATAAACTCATTTTAACTGACCAAAAATAATCGTGAAATTTTTTTTTTTATTAAATTTTTCTATTTGTTTATTTTTAAATTATTCTTTCTCTCTTTCAATTTACAATAACAAGTAGTAATATGGATTTTTAACCCTTTGAGGGGCAAAGTAATTCCATTGTTAAACTGTTGAAATTTATGAATGACAACAGATTTTGAAAACAAATTTATTTGCAAATAAGAAAAAAAAGCGCTATGTTTCACAGGCACATAATAAAGACGATTTTTTTTTTTTTTTTTGGGGGGGGGGGGGACCAAAATTCTGGTGCCAATGTGGCTTTTGGGGATTAAAATTAAGTGGTTTCACAGACAGTGGCGCCAACTTATTTGAGTCAGTGGTGTTATTTAAATTTTAGAGAATGTGTAAAATTAATCAAATTATATCAAAGTTAAATAATAAAAGATAAGATAATGTAGCTTACCTTCTTTTTCCACGATCGTCCACGTCTTTCTATTTTACTTTTTAAATATCCATTGAAAGTTCCTGAAAGAGCTTGGCAAACTTTATTAATATGTATGTTGACTGAGAAATCATTGAAGGAGGTTTTAAATTAATGAATTTTATATATAAATCTTAAAGATAAAAATTACAAACTGGAGCATACATTTTTTAGCTCCTTATTGCTTAAACACACAGATAAAAAGTGAAAATAATAGCAAAGAAAAAAGATTACATAAAAAAATAAAAGAAATAAAAGTTATTCAAACATTAAGTTCTTATTATTTTTTTGTTTAAAATGAATAAATTTATAAAACTAGTTCTTTGTTTCTGATGAATAGACGATATAAACTATTGCTCCTTTTGATACTTAATTACAAATCAGTTCATCAAATAGATTTATGACGAGTAAATGATGTAAGAGTACTTTAGTAAAAGATTGACAGTCATCATAACAAATAATCAACTTGAATTATGATGATTATTTTCCTGAAGTATATTAAGTTGATTTATTGTAAATGTTTTTCTGAAAGATATTAAGTTGATTTATTGTAAATGATTTTCTGAAATATATTAAGTTGATTTATTGTAAATGATTTTCTGAAAGAAACTAATGTTACTAACAAGTGGGGCCAGAGTCCACCCAATAATTTTGAATCATTGCATACCCAATTTTCATTATTCTAGTTATTTATTTTGCACGGCGGGCGTAAGTAATATATGACTCGTTATGATCATCCTAAAAATGATGTTTATTATTAATTTAAATATAGAATTTATTTAAAAGTCTTTAAAATTTGAGTCTTTGAAAATATCCTTTTCCAAATATTCGTTGTAATTTGTTAAATTACAATTTTTTTTTAATTCATTTATTATATGTAACAAAATTTTATACAAGTTTTTATTTGTTTGATAAAATTGTTCAAGAACTTCAAACAGGTTATAAGTGTTTTAAGTTTCTCAGCTCTCCGCAAAATAGTACTTTTCAAATAACAATCCCGTTAAGGCCCCACACTAGGCATAGAAAAGAACCCGGATGATAATGTGAAGTCTATGGGAGCGTTCTTTTCAAATATCTCGCTCAAAATTTAATATTTTTACATGATTTTTTGCACAAGATATGAGAGGACGATCCACAACTGGCCTAGTTTTTACTGTTTTGATTTTGCTTTTATATTTTTTATATTACAATAGTTTCAATTTCAGAACCGGTTTAAACCAGTTTCAAAAGTTAAAGTTTTTTTTTTTTTTTTTTTTGATGAAAACAAAACTGAAAAAGTAAAAACTAGACCGGTTGTGGATCATCCTCAGCTATCTTGTTCAAAAAGAATTATGCAAAAATATTAAAATTTGAGCGAGATATTTGAAAAGAACGCTCCCATAGACTTTACATTATCATCCATGTCTTTTTCTGTGGTGTTCTTTCCTTAATTCCTAAAGTACTCCAGCAATGTCAATAAATAAATAAATAAAAGGCGGTAGAGTATAAATGTAAGATTATATGTGACGGTTAGTTTTTTAAAAAAATATTTAGTTGAAAAAAAAAAAAAAAAAAAATCTGAAAAATGGAAAACTTCAGAAAAATTGCCAGAAGCAATAAAAGCAATAATAGTTCTAAGCAAGTTTTTAAACAATAATCATGAAAACTACAGCACAAGCAATATCATTTTTCTACCAACAAGATATTTTTAGCAGATTGGTCTGCTCTAAAATAAATAAAAAATGTATAAATACATATTTTTAGAATAAACGGATGTTCTTATCAATTTTCTTCCATCTTTTCGATTTTTTGAGCTGATATTCACGTTTTAAAAGAGCTTGAAAATTACAAAGAAAACATTTAGCTGCCCTGTTTTTTCAAAATAACAGCATACGAATAATAACAAAAACGCGAAATATAAGAATAATGGCAAACAATAATAAACGCAAAATATAACAAACCAGTATAGAAAAATTACACATCACGCGTAGATTATAAAACACTTTCCAACCTTACAAGAATGTTGTTAAAAGGGCCTCTAGACTCTTAAAGTTTCTAAATCGTTCATTATTTAGTTTTTACAATCCCTACTAATCACCTAAAGTTCCAGATAGTGATATGAAAATCCATCCACTAGGTAGCAGTTGTGTTTGAAAGACGAGTCCAGGACAAAATCCCCGCGGACAAAATCCCCACGGACAAAATCCCCGCGGACAAAATCACCACCGGACAAGATCCCCACCGGACAAAAACTCCACCGGACAAAACACCCTCTTTGCTGAATAAAAGCTCTATTTTGACCAAGTTTCTTTTTCAAAAAGGATCTCTAAACATTTAAAAAATGTTTTAAGCTTATTTGAAAAATGAAAGTTATAATTGGAAGTTATAAGTTATGTGATAGATATTTTATATTTCTTAAATATACATGTACATTTTAAACTCTAAAATAAAGGACTATTTACACTAAATATGAAACAATTTTTAAAATTGATTATTTTCTTAATTGATAAATATATATTTTAAATTTAATTGCTTTTTAAATGTATTAAAGTCTGTCTAATGCTTCGAATTTAGTTTAAATTTTAGATATCGTTTATACAAATATTAATATTTTTAAAATTATACGTTTTTTTTTTTTTTTTTTTTTTTTTTTTTCAAAGATGTAAGGATTGTTTTAATTTGTCCCCCTTTCATTCACCGAGGAGGGAGTATACAATCTATAACAGCCTTTCTGGATCAATTTTAGAAAATGCATATTTTTAGTAAATAATATCACCTGATGATGATTTTTAATTTATTTCGGCATTCTTGGTACTCTGCGGAGGGGGGGGGGAGGGGGTGAAAAAATGTACTACTGAGTTTGCCACAGTCTTAGCAATGAAATGTTAAATGCAAAGTATCTTGTTAAATATAAAGGAAACAGGGCCCGAGTACAGCTATGACGGGGGGAAGGGGAGAGGGGGGCAATGAATATTTTGGATTGATCTCCCATGATGAATGATAGAATTTTTTGTGAATAATGTGGAAGTGGCTAATGCTAAACTTCATATGTATTATATGTATGCATAAATTATGCACCCAGTACTACTCACATTTATATGCAGAGTATCACAAAAATGGCCACATCTTCAAGAAAAATTACGAGAAGGTATAAGAAAAGTGATTCATTGGTAGATACGAATATTTATTTGCAAAATTTATTTTGCTTATCTATGTGCGTTTTGTAAGATGTCTAAAAGAAAATATTCCAATTTGTTCATAATTAATGTTTTTACTTTCTTTTATTTTTATATGAAAAAAGTATTGGATTCATGAAAATTTTCGAATTCCAGTTTTTTACGTTTTAAGTGTCAGAGATTCTAAAAAAACATTTTTTTTTTTTTTAAACAAAATGTCTGTTTATGAGTCTATGGCTCTGTCTGTGACATAAGTTTTGGGGGCGCTGTATCTCAAGAATTAATGCACTGAATTTGCTAAACATTTATATTCAGGTAGTTCCTGATATAAATTGTTGCTGATTTGTTTTTGGTGTAAATTTCTCAACAAATGGCGCAGCTATACTGTATTTTTTCCTTACTATTTACGCAACATCTATATCTCATTAGGATTTCCCCTAATCTTTAGGCACGGATTTCCCCTAAACTTCAGATTCAGTAAACCCATGATATGAAATAGTTTTGTTTACATTTCTATGTGAATTGCTTAACATGTGGCGCTGCTATTCTGCATTTTTCTGGATTTTTGAAATAGCTCTATTTCAAAAAGTAATGCACGGAGTTCAATAAAAATGCATATTCAGATAGTTCTTGATATACATTGAAACTAATCAGTTATTGTTGTAAATCATTCAACAGGTGGCACTGTTATGTTGTATTATTTTACGATTTTTGCAAGAGCTCTATCTCAATGACTAATATGCGGATTTTCATTAAACTTCAGATTTAGTAAATCCGTGGTATGAACTAGTTCTGTTTATATTTTAGTGTCAATAACCCAACAGGTGATGCTGCTATGCTGATTTTTTCCCGATTCCTTTAATAGTTCTAATCCAAGAGCTAATGCACGAATTTTTTCAACAAATTTCAGATTCAGGTTCAAATATCAGATTCAGCTTGATAAATATTATTGCACTTTATGTTTTGGTATAAGTTGCCCAACAAGTGGCGCTTTTTATGTTGCATTTTTTCCAATATTGCAATTGTCTAATTCAAGAAATAATGCATGGAATTTCATGTCCTTAGAATTCTCATGATGAGCATAGTTTGTTACTTTATTTTCGCGCATTGGTAGCGCTTTTTGAAATATTCACATGCATGATACAGAAGTTTTGGGATTGCCACATCCGATTAGTTTTAAATTGCTATTTTAAATATTTTAATTTTTTTAAATAAATATTATTTAAAATGCTAAATCAAAATAAAAAATAAGATACTTAATCAAAAGAAAGAAATTCAATTCGACGAATGAAACTTTGATTAATAACAGTTTTAAATTACTTTTTTTTTTTTTTTTTTTTTTAAATGCATTTTTATTTTTAAAAGAAGTTTTATGATGTGATTCTGTTTACAAATTATATGTTTAACCATCTCAAAGCATTTAAAATTCTAACTCTATAAATAAATAAAAGAAAAATGAATGTTTCCTTGATACTTTTACAGCAACATTGTGCATTGAATAACACGAATTTCCATTTGTGTCTATCCCTTGAAACCCCGCAAGTTATTAAAATAGACATAACTCTCTGAATTTTGCAGGAATCAAGATAGATTTTTTTTTTTTTTTTTTTTTTTTTTGTTTAAATTTAAAAAATGATAAGGAAAAACTTCCTAAGGGGAAATTTTAATCAACCAGGGCCGTATAAAAATTTAATTTTTGTATTTCCCTAAATAGTTCCCCTGTGTAATTGCAACTTATTTTATCAAATTTTGCACCCTTTTCTGATTCTGCCCCACTTAGGCAATAAATAAGTAAGAAGAAAAAAAAAGAAACTTTGCAACTGTAAGTATTGTACCTAGGGGCAATATTTAAAGAGATAGCCGATTGTTTCTATAAATATGAGTCACCCTGTATCTGTGCATGTGTGTTTATTTTATTGTAACTAAAGATGTGAAATTTCTTGTTTTTTTTTTTTTTTTTTTTTTTTTTTTTTTTTTTTTTTTTTAAATTGTGGATAAGAAGCCCATTTTTTAAAATTCTCAAAAAACTCTGAGTAAAAAATAAAGAATTAAGTTGAAAAAAGATATCAGATTGGATCGAGCAATAATAATAATGATAAAAAAAATCATTTGAAAATGCAGTTAGATAGATCGACACACAGCTGAAAATAAAATATCCATACCTAAAGAAAAAAAAATCGGAATAACTAGTATTTGTTTTTTATAATTTTCCCTTCGAAACATGCATACTGATTTTGCTATAGTTTCGTAAACAGTATTAAAACCAGCTTGAATTCAAGACGCTAAAACCTTCAAATTTTCCTTAAAAAAAAAATAAAAAAAAAATAAATAAATAATAAAATAAACAGTATAATAATAATAATAATAATAATTATTATTATTATTATTATTATTATTATTATTATTTTGCTTAAAATGACACTTAAATCATGTTTCTATCTTAATTGGAAAAGGAAATATTAAATTTTATGTTTTGGTTTGTTTTCAAAATCTAGCACTTTCCAGCAAAGATTGATATGGAGCAACGAAAGTGTGATTTTCTTCATGATGGGTTTATTCACCATTTCTCTTAGATAAACCGTTATAAGTCAAGAATCGTTACAGATAAATGGTTCAAACTTGAAATATGTCTTTCTTAATTTTTTTACAGTAATTTTGATTCAACAAATAAAAAAAAAATTACTTTTAAAAATATGACGCTTTTTTAAGTTATATATATTTTTTTTTCATATTTTTAATTTAAGTATTTTTAATTTTCATTTAAATTAGTATTTCCAAAAATGCTGAATGAAAATTAAAACGTTTATATTCCTATTTATTTGAGTGAAAGAAAAAGTGAAATTCTGCAAATAATATATATAACGATTTCATTTTACCCATATTTTGAATATATATATAATATTTATGCGACATTTCATTATGTGATTTTGTTTACAAATTATATAATTAAATTAAAAAAAAATCGAAATTTTAACTCAATAAATAAAATATAAAATTAAAAAAAATCTTCATAGAAATTAAAAAAAAATCTACATAGAACTAACATTAGCAAATGGGTATTTCGCGTGAATGATATGGCTTCTTATAAGCACATACAGTATATAAGTTGTATATTCGCTGTAATAGCTCTAAAGCTGCGACTATTTACTACTTATGACAATGTCAACGCAGAATTAACGAGTTATTAAAAACTTCAACACGGTGAGTTACAATTAAAACAATAAATGAATGAAAAAGTGTGAAAATATCTATCTCTACATTTTAAAATATAAAGTAAAAATTATATCCTAAAGATTCATGATAAATTAAAAGACAATAATGCATACAAATGCATCATATATCTTAAAGCTATTATTATTATTATATAACATAGTTGATTAAATCGTGAGGTTTCAGTTGCTCAATTTTGTGACCACCAAACTACGGGGGATTACTCTCTGAGTTATCTACTATGTTATTTATTAATGCAATTATATTTCTTTTTATGTTAAAAAAATTCTGTAAGATACGCAAAATTCTTCAGTTGGACTAATTTTACTTTTATTAAAATCTTTATCAATAAAATTATGTTTCATAAGATAGTATTACAATTCTAAATACACATGGGGATTTTGTCCGTGGGTATTTTGTCCAATGGGGATTTTGTCCGCGGGTATTTTGTCCGTGGGTATTTTGTCCGCGGGGATTATGTCCGCAACCCTTGAAAGACAAACATTGATCCTTTCCAGTGGTGTAGTTGGAAAAAAATATTTTTGGGAACACACCTTTGATAGAATAGATGTTGATTAATGGATTTTTACTAAACCAAAATCCTGTTTAAAACATTTAGCCAAAAGCCAACTTTTTTTTAATTTACATTTATAATTATTACATTCTAGTTTTTATTAGATATACGAATCGACGAAACAAGAATTCAGACACTTTAATCAAGACTTTTTATTTTATTTCATATGTACCAAGCCCTAATTTCTCCACTCTGCGGTTTTGCATTGTTCTTCCCTTTTCGGACGCTAAAAGAACTGTAGATGTTTTTGAACTTTGATTTCCTTTGACTTTTTATATTTCACTACGCAGTTTTCAATTGTAAATGTAGACGGAGAGATGTCTTTTTCTCTCTCCAGTTTTAAACTATAATAATCAAGATATTTTATATTGTTTTTTATTCTATTAAAATATTAAATCTAAAGAAAAATTATCTATCTTCGTTATGAGTGCTGAAATAATCCACAATACATTATTAATAGTATATTTTAGTATTCTTATAGCAGCAAGCTCATCGCTGTTGCAATGAAATGGATTTATCTTCATTCGTGCTTTGTGTGATCTGTGGGGACCATAAATGAGATAAGCGAATTTTTTCCTTATCTCTTTATTTCAAGTTTATGCAGTCTTAAAGAAATACTAATGAGACAGAGGCTCCTCCAATCTAGTATACAAAATATATTGTATAACATATATATTTACTACAGTTTTTATAGTATGCATTTATATTATATTCATATAAAAGCAATATTTAATCAAATTCATAGCAGCATTTTTCACTATGATTCAAAATAAATTTAAACAACAGAAATACATCCATATATTCATTATTGGCACATCTGTGCTAGACATTTCCATCGATGATTAGAGATTTTCTGTGCTCTCAGATTTACGAAAATCTGCCTTGATTCCAATTTTTTCCTGATCACAACCAAGATTTCAGGTGTTAATAATGTAATCGAGCAAAATGCTAACTGTATTTTTTTTTTTTTTTTTTTTATGACAACCAATGTTGATGTCAGAACACCATTAAATCTCATGTAAGCAAAGGGTGGGGAATCTAGCATTAGCTTATTTTTCCTTACAAGGGAGAGGGAGGGATACAAAAATACTAAAAATATTCTTACGTAATACTTGTAAGGCCCCTAACTGAGGTTGATCTGTAATAGGGTTGTTTTGTACTTTTTCGATGACAGTTGAATATTTTTTAAATAAAGATACATTCATTTTCGGAACGGATTCGAAAGTGAGTGCATTTATTTATTCTTTATTTATTATAATTATTATTTTAACAGATAATTCAGTGAAATGATAAACAGATTATGTGTTTATAAATGAAGTACAACCAAAATAAATGTTTAAATCTTCATACGGACGTGATAAAATATTTTAAAAACGCCTGAACTTTTGAATTCTCAGATTTGAAACAAGTTAATGTTTTTTTTTTTTTTATGCTAGGAATGTTGAATTTATGATAATTATCAGAATAATACTGAGAAGAAAACTTTTAAGTATTTACAATTCACATTGAAATTCATGGGAAAAAAGATTTCGAAATGAGATATATATCATTTGGTTTCTCAATCTGATTAATTTATCAGCCTTAGAAGTAAAATCTGCAGTCGTCATCGGCAAGACAAAAAGCAATAAGAACAAAAAAAGACATAAAAGAAAAATCGCGCAAATTCCTGCTTACACGTCAGAAAGCTTTTGCTGGCGAACAAAACCTATGTTCGTGTTAAGTCCCTTGGCTCTGTTTGGCGACGGAATCGCCTGAGTCAGCCTTTTTGCTTCGTGCGGACTTATCGGCAAACAATCGGGCAGATCCGTGTAACAGAAAGCGCGGGCTATTTGCTGATGCGGTCGCTACGCCGCGCGGATTCCTTTGTTCCTCGCACGTGTACCCGGTGCTCCATGGACACTCCAGTCACGTGTGCTAGGGTGTTCGCCCCGGGAATTTGTCGCGTTCCAAAAGCGATAAGGGATGGAAGGGCACTCCTGACACGAGCCGGGGCATCCAATCGGAGAATGGCATATTGTGAATGATATTCTTTGATTTGTCACAAAAGGGAATTGAATTAAATCCATTAACTTAGCTTTTGTGCGTGTTTTGGAGTATTTTACTTGAAAAGGAGAAAGTATTTTGTTACAATGAATTCCTTTTCTTTTTGTGTTATTCCATGCATATTTCTGTGCCGATTGATAAAGGTTTACGTGTTTATCAAAAATTAAGCATCGAATGGTATAACTGACGCAAGCTGTCGCCTGCAGCTACACCGCTATCTTGTTTCAAAAATGAAATGAAATCTCCCTGCTTCTATATTTTGCACACCATACAAAGATATCGTTGTAAGGAAAGTCCTAAACATCAATAATCTTATCGCTTTTTTAAACCGCTTCCAGACTCCTAAAAAGGGCGTCTCTGTAGAGAATGTTGTTCCAAATTCGTGGTATATTGAGGTCTCGCTTTCGTAATTTCGAAAATAAAGTAAGGAGTATAAACACAAATCATAATTTTTGGTTTAAAAAAAAAGAAAAAAAATGTTAATGCATATCAATTAATAATTTCTGTTCCGACTGATAAAGGTTTAGGTGTTTATCAAAAATTAAGCATCGAATGGTATAACTGACGCAAGCTGTCGCCTGCAGCTACATCGCTATCTTGATTCAAAAATGAAATGAAATCTTCCTGCTTCTATATTTTGCACACCATACAAAGATATCGTTGTAAGGAAAGCCCTAAACATCAATAATCTTATCGCTTTTTTAAACCGCTTCCAGATTCATAAAAAGGGCGACTCTGTAGAGAAAATTGTTGCAAATTCACGGTATAAAGAGATCTCGCTTTATTTTCGCAATTTCGAAAATAAAGTAAGAAGTATAAACAAAGAACATAATTTTTGGTTAAAAGAAAAAAGAAAAGAAAATCTCTTAATCCAATATCAATTAATAATCTCTTCATTGGTACTTTCATGTACAATTTGCAATAATAAATATTTTGAGTTTAATCCATTTATTTAGTTTCCATGTGTGTTTTAGAGTGTTTTATTTCAATAAGGGAAGTAAATAAGGCCAGTAATTATCAAACTGGCCACTAAATAAGGGCTGATGTTCGTAGTTTCAATACCAATACGGTACGAGTGGAGTGGAGTGACCATGCTCCTTACACGAGAACCATGACTGTGGTTAATTTCTCGTCAAAAATCTTCCCTTGAGATTCTCCCCTGAACCTTTTCCCTTCTATAGCAGTAAAGCCAACTGACTATATTTAACTGTTAAGGTAAACTGGTTATATTTAACAAAATTTAAGATCACCGCTACTCCAGTGAATTCCTTCCTTTTGTATTATTTCTGTGAAGACTGTTGGCCTTCATATTTATCAAAATTAGGCATAACTGATCTAAAGTTACACCTCCAGCTAAACAACCATCTTCTTTATTTAATTATTATTATTATTATTATTATTATTATTAATTCAAATGAAATTTCTCTCCTTCTATATTTTACACTCCACAAATATAAATCTTTCAAGAGAAAGTTCTAAACATCATTCCTTTTTTAAAATCTCTTCTGAGATTCTAAAAAATATATAGCTTTGAAGAGAGTATTGCGCTATCCCATATATAATATTTATATGATATTATGATGTGCCCCTATGAAGGTATTTCGGTTTACTTTCCTAATCTAGAAAGTAATATAAACACAGAAAATACTTCAATTATAGTGCAACAATAAATAATAATAATAATAATAATAATAATAATAACAAGTTGGAAATTGCACGTGAACGTAGCAAATGAGGTGCGTTCGTACGATAACGAAGTTTTGAAAATATTCAGATCTTGCTGATATAGTAGAGCGCACTTCGGATACAGTATAGTAGTCGAAATCTTTGTGTTTCTGTAAACATGCAGAAAGTAATTTTAATTACACCTCAGAAACGTATATCTTATTCATAAAATGTGAAATAGTTGAATATAATTAAAACACGCCTCAAACAATGTTTCCCCGTATAGCATTATGTAGTGGAATACTTTTGTGTGGCCCTGTAATTTAATAATACAAATTCTTTGCATCACAGATTGTACAGAATGCATATTTTAGTATATATTTCATACATTCATACCAATTCTATTATGTTCGAATTAGTGTAACATCATAAAAATGCATTTGAATATTTTTTCCCATTGACCGTAATGTAATGGAATACCTTTGATTTTCCCTGTAAATGATCTATGCATCCGACTTTCATAACATTTGAAATGGCTCAATAAAATTACGTAATAATTATATGTTTTAAATTTCAAACGATTAAAATGCATTTGAAATTTTTTTCCCCATTGACCCTAATGTAACGGAATCCTTTTGATTGTCCCTGTAATTGATCTATGCATCCGATTTTCATAACATTTGAAATGACTCGACAAAATTACGCAATAATTACATGTTTTAAATTTCAAACGATTAAAATGCATTTGAAACTTTTTCCCCCATTGACCGTAATGTAACGGAATCCTTTTGATTGTCCCTGTAATTGATCTATCCATCCGATTTTCATAAAATTTGAAATGACTCGACAAAATTATGTTATAATTATGTATTTTAAATTTCAAACGATTCGGTTGGGCAGTTTTTGCGTTGTTATATGCGGACAGACAGACAGACAGACGGACGGACTGAGCGACAACAATAGGTGCTACGTATTTACATAATTACGAACGCACCTAATAATAAAAAAGGGAAATTCTGTGAAAACCATCATATTAATTCTAAAAAATATTTTCACAAATATGGATATTAAAATTCGCATACATTGAAAATTATTAGAAAATACGACTATCATAATATAAATCTAACTTAAATGATAAAGTAAAAATACCACAATATAATGCTAAGTTGGCCAAACGTCCCCAATTTTGAGCGGGTTTCGGAGATGGAATCCAGTAGTCTATGAAATTTTTTATTTAATATTCATAGTATTAACAAAAGTGAATTTTCCTATTCAAATTGGATATGATCTTTCCCATCAGTATTTTATAGTGATCTTTTTAACACATTTTCTAGGAAGTTCAATATTAAATAAGGTGATAAAAACGATTCTAAAATATTCATTGGGGGCCACCGTAATACTTACCTATCATTGATATGCATAATATAAAATCTACTTCTAATAAATTCTGAGTTGAGAAATGTGTAGGGAACGATTCCGGTACGAACCATTCTGCTCTTCGAATTGACACTTGCTAAACGTCACGTTAGGCTTAATGGAAAACATATGATAAAATATGACAGGTAAATGATAATTTCTTCTGTTTGAAATAATGTTTGTTGAGCAAATTTCCCTGTAAAACATGCATATCATATCTAATTACAATATATTAGGTTCCAATTTAAAAGTAAGCTATTATAAAATAAATAAATAAATAAATAAATAAATAAACGATCCACGGTTTCACAAAAAAGAAATGAACGACTCTGAGTGATTCATTAAAATAATAATAATAAAAATATCCAATTATGATTTTACAGTATTTGTAAAATCGTATTAAGGCATTTAAATATATTTTAAATTACATTTTTCACTTTCGCTTACATTTATTATAGGCAATAAGTTTACAACATTTCAAAATAAATAAATAAATAAATGAATGATTCTCTCAAGTCAGTGGTTTTCTTCATGTATTATGCTACATGGACTGACTTCAACTTTTAATGTGCTGCAATCTATCGTCACCAATAAAAATGAAGAATTTTTTCCATTGAATTAATAGTAAAATAATAATAGCAATAAATAAAAATTGCAAGATGTAATAATGTGTAAGAGATTTCTCTTGATCGGTTCCATTATATAATTTTAAAATACCATTCAATAGGTATAAATAAATGGAATAATTTTATTATGATTTCTTTGATATAATTTAAATTTCGTTTTATTATTAATTTTTTTTTTCAGATGTCAACATTTATCCACTTAATTTTTAAAATTTTGTTTTCTATTATAAAGAAAATATTTTTTTCTCAAGGTGTGATGGATATATCAGATGTTATCATGACTGCATTAATAAAACTGAAAATTATTTTTCCACATTCTATTATTAAAGTATAATTTTTCCTACTTTTCAAAGTTATTGTATTAAAAAGTTACTATCGAAGTATTAAATTATGATTTTAATCAATTGATTTAAATCAGAGATTAAATTGTGAGTTTAATCAATTGGTTTTTCTTAATCATTGATTAAAATAAAAAAAATTCTGAAAGACATAAAAAGTATCAAAATCTAAGATTAATATAATTTGGAATGTTTCTACGGGTATTTTGTCTTGTGAATAAATGGGGGAAAAAAATCTTTAAATAAATGTTTCTAAGCTTAAGGGGGCTCAGGGGTTGAAAACTTTAAAAAAAAAACGATTTTTTTATGATCTAATTTGATTATTCATTTAATTCTTAACTCAATGCAAAAAACCGCATAAAAATATTTGCATTTTAACGGAGTTATAAGCATTTTATGAATCAACACTTTCATAGCCGCACCCATATAATTTCAGCTTTAAGTCGCGTTTTCTCAAAACTTGATTTTTGACGTCTAACACCAAGATTAAAAAAAAAAAACTATTTGATGGAATGGCTTAGTTTTTTTTTTTTTTTTTTTTTTTTTTTTTTTTGCATGCGCATAACATTATTATCTATAGAATGAATTAATATCGTTTAGATAGTTTAATATTTTGAGTATTTTTAATGAAAAAAAAGTTGCATTTTTTAGGAGTTTTTTCAATTTTGAAATTTGAGAGTTTTTTTTATTAATGTTGTTTTTGAGTTATAGTTATATCCTTAATTCATTCTATAGAGTAAAGTTTCCGGATCATTTTAAAGCAAAAATTAGGTTCTTATGTCAATTCAATGTTAAGATTCTTGGTGTTGGTGATATAACACATATTTTTTTCTTTTTTTTTCGAAAATTGTGTTACATAAATTTTGCTATATTTCGTATTGTAATGTACTACATTGAAGTACTTCATTTTATAATTTTATAAAACTACAAACATACCTTTAAAATATTAGAAAGTTTAAATTAATTACATTGAATACTTCTGTTTTTATATGGACTCGAAGCGAGAGCTCTGTTTACATGATGTTTTTCCGTATCGATCAACACCTGAGGCCCTTTAAGGGGTCAAAATAAAAACTTTCGAAAATTTTTTTGATAGATATATGATGATTTCTGAAACTATAAACATTTATCTTATTTCATTTAATCAAGTACTTTCATTTTCAAATTGTAATCGAGATATTTCGCAATAATAATGACTGTTTTTCCTATAATTATATATTTCAAGGTTGTGATGCAATCGATGTGCCGTCAGTGCTAAAGTTCAATTCTTTGTCAGTCTTCTATTTTATTTGTACAAGTAAACACGTAGCAAAAATAATTCTCTGTAAAAATTTAACTGTATTTTTCTAACTTTTGTTTAATATCTTTTGAATGTAGAGTGTAAAAAAGAATTATAGAATTTTCAAAGGACTATGCTCAGCGCAGCGGATTTATTTTGTGTCTGGTATTTATTATATTGGATTAATCACGCCGTTCGGATATGAATCAACCAAGGTAGGACAGACTTTATTATTATTGTTGACTGTTATTTTTGAAGGGAAGCTAACTAAGTTCAAGTTAATGTTAAGAGATTATGAGAAAGACAAAAACTGAACTTTTAGCAATATTGCTCTCTTCTAAAGGAACAACAACAAAATTGAATTACATTAAATTATAGTTGAAAATAATTAAAATAAAGTTGAAAATTAGTAAAAGTTATAGTTGTAAAAGTTGAATTAAGGCAGAAACAAAAATAAAAAATATGGCTTCTTCTTCAAAAGAAATTTTTAGTATAGAAAAACTAAACTCAAATAACTATGCAATATGGAGTTTTAAACTCCAAATGCTTCTTATGAAGGAAGATTTATTTAGTCATATAACTGACGATCCACCAACTCCATTAAATAATGAGTGGACGAGAAAGGATAATAAAGCTAGAGCTACGATTAATTTAACATTAGAAGACTCGCAACTTATTTATGTAAAAAATGAAACAACAGCTAAAGCTACTTGGCTAGTTTTAAAAGGAATACATGAACGCGCTAACTTATCAAGTAAATTATATTTACTACGTAAATTATATAGCATAAAACTTGCTGAAAACGGAAACATGAATGATCATATTGTAAAGATCTTAGAAACCGCTGATAAATTGAAGGCAATAGGTGAAGAGATAAAAGATTCTCATCTATCAGCACTCACGTTATGCTCTCTCCCACCGAGTTACGACACTCTTATTACTGCGTTAGAATCTAAATCTGAGGAGGAATTAAATTCTAATTTTATTAAAGGGAAATTAACAGACGAATTTCAAAGGAGACAAGATAGCTCCAATTCGTCGAATGAAAATGCATACAAAGCTATAAAATTTAATCAAAAACCATTTCCAAAGCGCGAGCAAAATCTTTTTTGCACGCACTGTAAAAGAAAAAAACATGTGAAACAAAATTGTTGGTTTCTTAAGAATAAAAATTCTAAAAACCAAACAAATGATAAAAATAAACAAAATTCGTCTTTATGTTTTGAAGTAAATAAAGTTACTCCGGAAACAAAAATAGAAAGAAATACACAGACTCTGAAAAATAATAGCGAAGAAAAACAAATATCTTTTCTCACACAAAATGATTATAAATCTACCTGGATTATTGACTCAAGGAGCAGTTCACACTTGTGTAATGATATAAATTTATTCGTTGACATAAACACAAATAATAAAAATACTGTCACGATAGCGAACGGAAAAACTCTCGAGTCTCAAGGTACAGGGACTATAAAACTACAAACAAAAAATAACGACATAACTTTGAAGGATGTTTTGTATGTGCCGGACTTACAATCAAATCTAATGTTTTTTAGCAAAGCTGTTAAACATGGTTGTAAGCTCACATTTGAAAACAAAACATGTAAATTAACCAAAAATGAAAAATCATTCTTAGAAGGAAAAATTGAAAATAATTTGTATGAAATAGATCTGTATAAACCTAAACAAGATAACCATGCAAATCTAGCTCATCAATGCACGAATAAAAACTGCATTGAGCTTTGGCATAAAAGACTTGGACACAGGAACATAAATTCCATTAAGCAACTAATATCTAAAAATTTAGCAACAGGAATAGAAATAAAAGAGTGTAAACACGATATAATTTGTGAAAGTTGCATAAAATGCAAATTAACAGATGCACCGTATCCAAAACAAGCAACAAACAGAGCTCAGAAGGTCCTATACTTGGTACATTCAGATATCTGTGGGCCGATGCCAACAGAAAGCATAGGAGGAAAGAAATTTTTTCTCACATTTACCGATGACTTCAGTAGATTTACAATGATATATCTTTTATCAAAGAAAAGCGAAGTAATCGAGAAATTGAAGGAATATGTAGCCTTTACTAAAAACAAATTCGGGTACACGATCAAAGAACTCCGAACAGACAACGGCGGGGAATACATTAGCGATGAAGTAGAAAATTTTCTATCCGAAACAGGTATTCATCATCAATTAACAGTACCATATTCTCCATCTCAAAACGGTGTTTCTGACAGGAAGAACAGGACATTAGTTGAAATGACACGTTGCCTATTATCGGAAGCTAATCTACCTCAGAAATGTTGGGGGGAAGCTTTAAATACAGCGGTGTATTTGCTAAATAGACTACCAACAAAATCACACAACTTAACACCATACCAGTTGTGGACAAATAAAATCCCGGATTTGAGAAATATAAAAACATTTGGCTGCAAAGCTTACGCTTACCTTGATAAATCCCAAAGAAACAAGCTCGATAACAAAGCAATTGAAGGAACCTTTGTCGGTTACGACAATAGATCAAAAGCTTATAGAATTTATATTGGAAATAATAAAGTAATACGCGCACGAACAGTAAAATTTATTGAAAACTCTAATTCAAACCGAAAGGTACAAAGCTTTGAGATCACAAGTGACATTAACGTTCAAAAACAACCCGAAATAGCAGGGGGGAAATCTTCTGAAATTGTTATAAATATGCAGAAAAATAATGAAACAAGCGATGAAGATATTGAAATAAATCAACCTAGAAGATCACAAAGATCAAATAGGGGTGTTCCACCTGATAGATTTGCATATTTTTCAACAGAAAACAAAATATTAGAACCATCAGAATGGAAGGATATTGAATTAATTGATAATCGCTATGATAAAAACAATTGGTATGAAGCAACTAAGGAAGAAATTGCTTCTTTAAGAAAAAACAAAACATGGGATTTAGTTAATCCTCCACCTGGCGTAAAAGTAATAAATTGCAAATGAGTATTTTCATTAAAATATAATTCAAATGGTGAAATTGATAAATACAAAGCACGTTTAGTCGCTAAGGGTTTTTCTCAAAAATTTGGAACCGATTACTATGAAACTTTTGCACCAGTAGTATCATATACAACATTGAGGGCATTTTTAGCCTGTGCGGCATACAAAAATTTAGTTGTAAACCATCTTGATATAAAAACAGCATTTCTTCACGGAAATTTAGAAGACGTCTACATGTCTTTTCATGCGAAAAACACAAAACAGTACTACTTATATCATCATTTATGTGGATGACATGTTAATTTCAGGGGATACTAAAGAAATAGACGAGACCATAACTCAACTTAGAAAAGAATTTGAAGTAAAGAATTTAGGAACTGTAAATTATTATTTGGGTATAAATATAAGCAGAAATAAAGAAATTTTTTTTTTCTCGATCAAAGAAACAAAATCAAAGAACTAGTTGAAAAATTCGATCTAAGTGAGGCAAAACCCTGTGATACTCCGATGGAACCAGGTTATTTAAACACAATTGATGAAGAAAAATTTTTTCCAAACAATAGCAAATATAGGCAGGCAATTGGGGCATTGTTATATATAGCTACTATCAGTAGGCCAGATATTTCAGCGGCCGTTAGTATTCTTAGTCGAAGAAATTAAAAACCGAGAGAAAAAGATTGGAATGCAGTAAAAAGAGTTATAAAATATTAAAAAATTACAAAAGACATAAAATTAATTATTTGCAATAAAAATAAACCAATCCTAACAACATATGCGGATTCAGATTGGGCAGGAGATAAATATGATCGAAAATCGACCAGCGGAAATTTATGTAAACTAGGAAATACAGCTATTTCTTGGAAAACAAAGAAACAAAATTCAGTTGCTCTATCCTCAGCCGAAGCTGAATATGTATCAGTTGCCAGTGCTGCCCAAGAAACAACGTGGATAATTAATCTTTTAAAGGATCTGTAGTTAAATCAGACTTTGCCAATAACGATTTTCGAAGACAATCAATCCTGCATTAAGATGACACAAAATGAAAGATATCATTCGAAAACAAAACACGTGGACATAAAATTTCACAGTATAAGGGATCTTCGAAATAAAGGAATTATAGACGTGGAATATTTCCCAAGCAAGGAGATGACTACGGACATTTTTACTAAGCCCTTACCTAAGGCTGATTTCCTTAAACATCGAAGCCAACTAAACTTAATGACTATAAACGCTTCAAAAATCAAGCAGGGGTGATAGATATATGATGATTTCTGAAACTATAAACATTTATCTTATTTCATTTAATCAAGTACTTTCATTTTCAAATTGTAATCGAGATATTTCGCAATAATAATGACTGTTTTTCCTATAATTATATATTTCAAGGTTGTGATGCAATCGATGTGTCGTCAGTGCTAAAGTTCAATTCTTTGTCAGTCTTCTATTTTATTTGTACAAGTAAACACGTAGCAAAAATAGTTCTCTGTAAAAATTTAACTGTATTTTTCTAACTTTTGTTTAATATCTTTTGAATGTAGAATGTAAAGAAGAATTATAGAATTTTCAAAGGACTATGCTCAGCGCAGTGGATTTATTTTGTGTCTGGTATTTATTATATTGGATAAATCACGCCGTTCGGATATGAATCAACCAAGATAGGACAGACTTTATTATTATTGTTGACTGTTATTTTTGAAGGGAAGCTAACTGAATGTTAAGATTTTTATTCATTAAAATGAATATTTTGAGAATCCGAAAACAAAATTCTGGATAATCGAGGTAACATTCAATGGGCTTCTTTCCATTATTACAAGATAAGTACTCACCAAATTTCAAGTCTCTCTCTCAATTTGTTCGCGAGATAGAGCATTTACAGACAGACGGGCGACAATTTTTTTCCTAAAAATATATTTTTTGGAATCTCCAGTGTCTAAAACGTGTAAATTCGTGATTTCTTTTTCTTTCTTTCTTTTTTTTTTTCCTTTTTTTTTTTTTTTTCTTTTTAAAGATTTACCCTATACTACGTATGATGGTTAAGTAAAACTGTTGAAAATGAAACGGTCAGATAGAGAAGCAGGATTTAACGCTGTTTCATAAATTTTAAGAACAT